>JAQNBH010000016.1:47651511-48251511 GCA_028752905.1 Cladorhizidae sp. MBARI D1340-BT2 | reverse complement strand
CCTTGATTATCCGAACGCACGGTTTATCCGAACTCTGTAAAATAGTAAAACATGGTAATGATCATCCACAGTAAAATTAGTTAGGCCGGGCTAGAGATTTGCATGTGAAAGCCAATCAGTTCGCTAGGGCCAGAAAAAGGACAAGCGTAGTTTTGAGTCGTAGTTTGCTATCTTTGGCAAGAAATCTGAAGAAACCCCTCGAACTGGCCTGACTGAAGTATAAGGCATTGGAAAGACAAGGGAGAGCAGAAAGAATGAAGCCAAACTTCCGAGAGTTTGCAAGTACCCTTGATAGTCTTGCTAAAGGCGACCAGCTTGGAAGCACTCTATATCTCTGGTTCATTCAGAGAAGAAGGAAGGCACTGCTGTCAGCGGACCATTGCTAAAAGAGAAGGCAGCAGATTTCCATGAAAAGTTACACGAAGGAGAATCAGAAGCACCACCATTTTCTGGCAATGCAGGCTGGCCACCGATGAGATAGACCACCAAGCTGAATCCTATCAGACATCACTGATGGTCCTTAACGGAGCTGGCGCACGGATCGTGACCTTTAGAGATTGGCGCCACTGGGGTCAAAAGTAAAATAGGCGTGTAAACATTAACCATTTGGTTGGCGTTGCTTAGCATTTTTTAATGCGTAGGTTGTATATTTTTGTAACCATAGGTAACGATGAGCGCTTACGTGTGCTCAAAATAAATGCAAGCAGCACGTTGTTGTTTTAATACTTCTGCTGTACTGCAGAGCTGAACAGGAATTGAAGTGCAGGCAGACAGTTTGGGGATGAACGAGAGGCAGGCGAGAGATTGGACGAAACAGAGGGAACAGCTATCATCAAAGAAGGGGAGTTGTTGATGGACCGCTTCCTGAGATGGAGGAGTTCTTGGCATGGGTGGAGTCGCTGAGAGTTGAACACCTGAAGGTTTGCCTCCCTGGATGAAGAATATATCGAACGGAACGGACTTGTTGCAGATAACAGCGATTAGCCACATATCCTCGAGTGCGTTTTGTGCACTAGAATCAATATGTTAGCTACGTAGCTAGACTACTGATGCATGAATTGATGATTCAACTATTGTAGACTAAACTGCAATCCAGTTTCACAGCCTGCGTCGTCCTAGCCCTCTGCGCAATGGCTTAGCATGCAACAAAGAACATATTACACAAGCTCAGCAGGCTTACAAAACCACCAAATCAACACAAAATACGCAAGGTTGGTCTGCTTGCAAACAGCGCAAGAGCTGCACCTAAGCCGGACTGGCACAAACCACAATCACTCTGCCAAGGTTGAGCACTTGGAAAATAGTAATCTCCCCTCCAAGTCATCGCAGGTAGATTGGACTGAAATAAATAGGAACTGCAGTTCCCGTTCGAGATATACGGTAGAGATATACGGTAAATGTAAGCAAGTATAAGTTAGTGTAATTAAGTGTAAGTAAGTCAAGTAAATTACTTAAGGGGGGACTATACCTGAAACTGGGAGAAAAACGTCTGTTGATTTGGACTGCTCATAACTTTTTTTTAATAATTACTCTGTCCAAATAATATTATGCCCATATTGTTCCTTGATCTATGTGCTTTCCAATGATATAAAAGATTAGTCTATAGGCATATTTTCTCAGAAGATACATGCAGAAATATCAAGGCATTCCAAAAAACTAAACACTTCTGCCCCAACACTCCCCCCTCACCCATATTTACAAACCAAAAGCTGTAAATTGGTCTGTGGTTTGCCTAAAGCTAATAGCTATTATACGCCGAGACAAAAATTCAATAACTAAACTGGGGGGAGTGGCGCATCCTGCCTTATTAGTGAATACGCGATCTTAACGATAAATCTGCAAAGGTCACCTCTTCTAATCACCATAACTTGACAACCCATCAAGTTTTAAAAAAATTGTCTCGCTCATATAATAGCTATTACCTTAGGCAAACCACAGACCAATTTACAGCTTTTGGTGGGTGAGAGGGAAGTGTGGGGGCAGAAGTGGTCAGTTTTTTGGAATGCCTTGATATTTCTGCATGTATCTTCTGAGAAAATATGCCTATAGACTAATCTTTTATATCATTGGAAAGCACATAGATCAAGGAACAATATGACCATAATATTATTTGGACAGAGTAATTATTTAAAAAAAGTTATGGGCAGTCCAAATCAACAGACGTTTTTCTCCCAGTTTCAGGTATAGTCCCCCCATAAGTAAGTGCAAGTATAATAAGTAAGAAGTGTAAGTAAGCGTAAGTGTAAGTAAGTAAATAAGTGTAAGTGTAAAGAAGTGTAAGTAAGTGTAAGTAAGCATAAGTAAGTAAATAAGTGCAAGTAAGTGAAGTGTAAGAAGTGCAAGTAAATTAATTAGATATACTGTAAACTCTGGTTGTTTAGCTCCCCGGCTTCTAACCCTAACATGCAAAGAACAGGCTCCTGAGAATAGATGCTTACTAAACAAATAATGGATTATTCCTGATGAAGGCTAGAGCTTCGAAGAATACAATTTTAAGTTGATTATCGAGAAGGTTATCGTAATGCATACTTATAGAAGAGAAATACTTCATTAATTATTTTTCGACGGAAGACTGAGGACCTAATCTCGCAAGCTACTCGAAAAAACAGCTAATCTCTCAAACCAGACTAAGAAAGATCCATTTTCTTGAGGCAGGCTACAAAGGAGTGAGTCCCCGAAGCGATCTAACAAGTAGCACGGCCTTTCAAGTAGACCTCGTTTTACTTTACTCCTCGGAAGCATCTTCGCTGCAGAACGATTTGGGTATCCTTCACGGCGAAAAAACTCCTTTTAACCAAATATTGTTGCGATAGATTCGCATATCTTTCAGGAGCCAGAAGTACAATTGTTAGCTACATACAAAAGTGTTTAGGAACTTCATAGACGGTGGAGGAGGTACCAGCGCTACCAGCTGGGAAAGGGTGTAGAAGTCCCATGAAAATAAGCAGCAAGAAGATCTTTCATAAATTACAGACAACTGTAGCAATTGAAGCTAATAATAGATGTGCTCATGTTAGTAAGAGTCTTGCCTCAATGTTTGCTTGCAATTACGTTGCCTAGCGGTGCAGCTAATACGCATGCACATATATAATCGGTGCATACTTTTTTTGTTGAAATCTCTTCGAAATCATCTCAGTCAAATGCAAGACAGAAGCCCAATAAACAATGGTTGCAATGACAACATAATGGGCACTTCACAACTTTATGTGCGAGAGGCTTAACAACTGGAGTTTACGGATAAATTTCAAAATTGCTCAACTCAACTGCAACTCGTATAATTATAATGCCCTCCAAAAGTAACCACGGGTAGATTGGACCGAAATAATTAGTGATCATGGTTGCGGTACAGTGCTTGAGAAATATTTTTGCTCGCCTCTGGTTGAAACTGATCGAACATTCCCCATTTTGACACCTGCAAATCCATTACTGTAGATCTTCACAAACTTGTCGGATTGGTCCCAACCTCACGCACAAAATAAAAATTAACGCAAACTTGAAAATAAATAAAAAATTACTTTCGATATCCAGCGTTGCCTGGACAATTTTTTTTTAAATTAAAAAAAGAGAATTGATCCCCAGCATTGATCACAGATACCCGATACCTTGTTGTTATGGCTTCGACTGCATTGTGTTATAGATATTCTTCCTAGCTATGTGTGTGTGTTTACAGGCCGCTGGATGCCGCACCTTCTTGAAAACAAGACAAAACAAAGAAAATGCATAAAATATATATACGGGGGGGGGGGGGGGGGGAGAGTACACTCTCTGTATTGATTTACCCCCGTTTCTCCCATTTGAAATTGGCAGACTAAAACCCCAATGTTTATATCATCTCAGCTAAAATTCACTTGGGCAGTTATCTTAGTATTATAAGCAGTGTCTTCAGCCGATTTTACTCCCAGAAGATGTTGAGCGTGCCTGGAATCCTTCACGATATTATATATAGCACCGCATTAACACACACACACTATTATTACAATGACCTCATCAATAATCAACTTGAATTTCACTCTCTCGACGTTTCAACTAGATGCTAACCCCCTCCCCCCCCCCCCCCCCCCCCCCCGTCCCCCCCGATGTTTATATCTCGGCTTAAATTCACATAGGCAGTATCTTAGTGTTATAAGCAGTGACTTTACTCCCAAAAGACGCTAAATTGAAACATGCAGGTTTTGAAGCCCCCAACTTCGACTGCCCATACCTTGAGTATGGTTAATAACCATGCAACAGTTTTTAGTATCAAAAGCGAGCACACAGAGGGAGCTACCTTTTGAGCTACATATCCAGTGAAGTGTGCAGAATCTATGGAGCTCCAAATTCAGAACCACAAGTTTTTATAACACAAATGGTATCACCCCCCCCCCCCCCCCCCCCCCTTAACAGCATCCTTGGGTGGTCCTCAAAAGGCCAAACAAGGATTGGTCTGGATCAGCCCATGTGGTCTATAATCATACACTACCATACACATATGCTCACACAAAGTGTGCTTTATTAAAAGTTGCATGTCTCTTATACATAGATTGTGAACGTTACCCTGAGCACAATATCTTAAAAGGCTCCTGTTCATGTTTGTTCAGCTGAGCCCTAGTATTGACTGCTGGAGGCCTTCTGGTGTCTGCACCAAAATGTGCAGTGACGATCCATCTTGAGTTGAACAAGCTCTAAGCAATTTCCTCTCACACTTAATGTCTGTCCTCCTCTTGTGCCGGACATTAAGACGACCAGAAGCTCCACTTAGTCATGTGCAGTTTGTACATAATTATTAGCATTAGTGAGCCAAGAAGGAACAGGAGAGCACCAAGTATACTGGCCACTTACACTGCCACCAAAACAAGAATAAGGGGAAAAAGATTAAAAACCCGGTTTAGACACAGGTGTTTTATACAGTTTCACACAAGTGTTCTATATAGTTTCACATGTGTTCTATATAGTTTCACATGTGTTCTATATAGTTTCACACGTGTGTTCTATATAGTTTCACATGCATTCTATATAGTTTCACATGTGTTCTATATAGTTTCACATGTATTCTATACAGTTTCACATGAGTTCTATACACTTTCACACGTGTTCCATATAGTTTCACACATGTGTTCTATATAGTTTCACATGTGTTCTATACAGTTTCACATGTGTTCTATACACTTTCACACAAGTGTTCTATATAGTTTCACACATGTGTTCTATTTAGTTTCACATGTGTTCTATACAGTTTCACACAAGTGTTCGAATGAAACCGTATAGAACCTAGGGGAGGGGGGGGGGGGAGGGTAAATCTAAGCTAGCTCCTTGGTATTTTAGCTCACCGTACAAACCATTTTGCATTCCAGCCACAAGCATCATATGGGTCTTGAGATTTCAAACTTGCAAAAAATAAATCGCCTATTTCCGGCAGAGCAACAACTGTTCTGGTTCCACTAGAGTCTATGACAAGCTGTGTCAGAGTGAACCCATGTTCCAAGGGTAGTCTCTCCGGCTGCACCCCCCCAGACATCATTCCCAGGATATTATCAGGGCTGTCCTACCATGACTCCACCGAACACTCCTAAAATTCTAGAATTGTCAGGGTGACTAATACGTACAGAGTGTGGCACCATTGGCCCTGGCTCTGGTGCAATGTAGCTTACTTCAATGGAGCTCATTCTTCCACCAAACTGCAGTTTATTCCACTTTAAATTCAACTTTACATTCAAACATTTACATTCAAACAATATAAAAAATTTGAAACGATTAGTCCTGAAAAAGGTAAGAGCTATAAATATACAATGATTTTTTCAATAACCAATGAAGGAGGAGGGACACCTTAAAGTAGAAAAGACTAAAAAAAAAATTCCAACTTTTAGAGCTCCATAGGTTCTGCAAACTTCACTGGATATATAGAAGACTTTAGAGATCCATAGGTTCTGCACCCTTCACTGGATATATAGAAAAACTTGTGGTTCTGACTTTAGAGCTCCATAGATTCTGCAAACTTCACTGGATATATAGAAGACTTTAGAGATCCATAGGTTCTGCACCCTTCACTGGATATATAGAAAAACTTGTGGTTCTGACTTTAGAGCTCCATAGATTCTGCAAACTTCACTGGATATATAGAAGACTTTAGAGATCCATAGGTTCTGCACCCTTCACTGGATATATAGAAAAACTTGTGGTTCTGACTTTAGAGCTCCATAGATTCTGCAAACTTCACTGGATATATAGAAGACTTTAGAGATCCATAGGTTCTGCACCCTTCACTGGATATATAGAAAAACTTGTGGTTCTGACTTTAGAGCTCCATAGATTCTGCAAACTTCACTGGATATATAGAAGACTTTAGAGATCCATAGGTTCTGCACCCTTCACTGGATATATAGAAAAACTTGTGGTTCTGACTTTAGAGCTCCATAGATTCTGCAAACTTCACTGGATATATAGAAGACTTTAGAGCTCCATAGGTTCTGCACCCTTCACTGGATATATAGAAAAACTTGTGGTTCCGGCTTTTAGAGCTCCATAGATTCTGCAAACTTCACTGCTCAAAAGATAGGTCTCTCTGTGTACTCTCTTTTGTACTAAGATAGGTTAAAAAAGTTACTGCAGCTAAAGTGGGGTACCAGTGCCTGATTTTGCAACAGTTATGACCCCTGATAGGAGAGTGCTAGCTAGAAAATTGTAATTAGTATCTGTGGCAAGAGGAAGCTCTACTCTTATCATTCAAGTGCTAAAACATGAGTAAGTAGTCAAACGTGGTCCAACAATTCCACCCATCAGCAATTAGCGCCCATGCTTGACCAGCACTGTAAACCAGGCACTCAGGTTTTGAGGTACCCTCACTTTAGCTCCAGTAATATTGGGCCAGTTAGACCTATCCAACATATTTTTAGAATCAAAAGAGAGCACACAGAGAGACCAATCTTTTGAGCTATATACCAAGTTCATAGAGTGAAGTGTGCAGTAACTATGGAGCTCTAAAGCCTTAAGGGAGGCTTTTACCATTTCTGGGGTGGTCGACACAACTTGTCATAACTTTTTTTTTTTTTTCTCAATGCAGGTGAAATTTTATCAAGATGCAGTGTATTGAATGTGCTTTCTTTTGATATGCTCAGATTTTGCATATCTACTACCTAGGTGAAGTTATGGATCCCACCTCAGTATCAGGGGCAAATATTCTAACTCATGGCCTAACCACTTCCCACTTAGGAAGTGCTTAGAGTGATCATAGAAGTGCAAAGTGAATGGCTAAAAATATCATTAGCACAACAACTGAATTTTAAGAGAGGTCAACCTGAAGTTCTAAACATGGTATGTATATCCATATGCATATCTCCACCATGGATGGACTTAAACATGTTTTAGTCATTCACTTTTTAGAGCAGGAAAAGGGCTTTCAAATGATATATTAAAATCTTGTATACATTAAAAAATGAGCAAGTTAGAATATTTCCAGATTCGGAAACAGTGATTTTCAGGAGAAGCCATGATAAGTGTGTGTTTTTGGGGGGATTTTTTGGTAAAAATCGAAATGATGACGGTTGCCTGACAGGATGCGCAGATCATGTGATGACAGCACAGGGCTGCGTGGAATTGGAAGCCTACCGAGTCCTTTTCCAGACTTCTATCATGAACGGTTAGGGAGATACGCTTACCTTTGGCAGGAGCGCCGTCTTCAAGATTCAAACGGTATTTTGTATATAGCTTGATAATGTGAAATAGAATGCACAAAAAGGTGCATAACTTCATAATGGAGCATTGAAATACTCTGAAACTTGAAACATAACAATTACATGCATCAAGGTATAGAATAGAGCAATAATAATAAAAAAATTAAATCATAAAAAAAAATGGTAAAAGCCTCCCTTAAGCACAAGTTCTTTTTAGGTATAGTCCCCCTTAAATTTGCTCGATGTTTCAGCTAGATGCCCTAACCTTCATCACAATTATCTTTATCAATTGAGAGTTCATTGAGAGATATAATTATCTTTAAAAAAATTTTTTTGCATAAGAGGATTAAAGCCAGTTTACAACTAATGACACCAACACAATGCATCACTACCTCAACAACGGCTCACTTATTAAAAAAAAAATTTTTAAGGAGTTCATCAATTCTAAAACAAGTTGTATCCCTAATTTATTCTTCCATTGTGAACCGGCCTTCACTGTCCAAACATCTGCCATCGCTGCTTACCCACTGCCTGATCTTACAGCATCCATCATGACTAACATACCATCATCAGAGGCAAAGAGTGTTGCTAGCTAGGTATGCCAGACTTTCCTCTCCTAGCTATCACACGAGCATCAGCATGCTAATATACTTCACTACCACGTCACGCTAAGCCAACAAAAGTCTGGGGGGCCAAATTCGTCCACCCAGAATAATTTTCGTCCTAAATCTTGCCCATACCCTTAGCTCTAACTCTAGCACCCAACTCTTTGTCTTGCCCTGGAAAAAACCTATGAGGTGACTGCTGCTGGTGGTTGCTAGGCCTCACTTCATAGGGAGTCAAAATGTCTGAGTGCTTGCCCCTGGTTCATGTGGAGCCAAGTTGGTACCCACTAAGTACCCAGATTATAATTTGGCCTGGTTCCAATCCGTGTCCAGTGCCTAGGTATACATTTTAGTTAGACTTTTAGCTACCAACCACTTTTACCATGACCTCTCCTTACCGTTATCTTCGACATACTGATGCTCGTTTCTCTGGACCATATAATACAGCATCTGTCTTTTCAGCAGCCTTTCTCGACTCCTTTTGTCCATTTTCCTGAGAATGACACGAATCTCTTTCAGCTTCAGAAATGGATTTCTGGAGGAGAGCAACAGTTTCTGGGTGCTTAGCCGTTTCCAGCAGCTGCTTTAATTCGTCCACATACCCCTGCCAGGCAATAATAGGTCAGTAATTATTGTACGAGGTCACCTATACAACGTTTGACTTTAGTGATACAAACACCTGATACACTTCAGAACTTATAGCTCGCTTATCTCTCGCTACAGTCAAATGTGAAAACGACGCTAAAAAGAGCACACCTATTAACGCGTTGGCTCCCATTCCTCTCTCCCCCACCCCCCCCCCCCCCCCTCCCCTCCCACATCCCCTCCCACCTCCCACTCCAGTCCTGCAAGATAATGAAGCAACCTGCACTGTAAACAAGATTCACAGAGTACCGTCAAATCATGATAGCAGCTTCTTCGTTTATGTTGACTCGAACAGATTCAGAGGTTAATGTCCAGTGAGAACGCTGTTAGTGTCCATTCTGCAGTGACTAATCGCTCCATGGCGTCTTGCGCTAGCTCGGCAGTTATAAAGCAGACTACTTCACAACCTACCCCCAGAGTAAGCTTGCCTAGTGTATGCAAACTCAGATGATAAATGCCTTACTTGATGTGTCTTTGTAGGAAGTACTTCTTCTTTCTGAAGCCTGCTCAAAGAACCTCAAAGTGTTTTGTTCTCTGTGCAATCAAGTGTTCAATGAACCTTACATCGCATCCTGTGGGGTAAGCTTTATTAGCCTTCCAAGTGTTAATTAATATTAACTGTTTTCATTGGACACAATGGAGGAGGGGATGGTGTGAAGTGAAAGAGGTTGACTAGTAGCTTGTAAGCTTGCTGGTAAGGAGATAGAAACCTGTATGTTGTTTGTTTATGCAGCACACCTTCTGCCTGGGATGCGTATCCGCAGACACCAAAGGTAAGCTTCTAATATGAACACCCTTAAATTACTGCAGAAAGCAAATTGATCTGGCGATGAGTATATACATATATATATATATGTATATACATATGTATAAACATATACTTATGTATATACATTACATATATATGTATACACATATGTATATATTTAACACAAAGAAACAAACTTGGTTGCCTCTGGCACTTATATTAAGGCAAAGCTTACACAATATACACCCAGTGTTGTTGTTGTTGTTTACGGTAAGGCCAAGATTTGATGGAGGAACGCCTGCAACCAACCTAACAAGTATTTGAAGTATTGTCTGCTGGTTTCATGTGTACAATGGTGTTTAGTCTTACTGCAACACTCAAATGCTGTGAATTTTTCTTGAGCAACTGGAGCAGTGTCATCTTGCACTATTCAGAAAAAACAAACTCTTGCAAAAGTGCCACCATGTAGACGATTTAGACGGCCACATGTCCTATATTGAAATGATGTGATGCAGGCTAGCACTGCATTACATCGCTGATATATAATCCTTCACCTGTAGTGACACAATGTAATGGCATTTGGAAGTGATCTGTTTCTGGAGGTTGTGCACAGGTGGTGGTGCCGTGCACAGGTGGTGGTGTTGTGCACAGGTGGTGGTGCCATGCACAGGTGGTGGTGCCGTGTACAGGTGGTGGTGTTGTGCACAGGTGGTGGTGTTGTGCACAGGTGGTGGTGTTGTGCACAGGTGGTGGTGCCGTGCACAGGTGGTGGTGCCGTGCACAGGTGGTGGTGTTGTGCACAGGTGGTGGTGTTGTGCACAGGTGGTGGTGCCGTGCACAGGTGGTGGTGCCGTGCACAGGTGATGGTGCCGTGCACAGGTGATGGTGCCGTGCACAGGTGGTGGTGCCGTGCACAGGTGGTGGTGCCGTGCACAGGTGGTGGTGCCGTGCACAGGTGATGGTGCCGTGCGCACAGGTCGTGGTGCCGTGCACAGGTGGTGGTGCCGTGCACAGGTGGTGGTGCCGTGCACAGGTGGTGGTGCCGTCCACAGGTGGTGGTGCCGTCCACAGGTGGTGGTGCCGTGCACAGGTGGTGGTGCCGTGCACAGGTGGTGGTGCCGTGCACAGGTGGTGGTGCCGTGCACAGGTGGTGGTGCCGTGCACAGGTGGTGGTGCCGTGCACAGGTGGTGGTGCCGTGCACAGGTGGTGGTGCCGTGCACAGGTGGTGGTGCCGTGCACAGGTGGTGGTGCCGTGCACAGGTGGTGGTGTTGTGCACAGGTGGTGGTGTTGTGCACAGGTGGTGGTGCCGTGCACAGGTAGTGGTGCCGTGCACAGGTGGTGGTGCCGTGCACAGGTGGTGGTGCCGTGCACAGGTGGTGGTGCCGTGCACAGGTGATGGTGCCGTGCACAGGTGGTGGTGATGAGAGAATGGAGGCATGAGCAAGTAATATTCAACCTTGGGACTCATTCTTGGACTGGTGTCTAGTTCTAAAAATAGTACACAGAATGAAGTGTGTCATTCTGCTGTAATTCTATTTTTAGATATTTGTTTTGCATTTTGTGGTTAGTCAACCCATACCAAGTTGTTAAGTGACAGATATACATACACAAATATATATATGGATATATACATACGTGCATATACATGCTAAAAATAGTACACAGTACACAGAATGAAGTGTGTCATTCTGCTGTAATTCTATTTTTAGAGCATTTTTGTGGTTAGTCAACCCAAGCCTTGAGAGTGAGAGATATACATACATATAAATATATATGGATATATACATACAAATATATATGGATATATACATATGTACATGCACATCAAGTTGAAAATGTCTGTCTGCCTGTGTGTGTGTGTGTGTGTGTGCATATGGATTATACCAAATGCCTGAACTGATTTGCACCCTTTAGTGAATAGGTCAAGGGTGGTAGATCAGGGAGTGTTTTTTTTAAAATGATTTTTTTTTTTTTTTGGAAAAATAATTAAAAAATCAGCAACCACTTTCAACTCTATGAAGTCGAAAAATATTTGCAACAAAAACTTGATAGATACGAGCCTGACGATGTATACTGACAGCTGGATCAGCTGACCAGCTGAATAATTACTTTAGGGAGTTCCTTTTCAATTTTCGTACAGTCTCATGGTGCTTCCTTTCTGCATCTGCGGATAACAGAGTGTAAGCTGTAAGCTAGTGTTGTGTATATATATATATACACTGTATATAGCACTCTAAGCTAGTGTGTAATATATATAGCACTCCCACAACAGAGTGCTAGTGTCTAAGCCAGTGTATATATATATATAGCATTCTCACAACAGAGTGTGTGGGTCTAAGCTGGTATATATATATAGCATTCTCACAACAGAGTGTGTGGGTCTAAGCTAGTGTGTGTATATATATATATATAGCATTTTCACAACTGAGTGTGGGTGTCTAAGCTAGTGTATATATATATATATATATATATATATATATATAGAACAGAGTGTGGGTGTATCTAAGCATATATATATATATATATATATCGCTTTCACAACAGAGTGTGAGATCTAAGCTAGTGTATAATATATATATGGCACTCCCACAACAGTGTGGGTGTCTAAGCTAGTGTATATAGAACAGAGTGTGGGTGTATCTAAGCTAGTGTATAATATATATATAGCACTCCCACAACAGAGTGTGTCTAAGCTAGTGTATATATATGTATATATATACATATATAGCACTCTCACAACAGAGTATGGGTGTCTAAGCTAGTATTGTATATATATAGAACAGTGTGTGTATATAATATATGTATATATATATATGTATATTACATGCATGCATATAAATGTATATACATGTATGTACTGTAAATATAGAGAAGAGAGGGAGAGAGAGAGAATGGTCCATCCATTGAGGAGAGAGCGACAGCTCACAGGCTTAAAATAATCGAATATATAGGTGCGATTTGACTTGGTTCAATGTTACAATTATTGTGACGTGTTGTGACATCAGTTTTTAAAAATTAATTTGAGCCATTCTAAAAGAGTCAACTTCAAAAGGACTCCGGCTCCGGCAGTGTGTATGGTTATATATATACCATATGCTCTCTCCTGGCATCTCACTTGACCTCACCAGCTTGTGCAAACACTGCTGCTCAGCTTTCCTGCTCTCTCTGTGCACGTTCACTGGGTCTCCTCCTGCATCAATGTGCTTTACAGCGCTTAATGATCTCCGTGGGACATCTGTTGCTCCCTTCCCAAGACTTTCATTTTCTCACCTCGTTCTTGCTCTTCAGGAGTTTCCTTCTCTCCTTTTCTTCGACGCTAATCCAGACAGCGCTGTTCCTTTTCTCTCTCACTCTCTCTCTTTGCTTCTGCTTGCATAAACTCATTTCTCACTCTCATAATTTAGATGTTTCGTGTGTGGCCATGCAGGACTACGCTGGCTTGTCCAAGTCTTAATTTCTTAGCTGATTCTCCGTGTCCAACAAATTTGGGCAAATAACTTTGTTTTGCCTACTGAGACAAGTACGATGTATTGCATCATTGACAAATACCTGACTGTAATTGCCTACGCTTAATTAAGCACAGTAGAGTTTGCAAATTCTGTGGTCAGGGGGGGAAAGGCCTTAGCAGTGGTGGTCATTGCTGCATCATTCCACTCTCCTTGGTTACTCACCTCCCACCTGGTGACCAAAACCTCACTACCATAGTTTCAGCTATGAATGTCAGTAAACCCTGTCCACACCGGAACACTGGGGAACCGGTTCCAAGCTGTTCACATAGGAACCAGCTCCAAGCCATTCACACTGGAACCAGCTCCAAACCATTCACACTCCATTCACACTGGAACCAGCTCCAAACCATTCACACTGGAACCAGCTCCAAACCATTCACACTAGAACCAGCTCCAAACCATTCACACTGGAACCAGCTCCAAGCCATTCACACTGGAACCAGCTCAAAGCCATTCACACTAGAACCAGCTCCAAGCCCTTCACACTGGAACCAGCTCCAAACCATTCACACTGGAACCAGCTCCAAACCATTCACACTGGAACCAGCTCCAAACCATTCACACTAGAACCAGCTCCAAACCCTTCACACTGGAACCAGCTCCAAACCATTCACACTGGAACCAGCTCCAAACCATTCACACTGGAACCAGCTCCAAGCCCTTAACACTAGAACCAGCTTCAAACCATTCACACTAGAAGCCCTTCACACTGGAACCAGCTCCAAACCATTCACACTGGAACCAGCTCCAAACCATTCACACTGGAACCAGCTCCAAACCATTCGCACTAGAACCAGCTCAAAGCCATTCACACTAGAACCAGCTCCAAACCATTCACACTGGAACCAGCTCCAAACCATTCGCACTAGAACCAGCTCAAAGCCATTCACACTGGAACCAGCTCCAAACCATTCACACTGGAACCAGCTCCAAACCATTCACACTGGAACCAGCTCCAAACCATTCACACTGGAACCAGCTCCAAGCCATTCACACTAGAACCAGCTCCAAACCATTCACACTGGAACCAGCTCCAAACCATTCACACTGGAACCAGCTCCAAGCCATTCACACTGGAACCAGCTCCAAACCATTCACACTGGAACCAGCTCCAAACCCTTCACACTGGAACCAGCTCCAAACCATTCATACTGGAACCAGCTCCAAGCCATTCACCAGGAACCAGCTCCAAGCCCTTAACACTAGAACCAGCTTCAAACCATTCACACTAGAAGCCCTTCACACTGGAACCAGCTCCAAACCATTCACACTGGAACCAGCTCCAAACCATTCACACAGGAACCAGCTCCAAACCATTCGCACTAGAACCAGCTCAAAGCCATTCACACTAGAACCAGCTCCAAACCATTCACACTGGAACCAGCTCCAAACCATTCGCACTAGAACCAGCTCAAAGCCATTCACACTGGAACCAGCTCCAAACCATTCACACTGGAACCAGCTCCAAACCATTCACACTGGAACCAGCTCCAAACCATTCACACTGGAACCAGCTCCAAGCCATTCACACTAGAACCAGCTCCAAACCATTCACACTGGAACCAGCTCCAAACCATTCACACTGGAACCAGCTCCAAGCCATTCACACTGGAACCAGCTCCAAACCATTCACACTGGAACCAGCTCCGAGCCATTCACACTAGAACCAGCTCCAAACCATTCACACTAGAACCAGCTCCAAACCATTCACACTGGAACCAGCTCCAAACCATTCACACTGGAACCAGCTCCAAGCCATTCACACTGGAACCAGCTCCAAGCCATTCACACTGGAACCAGCTCCAAACCATTCACACTGGAACCAGCTCCGAGCCATTCACACTAGAACCAGCTCCAAACCATTCACACTAGAACCAGCTCCAAACCATTCACACTGGAACCAGCTCCAAACCATTCACACTGGAACCAGCTCCAAGCCATTCACACTGGAACCAGCTCCAAACCATTCATACTGGAACCAGCTCCAAACCCTTCACACTGGAACCAGCTCAAAGCCATTCACACTAGAACCAGCTCCAAGCCCTTCACACTGGAACCAGCTCCAAACCATTCACACTGGAACCAGCTCAAAGCCCTTCACACTAGAACCAGCTCCAAGCCCTTCACACTGGAACCAGCTCCAAACCCTTCACACTGGAACCAGCTCAAAGCCCTTCACACTGGAACCAGCTCCAAACCATTCACACTGGAACCAGCTCCAAACCATTCACACTAGAACCAGCTCCAAACCATTCACACTGGAACCAGCTCCAAACCATTCACACTGGAACCAGCTCCAAACCATTCACACTGGAACCAGCTCCAAACCATTCACACTAGAACCAGCTCCAAACCATTCAAACTGGAACCAGCTCCAAACCATTCATACTGGAACCAGCTCAAAGCCATTCAGACTGGAACCAGCTCCAAACCATTCACACTGGAACCAGCTCCAAACCATTCACACTGGAACCAGCTCCAAACCATTCACAGCTCCAAACAATTCACACAGGAACCAGCTCCAAACAATTCACACAGGAACCAGCTCCAAACCATTCATACTGGAACCAGCTCAAAGCCATTCACACTAGAACCAGTTCAAAGCCATTCACACTGGAACCAGCTCCAAACCATTCACACTAGAACCACCCTTCACACTGGAAATTCACACTTGGAACCAGCCCCCCCCCCCCCCAAGCTATTTCAATCATAGTGCGTGTGTCAAGAAAGAAAAAAAGTAATAAAAAAGGGAGGGTTGCTACTGGCTACTATGTGCCTCATCTGACCTTACACTGTGTGTAAATCAGCCTAACAAGGTAAACTATGTTTTATTGGACCTTGTGGTTGGAAGCAGTTGACACACCACTATATGTCTGGCCATAGCCACAATGAAATAATACTCTATGCATGTAAACATATTGGTTGTTAAGCAGGTATCTAAATCAAGGACTTACTTTAGTGTTGGTCTAGCCTCAATTTGTTGTAGGTCAGGACTGTCTCTTCCTGTTCAGAGGTAAGTGGATTTTTTTTTCATTACTAATTTGTAGATATGTGCATGCACAACACCCTCCAGCTCAGCTCTGTGACAGTTCAACTGTTTGGCATTCCTTCTAGTTGGCCATACCTATAGGCTTAACTAGCACTGCCTTCATATTTACATCTGCTCATGGGCACTGCTTGTTAAAGAGCTCTCACTCTGGGAGGAGTCCCCATGCCAGCCATCTATAGAGAACTCTCACCCTTGAGCAAAGTGAAAAGCAAAGACTCCATAGCCAAAACTTCAGCCAGTGTCAGTACAAGTTACAGTCAGTGCAAGTTACAATCCGTGTTGCAGTCAGTGTCAGTGCAAGCTACAGTCAGTGTCAGTGCAAGCTACAGTCAGTGTCAGTACAAGCTACAGTCAATGTCAGTGCAAGCTACAGTCAGTGTCAGTGCAAGTCAGTGTCAGTGCAAGCTACAGTCAGTGTCAGTGCAAGTTACAATCCGTGCTGCAGTCAGTGTCAGTGCAAGGTATAGTCAGTGTCAGTGCAAGCTACAGTCAGTGTCAGTGCAAGCTACAGTCAGTGTCAGTGCAAGCTACAGTCAGTGTCAGTGCAAGCTACAGTCAGTGCAAGCTACAGACAGTGTCAGTGCAAGCTACAGTCAGTGTCAGTGTCATTGCAAGCTACAGTCAGTGTCAGTGCAAGCTACAGTCAGTGTCAGTGCAAGCTACAGTCAGTGCAAGCTACAGACAGTGTCAGTGCAAGCTACAGTCAGTGTCAGTGCAAGTCAGTGTCATTGCAAGCTACAGTCAGTGTCAGTGCAAGCTACAGTCAGTGTCAGTAGAAGCTACAGTCAGTGCAAGCTACAGACAGTGTCAGTGCAAGCTACAGTCAGTGTCAGTGCAAGTCGGTGTCAGTGCAAGCTACAGTCAGTGTCAGTGCAAGCTACAGTTAGTGTCAGTGCAACCTACAGTTAGTGTCAGTGCTTCAGAGAACTTGGACAGTTCTGATGAAGAAGATCTACAGACTATTCTGCTATTGGGGGTAACCCTGAGGCAGAAAAGGCAGAGAAGGAGGAGGCAGAGGATTATGGGGGGCTCCGCCAAATAATCAAACATATTATTACCTCACTGGCGGCATTCTTCCTCTCCTTTTCCTAAAAGACCTTGAAGATGTCTCCCATAGACAAGAATACATCCTCTCTGCTAGGTCTTCATCTCTGGAGAGTGCACACCAATCATGCCCATTATCAGCTCATAAGAACGACAAGAAAGTGTCAAAAGTCATGGGACTGTCGCTGGAATAGAACGTGAGTCTGCGATGTGAAGAAGTTGTCGCCGAGTGCTCATAATTTTTTTTTTAATGTCACTATTCATTGCATCGCGTCACAATGCAGGGCCTAACAAGGATAACAGTATCTAAGGGCATCCCTCCACTCCTCCACCCCTCCCTCCCCTCTACACCTCCCTCCTAATCCTCCCTCCCCTCTATCCCTCCCTCCCCCTAACCCAACCCTCCCTTCTACCCCTCCCTCCCCTCTACACCTCCCTCCTAATCCTACCTCCCCTCTAACCGTCCAATATAGATAGCACTAGTGTACTCCCTAATAGAGAGAAAACAAAACAATAGCAACAACAACAACAACAAAAATAGAAATTAGACAACAAATATTTTATTTAAAAACGAAAGCATATTATATACATATATATATACACACATATATATATTTATATACACATATAATATATATATATGTATATTGGAGAAACTTGCCAGAAAGAAAGGAAAGAAGACTTCACTAATGTATACCACAAACATTTACAGAGCCTTTTACTAACAGGTGGAAGATCCTTAAACGCTTGCAGAGATGTCAACCTCCAAGTGTCAAAATCAGTGAGACAGGTCATAGGTGGTAGCTGGTGGGGCCAGTTCCCTGGGAATAGCTATTACAGTAGCTAATGTATAAATAATTGAAGTCTGGCTGGTGGAGTGACAGTCATAAATCATTGTCATGCAAATTTATATCAATTCAAACACGCAGACTCTTGCACACTTCATGCATGCACTGACAATGAATGTCACCCAATGCTCAACAATATGCACACTTTATTCTGCCTCAAGTCTCGTAGCAACTGCTGCTGTCAGCGTGGTGGTCTTCTCTGGATGTGGCTGTAATGTTTGGATTTGTAAGCTGGGGTGTGGTATGGAAGCGCCACCTTAGTGGTCGCCATGCTTCCTAGCGTTTATTCTGGGTCCAGATTAGGTTGGAAAGGAGTTTTATTTTTCCTCGCAGGACTGTTCTTCATCAGCAATTCAGTGTGGTAGTGTGAGCACAAGCTGTGCCCCCTGACAGAGGAGGAAAAATTGGGCCTACCACGTGCATTGTTCCTGGTGGAGTGGTGGCCCCGAACATCATCCATATAGAGTACAGGCTAGCTTCACTTGACCTTTTGGAATCCTCAATGTATATTGCAGCCTTTCCACAAACATCTGCTGGTATGTCACTTTCCTCCAGCAACTGGCAAGAGATGAGCACATTCCTCACCATCCTCCATTTTTGCTGGATCACTTTCGAAAGGAAATGAAAGAGAGATGAATATCTAGCAATGAAGTATTCAGATGCCAGCGGATTCCCTCTCTTGCAAAGTTTAGAAACCTGTGGCCTTCTTGAGCATAGGAATATCAAGTGGCGAGTGGCTTCTTTGAATAGCATTCGGTTGAATAGCCGAATGCTTCCCCATGGGGTGATCTGACACAATGGTAAAACAGTGATCTGACACAATGGTGAAACAGTGATCTGACACAATGGTGAAACAGTGATCTGACACAATGGTAAAACAGTGATCTGACACAATGGTAAAACAGTGATCTGACACAATGGTAAAACAGTGATCTGACACAATGATAAAACAGTGATCCAACACAATGGTAAAACAGTGATCTGACACAATGGTGAAACAGTGATCTGACACAATGGTAAAACAGTGATCTGACACAATGGTAAAACAGTGATCTGACACAATGGTAAAACAGTGATCTGACATTCTGACACAATGGTAAAACAGTGATCTGACACAATGGTAAAACAGTGATCTGACACAATGGTGATCTGACAGAATGGTAAAACAGTGATCCGACACAATGGTAAAACAGTGATCCGACACAATGGTAAAACAGTGATCTGACACAATGGTGAAACAGTGATCTGACACAATGATAAAACAGTGATCTGACACAATGGTAAAACAGTGATCTGACACAATGGTAAAACAGTGATCTGATACAATGGTAAAACAGTAATCTGACACAATGGTGAAACAGTGATCTGACACAATGGTAAAACAGTGATCTGACACAATGGTAAAACAGTGATCTGACACAATGGTAAAACAGTGATCTGACACAATGGTAAAACAGAGATCTGACACAATGGTAAAACAGTGATCTGACACAATGGTAAAACAGTGATCCGACACAATGGTAAAACAGTGATCTGACACAATGGTAAAACAGTGATCTGACACAATGGTAAAACAGTGATCTGACACAATGGTAAAACAGTGATCTGACACAATGATAAACAGTGATCTGACACAATGGTAAAACAGTGATCTGACACAATGGTAAAACAGTGATCCGACACAATGGTAAAACAGTGATCTGACACAATGGTAAAACAGTGATCCGACACAATGGTAAAACAGTGATCTGACACAATGGTAAAACAGTGATCTGACACAATGGTAAAACAGCTCGACTCTGTTTGGGTCCTATCCATCACGAATCACTTTTCCAAGTTCATTTTTGGTCGTGAAGCTGATGTCCAGCGGCTTCCTTGGCCAAGTCATTGTTGTGGTCGATCAGCTTCTACTCGCATGACGTCTAGAAATCGGCAGGAATGTTTTCTCAGGAAATCATGCAATACATCATGCAAAATTGGGACCGATGAATTCTCCAACTGCATGTCTCTGTTCACACCAACAAACTGTTGACCTGGTAGAAAAAGATATGTCCTTCTGTCACGGGATCCTCAAACTTTTGTTTCAGACGTTTGAATCTTGCAATGCTGTCATCATTGCTGAGGAGGAAGCTTTTAAGGCCAACATATTTCTGCGATATTCTGGAAACAGCATTTTCTAGGCTCAGCCAGTGGGTAGAGACATGTCTGCACACGCTGCATCACAAAACATACAATAGTCCTCTAGAATCTGCTTCCTTTTGGCTGATTTGGCAAGGCAATAGTAGATGTCAACGCAGAAATCTTCTACATCAAAGCCTATCATTCCAGTGTACATGTAAATGTTATGCACATACCCATATAACTGCTGTAGCTACTATGTATTGTCCACTAGCAGCTGCTACACATATAACTGCTGTAGCTACTATGTATTGTCCACTACCCATATAACTGCTGTAGCTACTATGTATTGTCCACTAGCAGCTGCTACCCATATAACTGCTGTAGCTACTATGTATTGTCCACTAGCAGCTGCTACCCATATAACTGCTGTAGCTACTATGTATTGTCCACTAGCAGCTGCTACCCAATAACTGCTGTAGCTACTATGTATTGTCCACTAGCAGCTGCTACCCATATAACTGCTGTAGCTACTATGCAGGGTTGTATACAGAAATTTTGCCAAGGGGGGGCGAACTTGAGATATGGAAAAATAAGGGGGGGCGAGAATGATACAATGATGGTGTATGTAATGTATAAGGGTGGTGTCTAATTTCAAGGGGGGGGGCGAGAATGATACAAGGGGGGGCGAATGCCCCCCCCTGCCCCCCCCTAAATACACCCCTGCTATGTATTGTCCTCTAGCAGCTGCTACACATATAACTGCTGTAGCTACTATGTATTGTCCACTAGCAGCTGCTACCCATATAACTGCTGTAGCTACTATGTATTGTCCACTAGCAGCTGCTACCCATATAACTGCTGTAGCTACTATGTATTGTCCACTAGCAGCTGCTACCCAATAACTGCTGTAGCTACTATGTATTGTCCACTAGCAGCTGCTACCCATATAACTGCTGTAGCTACTATGTATTGTCCACTAGCAGCTGCTCCCATATAACTGCTGTAGCTACTATGTATTGTCCACTAGCAGCTGCTACCCATATAACTGCTGTAGCTACTATGTATTGTCCACTAGCAGCTGCTACTCATATAACTGCTGTAGCTACTATGTATTGTCCACTAGCAGCTGCTACCCATATAACTGCTGTAGCTACTATGTATTGTCCACTAGCAGCTGCTACTCATATAACTGCTGTAGCTACTATGTATTGTCCACTAGCAGCTGCTACCCATATAACTGCTGTAGCTACTATGTATTGTCCACTAGCAGCTGCAAGCAAAGAGACAACTCTTCTCCTTTTTAACTCTTAAGAAGCTATTTTTGGTCAATTTGAGAACAAATAGAGCAGTTCATAGAAACTCATCTGTAACAAGCTCTTTCTTGTCAAAATGGTCGAACTCAGCTCCTCTACCCAGCTAGAGGTTCTGTACAAGATGAGCTTGTAGAGAATGTGCAGGCTAGTTGGTGGGATGCTTGTGGTTTGTGGAAGCAATTCAGTGCATTTTGGATCGTCTATGTTTGAGGAAGTTGAGCTGGTCCTCTGGTATGCTGTGCATTCTAATGTGTTCTTGCACTGGTAGTGTTTGGTGGAAAAGAGTTATCGCAAAATATGGACTGCTCTACATGCAGAGTGTGTGTGTGCATGTGTATTATGCTTATTTAAATGGTTGTCATGGCAACACGGTGAGGGAGGGATGAGCCTTTCAACTCAACTATATAGCACGATACATCTAATGTTCTTTCAGCTGCTGCATCCGGACTGTCTTGATAGACATGTGCTTTTGGCTTGTTCCTTTTGTCATGCAGTGAACTGCCCACAAGATGGAGTTGCGTTGTCACTTCTGGTCAAGAACCTTGTGGTAAGTATCTATAATTAGCACATGCATGCAGCAGCATCAACGGTCCTCAAGAAATGGCATTTAAATGCTTTTATCCAGTGCAGGGAAATTACAACCAAAATCTGTTTGGGCACGTGCATTCAGTTTAGTTGTGCCATTCTCAGACTTTGGCCTAAATTACAATATATGATCTCAGCTAGACTATGACCACAGACTATGATCTCAGTTAGACTATGATCACAGAGACTATGATCACAGCTAGACTGTGATCTCAGCTAGACTATGATCACAGAGACTGTGATCTCAGTTAGACTATGATCACAGAGACTATGATCTCAGCTAGACTGTGATCTCAGCTAGACTATGACCACAGACTATGATCACAGCTAGACACCATCCTTCAGGAAATTTTGCTAGTTACACAATCTCTGCTACAAGTCAAATTCATTTTTTTAAAGTAAGTACGTGGTCAACACGCAGGTGGAAAATTATTATTTTAAATAATTTTCCACCCGCGCACTTGCTTACGTTCTAGCGCCTTATGATAACACGCATGGTATAGAGTGTAGTTCTCTAGCCACTGGTGCTAATTTCAACTGTCTTGCACTTTCCAATTGGGAGGAATTGCAGAAAACTTGCCCCCAACTTTGACTGCCTGTATCTTGGGTATAGTTGCACCTGTGCAACAATTTTTAGTATCAAGAGAGAGCATACAGAAAGCTCTATCTTTTGAGCTATATATCAAAGTCATAGAGGGAAGCGTGCGGAATTTATGGAGCTCCAAAGTTGTAACCAATTTTTTTTACTTTGGTAATATCCCATTTCTCGAGAGGTATACAGTGAAATGGGTGGCTAAAAAGTATCATAACTCAAGAATGGTTGACAATAATGAGTTGAAACTTGAAATGCAGTTAGTATAATAGTGAAGGTAGTGAATGGTGAAGGAAAAGAAGGGAAAAAGTGAGGGATTAAAAAAAATGGTCTCCCCTCCCTACCTAAATGGGTAGATTCCATCCTAATCAGTGCACGATATTGTCATGCATTGCTCACTAAGGGAGTAAAGCACTTCCTTGTCCATGCAGACGCTCTGCCAGTATACTGACAGTATACTGACATGTGCAAAGCTTATGCAGTGCAAGACATCATTAACGTGCACTTTTGACCCTTTTAATAAAGAAATGTCTATAAATATCCAAAATTATTGCTATTTCATCACCAGAATACATTGCCATGGCAATGCACAGTATGAATATCATTAAAAAGTTTTGTTCTAATTAACCAAAATGGAGTGAAATCTTGAAAACTGCAGTTCACTGAGGCCTATGAAACAATGTACTTGCTAAATTGCTGGATTCTAATAGTACAAAATTACAATGTGATGTGAAGTTAATGAATATTTTCAAGCGAATATTATAAAAAGTAAAATAAAACCAGCGGCTTAACTACTACAACTTAACTTTCTGTCTGTGCACTGTTAATTTAAATAATTATAATCTGTGGGGAAAAAAATTTGCTCGTCTTACGGGCCCCACAATTATTCCATGATTAACTTTCAAGAGATACTCTTCGGTGAGATTTGTAATCTTCCACAGCTGCTTCTACTTGCCTTCTCATCCTTCTCCGCATGCTTTCATGGAGTCCCTCCGTAACTTGACGCAAATATTTACGCATTAAGTCCACAGAGATGGAGTCCAATGCCGGTCCAACAGTCTTTTGAAGGTGTGGAAAGATATAATTACAATGGGACCTAGCATAAGCCTTTGCTTGCCCCCCCCCCCCCCCCCCCCCCCCCACACACACACACACACCCTTTTGATTGGTTTCAATTCACAATGAAACTTTCGGATAAATATGCAACGATAACCGCTTGACTTCAATAACTTTTCTAATCGTGTCTTCTCATATTATGATCATGTCATTTCCCTCCCATCGTGTCCAAATCTGCCTGCAAGATTCCTTAAATTGTGTCCACTTCACCTTCTTCAAGAACCATTTTCGTAGCCTTCAGGCACTCCATTTGCCTGAATCATTGACTGTCCTCCATTATATTCTGAACATCTCAGTACCGATCGAGGATGAATATGCATGCACTTAACCACCAAAGCATCACTGTCGTAAGCTCTATGGCCACTGCTCTGATGGAATAGCCATACTAAAGTGTACCGATTGGCAGGAAATTTACCCAGCAATTACTGCAGATCTTTGACCTGCACAATAAACTTTTCACTGTTCCAATAGCCTTAGGATTGCACACCATACTTGTGTGCGACACGAGCACTTTGTGACAGCCGAGGATGAGGAATTTTAGCACACTCCTGTTCTTCATCACTTAGCTTCAGATATCCAAAATGCTCCATTATGAAGTGAAATCACTAACCATCAGGCCATGCCCCTGGAATTTCGGATGGATTGTCACCTTACCACCCACTGCCACTTCAGACTTGTCATTTTCATAAAAAATTGACTCAACATATGGTATGTGAGTCGAGGTCTTTTGAGGCGGTTACTCCAAGAACATAAACCACAAATACCATCGGAACACACAGAGGGAGGAACATGGACAAGTTCTAATATCTCGAGCTTTCTGAGGTACATTTTACAATAATTCATCACAGCTGATCTCTCATGCCCATTAAAGAATAAGGCATTCAGCCTATTTGAAACTACACTCAAAGTACCATGTGCAATATAGCAATGTAGCTAGCAACTGAACATAACAGGTAAGGTGTCGCTAGGTAAAGGGTCGCTAAGTGAACATAACTGGTAAGGGGTCGTTAGGTAAAGGGTCACTAAGTGAGTGCATATAGTCTGGTGCGTGTATAGAGTATTGTCTATCTCCCCCCAGTCTTTGGTCCAGGGGCAAAGGCTTGTGTCTTGTCCTTCAGAACAGCCGGTTAGGTGGCTTCCTGGTTCTTTTGGATCGTCGTAAAGGCGGTGGTTGCTCTGTGGTGGTGTCCCGTGGGATGATCCCGGAAGGGGCCGGAGTGGTAGGGCGGGACGGGGTGGATGGGGTAGGAGGCTGGGCGGGCGTGGTGATGGGAGTGTCCAGCGATGGGGTTGGTGGTGGATGTGGGGTGGGTATAGGAGTGGTAGGGGTGATGGGGGGTTGTGTAGGGTCGACAGCAGTAATAGGAAACGTTAGTGGTGGCCGAGGAATGGTGGCCATGTCGTCTAGGATTGATCTGCGAGCCGTTGGGGTGTTCGCTGGGGTGAAGCGCCTGAGGAACTGTCTGTTGCGGAGGGAGAGGCGTCCAGATCCGTCCACCCGGACTTGATATTGGTGGAATTGCTTGACTTCCACGACGGTACCAGTTCTGTCCCATTTGGTGGGGTAGTTACCAATTTGGTTCTGGATACGTACCCTGTCACCGATCTTGAGTGGGGTGAGGGTTCTGGTATGTTCGGACCAGCGGTCCTGTGCGAGGCAGTGGCGCTGGCGAAGTGCCGACTCTCTCAGAGACAGGTTGTCTTGCCAGGTCTGGTGAGGATGGTATTTGCCAGGGAGTATCGGGATCAGGTCCTTGGTGGGGCGGCCGAATAAGCATGACGCGGGGGATTGCTTGGTGGCGGGGTCTGGTGAGTTTCGATATTGCAATATGGCACGCTGAAAGGAGTCGACGTTGAGGTTGCCATCGGTTCTCACGTTGCCGGAGATGAGGCGCTTTATTGTCTTGACCGCTATCTCGGCGCGGCAGTTGCCGTGTGGAAAGGCGACGGAGCTTAGGCGGTGATGAACCCTCCAATCCTGTAGGAAGCGTTGGGTGTCATGGGCGGTAAATTCGGGACCGCCGTCGGACGCGAGCTCGTCGGGGATACCATAGGTGGCGAATGTACGTCGGAGCACGTCGATGAGGCCTTTTGATCCGTTCGTCGCCCGCTCGACGATGGGCCAGTTTGTGTAACGATCGACAATCACCAGGTATGCGTGTCCCTTGTAATGGAAATAGTCCGAACACACGCATTGGAATGGATACTCGGATGAGGCGGGAGGAGTTGGAGGCTGTGAAGCCTGGGATGGGGCCATGCGATTGCAGGTGGAGCAGGTGGCTCTCAACTGGTGGATGTCCCGAGTGATGCCTGGCCAGAAAATTGCTGACTCAGCCTTGGCAGTCATCGCAGATGTGCCTTGGTGTGCGGCATGGAGCGATGTGAGGCATGCTTGTCGGAGGGAGGGTGGGATGACGATGCGGTCCTTGTAGATAACTACGCCGTCGACTGAGTAGAGGTGTTGGCGGAAGTTGTGAAACATTCTGATGTCAAGGGGCATCTGGAGTCTGGTTTCTGGGAGGCCATCTTCGATCGCTTCGAGGAGCGTGGACATAATCGGGTCAGAGGAGGTAGCAGTTTGGACCTCTTCCCAGGTTACGACGGATGTGGCGTCGAGGGTGGATATCAGGGATTCCTGCAGTAGAATCTCCGAATCGTCCATGATTTTGTTGGCATCTGAGAAGATGCTGTGCGGTCCTGTGAGTACGAGGTCCGGGATATGTATCTGTGGATGGAGCTGGTGTGATATGGGGCTGACGTCGTCTTGGAGGTGCAGTCTGTCTGGCGAGGGATCTCCTGTGGGGTGGCGGGAGAGGGCATCGGGGGCCCTATTCTTCACCCCAGGGATGTGCACCATAGTAAACCTGTAGCGGAGGGTCTTCTCCTTCAAGTTTCTCAGGCGGATGTTACTGATATCGAGCGAGCGGTCACCAAAGATCTTCAAAAGGGGGCGATGGTCAACAGCGATGGTGAGGTCGTGACAGCCCAAGACAAAGTGACGTGCCTTGTCAAGGGCATCAGCTACTGCCAATGCTTCCCCCTCGATGGGGGCATAACGGGACTCTGCTGGGTGAGTGAATCTACTGCCGACCAGGGTGATCCGCCATCCCTCCCTGCAACAGAACAGGTCAGTGGAAGGGCACTGGCAGTGCTTTTGGAAAAGCCAGTACCCTATGCCGTGTTTAGACCAGTCTGTTGCGAGGCAGGTGGGTTTAGTCTTGTCATAGATGGTGACCCCGTGTTCTATCTCCGCGATAATGGCGAGTTTGGAACTGTTAAATGCCTGCTGGAGGGCATCTGTCCACTCGAAGGGCACTGATGGTTTGAGTAGTGATCGGAACGGTATCATAACGTCAGTCATGCTGAACGCGTATGCAACTTGGTTGATGAGACCGAACCACGATCGTACGTCAGTGAGGGAGGTAGGGGTCGGAAAGTCGGTTATCGCCTTTGTGTATTTCTTGCACGGGCGTACTGTCTCGCTAGTTATTTCAAAACCTGCGAACTCGACCGTCTCCATTGCAAATCTAAATTTGCTGGGATTGAGCGTGATTCCATGTCGGCCGCAGAGGTCTAGCCATTCTTGGGCCTGCAGGAAGCTGTCAGCGATTGTGGAAGACCATAGGAGAGTGTCGTCTATACACTTCGTTTTTTTTGGTACGAGTGAGACGATCTCGTCGTAACGGCGGGTGTATCCGTCGCCCGAGGCGATGTACCCCTGAGGGGCGGTCTTGTAACGGTATCTACCCCATGGCGTTATAAATGTGGTGAAGTGGCGATCGTCTGGATGGAGGGCGACGGAGTGGTAGCCGTTCCACGCGTCAAACACTGTTTTTCTTGTGTCGTGTGGAACGGATCGAGCCTGATGGAATGGCGACTGGGTGTGGTGGGTTTCCCTCGTCGCGTGGGCATTCAGGGGTTGAAAATCGATCGTGCGTCGAAGGGAGCCGTTTTTCTTTGCGCAAGTGACCATCCGGTGACACCAGGTGACGGGTTCGCCCACGGGGACTGGTTCCAGCACTCCCAGGCGCACGTCACGATCGAGGCCGGCTTTCACTTCCTCCTGCCAATGGAGTGGGACTGGAATGGGGGAGTGGTGGGCAGTCGGGGTAGCATCGGGGTTGATCATGAGGCGCAGGGGGGGTCCGTCCATCAGGGGTAGGGGCTGATGTTCGCAGGTGTTAAACGTACTGGCCTTGTAGCGTTGGAGGAGGAAGGCCTCGATCTTGCTTCTGTTCTCTGGTGTGGTGGGGAGGGGGGCCCCGGCGAGTTTTGGAGGTGGTGGGGTGCGACGTGGGCACTGGCAAGGCGTTGGTTCATCCGATAGTGTGAGTACGTCCTGGTTGGAGGCGGCATCCGTGTCGGTTGAATCGCAGTGGGATGAAGGGAATCCAGTGGGGATGATCCCGAGGTCGGCGCATGCTTCTTGGCTCAGGAAGAATTTGTCTACATGGTCTGTGATGTAAATCATCTGCCGGGTGGATCTCTTGCCCTGTGGTTCGGCCAGCTTGACGAGGATGGCGCCCAGGATGGTGATTTTGCTGTCGTTGGCAGCGCGCATCCTCAGACGAACGGGTAGGAGCTCTTTCGGGGTGAGTCCTAGCTTTCTCATGGTGGCAGTGCCAGCCAGACAGCTCTGGCAGCCCGTATCGGCCATGGCCTGCGTGGTGAATCTCCGTTGGGGGGCCTTCAGTCGTTGACCTAGGCGGATGTAATCGTCCTGTTGAGTCTCCACGGTTAGGGTGATGTAGGGCTGTGGTCTGGATTGCTTCTTAATCCATGAGTGTGTTAACTTATTGTAAGTATGGTGATCAATAGTGGCAGAATGTTGTGACGATGTCACTTGGCATACCATATCTGAGAGTGCATTCTCCTGCTGACCTCTAGTGGGTCGATGGTCGCCTTTACTCCTGCACATTTTGCTGAAGTGGTGCTCTCGATCACAGTTGTCACATTTGGAACCGAATGCTGGGCAGTCAACTCGTCTTATCCTGGTGGGGGAGTTCTTCCCGTGCCCCTTGGTGCCGCAGTATGTGCATATCTCGGGGCTGGAATGTGTGTTGGTGGTGGGGTGGGTGGTATTTCTTTGCCTTCGGTAGGAGCTCCCCATTGCTTCCGCTGATGGCGGAAGTGATAGCCGTGCGGCAGATCGTCTGCCGGCTTCCTTGGCCTCGATGAACTTGAGCGCTTGCTCGAGCGACATCGCTTGGTTGGCGTCTCCCAGTAGATCCATTTGGATTTCTGTGTCTGCTATGCCTCGACAGAGCACATCCGTGAGGATGTCTTCAGTATACGTCACTTCTCGATCGCATCCCGGGCAAGCCTTGACGTACTTGCATACGCTAGCCTGTCCTCTCAATCTCGCCGCAAACGCTCTGATGGGCTCGTCCCTGTCTTGCTTCATGTGATGGAGGGCTACTCGGGCGACCATCACGTTCTCCTCCCGGACAGCGAGGGCCTTCATGGCCGTGAGCACTTCCTCTTCGGTCCCTCCAGCGAGCGTCCCCCCTGCGTTTCGGGTCAAGTCTCTCCTAAGTTGCTCATCACAACACTCGAGTAGTTGTAACACTCGGTCCGGCCCCACCAGCTTGGTGGCCTTGGTGTAGTCTCCCCACCGAGACTGGAAATATATCCAGTCCTCGGTGGTGCCCGCTGATGAAATATCGGGTCTTTTTACTCCCTCAACCCTGGCAGCCTGAGTAGGTCTCTGCGCTTGGTGGGTCGTGGTATGGGCATTGAGTAGAGCTGCTGCAATGATTGCCTCCTGGTTGGGAGTGCTGTAATCGCAGCCATTCACAGGGCACCTGATTACTGGCATCTGCCAGTGTGATGGTGCACTTTATTTGGAGTTCGCTTCTGAGTCTTCTCCCTGGAATTAGGGCGGTGCTTTGCTGCCTCTGGATTTCCTGTTCCTCACTGAGTTCCTAACTGAGTTGCTGGCTACATAAAGAATAAGGCATTCAGCCTATTTGAAACTACACTCAAAGTACCATGTGCAATATAGCAATGTAGCTAGCAACTGAACATAACAGGTAAGGTGTCGCTAGGTAAAGGGTCGCTAAGTGAACATAACTGGTAAGGGGTCGTTAGGTAAAGGGTCACTAAGTGAGTGCATATAGTCTGGTGCGTGTATAGAGTATTGTCTACCCATCTATCTATCTATCTATCTATGAATAGATGGGAGAAACAAGATCATTAAGCCAACGTGTTCCAGTTCTTGGTGCAATTCATCGAGTAAAACCTGCTGCAAGATTGGAATTCGGCAGCAAATCATTATTTACCCACTCACAAAAGATAGAAGAAGTCGCATGCATCCTTGCGAACCTGTTGTAAAGCCTTATGCCTACGTTCTTCATCACCAAGGACATATGAGTGCTTGTTGCAAGTTGGAAAATTTTCTCCATTTTCATAGAAATCTTTTCTCCGGTAATGAATGTTTTTTTATTATATCCCAAAAGTCGACCAGTTTCAGTTCCAGCTCCAACGAATGTCATGTGATACATTTCTAACAGCATGTCAGTAAACATCACTGACATCACTCGTACGTCATCTTTAACTCACATACCAAACACATCCTTCACACCGTCAGGTGTAAATGGCTCCTCACTTTCACTGAAACTCTCGACATCATCAGATGCGACGCAATTTTGTGTTCCCAATATTTTTTAAACGACGTATTGGGTTGCATCGCTTGAGCGTTTTGCATATTGTGAATCAGACTTTATGCTTGGATGTTTGGATTTAGTCAACCATAGTTGATGGCAGCGCAGAGGACTCATTTTCTACGGTAGATGGTGTGGCAGAATTCTCAACAGATGGAGGTAAGTTTACAGGTTGTATACAGCCTCTTTTAGCATTCACAAGAGCAGCCCTGGCTCCTAGAACCTTTTTTTCTATTCCACTTAAAGTCACCTTCCATCATAGAAACAAGCAAACTCAAGAAACTGTAACTAAGAGCAGCCTCTTCCACTTCAGTCACCTTCCATCATAGAAACAAGCAAACTCAAGAAACTGTAACTAAGAGCAGCCTCTTCCACTTCAGTCACCTTCCACCATAGAAACAAGCAAACTCAAGAAACTGTAACTAAGAGCAGCCTCTTCCACTTACAGTCACCTTCCACCATAGAAACAAGCAAACTCAAGAAACTGTAACTAAGAGCAGCCTCTTCCACTTCAGTCACCTTCCATCATAGAAACAAGCAAGCTCAAGAAACTCTAACTAAAACACTGCCAAGAATTAGCACGTGTTCACAGGAAGTTAAACAGGAAACACAATTAATGCTTAGATCAAAGGAATTCTTTGGGTAAAATTACAAATTTCCTACAGTAATGCAGTAATGCAATGGACTCCATCATATTTTTTTGCTTCATGGTAGGATATGCACTGTGAAGTGTGTACATGTATATACATTATAAACCACTAATATAAAGCTATGCATCTAATATAGAGCAGGTACAAATTCTGGAGGTTTATGATGTCTCGCACTATATGGGTACACACACACACACACACACACACACACACGCATTATTACGATGATGACCTTCTGACCTTGCACAGGTGGCTGATGAGGTGGGGCAGCTAATGGTGCATTGTCGCTATGGCTGCAGATTAATGGACCCCTCTAGTGGAGAGTATGAAGTTGACACAGAGGGTTAGCGACTGCCCCACTCACAGTAACCTCCCCATCCTCACCAACCCCCAACTATTAACTAGATTCATTCTAGCATGAATATATTCATGTGGTGGTGGGTGTGGTTTTATTGGATTGTTGTTATTTTATTAGGTTGCCCGGTGATCCTTCGACTGTCTGATAGAGTGTAAGGATATCTGATGTATGCAATGTATGTATGTGTGTATATACTGTTTTTTAACACACCCTCGATTGGAATGCATCCTTGAATAGAATACACCCTTGATTAGAATGCACCCTTGAATATAATACACCCTCGATCAGAATATGCCCTTGATTAGAATGCACCCTCAATTAGAATGCACCCTCAATTAGAATGTGCCCTTAATTAGAATGCACCCTCAATTAGAATGTGCCCTTGATTAGAATGCACCCTCAATTAGAATGTGCCCTTGATTAGAATTCACCCTCAATTAGAATACACCCTTGATTAGAATGCACCCTCAATTAGAATGTGCCCTTGATTAGAATGCACCCTCAATTAGAATGCACCCTTGAATAGAATGCACCCTTGAATAGAACGCACCCTCAATTAGAATGTGCTAGAATGCACCCTCAATTAGAATGTGCCTTGAATAGAATACACCCTTGATTAGAATGTGCCCTTGAATAGAATGCACCCTCAATTAGAATGTGCCCTTGAATAAAATGCACCCTCAATTAGAATGTGCCCTTGAATAGAATGCACCCTCAATTAGAATGTGCCTTGAATAGAATACACCCTTGATTAGAATGTGCCCTTGAATAGAATGCACCCTCAATTAGAATGTGCCCTTGAATAGAATGCACCCTCAATTAGAATGTGCCCTTGAATAGAATACACCCTCAATTAGAATGTGCCCTTGAATAGAATGCACCCTCAATTAGAATGTGCCTTGAATAGAATGCACCCTCAATTAGAATGTGCCCTTGAATAGAATGCACCCTCAATTAGAATGTGCCTTGAATAGAATGCACCCTCAATTAGAATGTGCCTTGAATAGAATACACCCTTGATTAGAATGTGCCCTTGAATAGAATACACCCTCAATTAGAATGTGCCCTTGAATAGAATACACCCTTGATTAAAATCCACCCTCGATTAGAATGTGCCCTTGATTAGAATCCACCCTCAATTAGAATGCTGCACACCATTTGTACCATCCCCAAAGACGCTTCCCCGAATAGACCACACAATTTACTAGTGCAGGATTTCTGCAGCCTTTGATTAAACTTTTGTGCGCAGGCCTGTTAGTCATGTTGAAATAGTAGAGCACGCCCTTGAATAGTATGTGTGCCATTTACTAGCTCAAATTAGACCACACATCAGCAGGAAGTAGGAAAGCTCCAGGAAGTATACCATCTGGAGTGGGGGAAAGCTTGGCTATCTGTCACCTCTGAGTGATAATCAAATCCTTCAAAAGTTGTGGCATTTCAGTCGAGACAGGTGGGTCACATGATAACGAGCATCGCCATTTAAAGCCCGTTTAAAGCACGGGTAAGTAGCAGAAAGTGCTGCAGGAAACATCGCCAGAGAGATGCCCAAACTCCACAGAAAAGGTGGAGAGACTGACGATGATGACCCCTTCGCAAGCGACGAACCTGACTATGAAGAAGACGAAACCAGAATAGACTGGAATATGAACATGGCTACTATCAATAATTGTCATCTTTTGAGATCCAGTGATATTGTGTGCGTGTCAGTTAAGATAATAGACCACACCCTCAAATAGATCGCTCCCTCAAATAGTATGTGCAGCTGCGAAGGTAGATTAGACTCTCGTCTAATGAGGTCTTGTAGATAAGTAATCTAAAGAGGTCTTGTAGATTACTCTTCTAATGAGGTCTTGTAGATTAGTAATCGAAAGAGGTCTTGTAGATTACTCTTCTAACGAGGTCTTGTAGATTAGTAATCTAAAGAGGTCTTGTAGATCTTCTAATGAGGTCTTGTAGATTAGTAATCTAAAGAGGTCTTGTAGATTAATCTTCTAATGAGGTCTTGTAGATTAGTAATCTAAAGAGGTCTTGTAGATTAATCTTCTAATGAGGTCTTGTAGATTAGTAATCTAAAGAGGTCTTGTAGATTACTCTTCTAATGAGGTCTTGTAGATTAGTAATCCAAAGAGGTCTTGTAGATTACTCTTCTAATGAGGTCTTGTAGATTAGTAATCTAAAGAGGTCTTGTAGATTACTCTTCTAATGAGGTCTTGTAAATTAGTGGTCTTGTAGATTAGAGGTCTTGTAGATTAGTAATCTAAAGAGGTCTTGTAGTTTGCATTTGCATTTTGGTGGTAATTTCATCAAAAACATAAAAAGTCTTTTAAAAGTTCGAATTTTATAATTTCTGCACTTCCAAGGAGTGCACGCACTATACCCCTGTAGTAACCACACCCACATCATCCCCCTGTGATAACATGCAGCAGTCCTTGAGGTTGCCAAGTCTGTAGAGACATCTGCACACCTGTCCCCAACTTTAGACGACTGCCTTGCCCAATGGAAACTAGCAACCCCGTGTGTGTGGGCGTGGTCTTGCGAGGCGACTCTCTACCAAAACAACCACTTTCTCCTGCATAATGGTTTGGTAAAGGGTCTGCTTACAAGCTAGCCTTTAGGGGCTCTGCTCTACCTATTTCAATGCGGTTAAAACTATATTCAACCAATGAAACAGGTTTCCACCTCCGAAAAATCTCACGCTGCACAGACAGCATTTGTTATGTTGCTGTTGTTGTTGTTGTTGTTGTTTGGTTTTTGCAGGACACATGAGCTGGAATGCGAGTTCTCTATCGTCAGTTGTCCCAATGCCATCTCCTGTGGGCCAATGCTCAGGAAGGTAAGGATGTGAATGACTGCCGAAGTTGCCTTCTCTTAGTGTGTTCCACACTACTTGGATTTTGTGTCTCTGTGCAGGATCTTGCAGCTCATCTGTCTTCCTGCACACTCACTCCCTGCCCCCACTCCAAATACAAGTCAGTCACACCAGCACTTGCACTAATTGCTTTAGTGTTTATTTAATTTGTTGTTTGTTGTTTATTAATGTTTGTTGTTTATTAATTTGTTTTTGTTCATTTAATGTTGTTTGTTTATTTAATTTGTTGTTTGTTGTTTGTTTAATTTGTTGTTTGTTGTTTATTGTTTGTTGTGTTTGTTGTTTATTTAATGTTGTTTGTTGTTTGTTAATGTTTGTTTGTTTAATTTGTTGTTTGTTGTTTATTAGTTCTGTTTATTTAATTTGTTTTTGTTGTTTATTTACTGTCGTTTGTTTTGTTGTTATTTAATTTGTTGTTTGTTGTTTATTAATGTTTGTTGTTTATTAATGTTGTTGTTGTTTATTAATTTGTTGTTTTTAGACATTTCTGTTCTAGTCACATTTAGTTTGCCACTTAAATTATTTGGTAAAGGGTCATTTAGTGGTCTGCATGGTCCAACCCTTACCTTTCAGCCAAAGGTTGGGAACAAACTATTGGATGGAATTGCCAGCTGCTCTAAATGGGTAGAGTTGACTGCAAACAAAGAGCGATATCGTTGTGGGCTGGTTTGTGTCAATGACATCATAAATGGTTGCTAGGTTAGGGTTTGAATTAGGGCTAGGATTAGGGCCAGGGTTAGTGCTAGGGTTAGGATTAGGACTACGGTTAGTGTTAGGATTAGGGCCACGGTTAGTGCTAGGACTAGGGTTAGGATTAGGATTAGGACTAGGGATGGTTAGGGTTAAGGTTAGGTTAGGATTAGTGATTGGACTAGGGCTGAGGGTTAGTGGTAGGACTAGAGCTATAGTTAGGGTTAGGTTTGGTCTAGGGCAGGGCTAGGGCAGTGAAGCTGTCCTCCGCGCCATGAGGGAGAGAACTAAGCGCTGACCTCTGGTCAGTTCACTACAACGGATCGGAAGGATGGAATGTGAACCGATAATGCAATGGGCTATGGATCTAACAGGATAGAACAGATATGAAATGCAAGAGTCGGATTTGATTCAACTCTTGCGTCAAACCAATCAGAATCCTAGAACGTATCACATATTAAACTTTACACTCTTTTGAGAAACTTATTGAAGTGGTGAGTAGCTTTCCCAACCTGTGGCAGGTCTAAAGACCTCAGGGCAAAAGAAAATACCTGGAGAGAAGTGGTGTCCAGGTAGCTATTACCAGCTACATAAATACCTGGGAGGAAGTGGCTGTCCAGGTCACTAGCTAGCTATTGGTCAAACACAGAAGACCCCATGCACTACTGTGAACTAGGCAGTGCAATCACAATGCATGCAACTGATGGAACATGTTGCCATCCACCATGTTGTGGAGTGGTCTTCTACTCCACGAAATGAAATGATGTGGAACACGCCATGGTGACCACACCCAACTGACATGCCTACACATGTGCTAATCAATGCAACCAGAATAGCAGCAGAACAACTTCGTGTTTCCAGACACTCTTTCCTCCCCACAAATGAGGTAAAGGGTTGGCTACGCAAAACGACGTACAATCTTGTTTCCTTTATTTTTTAACAAGTCAATCCAATTTAAGTTTTTCTACGTATGTAAATTTATATTTATCAGATCATCAAGTCATTTCTCTTGATTTGATTGGCTACTAAGTGGGTGTATCCTGACTCCAGGGGGAACCCTCCACCACACACCCCATCCTAATCCCGGGGGAGGGGGGGAGAGCACTTTCACCACCAAGCAACCATAAAAAGTGGCTATAATTATAGACTTGCATGCCAAAACCAATTACCCCCTACCCATCAATAGTATAGTTGTCCCAAGTCTTAGCCTAGTGATAATTACTGTGTGTTCTGTATAAGTTGTTTTGAAGTTTGTAGAAATTAATATCTGATTGTGAGATGTTGCAACACCATTGTGGTGTGTACAGCAACATGCATCAGAGCTTGCACTGCCGAGGAAGAAACCCTCGCATGCCACATGCTGCAGAGTGTACGTTTAGAAAGTCAGATTCTTAAGGTCCGATATTACACGGCGGGTTCTCTCCCACCTTAGTACACCAAGCTCAGTGATGCAACCAAATTCTCCATGGTCCAAGCTTCCCATTGGAACCTCTATCTGCCCATGTGAGGGATTCTTCCTTGGCAGTGCGAGCTCTAATCCATGTTGCCTGTGCACGACCACAATGGTTGCACATGATGAGTGGGTGCGGATAATGAAGGAAAGGGAAACTGCACGGGCCAGCGTGTCCCTGACTTCTGATCGAGCTCTCCAATGCTATGGCCATCTTGAGACCTGTCCACACTGCACAAGTCAATGTTCATTGGTCGCGTCCGCACCGAATAAAAATAAAAATAATGTGCATTATTCTGGTCCACTTCAATACTACATGGCCGTGCATTCAGAAGAATTTCATTCACTCACGTCTTCTAGATGCTGCAGTTGGAGCTGGCTGTATATTATCTGTGGCCTGCAGTCTAGCTAGCTAGCTAGAGTATCTAGCTAGACCAACTACATAGCTAGAGAACTGTTGCTATGTTCATACGCCCTGCATCTGGACTTCTGAAGTTCGTGCAGTCGCAACCTTCGTTGGTTCTGCCTTTCCCTCAGCTCTCTCCTCTTTCTTCTCTGCAGAAAATGTTTCCTTTGCATCTGTAGGTAGCTGTCAGCAAAAAAAGGACGCAAAAACAAACTCCATCTCAACTACAGCTACAGTACATGATTTTGACTGACTTTGGTAGGCTGATTATCTTTGCTTCGTGTAGTTTATTTTGGTGTTAGTAGTGTGGATGGATGCACATCAATGAGCATCAGCATTTCCCTCTGACCCATTAATGCCCATTGGTTTAATTAAGTGCAGTGTGGCCATGCCTTTATACAGCTCTAAGATGTGTGTGTGGAAAGATAACACCTCTACTGTGTGTGCTATAACACCTACTATAATAGTATGTGCTAAACACCTCTACAGTGTGCTATAATAACACCTACTGTGTGTGCTATAACACATCTACTGGATGTGCTATAACACCTCTACTACATGTGTGTTATAACACCTCTGTGTATGTTGTTATAACACCTACTGTGTGTGCTATAACACCTCTACTATGTGTGATATAGCACCTCATGGTTGCTAGCTTGCAGAAGGCCACCCCAAGTTGTTGTTTTATGCAAAGTCAAAGTCTCATAGAAGTCGTGTATGAAATGTCCACATTTTATAAAGCCTGAGGTTAATGCTTCTATATTTCATCGAGTGTTTAGCTAAAGTTATCGTGTTGTTCTAACATTTCACTCCCTCCCTCTCCCCCCTCCCCCCGGCAGTTGTGGCTTCAATGGGACTTTGCAACAGCTGGAGGAACACCTCCAGACTTGTGACTTTGAGGGGTTAAAGGTGACCACATGATGCTAAATGTGTGCGTATAATTGGGTAAAGGTGGAAGTTTACCACCTCCTCTCTGGAATAACCGCAGCATTGAGATGCTCGTAGAGGCTTTAATGGGGGGAGGGCTTTAATGGGGGGGGAGGGGTGTGTCCGTGTCCTGATGGAGGTCAGGCACCATTTTACTCAAAAATATTTTATAATGGTGTGGGGTCTAATCAGGGGGGAATAATCAGGGGTGGGGGGAGGGGGGGGGAAGGAGAGGGTTCGAAGATGTGTGGCCTTCATGTACATGTGCGTGCAGGGAGTTCTGGCCGAGATGGAGGGCCAAGTACGAAGTTTGAGAGGGGACATGGAGGACCTAATTGGTGGTCTGCGGCTGGAACTGGAAGGCAAGCATCGCCATGTGCAAGAGCTGACCTCATCTCTGGCCGAGATGACGGAGAAAATGGTTGAGGCGGAGCTATCCAATCAGACGGCTACGCACAGAATAGGTGCCTAATTAGAGAATAGAATATTTCCATATATATATATATATATAAAGCGCACCTATGCCGGAGTAAAAATTAGGCATGTGTGTATAATGTTAATATAGGCAGGTTAATTAAAGTAGGTTGACAATAGCTCTATGAGGACACACACTGGACCAACACCACACTGGGTTGAGGCAGGTTGAAGTAGGTTGACAATAGCTCTACGAGGACACACACTGGACCAACACCACACTGGGTTGAGGCAGGTTGAAGTAGGTTGACAATAGCTCTATGAGGACACACACTAGACCAATACCACACTGGGTTGAGGCAGGTTGAAGTAGGTTGACAATAGCTCTATGAGGACACATACTGGACCAACACCACACTGGGTTGAGGCAGGTTGAAGTAGGTTGACAATAGCTCTATGGGGACACACACTGGACCAACACCACACTGGGTTGAGGCAGGTTGAAGTAGGTTGACAATAGCTCTATGAGGACACACACTGCACCAATACCACACTGGGTGGAGGCAGGTTGAAGTAGGCACATGCCACCTCAGTTGCTCATTGTCCCTGATGATTGCATTAGCATGAAACTATAGTAGGACTAGCCATCCCAATACTTTTCTATTATTACTATATATATGCTCACCTCACCCCCATCCCGAGTTAATTAACACCACAATATATGACTACATCACACACAGGCAGGCTAAAACAGGTGACCACAAAGACATTGCAATGGCACAGCTGAGCAGAACAATTTTCTGCACTCAATATCCAAACATTTCAGAGAAAGAAAATAGCCAGCATTTTGAAGCTCATACACTTCTTGTTGGTAGCCATAGACACACTCAACTCAATAGTGCAGCGCAGAATAATCCAACGAACCTGTTGAGACAGCAGTCACTGTGGGTTTTGATCCACACCTTACCATTCGTGGTGTAAGTCGCATATATGCTTGATCCACACCTTACCGTTCATGGCATAAGTCGCATACGCTTGATCCACACCTTACCATTCGTATAAGTTGCATACCTTTAATTGGAGAGGAAATTTATAACTGCTGCTGCGATTTATATCCGGGCTAATACGGTCGCCGTTTTGTCACATGGGGCTGATCCAGAGCTCGCTTGGGACTTATGGTCCTCCTTCTCACCTGCGGCAAGTCTTGGATCACATTATGTGCTATGCTGCTAGAAGGTACGTGCAAGTGGTCCCTGGTGGGTCGCTTGCGCAAGACCCATTGTCACGCCAACTTCACCTGAACTGCATTTCCTGCTGCTGCTTTTACTTGTTATGGTGACCCTTTACTTCCTGTCACGATCGAGTCATTTTCATTATGTAGGAATCGTGTGACACGGAGAATTATCATTTTTTTAAAATTCTCTCGAGGGAGGGATGTCGGACTCTGATTTGCTCTCCTTCCTTGTGTGATGCCCCTCAAAGAAAAGAAAATGCGATAATAACCTCTAATTAGTGTGTGTGTGTGTGCATAGTCTATACACATCTGAGGGCGCTAGCAGGTCAGATTCATGTTCACCAAATTTCCTCAATAAGCAATGTTCTAAAGTAACAGAAGGTAGTTGGTGCTAGCTTATTTAGTTCAAAGCTTAAAGTTAATTATGAATTCCTCTGGTCTCTGTTTAGTTGCCCTTGAAGAGCAGCAGTCCAACATGGAGACAGAACTCACCAAAGTTAAAAGCACCATTTCTAAGATCTCGGTACGTCCTTTTCATGTTATATGAATGAAATATGTTCCCTCAGCAGCTTGGGGGTGTGGCACATGTAGACAATGGACTCTTGTACCATTTAGAGACGGGTGAGGGGAGACGGGTGAGGGGGGATTGGATTGAGTTCTCAAAATAGAGGAAACAGGAATTTCAGATTTACATTTTTGATGATCCTTTACCGATTTGGACGTGTCTAGACAACTCTTTACCAATTTGAGGCACCCTTCATTAAACAGTTTCATGAACCTTTGCCAATTTGAAAAGCCTTGACCTGTTTTGGTGACCCTTTACTGGTCCAAAAAAAACTTTACCGGTTTAGAAACAAGTCAAATACTGCACCAAGTATGCTACGGCAAGTTAAATACTTGACAGTTACCAAGTAACAGACATTACATATAATCTTCAGAGAGAGAGAAACTAGAATGAAGATTATTATTGTCTTTTTACAGAGTGACATGAAGCACTTGCAATCTGGTGTGGATGGAGGTAAGTAGCTGCTGTTAAGCATGTAATGCAGCCTAACACAGTGTAAGTAGAAGCTGTTATGCAGCTTTATCCAATTTAAGTAGCAACTGTGAATTCAGTGTAAGTAAAATCTATTAAGCATGTAATGTTATTAGTGGTGGCTGTTAAACGTGTAATGCAGCCTAACACAGTGTACTGTGCTATAACTACTGCCATTCTGGTCAGTGTAAACTAAACTCGAGAGATTGGTGATTGACGTACATGCTATCTAACTAAATTGAGTGATCTCTATCTGATTTCCAGCTAAAGAGTGATCTCCAGTTCTCTCTAGCTAAATAGAGTGATCTCCAGCTAAATTCAGCTGAACCAAGTGATCTTCAGCTAAATTGAGCTAAATTGAGTTGTCTCCAGCTAATTTAAGTTGCCTCCAGCTAAATTGAGTGACCTCCAGCTAAATTGAGTTGTCTCTAGCTAATTTAAGTGGCCTCCAGCTAAATTGAGTGGCCTCCAGCTAAATTGAGTGGCCTCCAGCTAAATTGAGTGGCCTCCAGCTAAATAAAGTGGCCTCCAGCTAAATTAAGTGGCCTCCAGCTAAAAATTGAGTGGCCTCCAGCTAAATTGAGGGGCCTCCAGCTAAATTAAGTGGCCTCCAGCTAAATTAAGTGGCCTCCAGCTAAAAATTGAGTGGACTCTAGCTAAATTGAGTGGCCTCCAGCTAAATTGAGGGGCCTCCAGCTAAATTAAGTGGCCTCCAGCTAAATTAAGTGGCCTCCAGCTAAATTAAGTGGCCTCCAGCTAAATTAAGTGACCTCCAGCTAAATTGAGTTGTCTCTAGCTAATTTAAGTGGCCTCCAGCTAAATTAAGTGGCCTCCAGCTAAATTGAGTGGCCTCCAGCTAAATTGAGTGGCCTCCAGCTAAATTGAGTGGCCTCCAGCTAAATAAAGTGGCCTCCAGCTAAATTAAGTGGCCTCCAGCTAAAATTGAGTGGCCTCCAGCTAAATTGAGGGGCCTCCAGCTAAATTAAGTGGCCTCCAGCTAAATTAAGTGGCCTCCAGCTAAAAATTGAGTGGCCTCTAGCTAAATTGAGGGGCCTCCAGCTAAAATGAGTCTCCTCCAGCTAAATTAAGTGGCCTCCAGCTAAATTAAGTGACCTCCAGCTAAATTGAGTGACCTCCAGCTAAATTGAGTGGCCTCCAGCTAAATTAAGTGGCCTCCAGCTAAATTGAGTGACTTCCAGCTAAATTAAGTGGCCTCCAGCTAAATTAAGTGGCCTCCAGCTAAATTGAGTGACCTCCAGCTAAATTGAGGGGCCTCCAGCTAAATTGAGTGGCCTCCAGCTAAATTGAGTGGCCTCCAGCTAAATTGAGTGGCCTCCAGCTAAATTGAGTGACCTCCAGCTAAATTGAGTGACCTCCAGCTAAATTAAGTGGCCTCCAGCTAAATTAAGTGGCCTCCAGCTAAATTGAGAGGCCTCCGGCTAAATTGAGGGGCCTCCAGCTAAATTGAGGGGCCTCCGGCTAAATTAAGTGGCCTCCAACTAAATTGAGGGGCCTCCAGCTAAATTGAGGGTCCTCCGGCTAAATTGAGGAGACTCCAGCTAAATTGAGGGTCCTCCGGCTAAATTGAGGAGACTCCAGTCTAATACATGTATTCATAAGACGAAAGTTTGTCTTTATCAGCTCAAGGTTTATTTATTTATTTATTATTTTGGAGAGGGTGTTTTTTTTTGGCCGATCAAACAACTACTTTCGTCTTCTTCCTAAAGTAACAAGCAACAACATTGAGGTGTTAATTAAGACAAATTCTTGGTGTAGCATCTCATGTCATCAGCTTCAACATTCTACGCGTATCCACTATGATATTTCTCTTTGTTGTTGTTGTTGTTGTTGTTGTTGTTTAGATAGCGATCCTCGCCACCAGTTTGTATGTCAGGGAACATTTGTGGGACACAAGGTAAAGTACACAACAATGAAGGCTAAAGCATCTAGTCGAAACGTCGAGAGAATACAATTTGAAGTGAAGGTTATGTAATAAATGTTGTTGCTGTTGAATAGCTGTTGGTGTTGTTAATGTTGCCACGTGGATGAGCATACTTGTGGTGCCCACGTTGGTGTAGGTTATTGTTGTTTGGTTGTTGTTGTCATTAAGTTGATGTTATGCACCACTAATTAGATACCGTGGAGCGACATGAAATGTCAAAAATATACCAACTTGATCGGCAGTTACACTTTGCACTCTGGTTTTCAACTTTGCTCTGCTCTTTGACATCTTGCACTTTGCACTTGGCTATCACACTTTGCACTCTCACACTTTGCACTTGGCTCTCTTGCACTTTGCACTCTCACACTTTGCACTTGGCTCTCTCACACTGCACTTGCCTCTCTCGCACTTGCGCTGGATGGTGCTTGAGCTGGAGTGTGTTTTAAGGCTTGTGTTTGCACTGTTGCTGAGATTGTGCACTGCTGGATCCTGAACTTGTAAATTTTGGAACTGAACTGAGAACTTAATGAAGTTTGCAATTGTAATGCTATTCATAGCTGCTCTTGTTCGGGTTGTGTCACTACCAGAAAGAAGATGGGAAAACAAACAAACAAACAACTGGCCAGTAAATAGACCGCACCCATAGAGAGATGATTAATCACACACATACTTGGGCTGCTCCTGTAGAGAGATGATTAATCACACACTTACTTGGGTTGCTCCCGTAGAGAGATGATTAATCACACACGTACTTGGGCCGCTCCTATAGAGAGATGATTAATCACATACGTACTTGGGCTGCTCCCGTAGAGAGATGATTAATCACACACATACTTGGGCCTCTCCTGTAGAGAGATGATTAATCACACACGTACTTGGGCTGCTCCCGTAGAGAGATGATTAATCACACACGTACTTGGACTGCTCCCGTAGAGAGATGATTAATCACACACATACTTGGGCTGTTCCTGTAGAGAGACGATTAATCACACACATACTTGGGCTGCTCCCGTAGAGAGATGATTAATCACACACGTACTTAGGCTGCTCCTGTAGAGAGATGATTAATCACACACGTACTTGGGCTGCTCCTGTAGAGAGATGATTAATCATACACATACTTGGGCTGCTCCCGTAGAGAGATGATTAATCACACACGTACTTGGGCTGCTCCTGTAGAGAGATGATTAATCACACACGTACTTGGGCCGCTCCCGTAGAGAGATGATTAATCACACACGTACTTGGGCTGCTCCTGTAGAGAGATGATTAATCACACACGTACATGGACTGCTCCTGTAGAGAGATGATTAATCACACACGTACTTGGGCCGCTCCCATAGAGATGATTAATCACACACGTACTTGTTCTCTCTCTCTCGTGCAGGGTCCTCTGTGGGATCTGTGCAAGAATGGAGACTTGCTCTTCAGTGCGTCCTCGGACAACACCATCAAGGTAAGAAGGTTTGGTACGTGTAAGGTGTGTCACGAGACCCACACCGGGCATGGCACGTCAAGGCAAAGAATGCAATGATTATCCAGCCTCACTTTCTCTCGTCTGTTTTGTGTTCCTTCGTTGGATGTCATCCTCGCAGGTGTGGAACTTGAGCAACATGTACCGAGGACCCACCACACTCACCGGCCACGATGGAATCGTGCTTGCTGTCTGCACGCAGGGGTGAGAGCCTCGGTTAAAACGCTCTAATTGAGTCGACTTTTTTGCCAGCAAAAATAAATCTGGTTTCGTCGAGGACGTCGAGGATGTGATTTTTTTCCCCACCTCCTAAAGAGGTGTGGCCTAATCTGCGTATTGATGGCATCACAACACACTGAGCTGTTCAATTGAATGGTTGCAAATAGTTTTAAGTGTCCAATAAGTTGCTACTCCCAGTAAAGTCGACTCAGATATCAATCAGCTGTCAGATGTGTTGCATCCCTTGTCGTTACTGCCTTTAATTTACAGTGTGTGGTCAAAAACCTTTAAGACAAGATGACGGTGAACTTGTGTTACACCATCAGTGTTAGCACCATCAGTGTTAGCAGTGGTGTTGCCCTGTGCTACCCAACAAATCAGGATAAAGGAAATCTGATAATATATATACATATGAATATATACATATAAATGTATGTATATACATATATATACATATATATATACATATATACATATATATACATATATATATATACATATATACATACACACATATATATACACCATAATCACTCAGAAGTCATGACTTCTATTATTTCTACTGTTAGGTATAGGCCACACAAATGCTGGGTTATAGTGCTTGCAGGATGAAAATGAGCTAGTTATTTGCCTAGCTGGTCTGCTCTATAGGGCGCCCTTTGATAGAGCAGACCAGCTAGGCAAACAACTGGCTTTTTTTCCTTGCACTGCATAAACGTTCTACCTGCAGCACTTGTGTGGCTGCGTAGTCCAACCTTGCTGCGTATAAACACCACGGACATAGCCAGAGCTAGCCGCAGTCGGTGACCGAGTTGCTGGTGACTATTATTGTCAATGAGGAGTTTGTTCAGTTCAATCTCTTCATCCTCCTCCTCTCTCCATTATTAACTCTCTTCCAACAGCTAGCGAGCAGCTTCAGCAATGGCTGCAACAGCTCAAGCTGCTGCTCTATCTTCCTTGAAATAATGAATCTCTCCATTTTCAGACCCGTCCAACCTTCACAGACATTCCGCAAGCACAGAAGGATTTCTTTATCAACTTGTGGCATTTTATAGTGCAAGAGACCTACAGATAGATACAGTTAATCAACTAGGTGTGCTACAATTGGAAGACTACTTTTTCTTTGAGTGTGAATTCTCAAGTGAAGATGGTTATATGTACACACATGTTTGTCACAAAAAGATTTACTAGTGACCAAACAAACAGGCCATGTTCAAGTGGCCTCGAGTTCTTCTTCATACTTGTCATGAGGTGATTGCTTGTCTCTCCGTCTGCTTTAGAATAGTTTTAAATATTAGGTTTGTATTGGGTCAGTGGCAAACAAAATGGTGATCATTTCTGGAGGCAGTTTTCCAGTAGGTGTTTATATGAAGTCTCAACAACTTCAAACTTGTTGCATGCATGTACTCTTGTATCAGTAAAATCCCCTAGCAATGTGTTGATTCGTGGGAGTTTGAATAGATGGGGTGTAGAGTGAAGACCTTGAAATAGATGGGATGTAGAGTGAAGACCTTGAAATAGATGGGATGTAGAGTGAAGACCTTGTAATAGATGGGGTGTACAGTGAAGACCTTGAAATAGATGGGGTGCAGAGTGAAGACCTTGGAATAGATGGGGCGTAGAGTGAAGACCTTGAAATAGATGGGGTGTAGAGTGAAGACCTTGAAATAGATGGGGTGTAGAGTGAAGACCTTGAAATAGATGGGGTGCAGAGTGAAGGCCTTGAAATAGATGGGGTGTAGAGTGAAGACCTTGAAATAGATGGGGTGTAGAGTGAAGACCTTGAAATAGATGGGGTGTAGAGTGAAGACCTTGAAATAGATGGGGTAGAGTGAAGACCTTGAAATAGATGGGGTGTAGAGTGAAGATGTTGGAATAGATGGGGTAGAGTGAAGACCTTGAAATAGATGGGGTGTAGAGTGAAGATGTTGGAATAGATGGGGTGTAGAGTGAAGACCTTGAAATAGATGGGGTAGAGTGAAGACCTTGAAATAGATGGGGTGTAGAGTGAAGACCTTGAAATAGATGGGGTAGAGTGAAGACCTTGAAATAGATGGGGTGTAGAGTGAAGATGTTGGAATAGATGGGGTAGAGTGAAGACCTTGAAATAGATGGGGTGTAGAGTGAAGATGTTGGAATATATGGGGTAGAGTGAAGACCTTGAAATAGATGGGGTGTAGAGTGAAGATGTTGGAATATATGGGGTGTAGAGTGAAGACCTTGGAATATATGGGGTGTAAAGTGAAGACCTTGGAATAGATGGGGTGTAGAGTGAAGACCTTGACTAACTCCACCCACCAGCATTAGGCTTGGAGTAGCGAGGTGCCCGCTAGCCAAAAACTAAAATGACTGCTTTGGTGTAAGCCTAAATGCTTTGTGTAGTTTAATTATTGCCGGGCAAGAGGTGTCAACAGCGCTGTCCTGATAGAGCACTTAAACTTGACCTCATGTCTACACCATATGTTTACAGTAGGTCAATAATGACCGGGATACATCTGCAAAAACAATATTCACATTTCTGAAGATGGCCGATTTATCCACCGACCCAAAAGCGAACAATATTAAAATGCAACAACTTGGAAGCACTCTGCGACAAACTCCATTGGCCTTTAGGGGATGAAGACAACGCCCCCACCGTGCCCCACATCTCTTGCTGTTTCATTATTCACGAAGTACTCAAGCACATGTGTCAAACTTCAGGCTTAACGACATCGAGGAGGCTTTATTTTGCCGCTAAAATTCATGAGATAGGGGAAGAAGTTCGAGTGCTTGAACATGGCCCATCACGTATCCAATCCTCCATTTTTGTTGGTGTAAAAAGTACTCGTGGAAATCTTGCGGTATTTCACTGTTCAGAAGTCAATTGATCCCTCTCAATCCAGCAGGCCAATCTGTAAGCTGGTTTTCTGTAATTACAAGTGATTATCACTCTGGTCTATGTACCTCCTCTACATATATAATTCTCATGATCATGCTGAGCTTTCGCAGAAACCAAGCAGCTGTGGTCCACGTCCTTTACTTCCTCGTCAAGACAAGTTCCAAACGAGGGAAACACTGACATTTTTTACGGGGTTGGGGGGTGGGGGAGGGGTGTACTCTGCAATGCATTCGTGTTAAGTTGTGTGCTTGATGAGTTTCTTTGGACATTGGCAAAGACAACTATGGTGGGATGTTATTGTGTCCCGAGACGTCATTGACTCTTCTTTAAACTTGCAGGGATTTCCTCTTCTCTGGATCTTCGGACAACACCATCAAAGTGTGGAACGTTCGGAATAGTCGCAACCTCGAGCTCATTCACACCATCAAAGGTCACAACGACCCTGTCTGTACCCTGACCTGCACAGAGAACCTGCTCTTCAGTGGATCACTCAAGACCATCAAGGTCCTTTAATGTAGCCACCCCGCACTGATTAGTGGCTTAATTAGCTTACCTGATTAGCTTACCTGTTAGTGAAATCATAAGTAGCCCCCTTGTTTAACTTGTTTAGTCCCCACCCTTCTGTAATACCTTCCCTTGTTTAGTAGTCACCCTTGTTTAGTAGATGCCTTGTTTAGTAGCCTCCCTTATGTAGTACCTTCCCTTGTTTAGTAGTCACCCTTGTTTAGTAGATGCCTTGTTTAGTAGCCTCCCTTATGTAGTATCTTCCCTTGTTTAGTAGTCACCTTTGTTTAATAGCATCCCTTATGTAGTACCTTCCCTTGTTTAGTAGACTCCCTTGTTTAGTAGATGCCTTGTTTAGTAGCCTCCCTTTCTTGTTGGACAATCTCTTACTTGTTTTAATGAATGGAGAACCAGGATAGTCGCTAATGCATTGGAGTCTTCTGGAAGTAAAATTATATGGAATGGAATAGTCTTCACTAATAATGAGTTGGGAGGAAGGAGATTTTGAAGATGAACTTCATATTTTTTAATATATAGTTTGGGTGGCTGGAAGCTTACGGCCTTAGAGAAGGATTCAAGGCACGCTTGAAGTTACTGCCTTAGAGAAGGATTCAGTATGCTTGAAGTTACTGCTTTAGAGAAGGATTCAGTATGCTTGAAGTTACTTCCTTAGAGAAGGATTCAGCACGCTTGAAGTGACTGCCTTAGAGAAGGATTCAGCATGCTTGAAGTTACTCCCTTAGAGAAGGATCCAGCACGCTTGAAGTGACTGCCTTAGAGAAGGATTCAGCACGCTTGAAGCTGCCTTAGAGAAGGATTCAGCATGGTTGAAGTGACTGCCTTAGAGAAGGATTCAGCATGCTTGAAGTGACTGCCGTAGAGAAGGATTCAGCATGCTTGAAGTTACTGCTTTAGAGAAGGATTCAGCATACTTGAAGTTACTCCCGTAGAGAAGGATTCAGCACGCTTGAAGTGACTGCCTTAGAGAAGGATTCAGCATGCCAGAAGTGACTGCCTTAGAGAAGGATTCAGCATGCTTGAAGTGACTAACTTAGAGAAGGATTCAGCATGCTTGAAGTGACTGCCTTAGAGAAGGATTCAGCATGCTTGAAGTTACTTCCATAGAGAAGGATTCAGCATGCTTGAAGTGACTGCCTTAGAGAAGGATTCAGCACGCTTGAAGTGACTGCCTTAGAGAAGGATTCAGCATGCTTGAAGTGACTGCCTTAGAGAAGGATTCAGCATGCTTGAAGTGACTCCCTTAGAGAAGGATTCAGCATGCTTGAAGTGACTGCCTTAGAGAAGGATTCAGCATGCTTGAAGTGACTGTCTTAGAGAAGGATTCAGCATGCTTGAAGTGACTCCCTTAGAGAAGGATTCAGCACGCTTGAAGTGACTGCCTTAGAGAAGGATTCAGCATGCTTGAAGTGACTACCTTAGAGAAGGATTCAGCATGCTTGAAGTGACTGCCTCAGAGAAGGATTCAGCATGCTTGAAGTGACTGCCTTAGAGAAGGATTCAGCATGCTTGAAGCTGCCTTAGAGAAGGATTCAGCATGCTTGTAGTTACTCCCGTAGAGAAGGATTCAGCATGCTTGAAGTGACTGCCTTAAGAAGGATTCAGCATGCTTGAATCTGCCTTAGAGAAGGATTCAGCATGCTTGAAGTGACTCCCTTAGAGAAGGATTCAGCATGCTTGAAGTGACTGCCTTAGAGAAGGATTCAGCATGCTTGAAGTGACTGCCTTAGAGAAGGATTCAGCATGCTTGAAGTTACTACCGTAGAGAAGGATTCAGCATGCTTGAAGTTACTACCTTAGAGAAGGATTCAGCACGCTTGAAGTGACTGCCTTAGAGAAGGATTCAGCATGCTTGAAGTGACTGCCTTAGAGAAGGATTCAGCATGCTTGAAGTGACTGCTTTAGAGAAGGATTCAGCATGCTTGAAGTGACTGCCTTAGAGAAGGATTCAGCATGTTTGAAGTGACTTCCTTAGAGAAGGATTCAGCATGTTTGAAGTGACTGCCTTAGAGAAGGATTCAGCATGCTTGAAGTGACTCCCGTAGAGAAGGATTCAGCATGCTTGAAGTGACTGCCTTAGAGAAGGATTCAGCATGCTTGAAGTGACTGCCTTAGAGAAGGATTCAGCATGCTTGAAGTTACTCCCGTAGAGAAGGATTCAGCACGCTTGAAGTGACTGCCATAGAGAAGGATTCAGCACGCTTGAAGTGACTGCCTTAGAGAAGGATTCAGCATGCTTGAAGCTGCCTTAGAGAAGGATTCAGCATGCTTGAAGTTACTTCCTTAGAGAAGGATTCAGCATGCTTGAAGTGACTCCCTTAGAGAAGGATTCAGCATGCTTGAAGTTACTTCCTTAGAGAAGGATTCAGCATGCTTGAAGTGACTGCTTTAGAGAAGGATTCAGCACGCTTGAAGTTACTGCCTTAGAGAAGGATTCAGCATGCTTGAAGTTACTCCCGTTGAGAAGGATTCAGCACGCTTGAAGTTACTGCCTTAGAGAAGGATTCAGCATGCTTGAAGTTACTCCCTTAGAGAAGGATTCAGCATGCTTGAAGTGACTCCCTTAGAGAAGGATTCAGCACGCTTGAAGTGACTGCCTTAGAGAAGGATTCAGCATGCTTGAAGCTGCCTTAGAGAAGGATTCAGCACGCTTGAAGTGACTACCTTAGAGAAGGATTCAGCATGCTTGAAGTGACTGCCTTAGAGAAGGATTCAGCATGCTTGAAGTTACTCCCATAGAGAAGGATTCAGCATGCTTGAAGTGACTGCCTTAGAGAAGGATTCAGCACGCTTGAAGTGACTGCCTTAGAGAAGGATTCAGCATGCTTGAAGTGACTGTCTTAGAGAAGGATTCAGCATGCTTGAAGTGACTCCCTTAGAGAAGGATTCAGCACGCTTGAAGTGACTGCCTTAGAGAAGGATTCAGCACGCTTGAAGTGACTGCCTTAGAGAAGGATTCAGCATGCTTGAAGTGACTACCTTAGAGAAGGATTCAGCATGCTTGAAGTGACTGCCTCAGAGAAGGATTCAGCATGCTTGAAGTGACTGCCTTAGAGAAGGATTCAGCATGCTTGAAGCTGCCTTAGAGAAGGATTCAGCATGCTTGTAGTTACTCCCGTAGAGAAGGATTCAGCATGCTTGAAGTGACTGCCTTAAGAAGGATTCAGCATGCTTGAAGCTGCCTTAGAGAAGGATTCAGCATGCTTGAAGTGACTCCCTTAGAGAAGGATTCAGCATGCTTGAAGTGACTGCCTTAGAGAAGGATTCAGCATGCTTGAAGTGACTGCCTTAGAGAAGGATTCAGCATGCTTGAAGTTACTACCGTAGAGAAGGATTCAGCATGCTTGAAGTTACTACCTTAGAGAAGGATTCAGCACGCTTTAAGTGACTGCCTTAGAGAAGGATTCAGCATGCTTGAAGTGACTGCCTTAGAGAAGGATTCAGCATGCTTGAAGTGACTGCTTTAGAGAAGGATTCAGCACGCTTGAAGTGACTTCCTTAGAGAAGGATTCAGCATGTTTGAAGTGACTGCCTTAGAGAAGGATTCAGCATGCTTGAAGTGACTCCCGTAGAGAAGGATTCAGCATGCTTGAAGTGACTGCCTTAGAGAAGGATTCAGCATGCTTGAAGTGACTGTCTTAGAGAAGGATTCAGCATGCTTGAAGTGACTCCCTTAGAGAAGGATTCAGCACGCTTGAAGTGACTGCCTTAGAGAAGGATTCAGCATGCTTGAAGTGACTACCTTAGAGAAGGATTCAGCATGCTTGAAGTGACTGCCTCAGAGAAGGATTCAGCATGCTTGAAGTGACTGCCTTAGAGAAGGATTCAGCATGCTTGAAGCTGCCTTAGAGAAGGATTCAGCATGCTTGTAGTTACTCCCGTAGAGAAGGATTCAGCATGCTTGAAGTGACTGCCTTAAGAAGGATTCAGCATGCTTGAAGCTGCCTTAGAGAAGGATTCAGCATGCTTGAAGTGACTCCCTTAGAGAAGGATTCAGCACGCTTGAAGCTGCCTTAGAGAAGGATTCAGCATGGTTGAAGTGACTGCCTTAGAGAAGGATTCAGCATGCTTGAAGTGACTGCCGTAGAGAAGGATTCAGCATGCTTGAAGTTACTGCTTTAGAGAAGGATTCAGCATACTTGAAGTTACTCCCGTAGAGAAGGATTCAGCACGCTTGAAGTGACTGCCTTAGAGAAGGATTCAGCATGCCAGAAGTGACTGCCTTAGAGAAGGATTCAGCATGCTTGAAGTGACTAACTTAGAGAAGGATTCAGCATGCTTGAAGTGACTGCCTTAGAGAAGGATTCAGCATGCTTGAAGTTACTTCCATAGAGAAGGATTCAGCATGCTTGAAGTGACTGCCTTAGAGAAGGATTCAGCACGCTTGAAGTGACTGCCTTAGAGAAGGATTCAGCATGCTTGAAGTGACTGCCTTAGAGAAGGATTCAGCATGCTTGAAGTGACTCCCTTAGAGAAGGATTCAGCATGCTTGAAGTGACTGCCTTAGAGAAGGATTCAGCATGCTTGAAGTGACTGTCTTAGAGAAGGATTCAGCATGCTTGAAGTGACTCCCTTAGAGAAGGATTCAGCACGCTTGAAGTGACTGCCTTAGAGAAGGATTCAGCATGCTTGAAGTGACTACCTTAGAGAAGGATTCAGCATGCTTGAAGTGACTGCCTCAGAGAAGGATTCAGCATGCTTGAAGTTACTGCCTTAGAGAAGGATTCAGCATGCTTGAAGCTGCCTTAGAGAAGGATTCAGCATGCTTGTAGTTACTCCCGTAGAGAAGGATTCAGCATGCTTGAAGTGACTGCCTTAAGAAGGATTCAGCATGCTTGAATCTGCCTTAGAGAAGGATTCAGCATGCTTGAAGTGACTCCCTTAGAGAAGGATTCAGCATGCTTGAAGTGACTGCCTTAGAGAAGGATTCAGCATGCTTGAAGTGACTGCCTTAGAGAAGGATTCAGCATGCTTGAAGTTACTACCGTAGAGAAGGATTCAGCATGCTTGAAGTTACTACCTTAGAGAAGGATTCAGCACGCTTGAAGTGACTGCCTTAGAGAAGGATTCAGCATGCTTGAAGTGACTGCCTTAGAGAAGGATTCAGCATGCTTGAAGTGACTGCTTTAGAGAAGGATTCAGCATGCTTGAAGTGACTGCCTTAGAGAAGGATTCAGCATGTTTGAAGTGACTTCCTTAGAGAAGGATTCAGCATGTTTGAAGTGACTGCCTTAGAGAAGGATTCAGCATGCTTGAAGTGACTCCCGTAGAGAAGGATTCAGCATGCTTGAAGTGACTGCCTTAGAGAAGGATTCAGCATGCTTGAAGTGACTGCCTTAGAGAAGGATTCAGCATGCTTGAAGTTACTCCCGTAGAGAAGGATTCAGCACGCTTGAAGTGACTGCCATAGAGAAGGATTCAGCACGCTTGAAGTGACTGCCTTAGAGAAGGATTCAGCATGCTTGAAGCTGCCTTAGAGAAGGATTCAGCATGCTTGAAGTTACTTCCTTAGAGAAGGATTCAGCATGCTTGAAGTGACTCCCTTAGAGAAGGATTCAGCATGCTTGAAGTTACTTCCTTAGAGAAGGATTCAGCATGCTTGAAGTGACTGCTTTAGAGAAGGATTCAGCACGCTTGAAGTTACTGCCTTAGAGAAGGATTCAGCATGCTTGAAGTTACTCCCGTTGAGAAGGATTCAGCACGCTTGAAGTTACTGCCTTAGAGAAGGATTCAGCATGCTTGAAGTTACTCCCTTAGAGAAGGATTCAGCATGCTTGAAGTGACTCCCTTAGAGAAGGATTCAGCACGCTTGAAGTGACTGCCTTAGAGAAGGATTCAGCATGCTTGAAGCTGCCTTAGAGAAGGATTCAGCACGCTTGAAGTGACTACCTTAGAGAAGGATTCAGCATGCTTGAAGTGACTGCCTTAGAGAAGGATTCAGCATGCTTGAAGTTACTCCCATAGAGAAGGATTCAGCATGCTTGAAGTGACTGCCTTAGAGAAGGATTCAGCACGCTTGAAGTGACTGCCTTAGAGAAGGATTCAGCATGCTTGAAGTGACTGTCTTAGAGAAGGATTCAGCATGCTTGAAGTGACTCCCTTAGAGAAGGATTCAGCACGCTTGAAGTGACTGCCTTAGAGAAGGATTCAGCACGCTTGAAGTGACTGCCTTAGAGAAGGATTCAGCATGCTTGAAGTGACTACCTTAGAGAAGGATTCAGCATGCTTGAAGTGACTGCCTCAGAGAAGGATTCAGCATGCTTGAAGTGACTGCCTTAGAGAAGGATTCAGCATGCTTGAAGCTGCCTTAGAGAAGGATTCAGCATGCTTGTAGTTACTCCCGTAGAGAAGGATTCAGCATGCTTGAAGTGACTGCCTTAAGAAGGATTCAGCATGCTTGAAGCTGCCTTAGAGAAGGATTCAGCATGCTTGAAGTGACTCCCTTAGAGAAGGATTCAGCATGCTTGAAGTGACTGCCTTAGAGAAGGATTCAGCATGCTTGAAGTGACTGCCTTAGAGAAGGATTCAGCATGCTTGAAGTTACTACCGTAGAGAAGGATTCAGCATGCTTGAAGTTACTACCTTAGAGAAGGATTCAGCACGCTTTAAGTGACTGCCTTAGAGAAGGATTCAGCATGCTTGAAGTGACTGCCTTAGAGAAGGATTCAGCATGCTTGAAGTGACTGCTTTAGAGAAGGATTCAGCACGCTTGAAGTGACTTCCTTAGAGAAGGATTCAGCATGTTTGAAGTGACTGCCTTAGAGAAGGATTCAGCATGCTTGAAGTGACTCCCGTAGAGAAGGATTCAGCATGCTTGAAGTGACTGCCTTAGAGAAGGATTCAGCATGCTTGAAGTGACTGTCTTAGAGAAGGATTCAGCATGCTTGAAGTGACTCCCTTAGAGAAGGATTCAGCACGCTTGAAGTGACTGCCTTAGAGAAGGATTCAGCATGCTTGAAGTGACTACCTTAGAGAAGGATTCAGCATGCTTGAAGTGACTGCCTCAGAGAAGGATTCAGCATGCTTGAAGTGACTGCCTTAGAGAAGGATTCAGCATGCTTGAAGCTGCCTTAGAGAAGGATTCAGCATGCTTGTAGTTACTCCCGTAGAGAAGGATTCAGCATGCTTGAAGTGACTGCCTTAAGAAGGATTCAGCATGCTTGAAGCTGCCTTAGAGAAGGATTCAGCATGCTTGAAGTGACTCCCTTAGAGAAGGATTCAGCATGCTTGAAGTGACTGCCTTAGAGAAGGATTCAGCATGCTTGAAGTGACTGCCTTAGAGAAGGATTCAGCATGCTTGAAGTTACTACCGTAGAGAAGGATTCAGCATGCTTGAAGTTACTACCTTAGAGAAGGATTCAGCACGCTTTAAGTGACTGCCTTAGAGAAGGATTCAGCATGCTTGAAGTGACTGCCTTAGAGAAGGATTCAGCATGCTTGAAGTGACTGCTTTAGAGAAGGATTCAGCACGCTTGAAGTGACTTCCTTAGAGAAGGATTCAGCATGTTTGAAGTGACTGCCTTAGAGAAGGATTCAGCATGCTTGAAGCTGCCTTAGAGAAGGATTCAGCATGCTTGAAGTGACTGCCTTAGAGAAGGATTCAGCATGCTTGAAGTGACTGCTTTAGAGAAGGATTCAGCACGCTTGAAGTGACTTCCTTAGAGAAGGATTCAGCATGTTTGAAGTGACTGCCTTAGAGAAGGATTCAGCATGCTTGAAGTGACTGCCTTAGAGAAGGATTCAGCATGCTTGAAGTGACTGCTTTAGAGAAGGATTCAGCACGCTTGAAGTGACTTCCTTAGAGAAGGATTCAGCATGTTTGAAGTGACTGCCTTAGAGAAGGATTCAGCACGCTTGAAGTGACTGCCTTAGAGAAGGATTCAGCATGCTTGAAGTGACTCCCGTAGAGAAGGATTCAGCATGCTTGAAGTGACTGCCTTAGAGAAGGATTCAGCATGCTTGAAGTGACTGCCTTAGAGAAGGATTCAGCATGCTTGAAGTTACTCCCGTAGAGAAGGATTCAGCACGCTTGAAGTGACTGCCATAGAGAAGGATTCAGCACGCTTGAAGTGACTGCCTTAGAGAAGGATTCAGCATGCTTGAAGCTGCCTTAGAGAAGGATTCAGCATGCTTGAAGTTACTTCCTTAGAGAAGGATTCAGCATGCTTGAAGTGACTCCCTTAGAGAAGGATTCAGCATGCTTGAAGTTACTTCCTTAGAGAAGGATTCAGCATGCTTGAAGGGACTGCTTTAGAGAAGGATTCAGCACGCTTGAAGTTACTGCCTTAGAGAAGGATTCAGCATGCTTGAAGTTACTCCCGTTGAGAAGGATTCAGCACGCTTGAAGTTACTGCCTTAGAGAAGGATTCAGCATGCTTGAAGTGACTGCCTTAGAGAAGGATTCAGTATGCTTGAAGTGACTGCCTTAGAGAAGGATTCAGCATGCTTGAAGTGACTGCCGTAGAGAAGGATTCAGCATGCTTGAAGTGACTGTCTTAGAGAAGGATTCAGCATGCTTGAAGTGACTGCCTTAGAGAAGGATTCAGCATGCTTGAAGCTGCCTTAGAGAAGGATTCAGCATGCTTGAAGTGACTCCCTTAGAGAAGGATTCAGCACGCTTGAAGTGACTGCCTTAGAGAAGGATTCAGCATGCTTGAAGTGACTGCCATAGAGAAGGATTCAGCATGCTTGAAGTGACTGCCTTAGAGAAGGATTCAGCACGCTTGAAGCTGCCTTAGAGAAGGATTCAGCATGCTTGAAGTAACTCCCTTAGAGAAGGATTCAGCATGCTTGAAGTGACTGCCTTAGAGAAGGATTCAGCATGCTTGAAGTTACTCCCTTAGAGAAGGATTCAGCATGCTTGAAGTGACTCCCTTAGAGAAGGATTCAGCACGCTTGAAGTGACTGCCTTAGAGAAGGATTCAGCATGCTTGAAGCTGCCTTAGAGAAGGATTCAGCACGCTTGAAGTGACTACCTTAGAGAAGGATTCAGCATGCTTGAAGTGACTGCCTTAGAGAAGGATTCAGCATGCTTGAAGTTACTCCCATAGAGAAGGATTCAGCATGCTTGAAGTGACTGCCTTAGAGAAGGATTCAGCATGCTTGAAGTGACTGCCTTAGAGAAGGATTCAGCACGCTTGAAGTGACTGCCTTAGAGAAGGATTCAGCATGCTTGAAGTGACTGTCTTAGAGAAGGATTCAGCATGCTTGAAGTGACTCCCTTAGAGAAGGATTCAGCACGCTTGAAGTGACTGCCTTAGAGAAGGATTCAGCATGCTTGAAGTGACTGCCTTAGAGAAGGATTCAGCATGCTTGAAGTTACTCCCGTAGAGGATTCAGCATGCTTGAAGTTACTGCCGTAGAGAAGGATTCAGCATGCTTGAAGTTACGGCCTTAGAGAAGGATTCAGCATGCTTGAAGTTACTCCCGTAGAGGATTCAGCATGCTTGAAGTTACTGCCGTAGAGAAGGATTCAGCATGCTTGAAGTTACTGCCGTAGAGAAGGATTCAGCATGCTTGAAGTTACTCCCGTAGAGGATTCAGCATGCTTGAAGTTACTCACGTAGAGAAGGATTCAGCATGCTTGAAGTGACTGCCGTAGAGAAGGATTCAGCATGCTTGAAGTGACTGCCTTAGAGAAGGATTCAGCATGCTTGAAGTGACTGCCGTAGAGAAGGATTCAGCATGCTTGAAGTGACTGACTTAGAGAAGGATTCAGCATGCTTGAAGTGACTGCCATAGAGAAGGATTCAGCATGCTTGAAGTGACTGCCTTAGAGAAGGATTCAGCATGCTTGAAGTTACTCCCATAGAGAAGGATTCAGCATGCTTGAAGTTACTCCCATAGAGAAGGATTCAGCATGCTTGAAGTGACTACCGTAGAGAAGGATTCAGCATGCTTGAAGTGACTGCCTTAGAGAAGGATTCAGCATGCTTGAAGTGACTCCCTTAGAGAAGGATTCAGCATGCTTGAAGTGACTGCCTTAGAGAAGGATTCAGCATGCTTGAAGTTACTCCCGTAAAGAAGGATTCAGCACACTTGAAGTGACTCCCTTAGAGAAGGATTCAGCATGCTTGAAGTGACTGCCGTAGAGAAGGATTCAGCATGCCAGAAGTGACTGCCTTAGAGAAGGATTCAGCATGCTTGAAGTTACTCCCATAGAGAAGGATTCAGCACGCTTGAAGTGACTGCCTTAGAGAAGGATTCAGCATGCTTGAAGTGACTGCCTTAGAGAAGGATTCAGCATGCTTGAAGTGACTCCCTTAGAGAAGGATTCAGCACGCTTGAAGTGACTGCCTTAGAGAAGGATTCAGCATGCTTGAAGTGACTGCCTTAGAGAAGGATTCAGCACGCTTGAAGTGATTCCCTTAGAGAAGGATTCAGCACGCTTGAAGTGACTGCCTTAGAGAAGGATTCAGCATGCTTGAAGTGACTGCCTTAGAGAAGGATTCAGCATGCTTGAAGTGACTGCCTTAGAGAAGGATTCAGCACGCTTGAAGCTGCCTTAGAGAAGGATTCAGCATGCTTGAAGTAACTCCCTTAGAGAAGGATTCAGCATGCTTGAAGTAACTCCCTTAGAGAAGGATTCAGCATGCTTGAAGTGACTGCCTTAGAGAAGGATTCAGCATGCTTGAAGTTACTCCCTTAGAGAAGGATTCAGCATGCTTGAAGTGACTCCCTTAGAGAAGGATTCAGCACGCTTGAAGTGACTGCCTTAGAGAAGGATTCAGCATGCTTGAAGCTGCCTTAGAGAAGGATTCAGCACGCTTGAAGTGACTACCTTAGAGAAGGATTCAGCATGCTTGAAGTGACTGCCTTAGAGAAGGATTCAGCATGCTTGAAGTTACTCCCATAGAGAAGGATTCAGCATGCTTGAAGTGACTGCCTTAGAGAAGGATTCAGCATGCTTGAAGTGACTGCCTTAGAGAAGGATTCAGCATGCTTGAAGTGACTGTCTTAGAGAAGGATTCAGCATGCTTGAAGTGACTCCCTTAGAGAAGGATTCAGCACGCTTGAAGTGACTGCCTTAGAGAAGAATTCAGCATGCTTGAAGTGACTGCCTTAGAGAAGGATTCAGCATGCTTGAAGTTACTCCCGTAGAGGATTCAGCATGCTTGAAGTTACTGCCGTAGAGAAGGATTCAGCATGCTTGAAGTTACGGCCTTAGAGAAGGATTCAGCATGCTTGAAGTTACTCCCGTAGAGGATTCAGCATGCTTGAAGTTACTGCCGTAGAGAAGGATTCAGCATGCTTGAAGTTACTGCCGTAGAGAAGGATTCAGCATGCTTGAAGTTACTCCCGTAGAGGATTCAGCATGCTTGAAGTTACTCACGTAGAGAAGGATTCAGCATGCTTGAAGTGACTGCCGTAGAGAAGGATTCAGCATGCTTGAAGTGACTGCCTTAGAGAAGGATTCAGCATGCTTGAAGTGACTGCCGTAGAGAAGGATTCAGCATGCTTGAAGTGACTGACTTAGAGAAGGATTCAGCATGCTTGAAGTGACTGCCATAGAGAAGGATTCAGCATGCTTGAAGTGACTGCCTTAGAGAAGGATTCAGCATGCTTGAAGTTACTCCCATAGAGAAGGATTCAGCATGCTTGAAGTTACTCCCATAGAGAAGGATTCAGCATGCTTGAAGTGACTACCGTAGAGAAGGATTCAGCATGCTTGAAGTGACTGCCTTAGAGAAGGATTCAGCATGCTTGAAGTGACTCCCTTAGAGAAGGATTCAGCATGCTTGAAGTGACTGCCTTAGAGAAGGATTCAGCATGCTTGAAGTTACTCCCGTAAAGAAGGATTCAGCACACTTGAAGTGACTCCCTTAGAGAAGGATTCAGCATGCTTGAAGTGACTGCCGTAGAGAAGGATTCAGCATGCTTGAAGGGACTGCTTTAGAGAAGGATTCAGCATGCTTGAAGTGACTGCCTTAGAGAAGGATTCAGCATGCTTGAAGTTACTCCCGTAGAGAAGGATTCAGCATGCTTGAAGTTACTCCCATAGAGAAGGATTCAGCACGCTTGAAGTGACTGCCTTAGAGAAGGATTCAGCATGCTTGAAGTGACTGCCTTAGAGAAGGATTCAGCATGCTTGAAGTGACTCCCTTAGAGAAGGATTCAGCACGCTTGAAGTGACTGCCTTAGAGAAGGATTCAGCATGCTTGAAGTGACTGCCTTAGAGAAGGATTCAGCACGCTTGAAGTGATTCCCTTAGAGAAGGATTCAGCACGCTTGAAGTGACTGCCTTAGAGAAGGATTCAGCATGCTTGAAGTGACTGCCTTAGAGAAGGATTCAGCATGCTTGAAGTGACTGCCTTAGAGAAGGATTCAGCACGCTTGAAGCTGCCTTAGAGAAGGATTCAGCATGCTTGAAGTAACTCCCTTAGAGAAGGATTCAGCATGCTTGAAGTGACTGCCTTAGAGAAGGATTCAGCATGCTTGAAGTTACTCCCTTAGAGAAGGATTCAGCATGCTTGAAGTGACTCCCTTAGAGAAGGATTCAGCACGCTTGAAGTGACTGCCTTAGAGAAGGATTCAGCATGCTTGAAGCTGCCTTAGAGAAGGATTCAGCACGCTTGAAGTGACTACCTTAGAGAAGGATTCAGCATGCTTGAAGTGACTGCCTTAGAGAAGGATTCAGCATGCTTGAAGTTACTACCATAGAGAAGGATTCAGCATGCTTGAAGTGACTGCCTTAGAGAAGGATTCAGCACGCTTGAAGTGACTGCCTTAGAGAAGGATTCAGCACGCTTGAAGTTACTCCCATAGAGAAGGATTCAGTATGCTTGAAGTGACTCCCTTAGAGAAGGATTCAGCATGCTTGAAGTTACTCCCGTAGAGAAGGATTCAGCATGCTTGAAGTGACTGCCTTAGAGAAGGATTCAGCATGCTTGAAGTTGCCTTAGAGAAGGATTCAGCATGCTTGAAGTGACTGCCTTAGAGAACGATTCAGCATGCTTCAAGTGACTGCCATAGAGAAGGATTCAGCATGCTGGAAGCTGCCTTAGAGAAGGATTCAGCATGCTTGAAGTGACTGCCTTAGAGAAGGATTCAGCATGCTTGAAGCTGCCTTAGAGAAGGATTCAGCATGCTTGAAGTGACTACCTTAGAGAAGGATTCAGCATGCTTGAAGTGACTGCCTTAGAGAAGGATTCAGCATGCTTGAAGTGACTGCCTTAGAGAAGTATTCAGCATGCTTGAAGCTGCCTTAGAGAAGGATTCAGCATGCTTGAAGTGACTGCCGTAGAGAAGGATTCAGCATGCTTGAAGTGACTGCCGTAGAGAAGGATTCAGCATGCTTGAAGTGACTGCCTTAGAGAAGGATTCAGCATGCTTGAAGTGACTGTCTTAGAGAAGGATTCAGCACGCTTGAAGTGGCTTCCTTAGAGAAGGATTCAGCATGCTTGAAATTACTGCCGTAGAGAAGGATTCAGCATGCTTGAAATTACTGCCGTAGAGAAGGATTCAGCATGCTTGAAGTGACTTCCTTAGAGAAGGATTCAGCATGCTTGAAGTGACTGCCGTAGAGAAGGATTCAGCATGCTTGAAGTTACTCCCTTAGAGAAGGATTCAGCATGCTTGAAGTGACTGCCTTAGGGAAGGATTCAGCATGCTTGAAGTGACTACCTTAGAGAAGGATTCAGCATGCTTGAAGTGACTTCCTTAGAGAAGGATTCAGCATGCTTGAAGTTACTCCCGTAGAGAAGGATTCAGCATGCTTGAAGTGACTACCTTAGAGAAGGATTCAGCATGCTTGAAGTGACTTCCTTAGAGAAGGATTCAGCATGCTTGAAGTTACTCCCGTAGAGAAGGATTCAGCATGCTTGAAGTGACTGCCTTAGAGAAGGATTCAGCATGCTTGAAGCTGCCTTAGAGAAGGATTCAGCACGCTTGAAGTGACTGCCTTAGAGAAGGGTTCAGCATGCTTGAAGCTGCCTTAGAGAAGGATTCAGCATGCTTGAAGTGACTACCTTAGAGAAGGATTCAGCATGCTTGAAGTGACTGCCTTAGAGAAGGATTCAGCATGCTTGAAGCTGCCTTAGAGAAGGATTCAGCACGCTTGAAGTGACTGCCTTAGAGAAGGATTCAGCATGCTTGAAGTTACTGCTTTAGAGAAGGATTCAGCATGCTTGAAGTTACTCCCTTAGAGAAGGATTCAGCATGCTTGAAGTTACTCCCTTAGAGAAGGATTCAGCACGCTTGAAGTTACTGCCTTAGAGAAGGATTCAGCATGCTTGAAGTGACTGCCATAGAGAAGGATTCAGCATGCTTGAAGTGACTACCTTAGAGAAGGATTCAGCATGCTTGAAGTGACTTCCTTAGAGAAGGATTCAGCATGCTTGAAGTTACTTCCGTAGAGAAGGATTCAGCACGCTTGAAGTGACTACCTTAGAGAAGGATTCAGCATGCTTGAAGTGACTGCCTTAGAGAAGGATTCAGCATGCTTGAAGTGACTGCCTTAGAGAAGGATTCAGCATGCTTGAAGTTACTCCCGTAGAGAAGGATTCAGCATGCTTGAAGTGACTTCCTTAGAGATGGATTCAGCATGCTTGAAGTGACTGCTTTAGAGAAGGATTCAGCATGCTTGAAGTGACTGCCGTAGAGAAAGATTCAGCACGCTTGAAGTGACTGTCTTAGAGAAGGATTCAGCATGCTTGGAGTGACTGCCTTAGAGAAGGATTCAGCATGCTTGAAGTGCCTGCCTTAGAGAAGGATTCAGCATGCTTGAAGTGCCTGCCTTAGAGAAGGATTCAGCATGCTTGAAGTTACTCCCGTAGATAAGGATTCAGCATGCTTGAAGCTGCCTTAGAGAAGGATTCAGCATGCTTGAAGTGACTCCCTTAGAGAAGGATTCAGCACGCTTGAAGTGACTGCCTTAGAGAAGGATTCAGCATGCTTGAAGTGACTCCCTTAGAGAAGGATTCAGCACGCTTGAAGTTACTGCCTTAGAGAAGGATTCAGCACGCTTGAAGTGACTTCCTTAGAGAAGGATTCAGCATGCTTGAAGTGACTGCCGTAGAGAAGGATTCAGCATGCTTGAAGTGACTCCCTTAGAGAAGGATTCAGCATGCTTGAAGTGACTACCTTAGAGAAGGATTCAGCATGCTTGAAGTGACTGCCATAGAGAAGGATTCAGCATGCTTGAAGCTGCCTTAGAGAAGGATTCAGCATGCTTGAAGTGACTGCCTTAGAGAAGGATTCAGCGTGCTTGAAGTGACTGCCTTAGAGAAGGATTCAGCATGCTTGAAGCTGCCTTAGAGAAGGATTCAGCATGCTTGAAGTGACTACCTTAGAGAAGGATTCAGCATGCTTGAAGTGACTGCCTTAGAGAAGGATTCAGCATGCTTGAAGCTGCCTTAGAGAAGGATTCAGCATGCTTGAAGTGACTGCCGTAGAGAAGGATTCAGCATGCTTGAAGTGACTGCCTTAGAGAAGGATTCAGCATGCTTGAAGTGACTGCCGTAGAGAAGGATTCAGCATGCTTGAAGTGACTGCCGTAGAGAAGGATTCAGCATGCTTGAAGTGACTGCCTTAGAGAAGGATTCAGCATGCTTGAAGTGACTGTCTTAGAGAAGGATTCAGCATGCTTGAAATTACTGCCGTAGAGAAGGATTCAGCATGCTTGAAATTACTGCCGTAGAGAAGGATTCAGCATGCTTGAAGTGACTTCCTTAGAGAAGGATTCAGCATACTTGAAGTGACTGCCGTAGAGAAGGATTCAGCATGCTTGAAGTGACTCCCTTAGAGAAGGATTCAGCATACTTGAAGTGACTACCTTAGAGAAGGATTCAGCATGCTTGAAGCTGCCTTAGAGAAGGATTCAGCATGCTTGAAGTGACTGTCTTAGAGAAGGATTCAGCACGCTTGAAGTTACTGCCTTAGAGAAGGATTCAGCACGCTTGAAGTGACTGCCTTAGAGAAGGATTCAGCATGCTTGAAGTTACTGCTTTAGAGAAGTATTCAGCATGCTTGAAGCTGCCTTAGAGAAGGATTCAGCATGCTTGAAGCTGCCTTAGAGAAGGATTCAGCATGCTTGAAGTGACTACCTTAGAGAAGGATTCAGCATGCTTGAAGTTACTGCTTTAGAGAAGGATTCAACATGCTGGAAGCTGCCTTAGAGAAGGATTCAGCATGCTTGAAGCTGCCTTAGAGAAGGATTCAGCATGCTTGAAGTGACTACCTTAGAGAAGGATTCAGCATGCTTGAAGTGACTGCCTTAGAGAAGGATTCAGCATGCTTGAAGTGACTACCTTAGAGAAGGATTCAGCATGCTTGAAGCTGCCTTAGAGAAGGATTTAGCACGCTTGAAGTGACTGCCTTAGAGAAGGATTCAGCATGCTTGAAGTGACTGCCTTCAGCATGCTTGAAGCTGCCTTAGAGAAGGATTCAGCACGCTTGAAGTTGTAGAGGTCATTTAGGAAACTAAGAAACTGCCAAAGTGAGTTTTAATGGAGATGTTTATTTGGTGTTTTTTGTGAGGGCCATTTAAAAAAAGGTGATCGTACTAACCCAATATGGATTCAGTGCATACGAGTGTTGTCATGTTTTATGGCAGTGACTATTGTGTGTGTGTGTGTGTGTGTGTGTGTTATGTGTGTGTGTGTGTGTGTGTGTGTAGGTGTGGAACATGCATTCACACGAGCACGAGCAAGTCAAGACACTGCCCAGTCAGAACCACTGGGTGAGGGCGCTGGTTGCCCGTGGCAAGCACCTCTACTCTGGCTCCTACCAAGCCGTCAAGGTTGGTCAATACAGCAAGGGCAAATGAAATGACCACACCCACACGATTGGGACAACCAGGCCACAAATGTAAAATAAAGCCACACCCACACAATGGAGCACAGAGTTAGCTTACTTTGTCCAAGCATCTCAATATTTCTTAATTAGAAACAGTCCTCTATCAAGTCCCTTGAACTGGGTTACTAAACAACTGTGAGCAGGCAGTATATAGGAACATTAATATTTTCCTTAAAGGGGGGAATAACCTCAAATTGCTAATTTTTCACTTTTTTAACTAATTTTTCAAACTATTTTAAATGGTGTATTTGCTCATATTGAAGTCATATTCCAAGTTTCAGAACATTTAAAGATTCTATGGTGCAATTATGACAGCTTTTGCACTCACTATTTTCATCAGAAACCCAGCAAGGAATGAAGAAACGCGTTGCGTTAGATTAGACATATTTCCTCAAATTTCTCCCTAATTTCTCACCCAAACCCAAACTCCATAATTTATATATCACCAGAATGCTTATTGTGTGCTCTTTAACCTAAAGTATTCTATTTTCACTGTTATGAGAATGTGTTGGGTATAGACCATGAGAATGTGTTGGGTATAGACCAGTATAGCTGCATGTGGTTTGTATGGGATTCCCCCCCCCCTCCCTCTCCTGTGGTGCATCATCATACCGATTCAAATCGTTTAAGTGAAACTACTACATGTACTCTTACCATAAACCACCTAACAGCCACTTAGCATTATTAATGATTTTTTATCCAAGGACAGGGCAAAAGTTGGATTGCCTGGCTGACACTTTGGCATAAAAAATATCTATGACAAAAGTTAAATACATCATTAAATAGCTTATTTTCTAAGCTACATTTTGGTACAAATATTATGTTGATAGAGGGTAGTGGGTGGAAGTTATGATTGGTATTGTTGAGGTATATTTTTTTTGACATTATTCCCCCCTTAAGCCATTCAAAAAGTCACTTCTAGAAGAAAAAAATGCATGCAAGCTCTAGTTCAATGCAACCTGCTAATCCAACAAAGGCTCATCTGAACCAGGCTCATGATTAGCAATTAGCTCATTAATGAAGCAGGCTTGCAATTCCAAGTGAAGAGGTCTGTACACAACAACCAACTTCTGTTTGTGATGTGTATACAAGTTTTGTGGTGTGGATAAGTGAATCTATTGGCTTAAATTTACAAGCAGTGTACAGGTTTAAAACCCAGCCTACAGAATACTCTGTAAGCAGCCACCACCATTACTGTTAACTGAATATTTCTCTGTTTAGTAATACACTCTACTTACATATACATATGTACATGACTACAAATTATACAGTTTGGACAAATTCACCAATCCCAATGCCCTAGGTACAAGCCTATTTAGATGAGGATTAGCAAAGTTGCACTGTAACCCAACACTGTATATACTTGACATATTGTGGGTCCCTGCACGAGTCCTGTAGATTTAGCATTGCTTGCTCTACACTGTCAATATGCAAGTGTGCAGTGAGTATATACCCTTCACATGCAATGAGTGAAGACTTGCGTTGCTGCCAGTACATGCAACTATTTGTTGCCTCTCTATTTGTGCATCCATCAGCAGCTAGCTATTCACGGCATCATGTGACCACCCACAATAAATACTGCACCAGCAGATGCGAGTGGTTTCCAAGTGTGCGTAGCTGTGTAAAATGGAAGTCTTTAAACTCACTCTCCCTCGCGTTGCCATGGCATCTTTCTAGTGGAGTCTGTGAGCTCTATTTGGAACTGACCAATACGGCTCCTTCTTCACGTCACAATTGTACGACGGGGGGGGGGGGGGGGGGGGGATCTGACAGTGCCGATATGTGTGATGTTTTCGTTGTGATGTTTTCGTTACACGAATAAGCATCCCAAAATACTGAACTTGCACCTTTTTCATTTTGTTACTGTTGACCACGCCCAAAAATATTAGGTCTGAGTCGGGTTGAAACTAGTAACCAGCTTGCATGCATCATGTCTAACTTTTGACCAACTAGATCTGGAGTCTCGAGACACTGGAGGTGGTGCACGTGCTCCAGTGTGTGGGCGCTAGCGTGTACTCCCTGGCCATCACAGACAGGCACATCATCTGCGGCACATACGAAAACCTCATCCACGTGAGTCGATCTCTGCGCACAGACACACCAACCCAATGTCCTGTGTGTTGCGCACACACCAACCCAATGTCCTGTGTGTTACAGACACACCAACCCAATGTCCTGTGTGTTACAGACACACCAACCCAATGTCCTGTGTGTTACAGACACACCAACCCAATGTCCTGTGTGTTACAGACACACCAACCCAATGTCCTGTGTTACAGACACACCAACCCAATGTCCTGTGTGTTACAGACACACCAACCCAATGTCCTGTGTGTTACAGACACACCAACCCAATGTCCTGTGTGTTGCACAGACACCGACCCAATGTCCTGTGTGTTACAGACACACCAACCCAATGTCCTGTGTGTTACAGACACACCAACCCAATGTCCTGTGTTACAGACACACCAACCCAATGTCCTGTGTGTTACAGACACACCAACCCAATGTCCTGTGTGTTACAGACACACCAACCCAATGTCCTGTGTGTTGCACAGACACCGACCCAATGTCCTGTGTGTTACAGACACACCAACCCAATGTCCTGTGTGTTGCACAGACACACCAACCCAATGTCCTGTGTGTTGCACAGACACACCAACCCAATGTCCTGTGTGTTACAGACACACCAACCCAATGTCCTGTGTTGCACAGACACCGACCCAATGTCCTGTGTGTTACAGACACACCAACCCAATGTCCTGTGTGTTGCACAGACACACCAACCCAATGTCCTGTGTGTTGCAGACACACCAACCCAATGTCCTGTGTTGCAGACACACCAACCCAATGTCCTGTGTGTTACAGACACACCAACCCAATGTCCTGTGTGTTACAGACACACCAACCCAATGTCCTGTGTGTTACAGACACACCAACCCAATGTCCTGTGTGTTGCACAGACACACCAACCCAATGTCCTGTGTGTTGCACACACACCGACCCAATGTCCTGTGTGTTGCAGACACACCAACCCAATGTCCTGTGTGTTGCACACACACCGACCCAATGTCCTGTGTGTTACAGACACACCAACCCAATGTCCTGTGTGTTACAGACACACCGACCCAATGTCCTGTGTGTTGCACACACACCAACCCAATGTCCTGTGTTATACACACACCAACCCAATGTCCTGTGTGTTATACACACACCAACCCAATGTCCTGTGTGTTGCACTCGTAGGTTTGGGACGTCCATACCCTGCAAGAAATTGGAACTCTGTCGGGTAAGACGAGACCCCTCGGGAACTGTTCCCTTCAGACGTCTGCACTGGTGTGATTGGTTGTGTTAACGATCTTGTTGCTTCTGTAGGACATGTTGGCATCGTGTACTCCCTCGCAGTATTGAAGGCACCAGGCAACATGAGACTCTTCAGTGCTTCTTACGACAAAACCATTCGTGTATGCACATTTCAGTGTTATTTTCAAGTGTATGGTCTTCTGATGATGATAATGCATTAGGTGTGGAACATGGAGTTGATGACATGTGGGCAGATCCTGGCCCGGCATGAAGGCAGTGTCACATGTGTGTTGGCGGCAAGTGGCAGGGTGTTCTCCGGAGCCGTGGACAGCACTCTCAAGGTACACATAATCGGTATTAAATTTCCCCACATCGAGCGTAACTTGTTATAGGGAGTGCTCCTTCAGTCAGCTATATAATTATGCATGTGACTTGTTGGATTATTCCATGCAGGTTTGGCAATAGAATCATCCAGGAAGTTTATAGACAACGTAATCTCTGCTCAATATCTATTTTGTATAAATGTGGAATTTATTTATTATAGCTATAATTTATGTATAAATACTGATCATGATGTCTTAAATGCCATAGAATAAGTGGTAGCAATAATGTATGCATCTAAATTCATATGCATACATATGTAGCTACTGTTTGCATATGATAAGTTCAACCCTAATATATATATATATATATTATATGCATATATACAAGGTACATGTATCAACGCTTGAATACAGATAGTATATACAGCTCATGTGTGACTGGTAGAGACGATCTTAGTTGCCATCACTTCACAGTCCACTTGGAGCAAGGAGGTGAAGTCTAATAAACCATCAATTATCAATAATTATCGCTGGCAGTTATGAGAGGATAACAATAACAATCAACAACTGAATCAACAACTGTAATAATTATCACCAGTCATAATTATCACCAGCAATTACTGTTCAAATAATTATCACCAGTCATTACAAGTCAATAAACTATCACAGTTATGATTATCCTAACAAGGTTTACAATAGAAGGTGTGTGTAAGTCAGCATGCATGCACATGCAGGTAAGCTGCTGGGCCATGGCAATAACTTGATACTTGACAACAACACTGGTAAGACGTAGGGGAAAGGAGCATCTTTAGCATTCAACATGCACAGACTATCGTCGTGTAATAGCTATTAGAATATTTGCCATACCACACATACCACACATACTACGCATACACACACTACATAATTTTTATGACAGGCACAAAAAGGCAAAATTAGCCAGTTCTCCTTGTTAACATGGGTAAAGGTTAAAAAAAGGTAATTAAAAAAAAAAATTGAAGTACATATGCCATGCATAATTATACATGCAAGTTCAGCATAAGTATGTGAACATACCTGAGGCAGCTGGTATGAAGACAGAAAGGAGAGGAAGCTGGCTAGAGTTGCTCATAGTTGGCTGCAGTAAGATGTGATCCTGCAGTGGATGGGCAGAGGGGATGGAGGTGAAGTGGAGTTGTATTATTACAGGATATGTGAAAAGATGAACAGATCAAGTGCATGAGCATTGCTGTTCACTGTATTCTGTAGCACATGCTGTACTGTACACGTTTCACATTCTCTAGAAAACAAGCCACGCTAGTGCAAAATTGCACTTGTGATCTCCGACCGTGAAGTTGTGCATGCATCTCAAAGATGGGGGGGGGGGGGAGGGGAGGGGAGAAGGAACTGTGTACTTGATCTATATATGTAGTGTGACCATCGGTGCATGTTTGAGAGAGAGAGAACAAGTGGCCCCCCTTCCTTAAGACTGCACCCCTCCCATCGATGTAACCACCTTGAAACATTCCGCATTCGATGTGCAAGTTGCACCCTCGGTTATGGACCGAGACTTTTTGCGTTTCAAAACCGCAACTTCTACTCGAGGGAATATGTTTTTTTAAATAGATGATTACCTGGAAGGTCATCAAGTAATAATTCTCCAAGTTCCTAGGGATGAACTTTTTGAAGTCTCGGTAAAGACCTTCCGCACCTTGCATGGGGTACTCTGAAGTGTGCCTGGACGATACAACCACGACCATAAAAAAAGAGAAAGAAATAGCATGTGCAGGAATTACGGCAGAAGATTTAACCCACTTATGACAAATTAACACCTATTAAATTGAGTCACCCAGGGAATTGGCAGGCAAACCTTAAACATGGTATGTGTTTGTTGCAATAAATGAGTGGAGATAGTTAATCATTAGGGGCAGGAAAAGACGGCCAACGAGCAACTCCAACCAATTAAATATCACCGAGCTCTGTATATTCAATGGCGAGTGATAGGAGAGGTGTTACTGACCATGCCGTCAGTTATCTTGCTCATAACTGTCCCTGCAAGTATGCCTCATCACATGCATTACTGCAGCATGTGGTTGTGATGACCATTACCTTTTCCATGCACACATGAATCTTTTAAGAAAGATGACCAAATAATAATATTAATAAAATAATAATTAATTAAAATTAAAAAGGCTGGTTGTCAGCATACAAATAAACAGGGGAGACAGAACAAAACAAGGTAATTAAAAAGAGACTGGGAGAGGAAATAGCTCATGATTAGGAACTAGTATTTCTACTATACAAGTATGCTTCTTGACACTGGATTGCACGCATGGCAGTACAGACTTGGGGAAGAGACACTGCTGCTGAGGAACACCAGCACTGGCCAGATGAACAGAGGTCCACTCATCAAGCAGTGAATCAGGGTGGATAAATGGTGTGAGAGGAGAGAGCTGCAGACACATGATAGCACACCTCCTGCAGCTAAACCAGACATGAGGCAGAACGCTTAAAGGGTGCAGGCTAGCTGAGGTGACCAACGCCAACTGCCAATTATCACAATGCACCTCACCTTATTAACACCCAATTAGTGCACCTATCCTTTACTGGTGAGAGTAAGGAAAAGTTGCACGCAGAAAGAGAATAAGAGAAGAAGAACGCCTTTCATTGCAAGAGATCCATGTCAAGTAATGTACAGCCATGAAATAGCTGAGGCAGCAACTGAGGACAGTGCTCAGGAGAAGTTGTGCACAGCCAGAGAAGATGAGAACAATTATTACTATGCTTTATATGGAGCCTAATACCAGCTACTGGGTGCCTAGGCCCTGCTTCATGGGGAGCCCAGCTACTAGGCCCTGCTTCATGGGGAGCACAGCTACTGGGTGCCTAGGCACTGCTTCATAGGGAGCACAGCTACTGGGTGCCTAGGCCCTGCTTCATGGGGAGACAGCTACTGGGTACTAGGCCCTGCTTCATGGGGAGCACAGCTACTGGGTGCCTAGGCCCTGCTTCATGGGGAGCACAGCTACTGGTGCCAAGGCCTGCTTCATGGGGAGCCCAGCTACTGGGTGCCTAGGCTCTGCTTCATGGGGAGCCCAGCTACTAGGCCCTGCTTCATGGGGAGCACAGCTACTGGGTGCCTAGGCACTGCTTCATGGGGAGCACAGCTACTGGGTGCCTAGGCCCTGCTTCATGGGGAGACAGCTACTGGGTACTAGGCCCTGCTTCATGGGGAGCACAGCTACTGGGTGCCTAGGCCCTGCTTCATGGGGAGCACAGCTACTGGTGCCAAGGCCCTGCTTCATGGGGAGCCCAGCTACTGGGTGCCTAGGCTCTGCTTCATGGGGAGCCCAGCTACTGGTGCCTAGGCCCTGCTTCATGGGGAGCACAGCTACTGGTGCCTAGGCCCTGCTTCATGGGGAGCCCAGCTACTGGTGCCTAGGCCTGCTTCATGGGGAGCCCAGCTACTGGGTCCTGCTTCATGGGGAGCACAGCTACTGGTGCCTAGGCCCTGCTTCATGGGGAGCCCAGCTACTGGGTGCCCAGGCCCTGCTTCATGGGGAGCACAGCTACTGGATGCCTAGGCCCTGCTTCATGGGGAGCACAGCTACTGGATGCCTAGGCCCTGCTTCATGGGGAGCACAGCTACTGGTGCCTAGGCCCTGCTTCATGGGGAGCCCAGCTACTGGATGCCTAGGCCCTGTTTCATGGGGAGCACAGCTACTTGGTGCCAAGGCCCTGCTTCATGGGGAGCCCAGCTACTGGGTGCCCAGGCCCTGCTTCATGGGGAGCACAGCTACTGGATGCCTAGGCCCTGCTTCATGGGGAGCCCAGCTACTGGTTGCCTGGGCACTGCTTCATGGGGAGCACAGCTACTGGGTGCCTAGGCGCTGCTTCATGGGGAGCACAGCTACTGGGTGCCTAAGCTCTGCTTCATGGGGAGCCCAGCTACTGGGTGCCTAGGCCCTGTTTCATGGGGAGCACAGCTACTGGGTGCCTAGGCCCTGCTTCATGGGGAGCACAGCTACTGGGTGCCCAGGCCCTGCTTCATGGGGAGCACAGCTACTGGTGCCTAGGCCCTGCTTCATGGGGAGCCCAGCTACTGGATGCCTGGGCACTGCTTCATGGGGAGCATAGCTACTGGTGCCTAGGCCCTGCTTCATGGGGAGCACAGCTACTGGGTGCCTAGGCCCTGCTTCATGGGGAGCACAGCTACTGGGTGTGTAGGCCCTGCTTCATGGGGAGCACAGCTACTGGGTGCCTAGGCCCTGCTTCATGGGGAGCACAGCTACTGGGTGCCTAGGCCCTGCTTCATGGGAAGCACAGCTACTGGATGCCTAGGCCCTGCTTCATGGGGAGCACAGCTACTGGATGCCTAGGCCCTGCTTCATGGGGAGCACAGCTACTGGTGCCTAGGCCCTGCTTCATGGGGAGCACAGATACTGGTGCCTATGCCCTGCTACATTAGACTTTTTTTTGGCAGTTTATTATTATTATTTTATTTTCACCAGCAAGTATGTAGTTGCAAGTATGTAGGATTCAACATCTGGTATCCATTATGAACTAGGGATAAAACAATATATAGACTGCAACCCCTCCCCCCTTTCCTTCTCCCCTCCAAAGGACCTAAGGTGTCAGTTTATACACACTAATCAAATTGGCTAATCAGGTCAAACAATACAAAATTATATCCCTCCAGAGTGGGACTTGGAGGAGTACAGGAATCATCTGAACACTAGCCTGAAGGCAAAGGATAATAACTGCTCAAAAAATTGCAAGTCTGTGATACAGTTCTAAGCAATTGCTCCTGCGCACAATTTAACCCCCATGTTCCCAGATTACTGATACATTTCTAAGAAATTGCTCCTGCGCACAATTTAACCCCCCATGTGCCCAGATTACATCACAAGTGGTAGGTGTGGCAAGCCATTTTGGCTCGCAATGCTAATAAGTGGTCTACGCAAGTTGGGTGTGGTTCTTGTCTCACTTACGTGATGTAGCCGGAGTTCAATACTGTCAGAGAATTCTGAAAGACAACAACAACAGAAGAAAACTGTTTAATTAATGGGTACTACATATCAGATATATACAAGGTACAAAACCATCGTGAGTATTAACCACACAATCCCGTTAACCAAATGGCCAGCATAAACCCCCACCTACCCACCCACCCACCCACCCCCACCTACACACACACACACACACACACACACACACACTATGCAAGAGCTGGTCGTAAGGTGCATATTACTACAGTATAGAACCTTATTTATCCGGACCCCAGTTATGCAGAAACTTGGATTATACGCAAGGCTAATTTTTATGCATGGTGTGTGTGTTCATTCCAGACCATTCGTGCATCGAGCTGGAAGAGAGTGGAAAGGGAAAATATATATACTCTAGTAGACAACCTTGTCATGGTAAATAAATGCTGAGTGAAACACAGCTCCTGTTTTTGTCTAGTTCTTTACAGTTATTGAATGTCTTACTTCCTGATTACAGAGTTAATTTCTTATAATATCTTTACAGTTTATAATAAATCTATTGTGTCTATTATTTTATCATGGGTTGTATCCATGTTTGAGTAAAACATGGGTAACCCGGGTAAAAGGTATTTAACCCAGCCCGGGTTACACCCAAGCCCTGGGTAAAACCTGCGAACTCTGGCTTATATGGTACACCAGGGAGTACATTAGCAGTCCCATTGGCCATATTTCAAAATGGCTGATGCCAAAATCACGCATGCACACATGCGCACACCACACACACACACAACACAACACAATACTCAACCACACCATACTATACCATACACACACACACTCAACAAAGCTCATACCTCTTACCTTGGCAGCTTCTAGGTATTGATTGATTTTATTCAACCCCCCTCTCCCCCTCCCCTCCCCCTCTCCTCCCCCTTCCCTCACCCACCCCCCAAAACAGCAACAACAAAAAACGTCCAGCATGCTTTGAAGCTAAGGTGCTACACTGACAGTGAATAATATTTGCCTTCAAGAATCTTACAATGACCTTCTCAAAAAATCAACTTGAAATCTACTCTCTCGACATTTCGACTAGATGCTCTAGCCTCCATCAGGAATAATGCAGAACCTTGTAACCATCATCCACATGTATCTATCTATCTATCTGCTTTTGTCCCACAGATAACTTGCTGCCAGAAGACTCCAAATTGTATCTAATGACTAATCTGTTTCTAGATTCAGTAAATCACCCGAAAATTGGTAAAGAAAGTCAACACAATAAACACGGTTGTGAGCATCCTGACTCAGCAGCTGCTTTGCTGCATGAGTTGGTTCACAGAGAAGCTTACTCTTATGGCAATATTTAACAGCCTTCAGCAAAACCAGGGAACTACTTATACTGCATGTATCTAGCTATGTAGGCAGTCTATCTGGTGTAACACATGGTCAAGACTAGAGTTTCTGGAGTCATCTTCTAGCTGTTTGACAACGAAAGAAATGAAGACCAAAAAATCATTTATTTAAACCACATAAGTTTACACATAGTATATATATTTTGTCAATGAAACAAACATCTACCACTTGTATGACCCTTTACCTATTAGCTCCAATATTATCTTTTAAAAAATATATATATAATGGGTTCATTAATATTAATAGGTAAAGGGTTTTAATGGGTTCATTAAGTAAAGGGTCCTGTAAATGTTTGTGGCACATATTGGCAAATCTTTTTTCATTTCTTTCTTTAACGAGTCCTTATGAACTCTCGTTGTTAAGCCTCTCGATGTTTAGCATACATAAAGTTGTTAAGCGCTCATTTCATTGTCGTTGCAACCCATCTTTGTCGGGTGTCCTTCTGGTACCTCGCTGAGAAGCGCTGGGGTGTAGAAGTCATTAAAAAGGAACCGATTGTGTCCATGCACATTATCTGCACTGCCTTGGCAACGTATTTCAACAAAACAAAGAATTTTCTGATCACGTCTGCTTCGTTGTTGTTTTTAATAATTTCCTGAAAAGCTTCTAGCCTTATTTGCAGGCTTGCCAGTTTTCTAGTGGCAGGTAATGCACCCAATGACTGTAGCAGGCTTGCCAGTTTTCTAGTGGCAGGTAATGCATCCAATGACTGTAGCAGGCTTGCCAGTTTTCTAGTGGCAGGTAATGCATCCAATGACTGTAGCAGGCTTGCCAGTTTTCTAGTGGCAGGTAATGCACCCAATGACTGTACTTCTGACTTGTGAAGAATGCCAATAGCAAGGCCAGTGCAAGAATTGTTCTAATCTTCGGCTAACAGGGACTTTTGCCAGGTCTGTAGACGAATATGCATCCAAGGAATAGAGTTAACGCAAAGTATACCAGAAAGACCATCACTAGTTCCTTCTTGAGTTCGAGTGACTTTCTCCTTCACAACTCAAAATACATTCTCAGTTTGATTCGAGAGATTAGCTCCTTCTATGACTAGCTCGCGAGATTAGGTCCTCAGTCCCTCTGTCTAACTATTTTAATGCCTGGTCCAAGTCAATAATCATTATTCATACACCATAGACTCTGCTTGCTTACACTTCTAACCCCAACCTGCAAGGAAACGGGCATTGACTGGGAATAGGATCTTTGCTAAACATTATCGCACACTCACAGATTTTTAGAACACTTTAATTAATTCCTGTTTGATGAGGTCATCAAAAGTAAGGGAGAAGTGAACTAAAAGTCTGCTAAATGCAACACTAATCGAGGAAGGTGGTAGTAGGCAAGGAGGGCTACTAATCAAGGGTGGGAAATGATCAATGTGGTAGAAGTAGACTGAAAGGGCACTAATCAAGGGTGGAAAGGATTTGGTACAAGTAGGCAGGGAGGAATCAAGGGAAGGAAATGATCAAGGATGTGGGAGAAAGGCAGGAAATGACCAAGGAAGGGGCAGGAAATGGCCAAGGAAGGGGCAGGAAATGGCCAAGGAAGGGGCAGGAAATGGCCAAGGAAGGGGCAGGAAATGACCAAGGAAGGGGCAGGAAATGACCAAGGAAGGGGCAGGAAATGACCAAGGAAGGGGCAGGAAATGACCAAGGAAGGGGCAGGAAATGACCAAGGAAGGGGCAGGAAATGACCAAGGAAGGGGCAGGAAATGACCAAGGAAGGGGCAGGAAATGACCAAGGAATGTGTTAAAGTGGGCAGGGAGGGGAATAATCAAGGGTGAGCACTGATCAAGGAATGTGTTACAAGTAGGCACAGTTACTAATCAAAAAAGGGAAAAGATCAAGTATATAATGTGTTAGTAGGCTGGAAGGGCACTAAGAAATGATCAAGGTGTTTAGTATGTAGGCAGGGAGGGAAGAATCAATCGAGAAGTGGGAATAAAGGCTACTAATCAAGGGAGAGCACTGATGAAGACCTCACCTGGTGGTCGTCATGGTGATTGAACATGTGCTCATGAGCAGGCTTCACGTTAAAACACGACATCATCTTCTTGTTGATCCTGTGTAGTTAACATAAAGTGCACAGGTCAATGTAGAGATTTTCAAACAAACAAGCAAACAAGCAAACAACGTTGTGGGAATGCTGCCACAAGGCAAGCTTGCTGCTTACAACTGGATATTGGAGAGGTTCTGCTTCCTTGTCTCATTCCAACCCGACCCGGAGCTGAGTGGACAGGAACACACGTGCCTCACCGATGAATCCCTTTCCACCTCCTCTACCAGTCTCCTTCCCCTTCTCCTGGTCTTCTCCCACTTTTTAATTACCTGCTCAGTAGATATAAGTGCATTTCTGTCCAGGATGACTCTATGCGAGCCAATGACGTTGCTGCTCGGACTCCTGTGTTTACCGCTGGTGGTGCTGGGTTCCTGATCAAGTGACTCCATCGAGAGAAGAGCCCTGCTCTTTACAGACGTGAGGGCAGTTATGGTGGGAGAGAGAGGAGTGCTGGGAGAGAGGTGGTCCCTGCAATTAGGGAAGGATTAAAAGGTGGTTGTTAAATAAGGCAAAAAAATGTTTTATCTAATGTTGGATTAGGAAACCAATGTCCACCACAAACATATTAATGCTGAAGGATATCTTGGCGGTGTCTACATTGGTAGATCCTTGTTGTTTTTTAAGTCAATTTCTTTATTTCTTTTTTAATACAAAACAATTTTGTCTTGTTTCTATTATTATTGTTGTTGTTGTTGTTATTATTAGTTATTTTGTTGTTGTTTTTATTATCATTATCACTACATGTATTATTATTATTATTATATTATTATTATATTATATTATATTATATTATATTATATTATATTATAATAATTATTATTATATTATTGTTGTTATTATTATTATTATTATTATTATTATTATTATTATTATTATTATTATTATTATTATTATTATTATTATTATTATTATTATTATTTATTTTGGGGAGATGTGATTTCCGGCTTTTGGGGGGAGGGGGAGGAAAATGCCGCCCAAACGCATAATGAAAGTGTTTGCAGCAATATTTAGCTATTGGTACACTTTTCTGATGCTCCCCCCCCTCCCATTTTTCCTATCATGTGGGGGAGGATTTTTTCTCTCCTATTTTGGTGTTGGCACAATGCACACACTTTGTTGTCAAAACACTTTCCTGGGGCACTTCCCTCTCATACAATACATGGGAAAGAGTCATTCCTGGCAATTCTGAGCCTTTTCTCTCGAGATGGAAGATCTCATTTTTTGATCAAAATATTATTCAATAAGACAATACAGTGCCAATCGCAGAATAATAGAGAGTTTGGGAGCACTTTTTGGCACTCGAAACATTTTGATAATTCTAGAACTAACCAACCCTAGCAAATGTATTCATTAGTAAAGCCTCCCCCCCAAACACACACTATACATGGATCACAAGTGGTTCACCAGTTTTGGCTGCTAACCATTGTCACAAGAATAAGCTTCTCAAGTGATCACTTCTTTACAATGAAGACACAGCAGCTGCTGAATCAGCTCAATACTGCACACACAAGCGTGTTATTACCTATTGCCATGTTCTATGCTGAATCAAGAAGCAAGTAGGTCATTGCAAGTCGGTAGATCATCTGGAATCTTCTGGTAGAAGAGTTGCGAGTGGACAAATGGTTCCCAAGTTATGGGAGTGGAGCAAAAGAGATAGATAGATAGATGGGCTCTTGAAAACAAATTTCATGGCTTTTTAATGGTTTTGTGGACTGCTAGTTTACTACCTTAGTGAAGATTTAAGGCATGCATTTCTTGGAGACAAAATTAGCACAAAAGGAAGAAACTGCCAAAGTGAGTTTTAGCTGAGAGAACTTTTTTCTTTCTTTTTAATGTTTTTGGTGTGTATAGAAGGCACTCTAATATCCACCAAACACTGCCGGGATACAAGGGAACATGCAGCATGTGCTAACTACACACCTGGAGGGAACATGGATTGCAGCATGAACTAACTACACACCTGGAGGGAACATGGATTGCAGCATGTGCTAACCACATACCTGGAGGGAACATGGATTGCAGCATGTGCTAACTACACACCTGGAGGGAACATGGATTGCAGCATGAGCTAACTACATACCTGGAGGGAACATGGATTGCAGCATCTGCTAACTACACACCTGGAGGGAACATGGATTGCAGCATGTGCTAACTACACACCTGGAGGGAACATGGATTGCAGCATCTGCTAACTACACACCTGGAGGGAACATGGATTGCAGCATGAGCTAACTACATACCTGGAGGGAACATGGATTGCAGCATCTGCTAACTACACACCTGGAGGGAACATGGATTGCAGCATGAACTAACTACACACCTGGAGGGAACATGGATTGCAGCATCTGCTAACTACACACCTGGAGGGAACATGGATTGCAGCATGCACTAACTACACACCTGGAGGGAACATGGATTGCAGCATGTGCTAACTACATACCTGGAGGGAACATGGATTGCAGCATGTGCTAACTACATACCTGGAGGGAACATGGATTGCAGCATGAACTAACTACACACCTGGAGGGAACATGGATTGCAGCATGTGCTAACTACACACCTGGAGGGAACATGGATTGCAGCATGAGCTAACTACACACCTGGAGGGAACATGGATTGCAGCATGTGCTAACTACACACCTGGAGGGAACATGGATTGCAGCATGTGCTAACTACACACCTGGAGGGAACATGGATTGCAGCATCTGCTAACTACACACCTGGAGGGAACATGGATTGCAGCATGTGCTAACTACACACCTGGAGGGAACATGGATTGCAGCATCTGCTAACTACATACCTGGAGGGAACATGGATTGCAGCATGTGCTAACTACACACCTGGAGGGAACATGGATTGCAGCATCTGCTAACTACACACCTGGAGGGAACATGGATTGCAGCATGTGCTAACTACACACCTGGAGGGAACATGGATTGCAGCATCTGCTAACTACACACCTGGAGGGAACATGGATTGCAGCATGTGCTAACTACACACCTGGAGGGAACATGGATTGCAGCATGAACTAACTACATACCTGGAGGGAACATGGATTGCAGCATCTGCTAACTACACACCTGGAGGGAACATGGATTGCAGCATGAGCTAACTACATACCTGGAGGGAACATGGATTGCAGCATGTGCTAACTACACACCTGGAGGGAACATGGATTGCAGCATCTGCTAACTACATACCTGGAGGGAACATGGATTGCAGCATGTGCTAACTACACACCTGGAGGGAACATGGATTGCAGCATGTGCTAACTACACACCTGGAGGGAACATGGATTGCAGCATGTGCTAACTACACACCTGGAGGGAACATGGATTGCAGCATGTGCTAACTACACACCTGGAGGGAACATGGATTGCAGCATGTGCTAACTACACACCTGGAGGGAACATGGATTGCAGCATGTGCTAACTACACACCTGGAGGGAACATGGATTGCAGCATGTGCTAACTACACACCTGGAGGGAACATGGATTGCAGCATGTGCTAACTACACACCTGGAGGGAACATGGATTGCAGCATGTGCTAACTACACACCTGGAGGGAACATGGATTGCAGCATGTGCTAACTACACACCTGGAGGGAACATGGATTGCAGCATGTGCTAACTACACACCTGGAGGGAACATGGATTGCAGCATCTGCTAACTACACACCTGGAGGGAACATGGATTGCAGCATGTGCTAACTACACACCTGGAGGGAACATGGATTGCAGCATGAGCTAACTACACACCTGGAGGGAACATGGATTGCAGCATGTGCTAACTACACACCTGGAGGGAACATGGATTGCAGCATGTGCTAACTACACACCTGGAGGGAACATGGATTGCAGCATGTGCTAACTACACACCTGGAGGGAACATGGGCTGCAGCATGTACACACCTGGAGGGAACATGGATTGCAGCATCTGCTAACTACACACCTGGAGGGAACATGGATTGCAGCATGTGCTAACTACACACCTGGAGGGAACATGGATTGCAGCATGTGCTAACTACACACCTGGAGGGAACATGGATTGCAGCATGTGCTAACTACACACCTGGAGGGAACATGGATTGCAGCATGAGCTAACTACATACCTGGAGGGAACATGGATTGCAGCATGTGCTAACTACACACCTGGAGGGAACATGGATTGCAGCATGTGCTAACTACACACCTGGAGGGAACATGGATTGCAGCATGAACTAACTACACACCTGGAGGGAACATGGATTGCAGCATGTGCTAACTACACACCTGGAGGGAACATGGATTGCAGCATGTGCTAACTACACACCTGGAGGGAACATGGATTGCAGCATGTGCTAACTACACACCTGGAGGGAACATGGATTGCAGCATGTGCTAACTACACACCTGGAGGGAACATGGATTGCAGCATGTGCTAACTACACACCTGGAGGGAACATGGTTTGCAGCATGTGCTAACTACACACCTGGAGGGAACATGGATTGCAGCATGAACTAACTACACACCTGGAGGGAACATGGATTGCAGCATCTGCTAACTACACACCTGGAGGGAACATGGATTGCAGCATGTGCTAACTACATACCTGGAGGGAACATGGATTGCAGCATGTGCTAACTACACACCTGGAGGGAACATGGATTGCAGCATGTGCTAACTACTCACCTGGAGGGAACATGGATTGCAGCATGTGCTAACTACACACCTGGAGGGAACATGGATTGCAGCATGTGCTAACTACACACCTGGAGGGAACATGGATTGCAGCATGTGCTAACTACACACCTGGAGGGAACATGGATTGCAGCATCTGCTAACTACATACCTGGAGGGAACATGGATTGCAGCATGTGCTAACTACACACCTGGAGGGAACATGGATTGCAGCATGTGCTAACTACACACCTGGAGGGAACATGGATTGCAGCATGTGCTAACCACACACCTGGAGGGAACATGGATTGCAGCATCTGCTAACTACACACCTGGAGGGAACATGGATTGCAGCATGAACTAACTACACACCTGGAGGGAACATGGATTGCAGCATGAGCTAACTACATACCTGGAGGGAACATGGATTGCAGCATGTGCTAACTACACACCTGGAGGGAACATGGATTGCAGCATGTGCTAACTACACACCTGGAGGGAACATGGATTGCAGCATGTGCTAACTACACACCTGGAGGGAACATGGATTGCAGCATGTGCTAACTACACACCTGGAGGGAACATGGATTGCAGCATGTGCTAACTACACACCTGGAGGGAACATGGATTGCAGCATGTGCTAACTACACACCTGGAGGGAACATGGATTGCAGCATGTGCTAACTACACACCTGGAGGGAACATGGATTGCAGCATGTGCTAACTACACACCTGGAGGGAACATGGATTCCAGCATCTGCTAACTACACACCTGGAGGGAACATGGATTGCAGCATGAACTAACTACATACCTGGAGGGAACATGGATTGCAGCATGAACTAACTACACACCTGGAGGGAACATGGATTGCAGCATCTGCTAACTACACACCTGGAGGGAACATGGATTGCAGCATGTGCTAACTACACACCTGGAGGGAACATGGATTGCAGCATGTGCTAACTACACACCTGGAGGGAACATGGATTGCAGCATGTGCTAACTACACACCTGGAGGGAACATGGATTGCAGCATGTGCTAACTACACACCTGGAGGGAACATGGATTCCAGCATCTGCTAACTACACACCTGGAGGGAACATGGATTGCAGCATCTGCTAACTACACACCTGGAGGGAACATGGATTGCAGCATGTGCTAACTACATACCTGGAGGGAACATGGATTGCAGCATGTGCTAACTACACACCTGGAGGGAACATGGATTGCAGCATGTGCTAACTACACACCTGGAGGGAACATGGATTGCAGCATGTGCTAACTACACACCTGGAGGGAACATGGATTGCAGCATGTGCTAACTACACACCTGGAGGGAACATGGATTGCAGCATGTGCTAACTACACACCTGGAGGGAACATGGATTGCAGCATGTGCTAACCACACACCTGGAGGGAACATGGATTGCAGCATGTGCTAACTACACACCTGGAGGGAACATGGATTGCAGCATGTGCTAACTACACACCTGGAGGGAACATGGATTGCAGCATGTGCTAACTACACACCTGGAGGGAACATGGATTGCAGCATGTGCTAACTACATACCTGGAGGGAACATGGATTGCAGCATCTGCTAACTACACACCTGGAGGGAACATGGATTGCAGCATGTGCTAACTACATACCTGGAGGGAACATGGATTGCAGCATCTGCTAACTACACACCTGGAGGGAACATGGATTGCAGCATGTGCTAACTACACACCTGGAGGGAACATGGATTGCAGCATGTGCTAACTACACACCTGGAGGGAACATGGATTGCAGCATGTGCTAACTACACACCGGGAGGGAACATGGATTGCAGCATCTACTAACTACACACCTGGAGGGAACATGGATTGCAGCATCTACTAACTACACACCTGGAGGGAACATGGATTGCAGCATGTGCTAACTACACACCTGGAGGGAACATGGATTGCAGCATGTGCTAACTACACACCTGGAGGGAACATGGATTGCAGCATGAGCTAACTACACACCTGGAGGGAACATGGACTGCAGCATGTGCTAACTACACACCTGGAGGGAACATGGATTGCAGCATCTGCTAACTACACACCTGGAGGGAACATGGATTGCAGCATCTGCTAACTACACACCTGGAGGGAACATGGATTGCAGCATCTGCTAACTACACACCTGGAGGGAACATGGATTGCAGTATGAGCTAACTACATACCTGGAGGGAACATGGATTGCAGCATGTGCTAACTACACACCTGGAGGGAACATGGATTGCAGCATGTGCTAACTACACACCTGGAGGGAACATGGATTGCAGCATGTGCTAACTACACACCTGGAGGGAACATGGATTGCAGCATCTGCTAACTACACACCTGGAGGGAACATGGATTGCAGCATGTGCTAACTACACACCTGGAGGGAACATGGATTGCAGCATGTGCTAACTACACACCTGGAGGGAACATGGATTGCAGCATGAACTAACTACATACCTGGAGGGAACATGGATTGCAGCATGTGCTAACTACACACCTGGAGGGAACATGGATTGCAGCATGTGCTAACTACACACCTGGAGGGAACATGGATTGCAGCATGTGCTAACTACACACCTGGAGGGAACATGGATTGCAGCATGTGCTAACTACACACCTGGAGGGAACATGGATTGCAGCATGTGCTAACTACACACCTGGAGGGAACATGGATTGCAGCATGTGCTAACTACACACCTGGAGGGAACATGGATTGCAGCATGTGCTAACTACACACCTGGAGGGAACATGGATTGCAGCATGAGCTAACTACATACCTGGAGGGAACATGGATTGCAGCATGTGCTAACTACATACCTGGAGGGAACATGGATTGCAGCATGAGCTAACTACATACCTGGAGGGAACATGGATTGCAGCATGTGCTAACTACACACCTGGAGGGAACATGGATTGCAGCATGAGCTAACTACACAACTGGAGGGAACATGGATTGCAGCATCTGCTAACTACATACCTGGAGGGAACATGGATTGCAGCATCTGCTAACTACACACCTGGAGCGAACATGGATTGCAGCATCTGCTAACTACACACCTGGAGGGAACATGGATTGCAGCATGTGCTAACTACATACCTGGAGGGAACATGGATTGCAGCATCTGCTAACTACATACCTGGAGGGAACATGGATTGCAGCATGTGCTAACTACACACCTGGAGGGAACATGGATTGCAGCATCTGCTAACTACACACCTGGAGCGAACATGGATTGCAGCATGTGCTAACTACACACCTGGAGGGAACATGGATTGCAGCATGAGCTAACTACACACCTGGAGGGAACATGGATTGCAGCATGTGCTAACTACACACCTGGAGGGAACATGGATTGCAGCATGTGCTAACTACACACCTGGAGGGAACATGGATTGCAGCATCTGCTAACTACACACCTGGAGGGAACATGGATTGCAGCATCTGCTAACTACACACCTGGAGGGAACATGGATTGCAGCATGTGCTAACTACACACCTGGAGGGAACATGGATTGCAGCATCTGCTAACTACACACCTGGAGGGAACATGGATTGCAGCATGTGCTAACTAAACACCTGGAGGGAACATGGATTGCAGCATGTGCTAACTACACACCTGGAGGGAACATGGATTGTAGCATGTGCTAACTACACACCTGGAGGGAACATGGATTGCAGCATGTGCTAACTACACACCTGGAGGGAACATGGATTGCAGCATGAACTAACCACACACCTGGAGGGAACATGGATTGCAGCATCTGCTAACTACACACCTGGAGGGAACATGGATTGCAGCATGTGCTAACTACATACCTGGAGGGAACATGGATTGCAGCATGAACTAGCCACACACCTGGAGGGAACATGGATTGCAGCATGTGCTAACTACACACCTGGAGGGAACATGGATTGCAGCATGAACTAACTACACACCTGGAGGGAACATGGATTGCAGCATGTGCTAACTACACACCTGGAGGGAACATGGATTGCAGCATCTGCTAACTACACACCTGGAGGGAACATGGATTGCAGCATCTGCTAACTACACACCTGGAGGGAACATGGATTGCAGCATCTGCTAACTACACACCTGGAGGGAACATGGATTGCAGCATGAACTAGCCACACACCTGGAGGGAACATGGATTGCAGCATGTGCTAACTACACACCTGGAGGGAACATGGATTGCAGCATGTGCTAACTACACACCTGGAGGGAACATGGATTGCAGCATGAACTAACTACACACCTGGAGGGAACATGGATTGCAGCATGAACTAACTACATACCTGGAGGGAACATGGATTGCAGCATGTGCTAACTACATACCTGGAGGGAACATGGATTGCAGCATCTGCTAACTACACACCTGGAGGGAACATGGATTGCAGCATGTGCTAACTACACACCTGGAGGGAACATGGATTGCAGCATGAACTAACTACATACCTGGAGGGAACATGGATTGCAGCATGTGCTAACTACACACCTGGAGGGAACATGGATTGCAGCATGTGCTAACTACACACCTGGAGGGAACATGGATTGCAGCATGAGCTAACTACATACCTGGAGGGAACATGGATTGCAGCATGTGCTAACTACATACCTGGAGGGAACATGGATTGCAGCATGAACTAACTACACACCTGGAGGGAACATGGATTGCAGCATCTGCTAACTACACACCTGGAGGGAACATGGATTGCAGCATCTGCTAACTACACACCTGGAGGGAACATGGATTGCAGCATGTGCTAACTACACACCTGGAGGGAACATGGATTGCAGCATGTGCTAACTACATACCTGGAGGGAACATGGATTGCAGCATCTGCTAACCACACACCTGGAGGGAACATGGATTGCAGCATGTGCTAACTACACACCTGGAGGGAACATGGATTGCAGCATGAATTAACCACACACCTGGAGGGAACATGGATTGCAGCATGTGCTAACTACACACCTGGAGGGAACATGGACTGCAGCATCTGCTAACTACACACCTGGAGGGAACATGGATTGCAGCATGTGCTAACTACACACCTGGAGGGAACATGGATTGCAGCATCTGCTAACTACACACCTGGAGGGAACATGGATTGCAGCATGTGCTAACTACACACCTGGAGGGAACATGGATTGCAGCATGAACTAACTACATATCTGGAGGGAACATGGATTGCAGCATGTGCTAACTACACACCTGGAGGGAACATGGATTGCAGCATGTGCTAACTACACACCTGGAGGGAACATGGATTGCAGCATGTGCTAACTACACACCTGGAGGGAACATGGATTGCAGCATGTGCTAACTACACACCTGGAGGGAACATGGATTGCAGCATCTGCTAACTACACACCTGGAGGGAACATGGATTGCAGCATGTGCTAACTACACACCTGGAGGGAACATGGATTCCAGCATGAACTAACTACACACCTGGAGGGAACATGGATTGCAGCATGTGCTAACCACACACCTGGAGGGAACATGGATTGCAGCATCTGCTAACTACACACCTGGAGGGAACATGGATTGCAGCATCTGCTAACTACACACCTGGAGGGAACATGGATTGCAGCATGTGCTAACTAAACACCTGGAGGGAACATGGATTGCAGCATCTGCTAACTACACACCTGGAGGGAACATGGATTGCAGCATGTGCTAACTACACACCTGGAGGGAACATGGATTGCAGCATCTGCTAACTACACACCTGGAGGGAACATGGATTGCAGCATCTGCTAACTACATACCTGGAGGGAACATGGATTGCAGCATGAACTAACTACATACCTGGAGGGAACATGGATTGCAGCATGAGCTAACTACATACCTGGAGGGAACATGGATTGCAGCATCTGCTAACCACACACCTGGAGGGAACATGGATTGCAGCATGTGCTAACTACACACCTGGAGGGAACATGGATTGCAGCATGAACTAACTACATACCTGGAGGGAACATGGATTGCAGCATGTGCTAACTACACACCTGGAGGGAACATGGATTGCAGCATGTGCTAACTACACACCTGGAGGGAACATGGATTGCAGCATCTGCTAACCACACACCTGGAGGGAACATGGATTGCAGCATGTGCTAACTACACACCTGGAGGGAACATGGATTGCAGCATGAACTAACTACATACCTGGAGGGAACATGGATTGCAGCATGAGCTAACTACATACCTGGAGGGAACATGGATTGCAGCATGTGCTAACTACACACCTGGAGGGAACATGGATTGCAGCATGTGCTAACTACACACCTGGAGGGAACATGGATTGCAGCATCTGCTAACTACACACCTGGAGGGAACATGGATTGCAGCATGTGCTAACTACACACCTGGAGGGAACATGGATTGCAGCATGTGCTAACTACACACCTGGAGGGAACATGGATTGCAGCATCTGCTAACTACACACCTGGAGGGAACATGGATTGCAGCATCTGCTAACTACACACCTGGAGGGAACATGGATTGCAGCATGTGCTAACTACACACCTGGAGGGAACATGGGCTGCAGCATGTACACACCTGGAGGGAACATGGATTGCAGCATGAGCTAACTACATACCTGGAGGGAACATGGATTGCAGCATGTGCTAACTACATACCTGGAGGGAACATGGATTGCAGCATCTGCTAACTACACACCTGGAGGGAACATGGATTGCAGCATGTGCTAACTACATACCTGGAGGGAACATGGATTGCAGCATCTGCTAACTACACACCTGGAGGGAACATGGATTGCAGCATGAACTAACTACATACCTGGAGGGAACATGGATTGCAGCATCTGCTAACTACACACCTGGAGGGAACATGGATTGCAGCATCTGCTAACTACACACCTGGAGGGAACATGGATTGCAGCATGTGCTAACTACATACCTGGAGGGAACATGGATTGCAGCATCTGCTAACTACACACCTGGAGGGAACATGGATTGCAGCATGAACTAACTACATACCTGGAGGGAACATGGATTGCAGCATGTGCTAACTACACACCTGGAGGGAACATGGATTGCAGTATGAACTAACTACACACCTGGAGGGAACATGGATTGCAGCATGTGCTAACCACACACCTGGAGGGAACATGGATTGCAGCATGTGCTAACTACATACCTGGAGGGAACATGGATTGCAGCATGAACTAACTACACACCTGGAGGGAACATGGATTGCAGCATGTGCTAACCACACACCTGGAGGGAACATGGATTGCAGCATGTGCTAACTACACACCTGGAGGGAACATGGATTGCAGCATGTGCTAACTACACACCTGGAGGGAACATGGATTGCAGCATGTGCTAACTACACACCTGGAGGGAACATGGATTGCAGCATGTGCTAACTACACACCTGGAGGGAACATGGATTGCAGCATGTGCTAACTACACACCTGGAGGGAACATGGATTGCAGCATGAGCTAACTACATACCTGGAGGGAACATGGATTGCAGCATGTGCTAACTACATACCCGGAGGGAACATGGATTGCAGCATCTGCTAACTACACACCTGGAGGGAACATGGATTGCAGCATGTGCTAACTACACACCTGGAGGGAACATGGACTGCAGCATCTGCTAACTACACACCTGGAGGGAACATGGACTGCAGCATCTGCTAACTACACACCTGGAGGGAACATGGATTGCAGCATGTGCTAACTACACACCTGGAGGGAACATGGATTGCAGCATGTGCTAACTACATACCTGGAGGGAACATGGATTGCAGCATCTGCTAACTACACACCTGGAGGGAACATGGATTGCAGCATGAACTAACTACATACCTGGAGGGAACATGGATTGCAGCATGTGCTAACTACACACCTGGAGGGAACATGGATTGCAGCATGTGCTAACTACACACCTGGAGGGAACATGGATTGCAGCATGTGCTAACTACACACCTGGAGGGAACATGGATTGCAGCATGAACTAACTACATACCTGGAGGGAACATGGATTGCAGCATGTGCTAACTACACACCTGGAGGGAACATGGATTGCAGCATGTGCTAACTACACACCTGGAGGGAACATGGATTGCAGCATGTGCTAACCACACACCTGGAGGGAACATGGATTGCAGCATGTGCTAACTACATACCTGGAGGGAACATGGATTGCAGCATGAACTAACTACACACCTGGAGGGAACATGGATTGCAGCATGTGCTAACTACACACCTGGAGGGAACATGGATTGCAGCATGTGCTAACTACACACCTGGAGGGAACATGGATTGCAGCATGAACTAACTACATACCTGGAGGGAACATGGATTGCAGCATGTGCTAACTACACACCTGGAGGGAACATGGATTGCAGCATGTGCTAACTACACACCTGGAGGGAACATGGATTGCAGCATGTGCTAACTACACACCTGGAGGGAACATGGATTGCAGCATGTGCTAACTACACACCTGGAGGGAACATGGATTGCAGCATGTGCTAACTACACACCTGGAGGGAACATGGATTGCAGCATGTGCTAACTACACACCTGGAGGGAACATGGATTGCAGCATGAACTAACTACACACCTGGAGGGAACATGGATTGCAGCATGTGCTAACTACACACCTGGAGGGAACATGGATTGCAGCATGTGCTAACTACACACCTGGAGGGAACATGGATTGCAGCATGAACTAACTACATACCTGGAGGGAACATGGATTGCAGCATGTGCTAACTACACACCTGGAGGGAACATGGATTGCAGCATGTGCTAACTACACACCTGGAGGGAACATGGATTGCAGCATGTGCTAACTACACACCTGGAGGGAACATGGATTGCAGCATGTGCTAACTACACACCTGGAGGGAACATGGATTGCAGCATGTGCTAACTACACACCTGGAGGGAACATGGATTGCAGCATGTGCTAACCACACACCTGGAGGGAACATGGATTGCAGCATGAACTAACTACACACCTGGAGGGAACATGGATTGCAGCATGTGCTAACTACACACCTGGAGGGAACATGGATTGCAGCATGAACTAACTACACACCTGGAGGGAACATGGATTGCAGCATCTGCTAACTACACACCTGGAGGGAACATGGATTGCAGCATCTGCTAACTACATACCTGGAGGGAACATGGATTGCAGCATGTGCTAACTACACACCTGGAGGGAACATGGATTGCAGCATCTGCTAACTACACACCTGGAGGGAACATGGATTGCAGCATGTGCTAACTACACACCTGGAGGGAACATGGATTGCAGCATGTGCTAACCACACACCTGGAGGGAACATGGATTGCAGCATGCACTAACTACCTACCTGGAGGGAACATGGATTGCAGCATCTGCTAACTACACACCTGGAGGGAACATGGATTGCAGCATGTGCTAACTACACACCTGGAGGGAACATGGATTGCAGCATGTGCTAACTACACACCTGGAGGGAACATGGACTGCAGCATGAACTAACTACATACCTGGAGGGAACATGGATTGCAGTATGTACTAACTACACACCTGGAGGGAACATGGATTGCAGCATGTGCTAACTACACACCTGGAGGGAACATGGATTGCAGCATGTGCTAACTACACACCTGGAGGGAACATGGATTGCAGCATGTGCTAACTACATACCTGGAGGGAACATGGATTGCAGCATGTGCTAACTACACACCTGGAGGGAACATGGATTGCAGCATGTGCTAACTACATACCTGGAGGGAACATGGATTGCAGCATGTGCTAACTACACACCTGGAGGGAACATGGATTGCAGCATGAACTAACTACATACCTGGAGGGAACATGGACTGCAGAATGTGCTAACTACACACCTGGAGGGAACATGGATTGCAGCATGTGCTAACTACACACCTGGAGGGAACATGGATTGCAGCATGTGCTAACTACACACCTGGAGGGAACATGGATTGCAGCATGTGCTAACTACATACCTGGAGGGAACATGGATTGCAGCATGATCTAACTACACACCTGGAGGGAACATGGATTGCAGCATGTGCTAACTACATACCTGGAGGGAACATGGATTGCAGCATCTGCTAACTACACACCTGGAGGGAACATGGATTGTAGCATGTGCTAACTACACACCTGGAGGGAACATGGATTGCAGCATCTGCTAACTACACACCTGGAGGGAACATGGATTGCAGCATGTGCTAACTACACACCTGGAGGGAACATGGATTGCAGCATGTGCTAACTACACACCTGGAGGGAACATGGATTGCAGCATCTGCTAACTACACACCTGGAGGGAACATGGATTGCACCATGAACTAACTACACACCTGGAGGGAACATGGATTGCAGCATGTGCTAACTACACACCTGGAGGGAACATGGATTGCAGCATCTGCTAACTACATACCTGGAGGGAACATGGATTGCAGCATGTGCTAACTACACACCTGGAGGGAACATGGATTGCAGCATCTGCTAACTACACACCTGGAGGGAACATGGATTGCAGCATGTGCTAACTACACACCTGGAGGGAACATGGATTGCAGCATGAACTAACTACATATCTGGAGGGAACATGGATTGCAGCATGTGCTAACTACACACCTGGAGGGAACATGGATTGCAGCATGTGCTAACTACACACCTGGAGGGAACATGGATTGCAGCATGTGCTAACTACACACCTGGAGGGAACATGGATTGCAGCATGTGCTAACTACACACCTGGAGGGAACATGGATTGCAGCATCTGCTAACTACACACCTGGAGGGAACATGGATTGCAGCATGTGCTAACTACACACCTGGAGGGAACATGGATTCCAGCATGAACTAACTACACACCTGGAGGGAACATGGATTGCAGCATGTGCTAACCACACACCTGGAGGGAACATGGATTGCAGCATCTGCTAACTACACACCTGGAGGGAACATGGATTGCAGCATCTGCTAACTACACACCTGGAGGGAACATGGATTGCAGCATGTGCTAACTAAACACCTGGAGGGAACATGGATTGCAGCATCTGCTAACTACACACCTGGAGGGAACATGGATTGCAGCATGTGCTAACTACACACCTGGAGGGAACATGGATTGCAGCATCTGCTAACTACACACCTGGAGGGAACATGGATTGCAGCATCTGCTAACTACATACCTGGAGGGAACATGGATTGCAGCATGAACTAACTACATACCTGGAGGGAACATGGATTGCAGCATGAGCTAACTACATACCTGGAGGGAACATGGATTGCAGCATCTGCTAACCACACACCTGGAGGGAACATGGATTGCAGCATGTGCTAACTACACACCTGGAGGGAACATGGATTGCAGCATGAACTAACTACATACCTGGAGGGAACATGGATTGCAGCATGTGCTAACTACACACCTGGAGGGAACATGGATTGCAGCATGTGCTAACTACACACCTGGAGGGAACATGGATTGCAGCATCTGCTAACCACACACCTGGAGGGAACATGGATTGCAGCATGTGCTAACTACACACCTGGAGGGAACATGGATTGCAGCATGAACTAACTACATACCTGGAGGGAACATGGATTGCAGCATGAGCTAACTACATACCTGGAGGGAACATGGATTGCAGCATGTGCTAACTACACACCTGGAGGGAACATGGATTGCAGCATGTGCTAACTACACACCTGGAGGGAACATGGATTGCAGCATCTGCTAACTACACACCTGGAGGGAACATGGATTGCAGCATGTGCTAACTACACACCTGGAGGGAACATGGATTGCAGCATGTGCTAACTACACACCTGGAGGGAACATGGATTGCAGCATCTGCTAACTACACACCTGGAGGGAACATGGATTGCAGCATCTGCTAACTACACACCTGGAGGGAACATGGATTGCAGCATGTGCTAACTACACACCTGGAGGGAACATGGGCTGCAGCATGTACACACCTGGAGGGAACATGGATTGCAGCATGAGCTAACTACATACCTGGAGGGAACATGGATTGCAGCATGTGCTAACTACATACCTGGAGGGAACATGGATTGCAGCATCTGCTAACTACACACCTGGAGGGAACATGGATTGCAGCATGTGCTAACTACATACCTGGAGGGAACATGGATTGCAGCATCTGCTAACTACACACCTGGAGGGAACATGGATTGCAGCATGAACTAACTACATACCTGGAGGGAACATGGATTGCAGCATCTGCTAACTACACACCTGGAGGGAACATGGATTGCAGCATCTGCTAACTACACACCTGGAGGGAACATGGATTGCAGCATGTGCTAACTACATACCTGGAGGGAACATGGATTGCAGCATCTGCTAACTACACACCTGGAGGGAACATGGATTGCAGCATGAACTAACTACATACCTGGAGGGAACATGGATTGCAGCATGTGCTAACTACACACCTGGAGGGAACATGGATTGCAGTATGAACTAACTACACACCTGGAGGGAACATGGATTGCAGCATGTGCTAACCACACACCTGGAGGGAACATGGATTGCAGCATGTGCTAACTACATACCTGGAGGGAACATGGATTGCAGCATGAACTAACTACACACCTGGAGGGAACATGGATTGCAGCATGTGCTAACCACACACCTGGAGGGAACATGGATTGCAGCATGTGCTAACTACACACCTGGAGGGAACATGGATTGCAGCATGTGCTAACTACACACCTGGAGGGAACATGGATTGCAGCATGTGCTAACTACACACCTGGAGGGAACATGGATTGCAGCATGTGCTAACTACACACCTGGAGGGAACATGGATTGCAGCATGTGCTAACTACACACCTGGAGGGAACATGGATTGCAGCATGAGCTAACTACATACCTGGAGGGAACATGGATTGCAGCATGTGCTAACTACATACCCGGAGGGAACATGGATTGCAGCATCTGCTAACTACACACCTGGAGGGAACATGGATTGCAGCATGTGCTAACTACACACCTGGAGGGAACATGGACTGCAGCATCTGCTAACTACACACCTGGAGGGAACATGGACTGCAGCATCTGCTAACTACACACCTGGAGGGAACATGGATTGCAGCATGTGCTAACTACACACCTGGAGGGAACATGGATTGCAGCATGTGCTAACTACATACCTGGAGGGAACATGGATTGCAGCATCTGCTAACTACACACCTGGAGGGAACATGGATTGCAGCATGAACTAACTACATACCTGGAGGGAACATGGATTGCAGCATGTGCTAACTACACACCTGGAGGGAACATGGATTGCAGCATGTGCTAACTACACACCTGGAGGGAACATGGATTGCAGCATGTGCTAACTACACACCTGGAGGGAACATGGATTGCAGCATGAACTAACTACATACCTGGAGGGAACATGGATTGCAGCATGTGCTAACTACACACCTGGAGGGAACATGGATTGCAGCATGTGCTAACTACACACCTGGAGGGAACATGGATTGCAGCATGTGCTAACCACACACCTGGAGGGAACATGGATTGCAGCATGTGCTAACTACATACCTGGAGGGAACATGGATTGCAGCATGAACTAACTACACACCTGGAGGGAACATGGATTGCAGCATGTGCTAACTACACACCTGGAGGGAACATGGATTGCAGCATGTGCTAACTACACACCTGGAGGGAACATGGATTGCAGCATGTGCTAACTACACACCTGGAGGGAACATGGATTGCAGCATGTGCTAACTACACACCTGGAGGGAACATGGATTGCAGCATGTGCTAACTACACACCTGGAGGGAACATGGATTGCAGCATGTGCTAACTACACACCTGGAGGGAACATGGATTGCAGCATGAACTAACTACACACCTGGAGGGAACATGGATTGCAGCATGTGCTAACTACACACCTGGAGGGAACATGGATTGCAGCATGTGCTAACTACACACCTGGAGGGAACATGGATTGCAGCATGAACTAACTACATACCTGGAGGGAACATGGATTGCAGCATGAGCTAACTACACACCTGGAGGGAACATGGATTGCAGCATGTGCTAACTACACACCTGGAGGGAACATGGATTGCAGCATGAACTAACTACACACCTGGAGGGAACATGGATTGCAGCATGTGCTAACTACACACCTGGAGGGAACATGGATTGCAGCATGTGCTAACTACACACCTGGAGGGAACATGGATTGCAGCATCTGCTAACTACACACCTGGAGGGAACATGGATTGCAGCATGTGCTAACTACACACCTGGAGGGAACATGGATTCCAGCATGAACTAACTACACACCTGGAGGGAACATGGATTGCAGCATGTGCTAACCACACACCTGGAGGGAACATGGATTGCAGCATCTGCTAACTACACACCTGGAGGGAACATGGATTGCAGCATCTGCTAACTACACACCTGGAGGGAACATGGATTGCAGCATGTGCTAACTAAACACCTGGAGGGAACATGGATTGCAGCATGTGCTAACCACACACCTGGAGGGAACATGGATTGCAGCATGAGCTAACTACACACCTGGAGGGAACATGGATTGCAGCATGTGCTAACTACACACCTGGAGGGAACATGGATTGCAGCATGTGCTAACTACACACCTGGAGGGAACATGGATTGCAGCATCTGCTAACTACACACCTGGAGGGAACATGGATTGCAGCATCTGCTAACTACATACCTGGAGGGAACATGGATTGCAGCATGAACTAACTACATACCTGGAGGGAACATGGATTGCAGCATGTGCTAACTACACACCTGGAGGGAACATGGATTGCAGCATGTGCTAACTACACACCTGGAGGGAACATGGATTGCAGCATGTGCTAACTAAACACCTGGAGGGAACATGGATTGCAGCATCTGCTAACTACATACCTGGAGGGAACATGGATTGCAGCATCTGCTAACTACACACCTGGAGGGAACATGGATTGCAGCATCTGCTAACTACATACCTGGAGGGAACATGGATTGCAGCATGAACTAACTACATACCTGGAGGGAACATGGATTGCAGCATGAGCTAACTACATACCTGGAGGGAACATGGATTGCAGCATCTGCTAACCACACACCTGGAGGGAACATGGATTGCAGCATGTGCTAACTACACACCTGGAGGGAACATGGATTGCAGCATGAACTAACTACATACCTGGAGGGAACATGGATTGCAGCATGTGCTAACTACACACCTGGAGGGAACATGGATTGCAGCATGTGCTAACTACACACCTGGAGGGAACATGGATTGCAGCATCTGCTAACCACACACCTGGAGGGAACATGGATTGCAGCATGTGCTAACTACACACCTGGAGGGAACATGGATTGCAGCATGAACTAACTACATACCTGGAGGGAACATGGATTGCAGCATGAGCTAACTACATACCTGGAGGGAACATGGATTGCAGCATGTGCTAACTACACACCTGGAGGGAACATGGATTGCAGCATCTGCTAACTACACACCTGGAGGGAACATGGATTGCAGCATGTGCTAACTACATACCTGGAGGGAACATGGATTGCAGCATCTGCTAACTACACACCTGGAGGGAACATGGATTGCAGCATGAACTAACTACATACCTGGAGGGAACATGGATTGCAGCATCTGCTAACTACACACCTGGAGGGAACATGGATTGCAGCATCTGCTAACTACACACCTGGAGGGAACATGGATTGCAGCATGTGCTAACTACATACCTGGAGGGAACATGGATTGCAGCATCTGCTAACTACACACCTGGAGGGAACATGGATTGCAGCATGAACTAACTACATACCTGGAGGGAACATGGATTGCAGCATGTGCTAACTACACACCTGGAGGGAACATGGATTGCAGTATGAACTAACTACACACCTGGAGGGAACATGGATTGCAGCATGTGCTAACCACACACCTGGAGGGAACATGGATTGCAGCATGTGCTAACTACATACCTGGAGGGAACATGGATTGCAGCATGAACTAACTACACACCTGGAGGGAACATGGATTGCAGCATGTGCTAACCACACACCTGGAGGGAACATGGATTGCAGCATGTGCTAACTACACACCTGGAGGGAACATGGATTGCAGCATGTGCTAACTACACACCTGGAGGGAACATGGATTGCAGCATGTGCTAACTACACACCTGGAGGGAACATGGATTGCAGCATGTGCTAACTACACACCTGGAGGGAACATGGATTGCAGCATGTGCTAACTACACACCTGGAGGGAACATGGATTGCAGCATGAGCTAACTACATACCTGGAGGGAACATGGATTGCAGCATGTGCTAACTACATACCCGGAGGGAACATGGATTGCAGCATCTGCTAACTACACACCTGGAGGGAACATGGATTGCAGCATGTGCTAACTACACACCTGGAGGGAACATGGACTGCAGCATCTGCTAACTACACACCTGGAGGGAACATGGACTGCAGCATCTGCTAACTACACACCTGGAGGGAACATGGATTGCAGCATGTGCTAACTACACACCTGGAGGGAACATGGATTGCAGCATGTGCTAACTACATACCTGGAGGGAACATGGATTGCAGCATCTGCTAACTACACACCTGGAGGGAACATGGATTGCAGCATGAACTAACTACATACCTGGAGGGAACATGGATTGCAGCATGTGCTAACTACACACCTGGAGGGAACATGGATTGCAGCATGTGCTAACTACACACCTGGAGGGAACATGGATTGCAGCATGTGCTAACTACACACCTGGAGGGAACATGGATTGCAGCATGAACTAACTACATACCTGGAGGGAACATGGATTGCAGCATGTGCTAACTACACACCTGGAGGGAACATGGATTGCAGCATGAGCTAACTACATACCTGGAGGGAACATGGATTGCAGCATGAACTAACTACACACCTGGAGGGAACATGGATTGCAGCATCTGCTAACTACACACCTGGAGGGAACATGGATTGCAGCATCTGCTAACTACACACCTGGAGGGAACATGGATTGCAGCATGTGCTAACTACACACCTGGAGGGAACATGGATTGCAGCATGTGCTAACTACACACCTGGAGGGAACATGGATTGCAGCATGAACTAACTACACACCTGGAGGGAACATGGATTGCAGCATGTGCTAACTACACACCTGGAGGGAACATGGATTGCAGCATGTGCTAACTACACACCTGGAGGGAACATGGATTGCAGCATGTGCTAACTACATACCTGGAGGGAACATGGATTGCAGCATGAACTAACTACACACCTGGAGGGAACATGGATTGCAGCATGTGCTAACTACACACCTGGAGGGAACATGGATTGCAGCATGTGCTAACTACACACCTGGAGGGAACATGGATTGCAGCATGAACTAACTACACACCTGGAGGGAACATGGATTGCAGCATGTGCTAACTACACACCTGGAGGGAACATGGATTGCAGCATGAACTAACTAAACACCTGGAGGGAACATGGATTGCAGCATGTGCTAACTACACACCTGGAGGGAACATGGATTGCAGCATGTGCTAACTACACACCTGGAGGGAACATGGATTGCAGCATCTGCTAACTACATACCTGGAGGGAACATGGATTGCAGCATGTGCTAACTACACACCTGGAGGGAACATGGATTGCAGCATCTGCTAACTACACACCTGGAGGGAACATGGATTGCAGCATGTGCTAACTACACACCTGGAGGGAACATGGATTGCAGCATGTGCTAACCACACACCTGGAGGGAACATGGATTGCAGCATGCACTAACTACCTACCTGGAGGGAACATGGATTGCAGCATGTGCTAACTACACACCTGGAGGGAACATGGATTGCAGCATGTGCTAACTACACACCTGGAGGGAACATGGACTGCAGCATGAACTAACTACATACCTGGAGGGAACATGGATTGCAGTATGTACTAACTACACACCTGGAGGGAACATGGATTGCAGCATGTGCTAACTACACACCTGGAGGGAACATGGATTGCAGCATGTGCTAACTACACACCTGGAGGGAACATGGATTGCAGCATGTGCTAACTACATACCTGGAGGGAACATGGATTGCAGCATGTGCTAACTACACACCTGGAGGGAACATGGATTGCAGCATGTGCTAACTACACACCTGGAGGGAACATGGATTGCAGCATGTGCTAACTACACACCTGGAGGGAACATGGATTGCAGCATGAGCTAACTACATACCTGGAGGGAACATGGATTGCAGCATGAGCTAACTACATACCTGGAGGGAACATGGATTGCAGCATGTGCTAACTACACACCTGGAGGGAACATGGATTGCAGCATCTGCTAACTACATACCTGGAGGGAACATGGATTGCAGCATCTGCTAACTACATACCTGGAGGGAACATGGATTGCAGCATGTGCTAACTACACACCTGGAGGGAACATGGATTGCAGCATGTGCTAACTACACACCTGGAGGGAACATGGATTGCAGCATGTGCTAACTACACACCTGGAGGGAACATGGATTGCAGCATGTGCTAACTACACACCTGGAGGGAACATGGATTGCAGCATGTGCTAACTACATACCTGGAGGGAACATGGATTGCAGCATGTGCTAACTACATACCTGGAGGGAACATGGATTGCAGCATGTGCTAACTACACACCTGGAGGGAACATGGATTGCAGCATGAACTAACTACATACCTGGAGGGAACATGGACTGCAGAATGTGCTAACTACACACCTGGAGGGAACATGGATTGCAGCATGTGCTAACTACACACCTGGAGGGAACATGGATTGCAGCATGTGCTAACTACACACCTGGAGGGAACATGGATTGCAGCATGTGCTAACTACATACCTGGAGGGAACATGGATTGCAGCATGATCTAACTACACACCTGGAGGGAACATGGATTGCAGCATGTGCTAACTACATACCTGGAGGGAACATGGATTGCAGCATCTGCTAACTACACACCTGGAGGGAACATGGATTGTAGCATGTGCTAACTACACACCTGGAGGGAACATGGATTGCAGCATCTGCTAACTACACACCTGGAGGGAACATGGATTGCAGCATGTGCTAACTACACACCTGGAGGGAACATGGATTGCAGCATGTGCTAACTACACACCTGGAGGGAACATGGATTGCAGCATCTGCTAACTACACACCTGGAGGGAACATGGATTGCACCATGAACTAACTACACACCTGGAGGGAACATGGATTGCAGCATGTGCTAACTACACACCTGGAGGGAACATGGATTGCAGCATCTGCTAACTACATACCTGGAGGGAACATGGATTGCAGCATGTGCTAACTACACACCTGGAGGGAACATGGATTGCAGCATGTGCTAACTACACACCTGGAGGGAACATGGATTGCAGCATGTGCTAACTACACACCTGGAGGGAACATGGATTGCAGCATCTGCTAACTACACACCTGGAGGGAACATGGATTGCAGCATCTGCTAACTACACACCTGGAGGGAACATGGATTGCAGCATCTGCTAACTACACACCTGGAGGGAACATGGATTGCAGCATCTGCTAACTACACACCTGGAGGGAACATGGATTGCAGCATGTGCTAACTACATACCTGGAGGGAACATGGATTGCAGCATCTGCTAACTACACACCTGGAGGGAACATGGATTGCAGCATGTGCTAACTACACACCTGGAGGGAACATGGATTGCAGCATGAACTAACTACATACCTGGAGGGAACATGGATTGCAGCATGTGCTAACTACACACCTGGAGGGAACATGGATTGCAGCATCTGCTAACTACACACCTGGAGGGAACATGGATTGCAGCATGAACTAACTACATACCTGGAGGGAACATGGATTGCAGCATGAGCTAACTACATACCTGGAGGGAACATGGATTGCAGCATCTGCTAACTACACACCTGGAGGGAACATGGATTGCAGCATGTGCTAACTACACACCTGGAGGGAACATGGATTGCAGCATCTGCTAACTACATACCTGGAGGGAACATGGATTGCAGCATGTGCTAACTACACACCTGGAGGGAACATGGATTGCAGCATGAGCTAACTACATACCTGGAGGGAACATGGATTGCAGCATGTGCTAACTACACACCTGGAGGGAACATGGATTGCAGCATGTGCTAACTACATACCTGGAGGGAACATGGATTGCAGCATGTGCTAACTACACACCTGGAGGGAACATGGATTGCAGCATGTGCTAACTACACACCTGGAGGGAACATGGATTGCAGCATGTGCTAACTACACACCTGGAGGGAACATGGATTGCAGCATGTGCTAACTACATACCTGGAGGGAACATGGATTGCAGCATGTGCTAACTACACACCTGGAGGGAACATGGATTGCAGCATGTGCTAACTACATACCTGGAGGGAACATGGATTGCAGCATGTGCTAACTACATACCTGGAGGGAACATGGATTGCAGCATGTGCTAACTACATACCTGGAGGGAACATGGATTGCAGCATGTGCTAACTACACACCTGGAGGGAACATGGATTGCAGCATGTGCTAACTACATACCTGGAGGGAACATGGATTGCAGCATGTGCTAACTACATACCTGGAGGGAACATGGATTGCAGCATGAATTAACCACACACCTGGAGGGAACATGGATTGCAGCATGTGCTAACTACACACCTGGAGGGAACATGGATTGCAGCATGTGCTAACTACACACCTGGAGGGAACATGGATTGCAGCATGAGCTGCTAACTACACACCTGGAGGGAACATGGATTGCAGCATGTGCTAACTACACACCTGGAGGGAACATGGATTGCAGCATGTGCTAACTACATACCTGGAGGGAACATGGATTGCAGCATGTGCTAACTACATACCTGGAGGGAACATGGATTGCAGCATGTGCTAACTACACACCTGGAGGGAACATGGATTGCAGCATGTGCTAACTACACACCTGGAGGGAACATGGATTGCAGCATGTGCTAACTACACACCTGGAGGGAACATGGATTGCAGCATGTGCTAACTACACACCTGGAGGGAACATGGATTGCAGCATGTGCTAACTACACACCTGGAGGGAACATGGATTGCAGCATGTGCTAACTACACACCTGGAGGGAACATGGATTGCAGCATGAACTAGCCACACACCTGGAGGGAACATGGATTGCAGCATGTGCTAACTACACACCTGGAGGGAACATGGATTGCAGCATCTGCTAACTACATACCTGGAGGGAACATGGATTGCAGCATGTGCTAACTACACACCTGGAGGGAACATGGATTGCAGCATGTGCTAACTACACACCTGGAGGGAACATGGATTGCAGCATGTGCTAACTACACACCTGGAGGGAACATGGATTGCAGCATGTGCTAACTACACACCTGGAGGGAACATGGATTGCAGCATGTGCTAACTACACACCTGGAGGGAACATGGATTGCAGCATGTGCTAACTACACACCTGGAGGGAACATGGATTGCAGCATGAACTAACTACACACCTGGAGGGAACATGGATTGCAGCATGTGCTAACTACACACCTGGAGGGAACATGGATTGCAGCATGTGCTAACTACACACCTGGAGGGAACATGGATTGCAGCATCTGCTAACCACACACCTGGAGGGAACATGGATTGCAGCATGTGCTAACTACACACCTGGAGGGAACATGGATTGCAGCATGTGCTAACCACACACCTGGAGGGAACATGGATTGCAGCATGTGCTAACTACACACCTGGAGGGAACATGGATTGCAGCATGTGCTAACTACATACCTGGAGGGAACATGGATTGCAGCATGAACTAACTACACACCTGGAGGGAACATGGATTGCAGCATGTGCTAACTACACACCTGGAGGGAACATGGATTGCAGCATGAGCTAACTACATACCTGGAGGGAACATGGATTGCAGCATGTGCTAACTACATACCCGGAGGGAACATGGATTGCAGCATGTGCTAACTACACACCTGGAGGGAACATGGATTGCAGCATGAGCTAACTACATACCTGGAGGGAACATGGATTGCAGCATGTGCTAACTACACACCTGGAGGGAACATGGATTGCAGCATGAACTAACTACACACCTGGAGGGAACATGGATTGCAGCATGTGCTAACTACACACCTGGAGGGAACATGGATTGCAGCATGAACTAACTACACACCTGGAGGGAACATGGATTGCAGCATGTGCTAACTACACACCTGGAGGGAACATGGATTGCAGCATGTGCTAACTACACACCTGGAGGGAACATGGATTGCAGCATGTGCTAACTACACACCTGGAGGGAACATGGATTGCAGCATGTGCTAACTACACACCTGGAGGGAACATGGATTGCAGCATGAGCTAACTACATACCTGGAGGGAACATGGATTGCAGCATGTGCTAACTACACACCTGGAGGGAACATGGATTGCAGCATGAACTAACTACACACCTGGAGGGAACATGGATTGCAGCATGTGCTAACTACACACCTGGAGGGAACATGGATTGCAGCATGTGCTAACTACACACCTGGAGGGAACATGGATTGCAGCATGAGCTAACTACATACCTGGAGGGAACATGGATTGCAGCATGTGCTAACTACACACCTGGAGGGAACATGGATTGCAGATGTGCTAACTACACACCTGGAGGGAACATGGATTGCAGCATGTGCTAACTACACACCTGGAGGGAACATGGATTGCAGCATGTGCTAACTACACACCTGGAGGGAACATGGATTGCAGCATCTGCTAACTACACACCTGGAGGGAACATGGATTGCAGCATGTGCTAACTACATACCTGGAGGGAACATGGATTGCAGCATCTGCTAACTACACACCTGGAGGGAACATGGATTGCAGCATCTGCTAACTACACACCTGGAGGGAACATGGATTGCAGCATGAACTAACTACACACCTGGAGGGAACATGGATTGCAGCATCTGCTAACTACACACCTGGAGGGAACATGGATTGCAGCATGAACTAACTACATACCTGGAGGGAACATGGATTGCAGCATGAGCTAACTACATACCTGGAGGGAACATGGATTGCAGCATGTGCTAACTACACACCTGGAGGGAACATGGATTGCAGCATCTGCTAACTACACACCTGGAGGGAACATGGATTGCAGCATGTGCTAACCACACACCTGGAGGGAACATGGATTGCAGCATGTGCTAACTACACACCTGGAGGGAACATGGATTGCAGCATGTGCTAACTACACACCTGGAGGGAACATGGATTGCAGCATGAGCTAACTACATACCTGGAGGGAACATGGATTGCAGCATCTGCTAACTACACACCTGGAGGGAACATGGATTGCAGCATGAACTAACTACACACCTGGAGGGAACATGGATTGCAGCATGTGCTAACTACACACCTGGAGGGAACATGGATTGCAGCATATGCTAACTACACACCTGGAGGGAACATGGATTGCAGCATGTGCTAACTACACACCTGGAGGGAACATGGATTGCAGCATCTGCTAACTACACACCTGGAGGGAACATGGATTGCAGCATCTGCTAACTACACACCTGGAGGGAACATGGATTGCAGCATGTGCTAACTACACACCTGGAGGGAACATGGATTGCAGCATGTGCTAACTACACACCTGGAGGGAACATGGATTGCAGCATGAGCTAACCACATACCTGGAGGGAACATGGACTGCAGCATGTGCTAACTACACACCTGGAGGGAACATGGATTGCAGCATGAACTAACTACACACCTGGAGGGAACATGGATTGCAGCATCTGCTAACTACATACCTGGAGGGAACATGGATTGCAGCATCTGCTAACTACATACCTGGAGGGAACATGGATTGCAGCATGTGCTAACTACACACCTGGAGGGAACATGGATTGCAGCATCTGCTAACTACACACCTGGAGGGAACATGGATTGCAGCATGAACTAACTACATACCTGGAGGGAACATGGACTGCAGCATGTGCTAACTACACACCTGGAGGGAACATGGATTGCAGCATGAACTAACTACACACCTGGAGGGAACATGGATTGCAGCATGTGCTAACTACACACCTGGAGGGAACATGGATTGCAGCATGAACTAACTACATACCTGGAGGGAACATGGATTGCAGCATCTGCTAACTACATACCTGGAGGGAACATGGATTGCAGCATGTGCTAACTACACACCTGGAGGGAACATGGATTGCAGCATCTGCTAACTACACACCTGGAGGGAACATGGATTGCAGCATGCACTAACTACCTACCTGGAGGGAACATGGATTGCAGCATCTGCTAACTACACACCTGGAGGGAACATGGATTGCAGCATGTGCTAACTACACACCTGGAGGGAACATGGATTGCAGCATGAACTAACTACACACCTGGAGGGAACATGGATTGCAGCATGAGCTAACTACATACCTGGAGGGAACATGGATTGCAGCATGTGCTAACTACACACCTGGAGGGAACATGGATTGCAGCATGTGCTAACTACACACCTGGAGGGAACATGGATTGCAGCATGAACTAACTACACACCTGGAGGGAACATGGATTGCAGCATGAACTAACTACATACCTGGAGGGAACATGGATTGCAGCATCTGCTAACTACACACCTGGAGGGAACATGGATTGCAGCATGTGCTAACTACACACCTGGAGGGAACATGGATTGCAGCATCTGCTAACTACACACCTGGAGGGAACATGGATTGCAGCATCTGCTAACTACACACCTGGAGGGAACATGGATTGCAGCATGTGCTAACTACATACCTGGAGGGAACATGGATTGCAGCATGAGCTAACTACATACCTGGAGGGAACATGGATTGCAGCATGAGCTAACTACATACCTGGAGGGAACATGGATTGCAGCATGTGCTAACTACACACCTGGAGGGAACATGGATTGCAGCATGTGCTAACTACACACCTGGAGGGAACATGGATTGCAGCATGTGCTAACTACACACCTGGAGGGAACATGGATTGCAGCATGAACTAACTACACACCTGGAGGGAACATGGATTGCAGCATGTGCTAACTACACACCTGGAGGGAACATGGATTGCAGCATTAGGTAACCACACACCTGGAGGGAACATGGATTGCAGCATGTGCTAACTACATACCTGGAGGGAACATGGATTGCAGAGTATGGGCTAACTACACACCTGGAGGGAACATGGATTGCAGCATGAACTAACTACATACCTGGAGGGAACATGGATTGCAGCATGTGCTAACTACACACCTGGAGGGAACATGGATTGCAGCATGAACTAACTACACACCTGGAGGGAACATGGATTGCAGCATGTGCTAACTACATACCTGGAGGGAACATGGATTGCAGCATGAGCTAACTACATACCTGGAGGGAACATGGATTGCAGCATCTGCTAACTACACACCTGGAGGGAACATGGATTGCAGCATGTGCTAACTACACACCTGGAGGGAACATGGATTGCAGCATGTGCTAACTACATACCTGGAGGGAACATGGATTGCAGCATCTGCTAACTACACACCTGGAGGGAACATGGATTGCAGCATGTGCTAACTACACACCTGGAGGGAACATGGATTGCAGCATGAACTAACTACACACCTGGAGGGAACATGGATTGCAGCATCTGCTAACTACACACCTGGAGGGAACATGGATTGCAGCATGTGCTAACTACACACCTGGAGGGAACATGGATTGCAGCATCTGCTAACTACACACCTGGAGGGAACATGGATTGCAGCATGTGCTAACTACATACCTGGAGGGAACATGGATTGCAGCATGTGCTAACTACACACCTGGAGGGAACATGGATTGCAGCATGAGCTAACTACATACCTGGAGGGAACATGGATTGCAGCATGTGCTAACTACACACCTGGAGGGAACATGGATTGCAGCATGTGCTAACTACACACCTGGAGGGAACATGGATTGCAGCATCTGCTAACTACACACCTGGAGGGAACATGGATTGCAGCATGTGCTAACTACACACCTGGAGGGAACATGGATTGCAGCATGTGCTAACTACATACCTGGAGGGAACATGGATTGCAGCATGTGCTAACTACACACCTGGAGGGAACATGGATTGCAGCATCTGCTAACTACATACCTGGAGGGAACATGGATTGCAGCATGTGCTAACTACACACCTGGAGGGAACATGGATTGCAGCATGTGCTAACTACATACCTGGAGGGAACATGGATTGCAGCATGAGCTAACTACATACCTGGAGGGAACATGGATTGCAGCATGTGCTAACTACACACCTGGAGGGAACATGGATTGCAGCATCTGCTAACTACATACCTGGAGGGAACATGGACATACCTGGAGGGAACATGGATTGCAGCATCTGCTAACTACACACCTGGAGGGAACATGGATTGCAGCATGTGCTAACTACACACCTGGAGGGAACATGGATTGCAGCATGTGCTAACTACACACCTGGAGGGAACATGGATTGCAGCATGTGCTAACTACACACCTGGAGGGAACATGGATTGCAGCATCTGCTAACTACACACCTGGAGGGAACATGGATTGCAGCATGTGCTAACTACACACCTGGAGGGAACATGGATTGCAGCATCTGCTAACTACACACCTGGAGGGAACATGGATTGCAGCATCTGCTAACTACACACCTGGAGGGAACATGGATTGCAGCATCTGCTAACTACACACCTGGAGGGAACATGGATTGCAGCATGTGCTAACTACACACCTGGAGGGAACATGGATTGCAGCATGAACTAACTACACACCTGGAGGGAACATGGATTGCAGCATGTGCTAACTACACACCTGGAGGGAACATGGATTGCAGCATCTGCTAACTACACACCTGGAGGGAACATGGATTGCAGCATGTGCTAACTACACACCTGGAGGGAAGCAAGAAGACAGCAGAGAGAGAGAAGGACAAGACCATCATGGCCACCATGACAGCTTCCGGCTTCCTGAGGAAGGAAGATTGGGTGGGACTGGAGGGTCGACTCAGAGTGAGCCGCAATGATGTATTCTGAGGGAGGAAAAACAAAATGGAGAGATGAATAGGATGAGGTGAGGGGTGAGGCAGGAAGTCAGAGAGTACGAGAGCACCAGAGAGGATCATTGCCATATTAGACACGAGACTAAATTAAAAATGGCAAACCTCTTTCTCCAGTAGTGACACTTGCTGTCTAAGCGAGGTGTTCTCCTGGAGCAGCGTCGAGTTCTTCAAGGCGGCCTCCTTCAGTCTGGACTCCATTGAATCCACATACTGAAAGATCCATATAATTGTATATACATAAAACTCATTGTCATCAATTCACACTATACATTTGATAGCCGCATGTGCCTATTCACACTATACTGTTGATAGCCGCATGTGCCTATGGGTGCAAAGTAAGACATCTCTCACAAAAACTTGTTTTTAATAATAAGTTGATACAGGATTTTATTACCTACACATGCCAGTAGGCAGTTAGGCAGGTATACGTGCCAGTAGGCAGCTACACATGCCAGTAGGCAGCTACACATGCCAGTAGGCAGTTACACATGCCAGTAGGCAGCTACACATGCCAGTAGGCAGCTACACATGCCAGTAGGCAGCTACACATGCCAGTAGGCAGCTGGGCAGGTATACATGCCAGAAGGCAGCTATCTATACATGCCAGAAGCTATACCTGCCAGAAGGCAGCTATAATGGTATAAAATTGTCATAAACTTCACTTCTATTCGACAGGGGAGCGAGCCAGTGAAAAAAAACACTGACAATCACAACTGCTGCAATGAAGAGTCTCTTCCTGGCTTTTACTGCTGTTCAGGAATCCATTCTTTAGAGTAAAGCTGCACAGGCATATCTACATATGCTGACCTGGAATCACTCTGAATCTCTTGAAAAGGAAGGTGTTCCTGGATGGCTGAAGGTTTGTTGTGGACATAGCGCTGCTTAGCTTCTGTTTGCTTATTATCTCAATGGAGCTGATTCTTACGCCAAACTTCATCTTATTTGCATTCTAAAGGCTTACAATATGTCGCAAGGCCTTTGCTTCACTTCGTGTTGCTTCAGGTCAAGTTGCATTGCTTCAGGTCACGTTGCTTCAGGTCACATTGCATTGCTTCAGGTCACACTGCATTGCTTCAGGTCACACTGCATTGCTTCAGGTCACACTGCATTGCTTCAGGTCACGTTGCATTGCTTCAGGTCACGTTGCTTTAGGTTGCATTACCTCACTTCGAGCAGTTCACAATATCTGCCTGGTGGCATTCCATCACTTCGCCAATTATGAACCCCTACCCATTAATTAATGCTTTCAATCTCTACATAACTTGCCAGGTGTAGCCATATACACTGAGAGAGTGCCTCACTGCCTCTATTAACATTGTCTCTATTAACACTGTCTCTATTAACCTTTCCACATTCATCTCTTCCTTGGAGAAACTATTTTTTTCTGAAACACAAATAATGCACACCAACACGTGTCGATCAACGCATTGAGATCAGCACTAGAATAGAAATTGAGCCTATTCGAGGAAAGGGGCGCGGTGCATGTGTATCCAGATTTTGGGGCTCCAACAACTATTGGATACTACATATAGAAATAAAAGGTACAGTCACGCTCAGTGTGCCAGTCTTCTGCCCGGCTGTGTCAGGTGCGAATTAGTGTCAATGAGATTCATTACAAACTCGTCGAGAGTGTCATTAGGAGACAGAATGTTTGGGATCGAGCCTGATCAGGAACTGCCCTGTAAGAGAGAGGGAGTGGCAATCCATCAGGTATGTCCCTCGGAGGGGAGCCGATGCTTGTTCAATGTCAACAGCGACTTCTCTCTCTAGAAAAATACTCGAACAGCGCAAATTATTCTTGCAATGCGAGAAAAATAGAAGACCACACCCACCAGTAACTATGACACTGTAACAAAATATTAGCAGAATTTAATTTGGCACTGCCTCTGTCAACCTGCCAATTAAAAAAAAAGCATCATGTTTTCTGCTGGACAGTATAACCACGGTATAGTTAGATGCACCCCAAGTTGAGGTCCACAACAACCGACAACACTCAGCAACTTGAGGTTGACGCAAGTGCTGCTCCATACCGATATATAGTCAGCTCCATCCATAGAGTTCGTGCATTAGTTACCATTCTAATAAGTGTATACTTATAAAAATATTATTTATTTTAAAAACATCATTTCGGCATTTGTCACTTACAATGGGGCTTCTGTACAGAAATTTTCAATTGGGTGAAAATATTTTGTCTCATTCTCTGCACTTAACACCAATAGAAATTATTTCTAGCTTACGTTCATGTCAATTAAATAACCACACCCACATAATTGAGTCATGTCCCACTGCACCGCTGCCACAAACCCGAGTTGGTCTGGACTGTGCAGATGTCCCCTATCAGTGGACTAGTTGTACAGGCCTTACCAGCCGAGCAATAAAGCCTTAGCTTTGTCATTCACAGCAAATTCAACCATTTCCTTTCTCAGCGAGTGTGCTGCCTCACCTTCAAGTGTGCTAGTGCAAGGCACCTCCAAGCTTGCTTGCACCTGGTCTCACTTGGAGCAACACTTGGAGCCAGATGCACAACAAGGTAGCTTCGAGGACTTCTCATGAAAGGTGATCCACAATAGTTCATTTTCCTCGACTCTTTGCAGCTACACCATACTGAAGAGTTGTCCTTTAATCATCATTCCTATGCCAATATTTCAACCGAACTACTTCTGTCTTACACTTCCAACAAAAGCTTCAGCTTACGAAGACAGAAGACAGTTCAGTTGAAATGTTGGCATATAAACCAATTTAACAGATAAATATTGATTATTCCTGATGAAGGCTGGAGCATCTAGTCAAAATGTCAAGCGAGTAAAGTTTAAGTCGATTATGGAGAAGGTCTTGCAATAAATCTTCTCAGTTTGAATTTCATGAAGTCAGCTAATACATCATAGCAGTCAGAGTGGTTGTCAACCTCTCTCCAGTGTGGTATTTCTTATCGGTAGTGATGGCTACCACACAGCCCTAAATGTGTGGCCGCTAGCTATCCTCTCCACACACTTCATATCTTCACCGAGCCCCCATAGATCCACGTTCTTGAGTAGGCCTTGAAGGGTTGTGGTTCAATTTTGTTAGAGATTACCTCGGAGCAAAATATTTCTTCAACAAAAAAACAACAACTCAATTCTCAAAGGGTATCCTGAAGCTAAATGAAAGTCACTTCTAAGAACATTTCCTGCTGCCAGTTCATCAGCCGTAAAATCTCAGCTCTTCAAGCAAACCAATACTGGGAGCTGCAGCCACACACTGGGTGCATGGAACTTTGGCTTGGCTCTAAGCCTGCCACAGAGAAAACACAATGGAGATATATATCTATACATCAAGGAGCTCAAAGGTGAAAACACTCTTTCAATTTTTTTAAAATGTGATTTTGTCCAATTTTGCTACCTGTAGTCTCTCTGTGTGTTTTTTGTGTGTTTAATTAAAATGATAAGATCATGTGTAGAAGAATTCAATTTTGTTACAGATTATCAGAGAGAAATTTTTTCAAAAAAAAACTGTCAAGGCTCTCTAGAAGTTAAATGAAAGTCACTTCTAATCAACATTTCCTGCTCCAGTTCATCAACATAAAGTCTCAGCTCTTGGGAGTCCACGATATATATACTGTCAGGTACTGATCACTTTGTTATCTGTTGTCTGTCCCTGGAGGAGCTAATGTCTGCACCTGGAGTGCCCATGTCTGTCCCTGCAGAGTAGCTAATGTCTGCACCTGGAGTGCCCATGTCTGTCCCTGGAGTAGCTAATGTCTGCACCTGGAGTGCCCATGTCTGTCCCTGGAGTAGCTAATGTCTGCACCTGGAGTGCCCATGTATTGTCTGTCCCTGGAGTAGCTAATGTCTGCACCTGGAGTGCCCATGTCTGTCCCTGGAGTAGCTAATGTCTGCACCTGGAGTGCCCATGTCTGTCCCTGGAGTAGCTAATGTCTGCACCTGGAGTGCCCATGTATTGTATGTCCCTGGAGTAGCTAATGTCTGCACCTGGAGTGCCCATGTCTGTCCCTGGAGTAGCTAATGTCTGCACCTGGAGTGCCCATGTCTGTCCCTGGAGTAGCTAATGTCTGCACCTGGAGTGCCCATGTCTGTCCTTGGAGTAGCTAATGTCTGCACCTGGAGTGCCCATGTCTGTCCCTGGAGTAGCTAATGTCTGCACCTGGAGTGCCCATGTCTGTCCCTGGAGTAGCTAATGTCTGCACCTGGAGTGCCCATGTATTGTATGTCCCTGGAGTAGCTAATGTCTGCACCTGGAGTGCCCATGTCTGTCCCTGGAGTAGCTAATGTCTGCACCTGGAGTGCCCATGTCTGTCCCTGGAGTAGCTAATGTCTGCACCTGGAGTGCCCATGTCTGTCCTTGGAGTAGCTAATGTCTGCACCTGGAGTGCCCATGTCTGTCCCTGGAGTAGCTAATGTCTGCACCTGGAGTGCCCATGTCTGTCCCTGGAGTAGCTAATGTCTGCACCTGGAGTGCCCATGTCTGTCCCTGGAGTAGCTAATGTCTGCACCTGGAGTGCCCATGTCTGTCCCTGGAGTAGCTAATGTCTGCACCTGGAGTGCCCATGTCTGTCCCTGGAGTAGCTAATGTCTGCACCTGGAGTGCCCATGTCTGTCCCTGGAGTAGCTAATGTCTGCACCTGGAGTGCCCATGTCTGTCCCTGGAGTAGCTAATGTCTGCACCTGGAGTGCCCATGTCTGTCCCTGGAGTAGCTAATGTCTGCACCTGGAGTGCCCATGTCTGTCCCTGGAGTAGCTAATGTCTGCACCTGGAGTGCCCATGTCTGTCCCTGGAGTAGCTAATGTCTGCACCTGGAGTGCCCATGTCTGTCCCTGGAGTAGCTAATGTCTGCACCTGGAGTGCCCATGTATTGTCTGTCCCTGGAGTAGCTAATGTCTGCACCTGGAGTGCCCATGTCTGTCCCTGGAGTAGCTAATGTCTGCACCTGGAGTGCCCATGTATTGTCTGTCCCTGGAGGGGCTATTGTCTGTTCCCCCAATAGTAGGGCCTAAACCACGAGATGATAGCTCTGTGCTCCTCCTCCTTGTCCAGAAGCCACAGCTACACTAGAATCAACCCCACCAAGCAGTTTTAACCAGCGCAGCCAGCTCACTATGACACCAAAATCACTATGACACCAAAACTATTAGAACATGAAATACATGGTTTGTTGTGAAATTTATATCAAATGTCACTACCAACCATGTTATCGCATGTCCATACAATATATGGCATAGAGTTGTTGTTATTAGAATCTTCAATCCCGGCTCTTTTCTCCATGGAGCAGACGTACAAAGTGCAGAGGACGAGGAAGGCTTTTGTCGATCCCTTATGCATTGATGTACATGGCATATGCGTGGGTTTTGAAACAAACAACGAGAAACTTGCATGCTAATAGGTAAGACATTGACACTAGACCAGCGTAATTTGCACGTGCTTATTAGAGCGCAATTTCACCTTTTTTTCACTGCTTACCTGTGGAAGGGAAAAAGTCTAATTGCATTCTTGTTGGCACATGACAGTGAAATATCACGTCAATAGCCATGGGACTCCACAGTGCTTTACTACAGGAAACAACTGAGGTATGGTATCTATGGTATCATGTAAAGATTGTTCACATGCACACGATACCCTCAGAGATCCACACCTCTAATCAATTGCACATGGAGATTGCTTGTTAAAAGGCTTCTCAGCTTTGAGTGCCCATTATCTAGCTGACTGCAAGTGCTCTGTTTATAATTAGAGGCATAGATGAGACATTACCAAAACAATGTTCCTACACAAGCCTATATACATCACCAGGACATGTGCCACTCAGTGCATACACAGCCATTAGAAATGCACCGTGCATATTTACACTTCTACATACCTCCCTCTTCTTCCTTCTGGAGATGCAAGCAGACTCTCTGTTCTTTATCATTCTCTGCTGCTTCTTGCTCAGTTTGGACTGCAACACGAAGAACAAGGCATAAACTCACAAGACACGGGGCGGGGCATTCTAGTGGCCTCGACAATGCTCAACTCACTATGTCTATAGAGCCAGTAGGACAAGAGTCAGGGTGCTGTCTCTTCTGACCTGTGACAGCAGTAAATTCCTGCTTCACCTGTGTCAGGGGAGGAAAGTGAAGAGACCACCACACACATAACTACAAGATCTGTTTTACAGTTTTTGCTTGTGAACATCTATCCAAATAATCATATATGGGCTTCATTTAGGGGGGAAAACAAGGCATTTTCCCACTGCACAATGAAAACATCCCCAACCCCCATGCCTCGTATGCCATGTTACAAAAATATTATATATTAAATGCAAGTCAGGAGCATATTTAGCCCCCCACCCCACCTCACCCCCCACCACTGTCATTCATCCCACCCCTATAATTAATTTTGATTTAATAGTGTATGATACTGGGCCAGGCCCTCCCTCCCTCTCTTTTTTCCATAACTTATCTCAAAATAGTTTCTAAATTCCCACCTCTGAAGCCCTCCTCCCTTTAGGCTGCTAGGGGATTTTGCACACGGAAGGAGCTTTGCCACCCTATATTTTACCAAACACCACCATCTTTGCTCCTTGGGATATTATGAATTCTCACACACATTAACACATCACCAGCAAATCCACTAACAGCATTATTGTCGTCACTGAAGTTTACCCACCACTCCCCAACCACACCTCCCCAACCACACCTCCCCAACCACACCTCCTCCTCCTCCTCCAAACCCTCCCATCCTTCACATCTCCCCTCCACCCTCCTGAGATGTGCATTACCTTGCTGAGTGCTGGTGGGGCTGGAGGTAGGAGGCCAGATAGCTGTGGCAGATGAACCAACTCTCCACTTTTCAAAATCTGAAGAGAACCTAAGCAGGAAAAGTGCATGTATATCGAGTGACCACAGAGGCCAGGAAATCTACTGTCACCAACAAGAAACACATGGCAGAGATCTGAGCTAGAGGGGACTATTCTAGATTGAAAGCAAACAACTCTGTCCAAAAAGGTAAGGCCATGTAGACCACAAACAGATGACGCTTCTTTCACATATTAACACTTCTTTAATTATGTGTCTAGTGAATAATCTTCTAGTGAGTAACTAAACCATAATAATAATAATAATAATAACAACAACTAATGCAGTACTAACACATACACACACTCCCTGACACCGAATAATCAAACTTGAGGTATTGGCATCGGGTCAAAGAACACAAAGTTACCAACAGAATGGAACTTGAACCAGCTCATAATTCCATCCCAGACGTATGTAAGATATGAAAACTTGAAGGCAGAGACCAAGCATTAGTAGATATATACTTCTTCTTATTATTATCAAGTCCACACACAAAAACAACAGCTACAAAGACAGATTAAATATGGTTCAGCCAGAGCTGAACACATTCTTGTCCGTCAACATTATATTCTGCTAAGTCCGATACTGTGCAAAGGAGATGAAATTGAGGACATCAGAAGGTGCTCCATAGTTTGGGGACTGCATCCTCTTCAATTGTATCCCGGTTCAGCAAGGGTGGCTGTCGCACGTCTAAAACCAGTTCTGTTTAAGCACTTCCACTCTGCATAGCATGAACCGGCACCAGGAGACAGGGCCTCACTAGCGCTCAGCTCCATTGGTGAAGTTGGTGGAAGCTGCTTACTCTTCCTTCCCACTCAGCTTCTCTTTCACTTCTTATATTCTTGACATCGAAGGGGTGACACACTTCAAGAAGCTGCTTCTGGATTTCAAGCGGCTTCCAGCTGGAACATACAAGGGCTGCCATTTATCTGTAGCCTGCCTCCTGCCTTTCCTGCTAGCTGCACTCCATCGTTCCGGTGGGGCTCTATCAAAAGCAGCTTGAAAGGTCTGCACAATGCACAATGCTATACACTAGCTCCATATCTCACATCCTACCAGGAAGAGAAGGAGGATGCTACTGCTGTCCTACACGTCCACTTGGCATTTTGGGGGGAGGGAAGTAACACACACCCCTTCCTCTTCCACAACAAACAAAATTAATTATCTAGACTTGAGCAGAGGAGCTTGTCTAATGAGCCGGACTATGAATGAACTAGCTATGGCCTCTCAAGAGCACACCTCGTGACTAACTTGACTTGTTGCAGGACACTAGGTCTGCAAAACCAAACCTTCTGGACACTCTTCATGGAGAAAAGCATGCCACTGGCATCCTCTGCAAGCCAGATGCACCAGTTGGGCATGTTCAGAGTGAACTAACTGAAGTGCTTTTGAACGTCATAGGCCATTGAAGGAGTTACCTGCGAAGTAACTGGTGTTAAACGACTGGACAAAGGATCATGGGGAGCAAGAAGCTCACCAGGAAACAAAGGACATTTGTAGCTGTGGTCATGCAAGTCGTTCTTGAATGGTCCGCTGGCAGCACATTCACATGTGCAAGCATTCTCTTTCCTCAGCTCAAAAGCTCAAAAGAATTGCATTTCGACCAAACATGCTTTGGAAGGTGCACGAGGTGAGGTGCTTAAATAGACCAACACACGTGCCAAAAGAAAGTCACATGAGGTGCACATGACTCATGATGTATTTGATTGTCAAAAGAAAGTCACATGAGGTGCACATGACTCGTGATGTATTTGATTGTCAAAAGAAAGTCACATGAGGTGCACATGACTCAATGATGATGTCGATTGTCACATGAGGTGCACATGACCCGTGATGTATTTGATTGTCAAAAGAAAGTCACATGAGGTGCACATGACTTTGTATTTGATGGCTGCAGTGTATAAACACGAGAATACATAGACAGATATTGATGGACGTAGTTTCACATGCATAGTCTTGAGAGTTGGGACCCAGTCACCAGGTGGCTCCTTCCCTACACCCCTGCTGACGGGCTGAGCCATATGCATGACATGGATGTGCGGCGTCTCCTTCAAAGAAGTTCCCTCCCTATTCTGTTCTCTGGGTGGAGGCGGCGGTTCCATGCAAGTTCAGTGATGGCACATGTACTCAGTTACACTTTCTTGTAGACACCCAACCTCCTCGTTCCTGCAACACACACCTTCCCACGGCTACAAGAAATGCGATGCAGTTGATGGAAGATGGCAATTTATAAGGTGAGCTGCAGTCTTAAGAGTCACACCTGACGTGAAAATGACTGTGATGTCGAATCCCCCCCCACCCCACATATACACATCTGATGTCCTCACTAAAGCTGGTAGAAGTAGTCATGGCTTCAAGCTGGTAGAAAGAGAAGCTGACTGCCGACTAGAAATTCTTCTTTCAATTTTCTGCCAAATATTACGTTGCCTTGGAGTGGATGCCGATTCTTCTAATATGTTTGCGCATAATTTATGGGACGGGAGGGGGGGGGGGGGGAGATTCAACACCAGCGAGACAAGTCCTTTACAAGGAGATGCCATGAAGAATGCCTAACAAATACGGTTCATAACCATAGCGATTGGAGTGCTTAACATCCAGTCAGATGCTAACCATCAACCCAAGAGTATGGTGTCTTTTTCCTCTTCTTCATTTTGTGCAGTCACTCGCCCTGGGAACTCCAGGACTCTGTGGTAAACTAGGTTAGCAGTGAGTATCATTAGTGCAAGTTGGTTTCATACAAATATGGCTGACTGTAGTGGCCACAGCAAGCTAGAGTGTGTGGTGTGACAACCGTTAATGATATACACCCAATTAGACCGAGGTGATTGATTAAGTATGCTGAGTAGCCTGTCATGGACACAGCCACAGGTCTGCGGGTATAGAGTCCTTAGAGCTAACCTCCATTGTCAAAGGAAGTTAGTGACCCTGTGCCATGAATAATGTAAGAAGGTGCCCCTCCCACCACTCTCACTTTCTTCTCACATTTAACTAGTGCTGAGGCAGATTCTTCAAGCACACCCCTAGCACTACAACATCTCCATGACATCATCAACATTGCTAATTGGCCTTCAGTTAGGGTTAGGGCTGGCTAGGGTTACGGCCAGGGCAGTGGCTAGGATTAGTTGCTAAGGCAACCTAACAAACAATCAACAATACTGATGTCACCGTGATGACATAATGCTAAGGTTGTGACAGCCGAGCTTAAAAAAAAGGGTTGAGGCTAAGAAAAAAAGGCAAAGCATCGAATCCCATCAGGGGGTAACACCTTTCCACCATGGACTGCTTCACTCTTCCACACTCGAACACAGGTGCATCTTCTCCAACAAATATTTAATTAGAGCTCACACAACACAAACAGTTTGCTGGTGAGGCTGCTCCTAGCCATGCACTACTGGCCCACACAACACAAACAGTTTGCTGGTGAGGCTGCTCCTAGCCATGCACTACTGGCCCATGCAACACAAACAGTTTGCTGGTGAGGCTGCTCCTAGCCATGTATTACTGGCTCACACAACACAAACAGTTTGCTGGTGAGGCTGCTCCTAGCCATGCACTACTGGCCCACACAACACAAACAGTTTGCTGGTGAGGCTGCTCCTAGCCATGCACACTACTGGCCCACACAACACAAACAGTTTGCTGGTGAGGCTGCTCCTAGCCATACACACTACTGGCCCACACAACACAAACAGTTTACTGGTGAGGCTGCTCCTAGCCATGCACTACTGGCCCAACAGTTTGCTGGTGAGGCTGCTCCTAGCCATGCAATACTGGCTCACACAATACAAACAGTTTGCTGGTGAGGCTGCTCCTAGCCATGCACTACTGGCCCATGCAACACAAACAGTTTGCTGGTGAGGCTGCTCCTAGCCATACACTACTGGCCCACACAACACAAACAGTTTGCTGGTGAGGCTGCTCCTAGCCATGCACAGGCTCACACAACACAAACAGTTTGCTGGTGAGGCTGCTCCTAGCCATGCACTACTGGCCCACACAACACAAACAGTTTCCTAGCAAGGCTGCTCCTAGCCATGCACATTGGCCCACACATTAAGATGTCACCTCTTCAACTTCACTCATGTGGTAAACATACACAGGAACACACCTACTGTTATCAAGAGGGGGGAGGGGGTGTTAACATGTGTGTGTGTGCACATGACTGATTCTAAGCCGAGTAAATGGCACTCTTAGTCATCCTCCATCAACCCCAATGAGCCTCCTATGGTGTAAATATAGCTGCATATGGTGTAAATATAGCTGCACAACAATATCTCTTATGCACACTGTACTAGTGTAAAACCTTCTACAAACCCACACAGTGACTGCTTCACTTTCAACATGAGTTTCCTGTTGGGTATTTAAACCCTAATGAGCTATATAAGTTGATGTAGTAAATTGTATGTTACACTTTACTCATTGCTATGGGCAATACATATTACTTTGCGATGACCTCATCAGCTAAGGTGTGTGTGACAATTGGCTTTGTGGGCTCACGAAACCTTGGTAACTCAAGCTTAGCACCTGCCAATCTGCGTGATCTCCACCTCCACCATGCCAGCAATTTTGAAAGCCGGGGGGGTTAAAGATAAAAAATTTAAAAAATTAAGCGTATGATAAAATCCCCAGCCAGAGTTAACGATAAGCCATCTATTGGCCGGTGGATCCATCACAAAACCCTCTATGTCAGACACCATCGGTAAAGGGATACAAGACTTACGTTATAATTACTGTGCTGTTTGTGTAAGCTCAGCATAATCAAAGTTGTATATACCGTAAAGTACGCAGCAAGCGCCCTCCACGTAGCAAGCACCCACTAGGCTGTTTTCAGCGATCTAGGATTTTGTAGGGTTCATGTACAGCAAGCGCCCACTAGGCTGTTTTCAGCGATCTAGGATTTTGTAGGGTTCATGTACAGCAAGCGCCCACTAGGCTGTTTTCAGCGATCTAGGATTTTGTAGGGTTCATGTACAGCAAACGCCCACTAGGCTGTTTTCAGCGATCTAGGATTTTGTAGGGTTCATGTACAGCAAGCGCCCACTAGGCTGTTTTCAGCGATCTAGGATTTTGTAGGGTTCATGTACAGCAAACGCCCACTAGGCTGTTTTCAGCGATCTAGGATTTTGTAGGGTTCATGTACAGCAAGCGCCCACTATATAGAAATTGATCGTAATATAAGCCTATTTTTTTCCTTCTTTCTTTTCTTCTTTTTTCTATTCAATTTTTTTAAATTTTTTATAGACAACACAATGACTGAGGTAACAAGGTTAAAGAGTATATAAAATAGACAAAGTTAATGCAGGCATGCCTCGCTTTTGAAATATATTTATTCAACCGCACCGCGTGTGCAATAATACGCACGCGTTCCTCTGTCGTCCGTTCAGAAAAAATCTTATTTTTAATTTTTGATAGTGCCACCTTGGCAGAACTGTTACCTGTAATTGAAAATGTCATGCAGGACAAAAAATAAGAAGCTTTACTGTTTCTGCCTATGGATGTGTCCATAAATAAGACCTTTAAAGAGAAAATGAAAGAGTTGTGGATGGAATGGCGTAGGACTTGCAACAGTAGAACATCCCATGGCAATCTCAAGCAGCCCTCAAGACAACAAGCCATTGATTGGGTCTCTGCTGCCTGGGAGTCAATTCCAGGAAATTTGATAGTTCCTTTCTCTCTTATGGCATCTCCAACAGCAAAGATGGCTATGAGGATAGTCTAATTAGAGATTGCATTCCGACGCTGAGCGAAGACAGAGAGGAGAGAGATAGCGACGAAGATCCGTTCGCTGATTTGGATGAAGATGTGAACGACTTGGCGTCTTTCAGTGAACCTGAGAAATGGCACTAGCTAAATGTTAGTTTCCAGAACAAAATAACATTTTACCCTAGAGATAGATATTTTTTTCTTGAACTTCTTTGACTTTATTTGTTTCAAAACAGCCTGATGTGCGTTATTAAGAATTGTTTCACCAGTATCACGAGGCAAGCGCCCACTACATGTAGCAAGCGCCCACACCTACGATTTGGGGGTTGAAAGGTAAGCGCCCATGGGCGCTTGCTGCGTACTTTACGGTATATCTGAAGTAGGCATGGTCATAACAGAGAACTAGTTTGCATTGAAGGCTGAACGAACGATTTTTATCGACACGTTTGTCAAGGCAGTGAAATGCCATAAATACTCCTAATTGTTCGCAGCTAGATAGGAATGTAACGAGCGGAAATGTCACGATGCTTTTCCCTGGGAAAACACAAAATGCATATATAGGCACACCAATTTATACAAGTAACTAATCAACAGCCTGATTTCTTGACAGCTTCCAGCTGTGTGGCAGGAGTAGCAACCACATCTTGGCCTGCCTCACTAAAATTAGAAACTGCCAGGACCTTTGAAGTTGGCACATGATTTCCTGTACTAGTAACTTGATCTAGGGCTCTAACCACCTTCTGGGGGGGGGAGGTGCTTCCTGTTACAATTCTAGTAGACTGTATCATCAGAGATTGCTCTAGACACTGTCCAACTCTGGTCCTAGCTCTAGCCATAGTCCTGGCCCAAACCTTACTCACTGCTATGAACAACCTAAGCCACTGCCCTGGCCCAGCCACTGCCCTAGCCTAATCCTAGCCGCTTCCCTGGTCCTAACCTTAACCAATCATCTAGCCCAAACTATATACCTGGTCCTAACCACTGCCCTGGCCCTAGCTATTACCCCGAACTCTAGCCGCCCTAGCCATTACCTGGCCCTGAACCTAGCTGCACTGGCCCTAACCCTAGCCACTGTCCTGTCCAAAAACCCTGCATAGCCGAAGGCTTAATCTAGTATTGATGTTACTATGGTGATGTTGCATTGTTAGGACTGCGACGTGCACTAAGCTGCACACAAGCAGAATTCAAACGAGGATGTGTTCACAGAACCAGTGCTGCATGAAATCATCGCTGCATGTCCACGTCTCAGTGGTGGATTACCTGTTCTGACAAAGAAAACTGCCAACTTTTTCAGTTTGTGCAGCCCAAGATATATTTCACATAGCGACACGTCACTGATCGGAGGAAAGATAATTGCATGGCTCATTCAATCAACACACACTCACACACACTCACACATGATAATCAACCTGGTTATTTTTGCCCCGCATCCATCGCACTTGCTCAGGGTTGAAGCTAATTAGTGAAGGACAGTGCCACACAGATATGCACTTCCATGTACCGGCCTACAGTGCCATGCATGTGCCGTACCTGTGAACTGTGGCAGTGATAAGATGGGACCTACAGCCTGCTTCTGCTGTTGTTGTTGTTGTTGCTTGAACGGTTGCTTCTTCTGAGGGAGAACAGGTAGAGCAGGCAAGCAAGAAGACGATGCTGGTTGAAGAGGGGTTGGTATGGTGGTGATGGTAGTGGCAGTGGTGCTGGATGAGCTCAGGGAGGAGGAGGAGGAGGAGGTGGTGGTGCTAGAAGAGGAGGGAGGTGTGGGGGGAGACTGAGGAGGTGTGGTTAATCCTGGTACTTCTTCATAAAACTAAATAATAAAGCCACGTAACAAACACATAACACCAACTGATAAAGTGAGTACAAAAAAACTGGGTGTGGCACTAGTAGATGAGCTTTCTAAACAAGACACATGCTTACCTGGTTAGCCAGTTGTGAGCCCACACCTGTTTGTAGAGGCTGTACAAATGCTGAAGACAGAAAGGGAGGAGGAAAGGTTGGGAAATGACATTCCACAACTACATACACACACAGCTAGTGAAACTGATGGCAACACCAACACCACAAGAAGGAAACGTCCATCTATCCCCATGCTGTATGACTTGTGGAAGACATGTACTAGGACCCAACCGTAATGACATCCGGCCTGGCACAGGTGGACTACATGTACTAGGACCCAACTGTAATGACATCAGGCCTGGCACAGGTGGACTACATGTATTAGGACCCAACTGTAATGACATTAGGCCTGGCACAGGTCAATATTCTAAGAGGTGTGGATTCCCCAACGTGGGTGGAAGTAATAGGAGTGGAACAGAGAGGGGAGCAGGGAAGGGAGAGGGGGATAGAGGGGGGGGGGAGGAGAGACAGGCGAGAGAATGGAGGGGGGAGGGGGAGTGAGGAAGGAGGGAGAGAGAGTGGGAGAGAGTGGAGGACAGAGAGGAAGGATAGAGAAGAGAGAAAGGGAAGGAGTGGAAAGGTTGGGAGAGGGGGTGGGAGAAAGTGGAGGAGACGAGAGAGGAGGGTACAGTAGAGGAGATGAATGTGAAATGTCTGGGGAGGTGAATGAGGAGACACTTTCGTACATGGGATGGAGGAGAGAAAAGAAAGTGTGGATGAAGAGAGGGAGGAAGAGGAGTCAGAGAGAGGAAGAGAGGAACGTGGAAAGAAAGAGGCAGAGAGGACAAAGTTGGAGAGAGAAAGACAAGTGCACATAGAGAGGAATGAAAATCCAAAGAAGACCCACTGTTGTCGTGTTGGAGGGAATATTCCATGGACAACGTGCTTTGACTGGAGCTGGTGGGAATTGCCATGTCCACATTAGACCACAGCTCATCGGAGAGACACAACATGTCTAGAATGTTTGCATCGAAGAGAGGAACCTATGAGAAACAAACAATGACTTTAGAACCACCATATGTCTCTTGGAACCTTATACAGACCTATCCAGAGCTTGTGGTGGCTATTAATAACCTCTCAGTCAATGTGACTGCATTGACGTATATAATTTTTATTATTCTACCTATAAGAACGTTACTGGTGAAAAAAGTAGAGTTAAATTCTCTGCACTTGGTTTGTGAACAGCACGTGCTACTGCCTGAGGTGGGCAGGTAGGTTTTTGTTTGCCCTTGTTTAAGAAGTCTTGAGCAGGATTTATTAGTCCTTGCAATACTATAACTACCACAGGCTTGCAATACTGTAACTACCACAGGATTGCAATACTGTAACTACCACAGGCTTGCAATACTGTAACTACCACAGGCTTGCAATACTGTAACTACCACAGGCTTGCAATACTGTAACTACCACAGGCTTGCAATACTGTAACTACCACAGGCTTGCAATACTGTAACTACCACAGGCTTGCAATACTGTAACTACCACAGGCTTGCAATACTGTAACTACCACAGGCTTGCAATACTGTAACTACCACAGGCTTGCAATACTGTAACTACCACAGGCTTGCAATACTGTAACTACCACAGGCTTGCAATACTGTAACTACCACAGGCTTGCAATACTGTAACTACCACAGGCTTGCAATACTGTAACTACCACAGGCTTGCAATACAGTAACTACCACAGGCTTGCAATACTGTAACTACCACAGGCTTGCAATACTGTAACTACCACAGGCTTGCAATACTGTAACTACCACAGGCTTGCAATACTGTAACTACCACAGGCTTGCAATACTGTAACTACCACAGGCTTGCAATACTGTAACTACCACAGGCTTGCAATACTGTAACTACCACAGGCTTGCAATACTGTAACTACCACAGGCTTGCAATACTGTAACTACCACAGGCTTGCAATACTGTAACTACCACAGGCTTGCAATACTGTAACTACCACAGGCTTGCAATACTGTAACTACCACAGGCTTGCAATACTGTAACTACCACAGGCTTGCAATACTGTAACTACCACAGGCTTGCAATACTGTAACTACCACAGGCTTGCAATACTGTAACTACCACAGGCTTGCAATACTGTAACTACCACAGGCTTGCAATACTGTAACTACCACAGGCTTGCAATACTTTAACTACCACAGGCTTGCAATACTGTAACTACCACAGGCTTGCAATACTGTAACTACCACAGGCTTGCAATACTGTAACTACCACAGGCTTGCAATACTGTAACTACCACAGGCTTGCAATACTGTAACTACCACAGGCTTGCAATACTGTAACTACCACAGGCTTGCAATACTGTAACTACCACAGGCTTGCAATACTGTAACTACCACAGGCTTGCAATACTGTAACTACCACAGGCTTGCAATACTGTAACTACCACAGGCTTGCAATACTGTAACTACCACAGGCTTGCAATACTGTAACTACCACAGGCTTGCAATACTGTAACTACCACAGGCTTGCAATACTGTAACTACCACAGGCTTGCAATACTGTAACTACCACAGGCTTGCAATACTGTAACTACCACACTCCACCTACTTCCAAGTATTGCTCATTATGAAGTGGATAGTGCATGGTGCACGCAAGGCTTGTGTAAATCTAGTAGCTACGGTCACTTCCAGTAGTTACTTCTCAAGGCAACTAGCACACATGATGTGTTCTACGACACTTGTGTAAATCTAGTAGCTACGGTCACTTCCAGTAGTTACTTCTCAAGGCAACTAGCACACATGATGTGTTCTACGGCACTCTGGTGGAGATGAAGTGAAGTGGGCAGATCTGACTCAAAGAAAAAAATTGTAATTTTTGACACCACCACTGCCCTGGACCTACCCTAGCCATGAGTGGTGTAAGTTGCATAACTGAGTCAAATTTTCTCCGGGTACTTGGAGGAGGAGGGGGGGGAGCAAAGCAGATGGTGATGGGAAGGAGAGAACAAAATCTGGTGTGCAGCATGTCTTTACAATAGTGATGCATACTCTTCCTGGCTGGCTGCTCACAAGTTCCAGTTCCGGCTACAATTGATGACAAAACCTATTCTGATTGGCTACCCGGCTTGTACCTTGGGCACTCCAGTATATCACATAGGCAAGTCCAAGCTAAAGGCACTACAGAAGGAGCCAGAGAGAAATCTAAAGATGAAAGTTCCACAAGCTCTTCTTGTCCAGGCTGGTTCAGGTGACGCTTCAGATCAAGAGAATAAAGATGTTTATGCTCAGAGAGACATTGCTTCCCATATCACTTCTTGCCCTTTGAAACCATCCAAGAACTCAGAGCAACCAAAAATCACTCCGGAATGCTTACTTAGCTAGGCTTTATACTGACAGTCCTCAAATTTGACTGTCAATTTTTTTTTTTAAGTCTAAGCATAAGGACATTAGGTGCGTGCTGATCTAGACAGTCCCAACATCGCAGCTAAGCCCCATTATATTCCAAGGCTATCTTATTACACCTCTGAGCCAGAGAAGCTGCAACCGAGGGAAACTAAAGCAGCTCTCATGCACAGTTCATCCACATGAACAAAGATTGAATGCTTCATCAAGAAAGGTGTTGATTCAGTGTCAGGAGTTTGTCTGTTGTCTACCCAATTTGGAATGATTGATTAAAAATTGTCTGCTGTAAGATGCGCACTGCATTGGACTCACAAATTTCAAGTTCCTTAGCTTAAGTTTTGCGGCCAGCACTGCAAAAGACAATGCCACATCATCACGCTTCATCTGTGGGAAAGAGTGACCGTCGTTTAAAAAAAAATTTAAAAAATTGAGGTGTCTATGGAGTGACCGACAAACTTGCATGCTGGAGGGGTGTGTGGCTACCTCACAAGCGCACCATTACACTGTGGGGATTTTGATGGTATTTCACCCCCCAAGGTATAGTGTCGTCGTACATTTTTGTGAGGCAAGCGACAAATACCTGACAGAAAATTGTGAGAGTTTGCTAGCTGACATGGAGTTTGATACATGGAAGCTAGCTGACATGGAGTTTGATATATGGGAGCTAGCTGACATGGAGTTTGATATATGGGAGCTAGCTGACATGGGAGTCTGTGATTATGATGCTAGCCAGGTCAGAGGGTTGTGCATCTACAAGAGAGAAGGCCCAACAGCAATAGAAGTATAAAAAGCCACAATAGATAGTGAATGTATACATTCACATTGAAAGTTGATGGTTTTGCTTGCCAATGATACCAAATCTTGGGCGACTTGACTAACAGCATGACAAGGTTATTGAATAAAGATATTTGCATTTGCTGTGCACTGTGTAGCACTGTGTTACACAGCTAATTTACGTAATCGAGTTCTTATTACTAAAATTGTAACATAGCTATTTTAATTACACTTTCACTTTTAGTTACGCTTTTAATAATAATGACATTTTCCCGATGTCGCATATTGATTTTAAACCTTCCCCCCCCCCCCCCCCCCCCTCCTTCCCTTCATCCCTTGACAGTCTGTAACACTACGATGCAACACTACGATTCAAACTTTTAAGCATTCATGGATCTAAAAAAAATTAAATTTTTTTAATTAATTCACAAGGGCAATGCTGGAAAATTTATAACCACAGTGATGACTCAGGGTCAGTGTAGTAATCCATTACTGAGGGCCATTAATTAATGGGAGAGGTTTGTCATCACAAGCTCTCACTTCCTCGTCATGCATCCAGGCAGTTACCCTTTACAGTTTCCCTTACTGTAGTAGCAGTCTCCCTTACTGTAGCGGCAGTCTCTCTAGCATGCCCAACATCTGACATCTTTTACTCAGCCATTAACAACTGGTTGTACGCTTGCAACCAGTGGTAAATAAGCTAATAGTACCAAGTATGATCCACACACTGGTCTCAACAAAGAAGGAAGATTTCAGAGAGCGGTACATCTTCATGACTGGTCAATGACTACTCTCTCTATTAGGCATGTGACAAAGACGTGTAATAATTCATGGTGACCAAAATTACCTCTCGTTCAATACAAAACAGTTGATATGAATCTTCTAAACTTCAGAGTCAGCCCTAGGCTTGGATAGTCACTTGAGAGCCCTAGTCCTAGGCTTGGATAGTCACTTGAGAGCCCTAGCCCTAGGCTTGGATAGTCACTTGAGAGCCCTAGTCCTAGGCTTGGATAGTCACTTGAGAGCCCTAGTCCTAGGCTTGGATAGTCACTTGAGAGCCCTGGCCCTAGGCTTGGATAGTCACTTGAGAGCCCTAGTCCTAGGCTTGGATAGTCACTTGAGAGCCCTAGCCCTAGGCTTGGATAGTCACTTGAGAGCCCTAGTCCTAGGCTTGGATAGTCACTTGAGAGCCCTAGCCCTAGGCTTGGATAGTCACTTGAGAGCCCTAGCCCTAGGCTTGGATAGTCACTTAAGAGCCCTAAGCATAGGCTTGGATAGTCACTTGAGAGCCCTAGCATAGGCTTGGATAGTCACTTGAGAGCCTAGCATAGGCTTGGATAGTCACTTGAGAGCCCTAGCATAGGCTTGGATAGTCACTTGAGAACCCTAGTCCTAGGCTTGGATAGTAACTCCAACTTTGAGCTCGTAAGGTATTTTTTGGTCACATGAATTATTACACATCTTCATCTGTTTTGGTCACATTTTCTGGTTCAATTTTCTCCACTTTGCAGATTACTTCACTTCTCAGCTTAGGAAGAGAAACAATTAGAGATGTCATTATTCGTCATTAGTGAAAATGTTCTCTTATTACTACTCTCTAAAACTCAATTAACACACACACACACAATATTATAATAAAAGGCATTGTCAGTTGTTGTGTTGTTGTTGTACCTCCTGTATTTAGTTACCCCTTGCGGTGTTCATACTCACATCAAGTTCAGGGCACTTCTGCAGGCATTCCACAATATCACGATCAGACACGCTGTTGAAGGACTGAGACATACTTCTATCCACTAACACCGTTAAAATTCCTTATAAAATGAGCACTTTCAAAGTAGTACAGCAGTACCTGAAACCAACTTAGGAACTGCCAGTTAGGAAACGCTAATAAATCAACGAAGGATCGACCTGGACCGACTTTAGGTTACCCCGTAAACCCCCATCCTCCGCCCCAAAGGGATGGGGGATTAATTGCCATGCGCTTAAAAATGGCGGAGCCCCAAAGTAGTATGTGTAGAATACTTCAATCTTGATATTGTTGCGCCTGTTGAGGTCACCACATACACAGGCACACTGTGACACTAACTAATAAATAAAAAATATATATAGTGATGAAGAACGAGAGTATCTAGTCGAAACATCAGTGAATCAAATTCGAAGTTGAGAAGGTGATTCATAATAATTATGACCAGCTGTTCAAGGAGGGCGGAGGGGAGGGGGGACCAATGACCAACTGAATTTTTTCAGCCAATTACTACCACACATTCAGCCGTGCTGGATAGCTGTGTGTAAGTATTTGGTGAGCAAACTAGAAAATCTGTTTCACTGAGTGGAAGAATACCCGAGAGGTAGCACCCTTCATCATTTGTACCTAGGTTACTCAAAAATACTATTGAGTTGATAAGGTGTGGCCTCAATTCCACACTTTGCCTCTGGAACTTCCACCTCCACCTTCTTGTCATTTACAGGTACATGTTTCAATATAATGCATCAGGTGATATAATGAGACATTCTCAATAATCAACTGAATTAACATTTCGACTAGATGCTCTAGCCTTACTGTGTTCAATAATGAAAACCCAAACAAGATACTAGTGTATAAAAGTTACACTGTGAATATATCTGTAGTTCTGTATGGGATTGCTCCTCCACTGACATCTGAGTCCATGTGTTCTCCATTAACAGTAGAGTATCGATCACAGCTAAAACCCAGGTCCAGATCATTCCAATGTGATTATGTAGTTGGCACCGCAAAAAAATATGATCATCAGTAGGCACATGGTCAAGTACGTCCCAAACAGATTTGGCACCACTTTCCTTCAGTTTTGCATGTGACACTCGATGCATCACATTAGTGGTCTGGTTCGCAAGTTCTCCAGGGAATGATTCTCTGAAGTCACTGACTTTGTGTAGCGTCTTTTGAGCAGTGTGGTCCCTATTGGATTGCGGATTGCATGTCCATAAAGTGATCAACACGGAAGTTGTTCTTCCAATTCTGAGCTGTCATTCTGCAGCTGCAACTACTGAGTATATACCTTACTTTTGCATACATCAAACAAATAGCCTAACCTGTACTCTATTCTGAGCTTCTCTTTTTACTTGTATATAACAGCTCTTTTTTTTAAAATCAATCCAAAATCAATAAAAAAATTTTTGTCTTGGTGGTCAATTATCCTCAGTCACATGTTGCACACACAAATGAAGCATTGGAGCTAATTGGTGTGACATTGCAAAAATGCGCGAATCATGAACTAAAACAACAATAACAACAAAATCAAATTAAGCTTAACCAAATAAAGGCCTTGAATTAACGAAGCTTCCTGGTGTCTATGAATGTTTAACGTGAGAATGAAATGGATACCCTGACTCATAGAAGTAATCTCTATTTTGAACTAATGTTTTTGTCCACATCATCACAAAGACAAATGATTCTTTGAACAACGGTGTTTCCAATAATATCTTGATTGACTCTGCTCAAGTAATGGTAATAGTCACAGCTTAAAACAGTGGCAACGTTAGTATAACTTCATTGTTAACAGCGAGACACTCTTTTGTTAGAGAAGCCAAGTAGCCTCATTTAAACTCAATGAAAGGCAGATCCATATCGATTCCATATAACATTCATGCAGAACAAGCTAGTGCTCCCTGTAATGCCATACTACATAGATCCATTTGTACATCATATCATGAAACCTGTGTGACAATACTTACATTCAAAGTTGGTGTGCTGTCTCCATGAGGCTTTGTGGTGGCAAACCATCTTTTACATGGCATGTAACAATCTTAATTCAATGTGGAAATAGACCTTATTTGTCCAAAGTAGACTTACAAGAAGACTTGCACAATGCTGGCAATAGGGTTTCGTCATTTTTGATATTGTAACATAGAATTTCTACACTCATTTAAACTCCCCATATTTTACAGTGATGGAGCCAGGGGTTTCTATGGGTTTAATGAATCCCCCTTTTCCGATACGTTGATTATCAATGATCCAATGTTGTTATACTATTCCACAGAATCCCCCTTTTTGATCCATATATGGTTATTATATTATAGCCCAACATCGTCATATCATTTCCTACTTCTGGCCTCGATTTTGCACCCTGTGGCCTAGGTGTATGAAGCAATTTAGAAAAGTGGCCATGCTAGTGGTTTGTCATTTGCAACCCCCTTTTCAAAATCTTGTATCTGCCCTTGTTTTGAATCTATCTGTTCTGAAATATGCTGGAAATATATAGTACCCCATCAATACATTTAGTTTTGCATTGCTGCATGTAGACTTTCAAACACGACTTGACAATAATAAAACAAACAAAAAACACGTAATTTCCATCACTTCTGACTTGCTTAGCAACATATCAAAATTTTGGACCGAAGACATAATAATAGAGATTGCAGAACACGTCCTATTGCATAAATTTGATCTTCCAATCTCGCTGCAAGTGTTTCCCCCAAAAGAAGACACTGTGTTAGGTCATTTGTTGTAACAATGCTGTCTGTAAGATACTTGAGGCATTTGTAGAGGAATGCCTAGAGGAATGCCTACACTAGGCATAGATGAAAATATATATTATGCTAAAGCATTTTTTCAACTCTAAAACAACCAGTGCATATAGTATGCTGATAATTTAATGGCCACTTCTCCCCTGATATACTTACATAGTACATCACAAATTCTGGAATGATAAGAGATTGCAGAGCACTGCCTATAGTGCATGTGGACCTCTCCAATGTAACTGCAGTGTTTCATCAGAACAATGGGTTACTTTGTAGGCCATTTTCTGTAGACAGTTAACTCTGTGAGATCATGAATTCTGTTGGAAATAGTGCAAACAAAAATTCAACACGTGCAAGGTAGCTAGATATATAACTGAGTGGCCATGATTACCCCCATCTGAACACTGTACCATTATTTAGGATGAGCCCCAAATTTGCGAGTTTGGTATATACCATGGCACCGTTGGGAAAACAATGTTATCACACTTGCCACTTGTGCTTCGTATTGTAATAATAGTTAAGAGCAAGAATTGTGATATCCTTGACTGCACATCTCTCTCCAGCTTTCAGCCTGCATTGGGAAAAGTGGCAATGGAAAAATAAAACCAAAGTTGTTAAAGAAATGTGAGCCTTTCTATTTAAAGGGAACATGAAATATATATACACGCACTTAAAATCTAGGGAAAGAATGTTACCCACTGAAACTGCTGAATAGAGACAAAAAGGCTTAAGTCTGTCATCTCCGAAATAGCTAAATAAACCAAAAAGTTCACCAACTCATGATTCCCACCACACATAGTATTGCAAGCTAGACCCTTTCCAAATTTGCTATGCTGATCTTAAAAAGAGGTCTGGGATGGGACTTTAGACGGGTTTTTGTTGGCGTCGGTTGGATTGTTGGTGAAACCAATCAGAGGATGCAGGATTGCCAATAAGTGGAAAAGTCACATGAATTCGAGCTATAATCAAGGCAAGTTCGTAGTGCTCAGTGGAATGCCACATTACCAGTACACTGGGTTTTTGAATTCCTGACCCTGGGACTGGGACTCCTAACCAAATCCAGAGGACTTAGTGCACTGCATCTGTGTCCAACAAAAACCATAAGATATAGCAACTAACTACTTTCTTCCTTCATGTAGTCATGCAGTATATTATACATAGCTATATACCATACATGCAGAAACACACACTATCAAGAGGGAGGATATCTCAACCATAACCTACACATGCGTGTGTGTGTGTGTGTACATATGAATGATCCTAAGCTTAGCAGGCTCATTAGCCATCGTCCCTCCATCAACCCCAATGAGTCTGAGTAAATATCTAACCTGCTGCAAAATTTCTAGAGTTCAAATGTACCTGTATAGCTAAAACCTTCTACAGTGTAGCAGCAACTGTACCGTCACCATTCTATGGTTTCGGTTATTATTTAAACTTGTGATGGATATTAGCTGTAACAGCATGATAATATCAAAGTTGACCCTTTACCCATTACTATGGGGATATTGTTATGACTTTATAATCTAAGGTGTGTGTGACAACAGGTTTTGTGGGTTTACAAATCTTGTTAACTCCAGCTTAGCCAGCTTAGCCACCTGCCTTTTTTTTTTGATTTTCAACCTGAAGTTGGGTAGTAAGATGCCACAATGGATTAATGTGATTCATGAACCCACAACTAACTGTCGCCCACCACTCACACACCCATTGGCCGTTGCATCTCTTTCCCTGCTTAGCAATTGGTAAAGGATCAGCAATGCAAGACTAAGGTTGAAGTAGTTGCGCTGTTTGTATGTATCACACTCCAGATGTAATACTTGAAGTAGGTGGAGTCATAGGATTTAGTCAGCTGCGGTGTTCAGGAAGGTACCTTCCCCTTTCACCACTTCTGTTCTAAAACCATCCGCTGTTTTGATTGTTTCTCATAGGATCCTCTCATGCAAACATTCTAGACATGTTGTGTCTTTCTGATGAGCTGTGATCTAATGTGGACATGGCAATTCCTACCAGCTCCAGTCAAAGCAGGTTACCACGGACTATTCCCTCCAACACAACAACAGTGGGTCTTCTTAGTGTGCTCATTATTCATTTGCTTCAGCTTTATTATCTCTCTTTTCGTCTCTCCCTCTCTCCGAGATCGTCTCTCCCTCTCTCCGATCCCTCCTTCTCCCTCTCTTCGTCCACTTCTCTCTCCTTCTTGTGCACAGAAGTGTTCCCTCACGGCATTTATCTCCCTCTCTGCCCCTTCTCTCCCACACTCCTTTCCCTTATACCTTACCCTCTCTGCTTCCTCTCTACTTCTCTCATTCTCTCTACACTGCTCTCTCTCTTACTTCCACCCCACACCTTCCCTCTCCATCCTTCCTTCTCTTTCTCCTCTCTCCCCCCCACCCCCATCTTCTTTCCCTTCACCCCTTTCCCCTCTCCGACCTCTCCCTCATCATCTACAATAGCTCTCCACTCACCTCCTTAACCCCTCCCCCCATCCCCTCCCTCTATTTTCCACCCACACCAGGAAGTCACACCCAGCTAATGAATGTTACTTCCTGGGGAATATTTACCAAGTACCAATCCTAATAGTCCATAACTGGTACAGTCCTAATATTCCATAACTAGTACAGTCCTAATAGTCCATAACTGGTGCAGTCCTAATAGTCCATAACTAGTACAGTCCTAATAGTCTATAACTAGTACAGTCCTAATAGTCTATAACTAGTACAGTCCTAATAGTCCATAACTGGTACAGTCCTAATAGTCCATAACTAGTACAGTCCTAGTCTATAACTGGTACAGTCCTAATAGTCTATAACTAGTACAGTCCTAATAGTCCACAACTAGTACAGTCCTAATAGTCCACAACTAGTACAGTCCTAATAGTCCATAACTAGTACAGTCCTAATAGTCCATAACTAGTACAGTCCTAATAGTCCATAACTAGTACAGTCCTAATAGTCCATAACTAGTACAGTCCTAATAGTCTATAACTAGAACAGTCCTAATAGTCTATAACTAGTACAGTCCATAACTACAGTCCTGATAGTCCATAACTAGTACAGTCCTAATAGTCTATAACTAGTTCAGTCCTAATAGTCCATAAGTGGTACTTTTATATGCCACAGTTAGTGTAGAATGCTTCCTTCTTGTTGTGCTGGTTTGCTTTCAGTTTCAATAGCTCTGTTGGTGTGGGTTTTTTTGCTATCGTATCACAACCTTCTTCCTTTCTCTCTGTAGAGACAATACAGAGAGATAGATGGCTGTATGAAGTGGTCTGGTCTAACTACTTCTAACTTTCCTCCCCCATACCCCTGCCCCCCACCCCCCCTCCTCCCTGAGCTCACCCCCCACCACTACTACCATTGCCACCTTACCCTCCGCTCTTCACCAGCATCTCTTCCTCCTTTGTGCCTCTCCTCTCTCTGAAGAAGCAATCATCCAAGAAGCAGCAGGCAGGTCCCATCATCGCTGCCACAGTTCATAGGCACAGCATATGTCTGGCCATGTAGGCAAGTGCGTATGCCATGTAGGCAAGTGCGTATCTGTGCAACATTGTCCTTCACCAGTTAGTTTCGACCCTGAGTGAATGCAAAACAGGGTAAAATAATCCTGTTGGTTGTACTATGTATATATATACATATTTATACATATATATGTATAAATACACTTATGTGTGCCAGTGTGTATATTACCAGGTACACATATTATACACATTCATGTTGTCTGGACAAAAGAATTGTGCCATTTTTATTTCTATTTCTATCCACTGAAGTATGTCACTGTTTGAAACACTTGGGACATTTTTATAGAATTTATGGAATTTATTAGCCATCATAATAATTGTATGAATACATATTGCATGGTCATGTCAACTGCACCAACTGAATGGAAATGGATGACGTCAGTTGCTTCTTTAATCAAGATTGTCGAGGGCTACTGTAATCCTGGCATTACATCATGGCATTACATTACATCATTCTGCTGACATCATCAACACTAGGTTAGGCTGGTATAGTGGCTAAGGTTAGGCTGGTGCCGTAGGATAGGCTGGGGCCAAGGTTAGAGCCAGGTATGTGGTCAAATACATAGAAATTACTAATGTAATTTCTTAATCCACTAAATGATAATCACCCCATACAGTATATAATACACGTGAATGCAATAGCTGCACTTCTCAAGGACTAAGCAAAAAATGTGCGAAGTACTAGCAATGACTTTATTAAAAATAAAAATAAATTTAATTATTTTTTTAATTAACAAGAGTGTACCCACTATGTAGATTGAGACCCTTTACCATTTAAAATCATACAACTAAAAGCAGTGCATACTGCTGGTGTACATGCTTTTGATGGTAAAGGGTCACCTAACTGGTTATGGTCTATGAGACAGTCTCGTTTCTTTCTTTTTCTTCATTTTTCAATTCTATCTGCTCCAATGAGTCTACCTTTGATGGGCACACTTTAGCTGCAAATGGCCAGAAAGATGGAGGATAACAAGGCATTTTGAACTTCATTTAAAATCATGTAGACCATCAGAACATGCGGAATTTTGAGAAGAGTAAGGAAACCAAAGGACAACCTGATGAAGGAACAGGGAAATGCCCTGGGAGGGCTGAGGAGGATGGAAGAGATCATGATCTTACCAGCAGACAAGGGGAAGACAACAGTTCTGACAAAAGAATGCTACATTACACAGTTAGGAATTCTGGAGACCAAGATATATGGAAGAAGGCTCCTAATAATATATGGAAGAAGGCTCCTAATATATGGAAGAAGGCTACTAATATTTGGAAGAAGGCTCGAAGCAGCAAAGCAAGGTGAGTCGTGAACTAAAAGATTTGGAGAGAACAAGGAAAATAACAACTGCGTTACACAATAAAATTAGGCCCACTGGAAGTAGACCACCGCTGGTTTATGGACTCCTTAAGATCCATAAACCTGAGGTTCCCCTTGGGCCAATTGTGTCTTATATACGTGCACTGTCGTATAATCTTTCCAAGTTCATAGCATATTTGATACCACCTCTAGTTGGCAATACAAGTACATATGTCAAGGATTCTGGGAAATTTTATCAAGTGTATTCAAGGTGAATGTTTGGCACAGGATGAGTGTCTTGTTGGTTTTGATGTTTCCTCTATTTTTACCAATGTTCCCATAGATGAGGCAGGGGAAGTCATTTTGGGAATCTTGACAAAAGACGAGAGCTTGCATGAGAGACTGCACTAGGTGCTGACAGGACTTCTGAACTATTGGAGTTGTGCTAGAAATCCACCTACTTCAGTTATCAAGGAATATGAGTTGTTGGACCATCTGAACAACATTAGGCCATCCATATAGTTTACCATGGAGCTTGAAGTAGACGGATCGTTGGACTTTCTGGATTGCCACGTACACAGAAGGAAAACGGAAGGCTAACTGCAACATTTTACAGAGAAACCATGCACAACAACCGATACCTTGATTATAGAACACACCATCCTATCTCATGTCATAAGAGGAGTAGTGAAGAGCTTGTATGATAGAGCCAGGAGAGTAGTGATGGAGAAGGAGGACCTATGGATGGAAGAACATCACTTGAATAAGGTATTTATAGAGAATTGTTATATTCATCAACCTTTCCTCTGTAGGTACATCTAAATGCAGAAAGGAAGATAACTACACCGATACAGGCAATCAGGCTGAAAAGAAGGATCCTATGGTAGTGATTCCTTATGTAGCAAGGATGGGTGAAGACATCAGGAGGGTCTGCAGGAAGTTCAACATCCTGATAATGGACATTCTATTTTGTGGGAGGAAGCCACCATCTTAGACCAGGCCAGAAGACAGAAGGAACTACTAGTGAAGGAGGCATTGCACATCAGCCTAGTACCAAAGTGTGAGCGGTTCAATCGAGATTGTGGAATGGATTTGCCTGGCTGCTGGGTGGCCCACTCTCAAGAGCCTGAACTGGAAGCCATGACCACCATAATTCTTTCAGTATTCTGTTATTTTGTAGATGTTTTAATATTAAGCATTTCTTTTTATTTTATTATTTTATTATTTTATTTTTTATTTATTTATAAAAATTTATAAAGTATTGTATTCAATGTTTAATTATTATCTTTATTTTTCCACATCTGGTTAACCTGCTGGGCACGTGTATCGTGGTTTGTATCAAGTGTACCTGTGTGCCTACCTGTCTACACATTATTGTATTGTTGCTGTTGTTAATATTTACAGTACTCCCTGTTTTTGGTCGACCCCTCCCATGGAAGACCAACCTTTTCAGAAACCACTTTTTGTCATTTACAAATGCATTTGCAGTACAAACTCACCTCTACTGAAAGATCACCTCTTTTATAAGAACCTCTATTGAAAGACCACCTCTTTTATAAGAACCTCTATTGAAAGCCCACCTCTTTTATAAGACTTAATCCATCGACAATTTTAGCAGATCATATTCCGGGCTCTGCTTGATGCCACACAGAAAGCCTGCTAAAGTATAAACCACTACCCCTAGGTAACATTTCTGCATAGGGCACAAAGACACACTTGTATAATTAATGCCCAATTCAGGGTTTCATTTAAGGGAACCGTTTTGCCCCCCCCCCCCCCCCATTGGAAATTGTATTATTAAAATTCTTATTGATGTTGATAAGCGCTTGACATCATGCCCCCCCTTAAGGGGTCGGTTTCACTGTTTAACAAAAAAACGTTTGTCCTCTTTGTAATTGCCATAGCTTTTTTCCCTTTTCTACTATGCAGATAATTTTGTTATCAAAGTGTTGCCTTCTTTCCAATGGTATCTGAAATGTCTATATAGACACATTTTATTAGAAGATACAAGTGACAGAACAAGATCCCTATCACTCAAGCGTTTGGCAGACCTAACTCAACACCACTAGAAAATCTTGGGCTCAAATTTGTTTTGTGGCTTCCTGAAATACTTGGCTGTAATTTGAGTGAAACCAATTTGGCTTGTGCTAGACTGTTGGTTAGTTGCAATTGACCGAATGGGTTGAATTCATTAACACCAAAAGGTCATCTGTTCTAATGACCATAACTTGGCAATGCTATTTTTTTGTAAAGATCTGATTCGCTCAAATTACAGAACACACAAAGAGCTTTCAAATGACATCAACAAATATTTTTTGGGTTTAACTGTGACAAAGTTATGTTCGCCAAATGCTTTTTTTAAAGGATTTTTCAGATTTGTAGTATCTGCTTACGGAAAGGGCACGAAGAATCCAAACACTTTCACCAAAAACTGAATGCGAGGCGACTGGAAATGCTGCGTGCGAACCAGTTATATATTCAGGGCCTCTGCGCGAAGGGCAGGAAATGACTCGGCAAGAAATTTGGGTACCTTTCAGTGGCAGGTGAGCTTCCAGGTATAAGCGGTAGCCATTTTATGACGCCGAAAAACTTATTTTTCCTGTAAGCCGTCTCTTCCAATTTTGAATCAAGATAAGTGAAATTGCATGGACAAAAAGCACCATAACTTTGAAATGGATACTCCAATGCCTCTAAAACTTTGGAAATGGCTAGTAGATGCTTACAACAACATTTATAAATGATAAAATAAAATAAAATGAAAATAAAAAATAAAATGGGGAAACCGCCCCCTTAATATCCAAATTCCTCCAGTTGCCCCCCCCCTTAGACAATTTTCTAAATGAAACCCTGCAATTGTAGAAGAAAGTTTCTGAGCATATCTATCTGTCTGTACATCCCTAGAATGACTTGCAACTGTAAAAGTCTGGATACATGATTAGACATCAGAGAGAGGGGGAAATGGGGTTGTTTCGAAGGGAATGGAAGACCCTGTCTTGTTAGAAGAAGGGCTTAGTGTGAGCAATCTAATCCAGTTAAGCTGTCCACACAGGAGTTATTTGGGGAGGCATAAGTCTGGCAGTTTTCCGGGCAACAGAGTTTGGTTTCATACGATCACAGCATCTATGCCAGTGCAGTTGGAAGTTCCCAGAGTGCAGGTGCATCTATTGTGAGAAATATCCAATTAGGCTGCTGCAAACCCGTCGTGATGAGAGAGAGAGCATAATAATAATAATGATAGCAAAAACAATGCCTCTGAGCAGCATCAGCAACACTGAGATAGGAAGAGACATGGCGGACTTGCCAAGAGAGATCAAGCAGCAGTGTTTGCACAACCTGGTGAGGTCAAGTGAGATGCCAGGAGAGAGCATATGGTATATATATAACCATCCGGAGCCGGAGTCCTTTTGAAGTTGACTCTTTTAGAATGGTTTAAAAAAACTGATGTCACAACACATCACATTAAAACATTGAGCATGTCAAACTATTCGATTATTGTAAGCCTGTGAGCTGTCGCTCTCTCCCCAATGGATGGAACATTCTCTCTCTCTCCCTCTCTTCTCTATACATGTATATGCATGCATGTAATATACATATATATATACTATATATATATATATATACTAGCTTAGACACCCACACTCTGTTGTGGGAGTGCTATATATATATATATACTAGCTTAGACACCCACACTCTGTTGTGGGAGTGCTATATATATTATACACTAGCTTAGACACCCACACTCTGTTGTGGGAGTGTTACATGTATATGTATTATACACTAGCTTAGGTACTGTTGTCACTGTGGGAGTGCTATATACATGTATATATATATATATATATATATATCCAACACTAGCTTATATACCCACACTCTGTTATCCGCAGATGTAGAAAAGAAGCCGGTACAAAAATTGAAAAGGAACTCCCCAAAGTTATTATTCAGCTGGTCAGCTGATCTAGCTATCAGCACACATCGTCAGACTCATATCTATTAATTTTTGGTTGCAAATTTTTTCGAGAAATGAAAGTGGTTACAGATTTAAAAAATAAATAATAATAAAGGGTAATAAAATAAATAACAAAAAAAAATATCATTAAATCTGAACCTTTTTAAAAACAATCCCACCCTCGACCTACTCATCAAGTTTGCTGCAAATTAGTTCAGGCATTTGGTATAAGCCATACACATACACACACAGACACATTTTCGACTAGATATGCATGTATGTAATACATGCATATATATATATAAACACACTATATGTACATGTATATGCATGTATATATATATATAAACATATAAACATATACATGTATGTATATATAAACATATATATGTACAGTATATGCATGTATGTAAACATATATATATATATGTATATGTATGTATGTATAAACATATTATATGTACATGTATATGCATGTATGTATGTATATATATATAAACATATACATGTGCATGTATGTGTATGTATATATATATAAACCATGCATGTATGTAAACATATACATGTACATGTATATGCATGTATGTATATACATCCATATAGGGGATTTTTGCTAAACTTGATATGGGTTGACTAACTACAAAAATGCAAATCAATCATCTAAAAATAGAATTACAGCAGAATGACACACTTCATTCTGTGTACTATTTTTAGCATGTACATATGCACGTATGTATATATCCATATATATATTTGTGTATGTATATCTGTCACTTAACAACCTTGGTATGGGTTGACTAACCACAAAATGGAAAATATATATCTAAAAATAGAATTACAGCAGAATGACACACTTCATTCTGTGTACTATTTTTAGAACTGGACACCAGTTACAAGAATGAGTCCCAAGGTTGAATATTACTTGCTCATGCCTCACAGTCTCTCATCACCACCACCTGTGCACGGCACCACCACCTGTGCACGGCACCACCACCTGTGCACGGCACCACCACCTGTGCACGGCACCACCACCTGTGCACGGCACCACCACCTGTGCACGGCACCACCACCTGTGCACGGCACCACCACCTGTGCACGGCACCACCACCTGTGCACGGCACCACCACCTGTGCATGGCACCACCACCTGTGCACGGCACCACCACCTGTGCACGGCACCACCACCTGTGCATGGCACCACCACCTGTGCACAACACCATCACCTGTGCACGGCACCACCACCTGTGCACGGCACCACCACCTGTGCACGGCACCACCACCTGTGCACGGCACCACCACCTGTGCACGGCACCACCACCTGTGCACGGCACCACCACCTGTGCACAACACCACCACCTGTGCACAGCACCACCTCCACCTGTGCACGGCACCACCACCTGTGCATGGCACCACCACCTGTGCACAACACCATCACCTGTACACGGCACCACTACCTGTGCACAACACCACCACCTGTGCACGGCACCACCACCTGTGCACAACACCACTACCTGCACAACCTCCAGAAACAGATCACTTCCAAATGCCATTACATTTTGTCACTACAGGTGAAGGATTATATATCAGCGATGTAATGCAGTGCTAGCCAGCATCACATCATTTCAATATAGCACATGTGGCCGTCTAAATCGTCTACATGGTGGCACTTTTGCAAGAGTTTTTTCTTTTCTTTGCAATAGCAATAGTGCAAGATGACACTGCTCCAGTTGCTCAAGTAAAATTCACAGCATTTGAGTGTTGCAGTAAGACTAAACACCATTGTACACATGAAACCACAGACAACACTTCAAATGCTTGTTAGGTTGGTTGCAGGTGTTCCTCCATCAGATCTTGGCCTTACCATAAACAACAACAACAACACTGGCTGTATATTGTGTAAGCGTTGCCTTAATATAAGTGCCAGAGGCAACCAAGTTTGCTTCTTGTGCTAAATATATACATATGTGTATACATATATATAATGTATATACATAAGTATATATGTATATATATGTTTATACACATATATATATGTATATACACATCGCCAGATCAATTTGCTTTCTGCAGTAACATTTAAGGGTGTTCATATTAGAAGCTTACCTTTGGTGTCTGCGGATACACATCCCAGGCAGAAGGTGTGCTGCATAAACAAACAACATAAAGGTTTCTACCTCCTTACCAGCAAGCTTACAAGCTGCTAGTCAACCTCCTTCACTTCACACCATCCCCTCCTCCATTGTGTGGCAAAAGGCCAATGAAAACACAGCTAACACTAGGAAGGCTAAAAAATAAAAAAATATATAAAAAATGGCGGTGAACGTGGTACAAGATACGTGCGTGGTATGTTCTAAGGATGAAGAATCCTCGGAGGAAGGCTCAAGTTGGATTGGCTGTGAAGGGTCTTGTGGGGGATAGTTTCACCAAAGATGTGTTGGCATGTCTGAGGAGGATATTAAGAGTTTAGGTGAGAAAAAATGGGTTTGTAGTCAGTGTTCTGGGAGTTTGGATGGAGCAAGTGTGGGGAAGGGAGAAGTTCATGTTGAAGGTAAAGGAAAAGAAGTGCTGGTTGTGAAGTGTGTTGATACGAAGAACCAGAAAGAGGCACGAGAAAGAGTGTAGTAAGATGTTTCAGTGATAAGGTTGTGATACGGAAGCAGGAGTTAATAGAGAAGGTTAAGGAGGAGTATCGGGACGAGAGAGATGGTGGTGGGTTAGTAGATATTAATGTCACCAACACTGTACATGTATTGACGAGGGATGTGTTAAAGAAGTTAGAACATAGAGGGAGTGGTGATGTGTGGATTAATATGAAATTAATGGAAACTCAGCAAATGGGTGATGTGCTGGCTAATGTTCTGTTGCGGGTGGAAGAATTGGAAAAGCAGGTAGAGCATAAACAGAGAAGAATTGAAGTCTTAGGGAGGAAGTTAGAACAGGTGATGGCGGAAGGAGGGAACAGGAAGCAGGTCATGGGGGTGGTAGAGGAAGTGGGTAAGGAAGATAAAACTGAGAAGGTGTTAAAGGAAATAGGACAAGCAAAGTTGGTAAGGATGGAGGCAATATATATGAGGATTTACAAAGAGGGATGAAGAAAATTTTCAGGTCTAGAGCAAACTGGTGGGGAGGCCAATTATCATGAGAAAGAGAAGGAAGATACAAGAGGAGGAAAGAGAGTCTGGGGGAAATGGAGTGTATATGGTGCAAGGGGTGAATCAGCAGCGGCAAATGAAGAGTCTCCAGAAAGTGAAACAGCAGCAGGAGAAGGCATGCGGGGAAAGAAGTCGGAATGCAAAAGGGTGGTGGGGAGAGGGGGGAGAGTGGACGGAGGCCAGGAGGAAAAGCCAAGGGGAACGTCGTATCTACTGCGACTTGGTACTTGTGGGCTGTCAGGGGGAGACTCGCTGGCTGACAACAATACAGAGGGGGGTGGAGAGAGGCAAGAACCGTCAGGTGAGGGAGCACCAGGAGGGGATTCATCCAAGGAAGGAGCACCTGCTGGCCAAAGAAAAGATGTCCATGAGCATGAACAAATCCAAGCTGTGAGTGCAAAAAGTATGTTGAGGAGGGTGGGGGTTGGGAGAGGGACCAAACACAGGGAAACTGGGCTGTTGAGAGTGGCGTTTGTTAATTGTAGAGGATGGTTATTTGATTGGGAACAAAGAAGTTTGATGTGCTGTGATTAGCGGGGAGCATTTTTGCTGAAGGAGGACGAGGTGAGTGTGGCAGGATATGAGTGGTACGGCAGGAATAGAGAGGGTGGCAGGCGGGCGAATGGAGGTGTGGGAGTTCCGGTGCTGCATGAGAGTTTGGATTCTAAGGTGAGGAAGTCAAGAGAAGGTTTGCTGTGGGTGGAGTTAAGCGGAGCGGGGAGAAGAAAAACTATGGTAGGGGTAGTGTATGTGAACCCAGAAGGAGTGAGAGTGAGGGAGACATGGAGGTATTGTTTGAGGTATTGCAGGAGGATGTGGTGAAGTATGAAGAGAAAGGTTTCGATGTTGTTATGATGGGGGACTTCAATGCAAAGATTGGACTAGGAGTGGAGGACAACCCAAACAGTAATGGAAGGCATTTGTTGGAGTTGGTTAGGGTTGGAGGTCTGGTTGTGGGGATGCAGTGCTGTGAGGGCAGGTGGACGTGGGAATGTGGGGAGAGAAAGTCGGTCATAGACTATATGTTGTTTAGTGAGGACATGGATGTGTAGCTAGGGTAGTAGTTGAGGACTCGGGCAAGCTGGATATGGCGTCGGACCATAACATTATTTGGGGAGAAATTACGTGGGGTAGGAGAGAGGTAGGAAGAGAGCGACATAAATGGAGTTGACAATAGCTAGACTGGATGGAGTATCAGGAGGCAGTGGAGGAAATGTTCATGGGGTGGGAAGAGGAGGTGAGAGAGCTTGAGCAAGAGCTGGGAGGAAACATAGTTGAAGAGGTGTGGAGTAGGTGGAAGGAGAAAGTTTTGGCTGCAGCAGAGAAAGGAATTGGAAGGAAGAAGATTACAGACAGGTCAGAGGGATGGTGGGGTCAGAGGATGTGGAGTGGTTAATTGGTGTCAGGAAGGAGAAATGTAAGAGGCTGAGGGAAGCCAGGAAGAGAGGGGAGAGAGAGGCTACATTAAGACAACTATGGGATGACTATAGAGAAGCAAGAAAGGAAGTGAAAAAGACTATTAGGAAAGAGAAGAAGGAATTGAGGAAGAGAACTATAAGGAAGATTAGAGAGCAGGGTGGGACTAGTTGTAAGCTGTTTTGGAATGATTTAAGAGCAAAGAGGAAGAAGAGAAGGATAAAAGGAGTGAAAGATGATGAGGGAAGGATGGTGGAGGAGGAAGACAAGGTGTTGGAGGTGATGGCAAAACACTGGAAAGAGCTGGGGAGGAAAAAAGAGGATGCCACAGTACAAGAATTAGAGATGGGAGAAGTGGGTGGGCATGAGCTGGGTATGTGTGAAGAAGTAAGTTGGGAAGAAGTAGTAGAGGTAATGAAGTGTTTGAAGAGAGGAAAGGCTCCAGTACCCTGATGAAATGTTGAATGAGATGCTGATGTATGGAGGTAGAAGGTTGGTGGAGGTGATGGTGCAGGTGGTGAATGTGGTGATGAGGATTGAGTGCTGCCCAGTGGACTGGAAGAGGAGTTTACTAGTACCTCTCCACAAGGATGGTGACGAGGACGAAGTAGGGAATTATAGGGGAATTTCATTGTGTTGTAGTGTGGTGAAGGTGTTTGCGAGTGTTGGCAAGGAGGTTGGGAGTGTTCGCTGAGGATAGGATTTTGACGGAAGCACAAGGAGGATTTAGGAGACAGAGGAGATGTTCAGACCAGTGGTTGGTGTTAAGAGGAGCTTGTGAAGTGAGGAAGAGCGAGAAAAAAGCTTCATATCTGGCTTTCCTGGATATAAGTAAGGCATATGACAGTGTGTGGAGGGAGGGACTGTGGCAGAAGTTGAGGCACTATGGAGTAGAAGAGAAACTTGTGAGGACATGTGTAGGATTGTATAGTGGGGTGGAGACGACAGTGATATTGAATGGAAGTAGGTCAAGGTGGTTCACTGTGGAGAATGGACTTAGGCAGGGATGTCCTTTGTCTCCATTTATTTGATGGGAATGGCAGAGGAATTGGAGAGAGCTGAGCTAGAAGTCAAAGTGGAAGGCTGCTGGTGTGGGGCACTTATGTATGCAGATGATGATGTTCTTCTGGCTGACTCAGGGGTGGAACTGCAAGCTTTGTTGGATGTGGTACAGGCGTATGTGTTAAGGTGGAAGATGAAATTTAATAGCAAGAAGATTTAATAGCAAGAAGAGCAAGGTCATGGTAGTAGGGAAGAAGGAAGCAGAAGTGCATTGGAGGATTGGTGAGGAGATATTGGAAGAGGTCAAAGAATTCAAGTACTTAGGAATATGGTTTGATAGGAAGCTAAGGGGTAATGTTCAGTTGGAGAAGATGGCAAAGAAGGCAGAAGAGTGGGTTGGAAAGGTGACATTGATGAGTAGAGTGAATGGGCAGGTGGAAGTAGACAGAGGAAGAATGGTGTGGGAGCTTCTAGCGAGACCCAGTATGAAGCATGCAGCCGAAGTGTGGTGGACAGGAGGACGGAATTCTTGCAAGAAGTTGGAAAGAATGGTGTGGGAGCTTCTAGCGAGACCCAGTATGAAGCATGCAGCCGAAGTGTGGTGGACAGGAGGATGGAATTCTTGCAAGAAGTTGGAATCAGCACAGATGAGTGGGTAGGAGACTGTTCGGGGCAAGTAACACAGTAGCAGGAGTGGCAATATGGGGAGATATGGGATGGAGGAAGCTAAAGGAGAGGAGGGAAGAGATGAAGGTTTTGTTTGGCAAGAGATTAGAGGTGTTGGAACAGAGCAGATTGGTAAAAGTTATTGTAAATAAACTAAGAGAGGATGGAGGAATCGGATGGTGGGAAGAATATGAGATATTGAGGAGAAAGTACGAGATAAACAACAAGGTTGGGTCAGTGCGCAAGTGGAAGGGGAAAGTGAAGGTGAGAAATGAGAAGGACTGGGAGGAGGAAGTAAACGGAAAGAGTACGCTGAATTATTATAAATCGGCAAAGAATGGTGCAAAGGTGGAGAGGTATGTGAGGTCCATGCATGGTCAGGAAGGTGTGCGGTTGCAATTTCGACTGAGGACTACATCAGCTGGGTTGTTGGAGGATAAGAAGAGATGTGGGGATAGTTAGGGATGAGAGGTGTATAATGTGTGATAGTGAAGCAGGGGAGGATGTGGAACATTTCTTGGTTATATGCGGGGAATTTGAGAGGGATCGGCTGGTACTGATGGATGAGATGCGCAGAATTGTAGGGGCAGGACAGTGGCTAGATGAATTTAGAAGAGTGAGTAAGGATGGAAAGGTGGCATTGCTTTTGGGGAAAGATGTGGAGGGAGTAAGTGATGCAGTGATCGAGGAGGTGGGCGAGTGTGTTAGAGAAGTGGTGGCAGAGGAGAAAGGAACTGTTGTATGGAGAGCTGAGGAATGATCTTTGGTCCCCTCCCGTCCCCCCCTCCTTGAGCAGCGGGACGCTCGTAACTAAATATTGTGGATAATTTTATTAAGTACTGTTGATTTTTTAATATAGATTCTTATTAGGTTAGTTACTAAATAGTTCCACACTGTGATGTAATATATATGTGATGGCCTTAACAGGCTCAGTAATATGAAGATTATACCCTACCCCACAGCATGTAATGCAAGAACACTTCATTGCACAGAGAACAAAATACTTTGAGGTTCTTTGAGCTCTCTTCAGAAAGAAGTACTTCCTACAAGCACACACAGCACACACAGCAACTAGTAAGGCATTTATCATCAGAGTTTGCAGACAACACTAGGCAAGTTTACTTTTGGGGGTTGGTTGTGAAGTTGTCTACTTTATAACTGCCGAGCTAGCGCAAGACGTCATGCGATTAGTCACGGCAGAATGACACTACCAGCGTTCTCACTTGGACACTAACCTCCTCTGAATCCGTTAGAAGCTGCTCACAATCTTGTTTACATTCAGTGGTTGCAAGTTGCGCTCCGTACCTTGCTGGTAGAGTGGGTAGGGAATGGGAGGGGCAGGCCATTACGCAAGCATTATAGGTTGCTCTACTTACGTGTTTGTAGTCCACGTGTGTGTGTGTAACAAGAGACCGAGCTATCAATTCAGACATGGATCAGGTAAGTTTGTGTTGTTTCGCCTACGTCAAACGTTCGGTAACCTCGTACAAGAATTACTGACTTATATTACCTGGCAGGGGTATGTGGACGAATTAAAGCAGCTGCTGGAAACGGCTAAGCACCCAGAAACTATTGCTCTCCTCCAGAAATCCATTTCTGAAGCTGAAAGAGATTCGTGTGAGTCTCAGGAAAATGGACAAAAGGAGTCGAACAAGGCTGCTGAAAAGACAGATGCTGCAACAGGATTGAAGCCTATTATGAGGTCCAGAGAAACGAGCATCAGTATGTCGAGGATAACAAACTATGGTAAGGTGAGGTCATGGTAAAAGTGGTTGGTAGCAATGTGAATAAAATGTATGTTTTAGCTTTGGGGTTCCTAGGCACTGGACACTGATTAGAACCAGGCCTAATTCTAACATGGGTAATTAGTGGGTACCAACCTGGCTCCACATGAACCATGGGCAAGCACTTGGACATTTTGGCTCCCTATGAAGTGAGGCCTAGCAACCACCAGCAGCATTCACCTGGTGGGTTGTTTCTAGGGCAAGATGAAGAGTTGGGTGCTAGAGTTAGAGCTAAGGGTATGGGCAATATTTAGGACGAAAATTATTCTGGTTGGACGAATTTGGCCCCCCAGACTTTTGTTGGCTTAGCGTGACTTGGTGGTGGGTGGTAGTGAAGTACATTAGCATGCTGATGCACGTGTGATAGCTAGGAAAGGAAAGTCTGGCATACATAGCTAGCAACACTCTTTGCCTCTGATGATGGTATGTTAGTCATGATGGATGCTGTAAGATCAGGCAGTGGGTAAGCAGAGATGGCAGATGTCTGGAGAGTGAAGGCCAGTTCACAATGGAAGAATAAATTAGGGATATATATCAACTTATTTTGGAATTGATGAACTCTTAATAAATTTTTTAAATTTAAGTGAGCCATTGTTGAGGTAGTTATGCATTGTGTTGGTGTCATTAGTTGTTGTAAACTTGCTTTAATCCTCTTATGCAATTTTTTTTAATTAAAAAAAAGAAGAAATTTATATCTCTCAATGAACTCTCTGTGGATACGATACAAGATGGTCGTGATGAAGGTTATGGCATCTAGCTGAAACATCGAGCAAATTGAAGGGGGTCTATACCTATAATGAACTTGTGCTTATAGCTTTAGAGCTCCATAGGTTCTGCACACTTCACTCTGAGATTGATATGTAGCTCAAAAGATAGGTCTCTCTTTGTGCTCTCTTTTGATACTAAAAGATGTTGGATAGGTATAACTAGGCCCAAGTTACTGGAGCTAAAGTGAGGGTACCTCAAAACCTGAGTGCCTGGTTTACAGTGGTGGCTCCCGGTCAAGCATGGGCGCTAATTGCCAATGGGTGGAATTGTTGGACCACGTTTGACTACTTACTCATGTTTTAGCACTTGAATGATAAGAGTAGAGCTTCCTCTTGCCACAGATACTAATTACAATTTTCTAGCTAGCACTCTCCGATCAGGAGTCGTAACTGTTGCAAAATCAGGCACTGGTACCCCACTTTAGCTGCAGTAACTTTTTAAACCTATCTTAGTACAAAAGAGAGCACACAGAGAGACCTATCTTTTGAGCTAGATATCCAGTGAAGGGTGCAGAATCTATGGAGCTCTAAAAGTTGGAATTTTATTAGTCTCTTCTACCTCTTTCACTGTCGGATTTACACAGGATTTAAAAAAACATGACCATGGTATATAAAATAATAAATACCAGGTCAGGGGTGCACTAAAGTCCCTAGCAACCATGGTTGATAGGAGGGATAGCATTGGTGTTGATAAACATTGTGGCCGACAACTGGTTGCTAGGCAACCAACCACAAGCTATGAATATGCTTATCTGATTTCAGCCTATGATAATCTCTGGAGGCATGCCAGCTTATGTCACTGAAGGAGAGAGAGAGCCGCTGTTGTAGACACTGGTGGAAGCAGCACAGGCTGTCCAGTATCATCAAGTTGTCTGTATGTACATGCAATAAAAACTTATTGCATGGGTGCATGCACAAGCTATCCCTTCTGCTACCCAAGTAAAAAAAAAAGAAGAAGCCCCACTTAGCTACTAGATAGCTAAATCTTTATCTATAGCTAGCTAGAATCATGACAAACCTTAGTATCCTTGTTCATCACTTCCTTCTTCATAATCGGAGAGAAAAACATCGTGATCAGCTGTAGCGCTACAATCAGCTGGCCGGCAAGCAGACGCAACCTCAGTAGCAAAGAATTAACTGTTCCACAGCTAGATTTTCTCTCTCCAAGGTACGCATGGATGCCATCCCCTTCTTCATCGCTGGAAGAATCCTCATAGATGTCAAAATCATCGTCTTGAACAAGAGCACGGATCTTTTCGAGAGACAGTCGTTCAGCCATTGTGCGATTGAAATATTGAAATACGCTTGAATAATTTTTTACCCTAGTTACCGCGTACATATTTGGTGCATAAAATAGAGTTTAAATCAGGCTATTTTATGATATAAAAGATACGGTTTGATCTTTTACTATTGCGACGCTAGATCGCTCTGCGCCAAAAGTCGCTTGTGACGGTTGGAGGGTTAAGGTGTAGTCCCTCCTTCGTTGGTTATCGATTAAGTTATTGTATATTTATAGCTCTTACCTTTTTCAGGACTAATTGTTTCAAATTTTTGATATCATTTGAATGTAAAGTAGAATAAACTGCATAGTTTGGTAGAAGAATCAGCTCCATTGAAGTAAGCTACATTGTACCAGAGCCAGGGCCAATGGTGCCACACTCTGTATGTATTAGTCACCCTGACAATTCTAAAATTTTAGGAGTATTCGGTGGTGTCATGGTAGGACAGTCCTGATAATATCCTGGGAATGATGTCTGGGGGGGGGGGGGGGTGCAGCCCAAGAGACGTGGAACCAGAACAGTTGTTGCTCTGCTGGAAATAGGGCTTAATAGGCAATCTATTTTGCAAGTTTTTTGAAATCTCAAGACCCATATGATGCTTGTGGCTGAATGCAAAATGGTTGTGGGGTTTGTACCGAGAGCTAAAGTACCAAGTATCCCCCTCCCAGTCATTCCCTGTATGAAACTCTATAGAACACTTGTCAAACTGTATAGAACACATGAAAGTATATAGAACACTTGAACTGATGAAACATTTGTGTGAAACTATATAGAGCACTTGTGTGTGAAACTGCATAGAACACTTGAAAGTATATAGAACACTTGAACTGATAGAACATTTGTGTGAAATGCTATAGAAATGCTATAGAACACTAGTTTGAAACTGCATAGAACACTTGTGTCAAACTGCATAGAACACGTGTGAAACTGTATAGAACACTTGAAAGTATATAGAAAACTTGAACTGATAGAAACATTTGATTGAAACTCTATAGAACACTTGTGTGAAACTGCATAGAACACTTGTGTCAAACTGTATAGAACACATGTGAAATTATATAGAACACTTGAACTGATTGAACATTTGTGTGAAACGCTATAGAACACTAGTGTGAAACCGCATAGAACACCTGTGTGAAACTGTATAGAACACATGTGAAATTATATAGAACACTTGAACTGTATAGAATACTTGTGTGAAACCGCATAGAACACTTGTGTCTGAACCTGATTTGTTGTTGTTTTTGCTTCTTGTTTTGGTGGCAATGGTGTGTAAAACTGGCCAGTTCTTGGTGCTCTCCTGTTCCTTCGTGGCTCACTAATGCTTAATATGTACAGAACTGCAAACACTTAATTAAGACCTGTTCACACTGCTCTTAATTAATGCGCATTGCATCAGAGAAAAATGCTGAGCTCATCGTGCATTCGTCGTGTCCACACTAGCACCAAAAATAAACTACACAAAGCAAAAATAATAAGCCTACCAAAGTCAGTCAATATCATATGCTATGTCTGTAGTTTGTTTTTGCATCCTTTTCTTGCTGATCAGCTATGCAGGAAACATTCAGAGAAGAAAGAGGAGATAGCTGAGGGAATGCGAAGGTTGCGACTGCATTAACTTCAGAAGTCCAGATGCAGGGCGTATAAACATAGCAACAGTTCTCTAGCTATGTAGTTAGTCTAACCAGGCCTTCATTTAGGAATTGTTCTCAGGTGTGGCAAATGTAATTAATATAAAGAAGTGGAGGGGCGAAGCCCCGGCACGTGTGCATAAGCACGCCCTGAAGTACAATACAATGATAAAAAATTTCTGGGTGCATCCCCCCAGAATTTTTTTATCATTGTATTGTACGATGTCGCTTCTGGTGCATTTTCAGTCAATTTTAAAACCATAAATGAATACTGGTCACAAAAAGTTATTTTTAGAATATCACATTTAGTACTACATCACAGGAAGTGCTGACTAAAGGCCGGTTCACAATATGACGCTAGCCCAGCGTTTCGTTCCGTCTCGTTTTCGTCTCCGTTTCATCTCCGTCTAGCGTCTTCCGTCTGTCTGTTCACAAATTGGCGTTTCGTTTCGTTTCGTTCCGTCACCTCGAGCCAATTTTTGCCAATTGAGGTTCGACCCTTTACCTACCACACCCTCGACTACGGCTGGCTAGCTATGACTCGAAGTTCGGCAGTGAAGCAGGCTATTATTTTGATTCTTTTGCTCAGGAGGCGGAGGAGGAGGAATAGGAGAAGGCAGAACAGAGTGTGGTAAGTCCAATATTTAGAATGCGAAGACAGCAAGGCGAGTATCACAACCTGTTCAGGAGATGCGTCTGTCAGATCCAGAAAGCCATTTCAGGTATCTGCGGATGTCTGATAATGAAGATGGTAGTAGAAACATGATTGATGGTGGGTGAAGAGGAGATGAAGAACCAAAATACGGGAATGACATCAATTGGTCATGCTGGCAGCAACAGGTTTGCCATAATTTATCTATATAGTTGCATATGCGTTGTTTATTTCTTTTTATTAAGACATTCTCAGTCTGCTGTGGAGATCAGGGAAGGTTTCAAGAATACTTCTGTACTCCTGCTGGAGAAGTTGATTGGCAGTACAGCCATGTTCGCAGAACTCAACTAATTATTTATATCATTCATTCACTGAACAAAATGCAATGTAATATAATGCACTAGTTCAATAGTTGTAATAATCCATAGAATCATGGGAATGAGGGGTAGTGGGGTGAAAGGTTTCTGAAGAGGGATCAATATTCAACCTCACTACATACTTGTGCTGACTGGACACCACAACAGGCCCAGCATCTCCAGATTTCTTCTTCTTGGTCTTTTTCAGTTCCCTCACAAATTTGTCCTTCAAAATCCTCCACCTCTTGATGCATCCATCCGCTGTGTAGCCTCCAACCTAAACAATATTATGAATATTATGGGAATATGACGACTACTAAGATAATTTAATTCAGTAGCTACGTAGTTTACCTTGCTAGCAACTCTCTTTAGCTCGTAGATCCTTGTAAGAGCTTGATCCTACCTTCCAAAGACATACAAAGCTTCGCACAGCCTCAACTAACTTTTCATCCGACTGACAAATTGGCATTAATTAGAACTACGATATGACACGTGAAAATATGAAGCAATCTGATTGGTCAAGCTAGCGTCAACAGACGCTAGAATAGAACTCGAGTCTAATCTAGCGCTGCTCTCCGTTTCTTCTTTTCTTCAAAACGGAGCATGTTCACAAATTGACGGTATGACGCTAGGAAACGGAACGGAACGAAACGCTGGGCTAGCGTCATATTGTGAACCGGCCTTAACTAATCTCAAGTGCCTCTATAGCAATACTCTATTGATAAAGTGCTACTGACAGCAATTGTGGTCATCTGTCAGCACTTTAAATTGCAATCCACAATTGCTGCCAGTAGCCAGTAGCACTTAATTAAAGGAGTGTCCTATTTTTAGATCTAAAGACTTTATATCTAAAAATAGCACACTCCTAATAGCTCTATATAATGAGGCTCTCAATCATGCATTGAGCATTAAGTTTATAATGGATATTCGATCTTTTTGTGGGAGCTCTAGTAAAGCAGCTGCTAGTACTAGTAACATAGGTAGTAGTGAAGCTGAGTCTGAAGAGGAAATAGAGGTTATTCCAAGCAAGACACCTTCTACTAGTTCACCAACACTACCCAAGAAACATACCAGTTCTACGCCATACTCAAGTACTAGAAAATACCGCAAGACTTGGGAAGAAGATTATCCTTGGCTACAATATGATGCAGATGCTGAAGGTGCATTTTGCAAAATCTGCAAAGTTTCTGGGAGGTCAGTTCAACAAGCAGGTGGCGTTTGGACAACAAAGCCATTCACTAACTGGAAAAATGCTGCTGCCCGGATGAAAGCTCATGCTAAGAGTGATGGTCATATCATAGCAAGTCAAGCGGTTTTGGCTACCCAACTTGGATGATCCATCGTTCAACAACTTCAAAAAGTGGGAACACAAGAGAGAATGAGGAATAGGGCTGCTATCAAATCTTTGATACGTTGTACTCACTTCCTCTCCCGCCAACACATTGCTCAAACTACCAATTTTAGCAAGTTGATTGACTTGGTTGTATCTTGTGGTGATGAAGATTTGAAGTACTTCATGGAGAAGACAGGGAGGAATACAATGTACACATCTCACGTAGCCGTAGTTGAATTTGTCCAAGCTTTAGGAACATGGGTTGAAGAGTCCATTCTGAAACGCCTTCAACAAGCCTCTCATTACAGCATAATGGCAGATGAGTGTACAGATATCACTACAGTGGAAGAGATGTTAGTATTTTGTCGCTGGGAGGAAAAGGGTATACCTGAGGAGCATTTCTTGGAGATTGTTCATTTATGTCGAGCAAATGCAGAGAGTATTTTCTCTGCTCTTGTTGAGTGTTTGAAGGAGAAGAAACTTCAGATCAACAGAATTGTCGGGACAGGCTTTGATGGAGCGAGTACATTTTCAGGGGGAGTCCAAACTCGAATGAAGACGCTTGCACCCCATGCTTTGTTTGTGCACTGCCACTGCCACTTGCTAAAGCTAGCTTGTGTTCAGGCTGCAAACTCTACTAAAGGAATCAAACATGTGTATGTGACCCTGATGGCTCTTTGGAAATACTTCCACTACTCCCCAAAGAGAGCAGAATCTCTCGAGGCGGTCCAGAGTGTGCTCGACTTACCAGAGTTGAAAATTGCTAAACCATCCGATACACGCTGGCAGGCACATGAGCGATGTGTAAAAGCAGTGAAGGCAAGCTATGGTGCGATCGTAGTGGCTCTCAACAACATTCATGAGACTACACATGAGCCAGAAGCACTCGGACTTAGCAAAGCTCTCAGCAAGGTCTCCACAGTCACAGCTATGTACATGCTTGACTACACCCTCCCACAAGTTGCTAAACTCAGCAAAACACTCCAAACCAAGCATCTCGACTTGTCCATCATACCTAGCTTAGTCGATTCCACCCTTGATGCACTTGATGACACAGTTTTACCAGCTACAAATTGGGTACTCGAGTTGTTAGATGAAGCTGAAAATCTAGAAAAAACAGCTGACATCGAAGTTTCTCTTGAAGACATCACCACCTTCCAGGCGAATGTAGCTAAGCCATTCATCGCACATTTGAAAGACAACATTTCCTCTCGATTTGCCTCGTCTAGTGATGTTGTGTCAGCAATGAGCATCTTTGATCCAAAGAAAATGCCTAGTTTTGATTCGCCTGATCTTCTTCAGTATGGCAAAACCTCCATTGGAACACTTCTCTCTCACTACGGGACAGACAAACCTTGCCAGACATTACTTGGTAACCCAACCGTTAAGAAAGCACTTATCTCCTCCGAGATCCACACTGAGTGGATAACATATCGACGACATATGGCGAAACAACCCAAAGATAATATGAAGTCACAGCTTGAAGATTTGGTTTCGAACGACATGTTGGCAAACATGTTTCCAAACCTGCACACTATTGCAAAGATCAGTTTGTCCATCCCAGTGGCTACTGCCTCCGTAGAGAGGAGCTTCTCTCCGATGAAGCTTATTAAGACAAGGCTACGCAGCAGTTTGAACGACACTAGCTTGTCACATCTGATAAAAATCGCTAAGGAGTCACCGGACCAACTAACAGATGGTAATCTTGACGAAATAGTCGAAGTTTGGGCAAGAAAAAACAGAAGAATAGTAACATGAACTTGTGTTATTTTGCATATTACATATTATTATTACTTACTTATTATTTCTATATTATATACTCATTATATTACATTACTTACACATTTACACTTAAAAAAAATCGGAAGCTCACTAATCATTATTTTACAAGACTAGTGAACTTCTCAGGTGGGGCGAGATTGCGCTCAGGTGTGGCACTCGCCCCACCTCGCCACACCCTAAATGAAGCCCTGCGTAACTAGCTACTCTAGCTAGCTAGTTTGGTCGCAAGCCACAGATAGCATACAGCTAGCTCCAAAGTTCCAAACTGCAACATCAGGAAGACACGAGTGAATGAAATTCTTTTCAACACACACCCGCGTAGTAAGACGCTTTAATTTGTTGCTCTGATTTGATTCAAACCACCTATCGAGGTAGACCAGAATAATGCGCATTATTTCAATTCTAATTCAGTGTGGATGCGACCGATGCGCATTGGCTTGTGCAGTGTGGACAGGCCTTAAGTGGAGCTTCTGGTCTGTCGCCTTAATGTCCGGCAGAAGAGGGAGACATACATGAGGTGTGAGAGGAAATTTGCTTAGAGCTTGTTCGACTCAAGATGGATCGTCATGGACAAGATCTTAAAAGTCTCTTGTTCATAATGTTTGTTCAGCTGAGCCTTAGTATTGACTGCCGGAGGCTTTCTGGTGCCTTTACCAAACATGCAAGCTCAGGGTAATGTTAAAATCTATGTATGGGGACATGCAACTTTTATTAAAGCACACTTAGTGTGAGCAAATTATGTGTGGTAATATGATTCAAGACCACACGGGCTATCTAGACCAAACTTTGTTTGGCCTTTTGGGATCACCAAAGGATGGTGTTTTAAGGTCATTTTGTGTTATAAAAACTTGTTGTTCAGAATTTGGAGCTCCATAGATTCTGCACACTTCACTGTATGAACTTGATATGTAGCTTAAAAGGTAGCTCTCTCTGTGTTCTCTTTTGATACTAAAAACTGGTATAACCGTACTCGAGGTACAGGCAGTCAAACTTGGGGACTGCATGTTTCAGTTCTAGCTCGTAATTGGATAGTGCTAAAGATGAAATTAGCACCAGTGGCTAGAGGAAGCCCTACTCTATTCAATGAGTGTTTTCATAGGCGTTAAAATGTAAGTAAGTGGTCAAGCAGCGGGTGGAAAATGAGTTTTATGGATTATTAAGGCCAGTATGGCCCATTTTTCCTCAATATTTGACCTTTTTTTTTTGTGTGCTTATATAATTTCTAAACACCTGTACAAATTGTCTTTCAAATTTGGAAACATTAGGAAGCACAAGTCTCAAGTTATGGTGGATTTTATCCAGGCCTACACTTCATTCAACTGAAAAATTGAAGGAGGGCATTTTTTATTTTAATTTAATTTTTACTTGTGGTTACACCTTTAGAGCTCCGTAGATTATGCAAACTTCATGGTGTGGACTTGATATATAGCTCAGAAGAGAGGTCTCTCTGTGTGCTCTCTTTTGATACTAAAATATGTTTCATAGGTATACCTATAGGCAAGTTACTAGACCCTGAAGTGGAGGGACCTCAAAAACCTGCATCCCAAAGTCCCCATCCAGAATAACTCCAGATTGCTAAGTGCAAAAAAATTGAAATTGTTATGAGTGGCTAGAGGAAGCCCTAGAGCATGCAATGACCTTTTTCATTAGGCGTTAAAAATTTATTACCTGGTCAAGCGCGCGGGTAGAAAATTGAGGGCGTTGATTGGAAAATTGAGGGCGTTGATTGCAACACCCTCAATTTTCTACCCGCGCGCTTGACCAGGTAATAAATTTTTAACGCCTAATGAAAAAGGTCAGTGCATGCTCTAGGGCTTCCTCTAGCCACTCATAACAATTTCAATTTTTTTGCACTTAGCAATCTGGAGTTATTCTGGATGGGGACTTTGGGATGCAGGTTTTTGAGGTCCCTCCACTTCAGGGTCTAGTAACTTGCCTATAGGTATACCTATGAAACATATTTTAGTATCAAAAGAGAGCACACAGAGAGACCTATCTTTTGAGCTATATATCAAGTCTATACCATGAAGGTTGCAGAATCTACGGAGCTCTAAAGTTGTAATCACAAGTTAAAAAATATATATTAAAAAATACCATTGTCTCCCCTTGAAAACTTCAACAGCGATTTCCCACATTTCCAAAAAAAGAGCCTTTTTGAATTTCAAAGAAGGATATCTCTAAGAAAAATTAGTGTGTACCTACTTAATTATATATCATTTTATAGCTCTGTCTTTGCTCTATGATTTAATAGAGTTAGTTAAGTAGTAGCTATAAGCACTTCCAAGTTATAAGTTTATTCACAACTGTCCTTAGTGACAATTAAAAGCGCTGGCACGCAGCCAATTGTACAGCTGGTAGTGCACTTAGCAAGCACTATTTAATTCTATCAAATCACTCATTAGTGTCTAAGCAATATTACCAAGAGTTTTGGAAGCCATAGCTGTTTTATTTTTTGAGCTAGGCTTTGTAGGGTTTTAAGGTTGATTTTTCTCACTTTTCCCAGCTTTTCTGCATGTCACACACTGTATACAGACCCTATCCTCACTTTTTTAATGTTGTTTTGAAGCACTAAGAGAGATCTATCTTTTGAGCATAAAATCACTGGCATAGGGGGTGTAGTTCAGGAGTTATGGCCCTTGAAAGAGGTGCGAGTTTTTTGAAGAAAAAAATGGGCCATACTGGCCTTAACGAAATTCATTTTCCACCTGCCCTGACCACATACTTAGATTTTAACGCCTAATAAAAACCCTCATTGAATAGAGTAGAGCTTCCTCTAGCCACTGGTGCTAATTTCAACTCTCTAGCACTTGGCAATCTGGAGATATTGATATACTGCCATTCAGGTTTTTGAGGTTCCCTCTACTTGTAGCTCCCGTAACTTGGCTATAGTTATACTTACGAAAAAATATTTTAGTATCAACAGAGAGCACAAAGAGAGACCTATCTTTTGAGCTATATATCAAGTCCATACCATGAAGTTTACGGAATCTATGGAGTTATAAAGTGGTAACCGCAGGAAGGGAAAAAAGGGGGAAATAGATGTGGGTCACTCTCCCCCAAAAATGCAACTGTCCCTCCTTCAACACCTATTCCCAGGTATTTTGAAAATCTATTTTGTTCTGATTTTGTGGCGAACATAACTGTGCCACACTTGACTCAATTTTAATATTTGAGTGATCTTTTAGTGCTCTGTGATATGACGGTTTCAATTCTTTTTTTTACTTGAAGCATTGCCGAGGTATGGTGATTAGAAGAGGTGACCGTCACAGATTTTGCGTGTATTTTGCGAGGTTGGATGGAAATGAAATGCCTTAGAACTAATGAACATGAGATGTGTTGAAAAATATGCCTCCGTTATATCACAGCTTGGTAAGCTACAAACCAAATTTGGGCATCTGTAGACCAGGCACTTGGCAATTATCCTCGCCGCAGTTTGGGGGGTGCAATTTTTGGAGTGACCCTTGCCTTTTTGGATGTCTCTTCTAAGAAAAGGTGCCTATAGAGACATATAGAGACATTTCACATATCATCTTAAAGCACACAGAATGAGCAACAAGTTGGTATCCAAAAGTATCTTCACAAAGAAAGGGGGAGCAAAGTTATGATGGCTACAAAAATGCGTTCAAATTTCGGTGGTTTCAGGTGTAGTCCCCCCTTAACGTATTTTGGGAGTAAAGTCAGCTGTGGCTAGAATCATGAAGGATTCCAGGCACGCTTAAACGTCTTTTGGGAGTAAAGTCACTGCTTATAACACTAAGATACTGCCTATGTGAATTTAAGCCGAGATATAAACATCGGGGGGGTTAGCATCTAGTTGAAACGTCGAGAGAGTGAAATTCAAGTTGATTAATTGATGAGGTCATTGTAATAATAGTGTGTGTGTGTTAATGCGGTGCTATAATATCGCGAAGGACCAGGCACGCTCAACGTCTTCTGGGAGTAAAATCCGCTGAAGTCATTTCACTGCTTATAATTTACCAAGATACTGCCTGAATTTTAGCTGAGATATAAACATCAGGGGTTTTGTCTGCCAATTTTAAACGGGGGGGGTGGCAAACCAATACAGGGAGTGTTACTCCGCCCCTTCCAGTATATATATATTTTATGCATTTTCTTTGTTTTGTCTTGTTTTCAAGAAGGTGTGGCATCCAGCGGCCTGTAAACACACACACAAACATACACCCACATAGCCAGGAAGACACAACAGGGTATCTGTGATCAGTACTGGGTATCAATTCTCTCTCTCTTTTGGTCCGGACAGCGCTGGGTATCGAGTATAATTTTTTTTTTTATCAAGTTTGAATTTAAATTTAATTGTGTGTGTGTGTGTGTGTGTGTGTGCAGGTTGGGACCAATCCGACAGGTTTGTGAAGATCTACATTAATGGACTTGCAGGTGTCAAAATGGAGAACATTCGATCAGACTTCGACCAGAGGTGAGCCAAAATATTTCTCGAGCACTGTACCTCTTCTAATAGTAACCATGATCACTAATTATTTTAGTCCAATCTACCTGTGGTTACTTTTGGAGGGCATTACAATTATACGAGTTGCAGTTGAGCGAGTTGCAGTTGAGTAATTTTGAAATTTATCCGTAAACTCCAGTTGTTAAGCCTCTCGCACATAAAGTTGTGAAGTGCCCATTACGTTGTCATTGCAACCATTGTTTATTGGACTTCTGTCTTGCATTTCACTGAGATGATTTCGAAGAGATTTCAAAAAAAAAAGTATGTACCGATTATGTGCATGCATATTATCTGCACCGCTAGGCAACGTAATTGCAAGCAAACATTGAGGCAAGACTCTTACTAACATGGGCATGTCTTTATTAGCTACAATTGTCTACAGTTGTCCGTAATATATGAAAGATCTTCTTGCTACTTATTTTGATGGGACTTCTACACCCTTTCCCAGCTGGTAGCGCTGGTACCTCCTCCACCGTCTATGAAGTTCCTAAACACTTTTTGTACATAGCTAACAATTGTACTTGTGCTCCTGAAAGATGCGAATCTATCGCAACAATATTTGGCTAAAAGGAGTTTTTTCGCCGTGAAGGTACCCAAATCTTTATGCAGCGAAGATGCTTCCGAGGAGTAAAGTCATTGAAAGGCCTTGCTACTTGTCAGATTGCCTCGAAGGAATCACTCCTTTGTAGCCTTGAAATGAAACGTAAACTCCAGTTGTTAAGCGGCTCGCACAGGTAACACTCCCTCCCAATGAGCACCCAATACAGTGCATCTGGTGGGTCTTGGGCACAGATAACACTCCCTCCCAATGAGCATACAGTGCAGTGCATCTGGTGGGTCTTGGGCACAGGTAACACTCCCTCCCAATGAGCATCCAATCAGTGCATCTGGTGGGTCTTGGGCACAGGTAACACTCCCTCCCAGTGAGCATCCAGTGCAGTGCATCTGGTGGGTCTTGGGCACAGGTAACACTCCCTCCCAATGAGCATCCAGTGCAGTGCATCTGGTGGGTCTTGGGCACAGATAACACTCCCTCCCAATGAGCATCCAGTACAGTGCATCTGGTGGGTCTTGGGCACAGGTAACACTCCCTCCCAATGAGCATCCAGTGCAGTGCATCTGGTGGGTCTTGGGCACAGGTAACACTCCCTCCCAATGAGCATCCAGTGCAGTGCATCTGGTGGGTCTTGGGCACAGGTAACACTCCCTCCCAATGAGCATCCAGTGCAGTGCATCTGGTGGGTCTTGGGCACACTTGGGCACAGGTAACACTCCCTCCCAATGAGCATGAAGTGAACCTGTGGTAGCTTGATTGTGTTCCTTGGCAATGCTGGCGCACTCCTCTGCTGAGGTGAAGTGAGGCCTGTCCACTTCGAACATGCCTCCAGACTGCCCTCTTAGCAATGCCTCCTAACCACCTACGACACCTTGACCATGCGACGAGCGAAGAAATTCCAAGTGATTTTCAGGTCATGTTCTTCTACAAGTGCAGATTGGAAAATAGAAATCTCTGATTAAACTTGCAAACCTGGCCCCGCTGAAAACACACACAAAAAATTGTACAGATGAAAACTTTTCCCGAAGTTGCTCGAATATGTCGTCTAATAAAAGCATAAACACTACTTATGCTTTGTAGATGGCAATTCCTCTGACACCGCGACAAAACTTTACCTTTTTTCTTCTGTTTAATCTTGGTCTGTCTTGCCCCGTGCATGCATGTCCAGTGAGTCAAGTGGCTTGGCTGTCCAGTGTACTGATTGTGTCTTGTGTTGACTTGCATTTTCAGAGAGGTTGACGCGTGCAAGACCATATCTTCAGCATAGCACTTTGAAATCAAAGTGTCCATGTGTGTTGCACGTCCGTGTGTGCAGCACGTCCATGTTTGCTGCACGTCCATGTGTGCTGCGCGTCCATGTGTGCTGCATGTCCATGTGTGCTGCATGTCCATGTGTGCTGCGCGTCCATGTGTGCTGCACGTCCATGTGCGCTGCATGTCCATGTGTGCTGCATGTCCATGTGTGCTGCACGTCCATGTGCGCTGCACGTCCATGTGTGTTGCACGTTCATGTGTGCTGCACGTCCATGTGTGCTGCACGTCCATGTGCGCTGCATGTCCATGTGTGCTGCATGTCCATGTGTGCTGCGCGTCCATGTGTGCTGCACGTCCATGTGCGCTGCATGTCCATGTGTGCTGCATGTCCATGTGTGCTGCACGTCCATGTGCGCTGCATGTCCATGTGTGTTGCACGTTCATGTGTGCTGCACGTCCATGTGTGCTGCACGTCCATGTGCGCTGCATGTCCATGTGTGCTGCATGTCCATGTGTGCTGCACGTCCATGTGCGCTGCACGTCCATGTGTGTTGCACGTTCATGTGTGCTGCACGTCCATGTGTGCTGCACGTCCATGTGTGCTGCACGTCCATGTGCGCTGCATGTCCATGTGTGCTGCACGTCCATGTGTGCTGCACGTCCATGTGTGCTGCACGTCCATGTGTGCTGCACGTCCATGTGCGCTGCATGTCCATGTGTGCTGCATGTCCATGTGTGCTGCATGTCCGTTTGCTGCACGTCCATGTGTGCTGCATGTCCATGTGTCTGCATGTCCATGTGTGCTGCACGTCCATGTGTGCTGCACGTCCATGTGTGCTGCACGTCCATGTGTGCTGCATGTCCATGTGTGCTGCACGTCCATGTGAGCTGCACGTCCGTGTGTGCTGCACGTCCGTGTGAGCTGCACGTCCATGTGTGCTGCATGTCCATGTGTGCTGCACGTCCATGTGTGATGCACGTCCATGTGTGCTGCACGTCCGTGTGTGCTGCACGTCCGTGTGTGCTGCACGTCCATGTGTGTTGCACGTCCATGTGTGCTGCACATCCATGTGTGCTGCATGTCCGTGTGAGCTGCACGTCCGTGTGTGCTGCATGTCCATGTGTGTGCTGCACATCCATGTGTGCAGCACGTCCATGTTTGCTGCACGTCCATGTGTGCTGCGCGTCCATGTGTGCTGCGCGTCCATGTGCGCTGCATGTCCATGTGTGCTGCATGTCCATGTGTGCTGCGCGTCCATGTGTGCTGCACGTCCATGTGCGCTGCATGTCCATGTGTGCTGCACGTCCATGTGTGCTGCGCGTCCATGTGTGCTGCACGTCCATGTGCGCTGCATGTCCATGTGTGCTGCATGTCCATGTGTGCTGCACGTCCATGTGCGCTGCACGTCCATGTGTGTTGCACGTTCATGTGTGCTGCACGTCCATGTATGTTGCACGTCCATGTGTGCTGCACGTCCATGTGTGCTGCATGTCCATGTGTGCTGCACGTCCATGTGCGCTGCACGTCCATGTATGTTGCACGTCCATGTGTGTTGCACGTCCATGTGTGCTGCACGTCCATGTGCGCTGCATGTCCATGTGTGCTGCATGTCCATGTGTGCTGCGCGTCCATGTGTGCTGCACGTCCATGTGCGCTGCATGTCCATGTGTGCTGCATGTCCATGTGTGCTGCACGTCCATGTGCGCTGCACGTCCATGTGTGTTGCACGTTCATGTGTGCTGCACGTCCATGTGTGCTGCACGTCCATGTGCGCTGCATGTCCATGTGTGCTGCATGTCCATGTGTGCTGCGCGTCCATGTGTGCTGCACGTCCATGTGCGCTGCATGTCCATGTGTGCTGCATGTCCATGTGTGCTGCACGTCCATGTGCGCTGCACGTCCATGTGTGTTGCACGTTCATGTGTGCTGCACGTCCATGTGTGCTGCACGTCCATGTGTGCTGCACGTCCATGTGCGCTGCATGTCCATGTGTGCTGCACGTCCATGTGTGCTGCACGTCCATGTGTGCTGCACGTCCATGTGTGCTGCACGTCCATGTGCGCTGCACGTCCATGTGCGCTGCATGTCCATGTGTGCTGCACGTCCATGTGTGCTGTGCATGTCCATGTGTGCTGCATGTCCATGTGTGCTGCACGTCCATGTGTGCTGCACGTCCATGTGTGTTGCACGTCCATGTGTGTTGCACGTCCATGTGTGCTGCACGTCCATGTGTGTGCTGCACGTCCATGTGTGTGCTGCATGTCCATGTGTGCTGCATGTCCATGTGTGTTGCACGTCCATGTGTGCTGCACGTCCATGTGTGCAGCACGGACATGTGTGCTGCACGTCCATGTGTGTGCTGCACGTCCATGTGTGTGCTGCATGTCCATGTGTGCGCTGCATGTCCATGTGCGCTGCATGTCCATGTGTGCGCTGCATGTCCATGTGTGCGCTGCACGTCCATGTGTGCAGCACGGACATGTGTGCTGCACGTCCATGTGTGCTGCACGTCCATGTGTGTGCTGCACGTCCATGTGTGTGCTGCATGTCCATGTGTGCTGCATGTCCATGTGTGTTGCACGTCCATGTGTGCAGCACGTCCATGTGTGCAGCACGTCCATGTGTGCACTGCATGTCCATGTGTGCTTCACGTCCATGTGTGCTGCATGTCCGTGTGTGCTGCACGTCCATGTGTGCTGCACGTCTATGTATGCTGCATGTCCATGTGTGCTGCATGTCCATGTGTGCTGCACGTCCATGTGTGCTGCGCGTCCATGTGTGCTGCACGTCCATGTGTGCTGCACGTCCATGTGTGCTGCATGTCCATGTGTGCTGCATGTCCATGTGTGCTGCACGTCCATGTGCGCTGCACGTCCATGTGTGTTGCACGTTCATGTGTGCTGCACGTCCATGTGTGCTGCACGTCCATGTGCGCTGCATGTCCATGTGTGCTGCATGTCCATGTGTGCTGCGCGTCCATGTGTGCTGCACGTCCATGTGCGCTGCATGTCCATGTGTGCTGCATGTCCATGTGTGCTGCACGTCCATGTGCGCTGCACGTCCATGTGTGTTGCACGTTCATGTGTGCTGCACGTCCATGTGTGCTGCACGTCCATGTGTGCTGCACGTCCATGTGCGCTGCATGTCCATGTGTGCTGCACGTCCATGTGTGCTGCACGTCCATGTGTGCTGCACGTCCATGTGTGCTGCACGTCCATGTGCGCTGCATGTCCATGTGCGCTGCATGTCCATGTGTGCTGCACGTCCATGTGTGCTGTGCATGTCCATGTGTGCTGCATGTCCATGTGTGCTGCACGTCCATGTGTGCTGCACGTCCATGTGTGTTGCACGTCCATGTGTGTTGCACGTCCATGTGTGCTGCATGTCCATGTATGTTGCACGTCCATGTGTGCTGCACGTCCATGTGTGTGCTGCACGTCCATGTGTGTGCTGCATGTCCATGTGTGCTGCATGTCCATGTGTGTTGCACGTCCATGTGTGCTGCACGTCCATGTGTGCAGCACGGACATGTGTGCTGCACGTCCATGTGTGTGCTGCACGTCCATGTGTGTGCTGCATGTCCATGTGTGCGCTGCATGTCCATGTGCGCTGCATGTCCATGTGTGCGCTGCATGTCCATGTGTGCGCTGCACGTCCATGTGTGCAGCACGGACATGTGTGCTGCACGTCCATGTGTGCTGCACGTCTATGTATGCTGCATGTCCATGTGTGCTGCATGTCCATGTGTGCTGCACGTCCATGTGTGCTGCGCGTCCATGTGTGCTGCACGTCCATGTGTGCTGCACGTCCATGTGTGCTGCACGTCCATGTGTGCTGCATGTCCATGTGTGCTGCACGTCCATGTGTGCTGCATGTCCATGTGTGCTGCACGTCCATGTGTGCTGCACGTCCATGTGTGCACTGCATGTCCATGTGTGCTTCACGTCCATGTGTGCTGCATGTCCGTGTGTGCTGCACGTCCATGTGTGCTGCGCGTCCATGTGTGCTGCACGTCCATGTGTGCTGCACGTCCATGTGTGCTGCACGTCCATGTGTGCTGCACGTCCATGTGTGCTGCACGTCCATGTGTGCACTGCATGTCCATGTGTGCTTCACGTCCATGTGTGCTGCACGTCCATGTGTGCTGTGCATGTCCATGTGTGCTGCATGTCCATGTGTGCTGCACGTCCATGTGTGCTGCACGTCCATGTGTGTTGCACGTCCATGTGTGCTGCACGTCCATGTATGTTGCACGTCCATGTATGTTGCACGTCCATGTGTGCTGCACGTCCATGTGTGCTGCACGTCCATGTGAGCTGCATGTCCATGTGTGCTGCACGTCCATGTGTGCTGCACGTCCATGGACGTCCATGTGTGCTGCATGTCCATGTGCGCGACACGTCCGTGTGTGCTGAACGTCCATGTATGTTGCACGTCCATGTGTGTTGCACGTCCATGTATGTTGCACGTCCATGTGTGTTGCACGTCCATGTGTGCTGCACATCCATGTGAGCTGCATGTCCATGTGTGCTGCACGTCCATGTGTGCTGCACGTCCGTGTGTGCTGCACGTCCGTGTGTGCTGCACGTCCATGTGCACTGCATGTCCATGTGTGTTGCACGTCCATGTGTGCTGCTCGCCTGCATTTGACGTAACTGTGAATTGGAAAAGTCCTCTTTTTAAAATTTATTATTATTATTCGGTGAAGGCATTACTCACTGTCCAATGACATCAACTTTTGTACCTTGCGAGTATTTGCCATTGTTGGTACTTTAATTAGCAGCTGCAGACGTAGGAGTGAAGTCGTCACTTGACACCTTCACAAGCACCACATTCAGAGCTCGTGCATTCTTTCACGTGCATCACATGAAACTTGATCGATAAAGCCAAGGGGGGTGTAACCCACAAACCACACAATTTTATCTTATTTTCTAACCCTCAAGTCATAACTTTATTGTTTTTTCTTTTCTGCAGGTAATTCTGGTATTAAAAGATAGCTTAATTTATATGCTCTCCAATGATATATATTATTATGCTAAGCAATAGCACTTTCCAAATGAATAATTGCTTCAGTCATGCACCTGAATATTCACCATTAAAATTATAATAAAGGATATCTTTCCAGTAGGCAATTCTCACTCACAGGTTACTAATAATAACCTCTAAGGTATCTTTTCATCGGAAGAAAAGTTCAAAATTGCACACCAGGAAAAAATGGAGGCAAATGAATGTATATACTTTTGAAATCAGTATCAAACATGCACACATAACAAGTGACTCCTACCTAAAAATAATAAAGTTGTCCGATGAAAGTGTAGAGCAGGGAAGAAGCTTTACAATGATATATAAATGTTTGCATATAAGTATTTTTTCGAGCCACAAGAATTTTAATAAAGTCGAAATTCATTGTTTTCTGGAAATCGCTTTCAAAGTTGGAGGCATTTTTTTAAATGTCAGCACACCATCTTCGCCATGATTTCCATTGAAAACATGAATTGTCACTTGAGTCATGCATTTGGGCAGCAATCAGTCAAATCCTCCAGCTTCATACATAGGTCGTACCTTCTGCCTCCTGCTGTTCATCCAATAGATACATGTATGCTCTGTCCATCCTCATTGCTCGCCTACGTTTCTTCACTGCCTTCACCTCAGCCCGACAGATCCTCTTGTTGTCCTTCTCAATGAGATGTCGCAGTGTGTTTGGGTTGCAATCATGTCCCAAGTGTTGGAGTAGAGTTGTAAATGGTTTCATTCCAGAGTTGAATACCATTACTGCCATATTTACTTGCTGTCTCCACCACTGTCAATCAACAAAATTCTGTCTTTGGGCAGCGACTCCAAATCAGGCCATTGAAGGACTCATTTTGATTCTGAGTTGCTCCAAGAACGCACCGCTGCATCAAAGAATCATCAGCAAGTTTCTCAAGCACGCTCTTGACTAATGGTGCTATCTCTGCGGGAATGATGGGGTTGTGAGGTGGAGGTTCTTCACACTTCCAAATTGCACTCTGCTGCTTACACCACGAATACTCCTCCAAAGGACAAAAATGATACTGTGGGTGTTCATCTGTCGACACAGAGTGATAAAAAATCGCCCACGCAGCCCTCTTCATGCCCTCTGGGTCTGTATGAGAACAGATGGTCTTGCCGTAATACCGTTGGAATTTCTTCATCAAACCATCGGTGATCCGGTTCCTTCCACCAATCCACCATCACTGTCTATGGGATTGGACTTCTTCAGAGCCTTCAAGTGATTCATCATCTGCTTCTATACGTGTCCAACGCATTCATGCTTTACAATTTCTATTTCTGGCCCATATGGTTTTGCATTGCACACTGCCTTGTACGAATTGCATCACCGTCAGCAATCATTGAAGTGTAGCGGAGCTTATGCTTCTCAACTGATCGCATCCACATAGCCACTGCTCCTTCTGCCTCCAAATTCAACAGGACCCCTGGAGGCCAACGGAGAGCTCCACCCCACGGACCCACCATCTGCGAGGAGATTGCCCCGTTTGTGGAGAACGTGTTCCTGGAACTGTCCAAAGACCAGCTGATGGAGCGATGCGTACTCGGAGCCACACTAAACCAGAACAAGTCGTTCAACAGCCTCATCTGGAATCATTGCCCCAAGGCCCCAAGGTAGAGTTTAGTTCTGTGGAGGTTGTGAAGACCTGCGTGAACTTAGCAGTCATCACCTTAAACTCTGGGATGGGGGCATTGAGGCCACTGTTTGGATGGCTCGGGATGGAGTGCGGTCCCACGACTGCGACATTCCTGGACTCCAAGGATGACGGCAGGATCTGGAGGGCGGAGTATGCGGGCCATGAGTTGGTTAGGTGAGGATAGACAGGGTCCACACTGATGGGCAGCTGAGGGGGTAACCTATGGGGGAGGAGAGTTTTAATTTGCTATTTTCCCCCTTTTTTATCAAACCGGCTCTTTTCAGAGCCACCACCTTCCAAGAGATTCCACCTGATACTTGTATTCTAGTGGTAATTACTTACTCAGAAGAATAGACAAGTGCAAAGGTGCAAAAAAAAATAGCGAAAGTAGTCTAGTGATGGCCCAATATAATAGTAGCCCAACTTCAACAGCGATTTCTCAGAAACATGTTTTTTTACGGAAAAGCAAGATATCTCAAGGAAAGATTTATGTATACCTGCTTCATTATATATCAGTTTGTAGCTCTATCTTTGCTCTACGCTTTAAGTGCGGAGTTCTTCAATTTGAAAGTGCTAGTCAAATTTTATAGTCGTGTGTATATACCCTCATGTGCCCATAAACTCCTTTAGTTTTGAGTCAAAAAATTTCGAGCTTTAGTGGTTCCTCTACTATATTCATAAAAGGGAAGTGTGTAGAGGGCATATCTTAAGGGGAGGGAATTTTTCTTGTAACCGTCAGAATTTTTCCAAACTTCTATACTTTGCTGAAATTTCTTACAGAGCAGAACGCTCTTGCAGAAAGCTGTATTCTGGTATCAAAATGAGCTGTGAAGTACAGCAAAGTTATGCACGTTTACTTAAAATATGTTTTTATGGGCCTGGTAGTATTGCCTGGTACCAAGCTGCCCTATATCTATGGGCACTCACTATGTGCTGGATGCTTACTGCACACACCCAGCCCACTGAGAGTAGTGTAGTGGGTGCTTGCTATATCTATGGGCACTCACTATGTGCTGGATGCTTACTGCACACACCCAGCCCACTGAGAGTAGTGTAGTGGGTGCTTGCTATATCTATAGGCACTCACTATGTGCTGGATGCTTACTGCACACACCCAGCCCACTGAGAGCAGTGTAGTGGGTGCTTGCTATATCTATGGGCACTCACTATGTGCTGGATGCTTACTGCACACACCCATCCCACTGACAGCAGTGTAGTGGGTGCTTGCTATATCTATGGGCACTCACTATGTGCTGGATGCTTACTCCACGCACCCAGCCCACTGACAGCAGTGTAGTGGGTGCTTGCTATATCTATGGGCACTCACTATGTGCTGGATGCTTACTGCACACACCCAGCCCACTGACAGCAGTGTAGTGGGTGCTTGCTATATCTATGGGCACTCACTATGTGCTGGATACTTCTGCACACACCCAGCCCACTGGCTAGTGGGTGCTTGCTATATCTATGGGCACTCACTATGTGCTGGATACTTACTGCACACACCCAGCCCACTGACAGCAGTGTAGTGGGTGCTTGCTATATCTATGGGCACTCACTATGTGCTGGATGCTTACTGCACACACCCAGCCCACTGAGAGTAGTGTAGTGGGTGCTTGCTATATCTATGGGCACTCACTATGTGCTGGATGCTTACTGCACACACCCAGCCCACTGACAGCAGTGTAGTGGGTGCTTGCTATATCTATGGGCACTCACTATGTGCTGGATACTTACTGCATACTTAATGATAATAAATACTGCCTAGTGTTGGGAGGGGGGGACAAGGGGAGGGGGAGGGGGAGGGGGGGAACAAGGGGAGGGGGTATTTATCTTAGAGGGGGCATACCCCTCTTTCCATATGAATATATATTATTATAACAAGTGTCGACTCAACTCATTAGTGCTTGTTCTTTTCTTGGCATTAGGTATGTGAAAATTGAGCTCCTTGATGTCGGTGGCAAGAACTTCGCTCTTCACCTCCTTGACCTCTACTCTGACATCACTCCAGACAAATGCTCGTCAAAGGTGAAAAGGTTCAGAGGTCATTCTGGAGTGTGTTTTGTTTGATTGACTTAAAATTCATCAAAAATTATTTAAAAATTATTGCGAGATGTTAAATGCTTCAACCGAATGAATAATGTACGCAATGCAATGCATCCTCACTCGCTGGCCGTGTTGTCACATGAAATGCATGTGACTCATGATCAGGCTGAATGCTGTAGCGTATAAGCACAGTAAGATATCTGGCGGGTAGTGATGGGTGTGGTTTCATGTGTACAGTCTTCATAGTTGACAGCTAGCAACCGGGGAGGTCCAGCCCTACGTCTCCATTGAGCCGATCCTTAGGTATGTGATGGATGTGTCACGCCTTCTTCGCTAGCAGTTCCCTCCCTCTTCTGGCTCCATCAATGTACGAGGTCTCTTCCCTTGTGGATCCGTGCATGCTCTGACCTCCCAAGTTCAAGGGATTGAAGAAGATGGTTGACATTCCAGCTGTTTTTCAAAATCAGGCGTAGCTTTAAGATCTCAGCTTACTAGGGTCAAAGGACATGTTACCAACTACATGGACCATGAACTCATTAGTTATGTGTAGGATTCCCTGCAGCTGTGGGGATGTGTACATTGGTGAGACAAGGTGGGGGGGTTGGAGGTATGAATCTAGTTTCCCTGCAGCTGTGGGGAAGTGTACATTGGTGAGACAAGGTGGGGGGGTTGGAGGTATGAATCTAGTTTCCCTGCAGCTGTGGGGAAGTGTACATTGGTGAGACAAGGTGGGGGGGGGTGGAGGTATGAATCTAGTTTCCCTGCAGCTGTGGGGAAGTGTACATTGGTGAGACAAGGTGGGGGGGTTGGAGGTATGAATCTAGGAGCATAAAGATGCATGCAGAAAGGAGGAATTTGAGAGAAGTGTGCTATGCATGGAACCATCACCCAGTCTCGTGGGAAGAGACCTTTTGATAAGCCAGAAAATGGATGGAACTGCTCGTGAAGGAGATGGTGCACATCATCTTACACCTAAGCCTCGGCGCTCCAATCGAAGTATAGGACTAGAGCTGTCTGGTCTCAACTCTCAAGACTATGCACATGAACCACACCCATCGCTATCTGTCTGATATGTTACTGTGCTTATATATATATATATACAACATAGCATTCAGACCAGTCACGAGGCACGTGCGTTTGCTTCATGGGAGACACGCTGCCAGCGAGTAGAAGTGCATTCTGTTGTGTGTGTTGTTGTTGTTTTGTGGGGGGGGAGGGGGTTGTCACATTCGCTCTGATGAAGACTGAAGCAGTCATTTGAAACATTGGCTTATTTGAGGACAATCCAGTACATTTGAAGTCAGCTAAAAGTCGCCCATTAAGTTGTACTTTTTGTTTGCACATGTGGATTGCTGAGAATTGTCCTTTGTCATTGTTGTTGACGGGTAAAAGGTGATATGTCTTGTTGTTGTCAGGTAAAAGGTGATATGTCTTGTTGTTTCCAGGTAAAAGGTGATATGGCTTGTTGTTGCCAGGTAAAAGGTGATATGTCTTGTTGCCAGGTAAATGGTGATAAGGCTTGTTGTTGTCAGGTAAAAGGTGATATGTCTTGTTGTTGTCAGGTAAAAGGTGATATGTCTTGTTGTCAGGTAAAAGGTGATATGGCTTGTTGTTGTAAGGTAAAAGGTGATATGTCTTGTTGTTGCCAGGTAAAAGGTGATATGGCTTGTTGTTGTAAGGTAAAAGGTGATATTGATATGTCTTGTTGTTGTCAGGTAAAAGGTGATATGTCTTGTTGTTGTCAGGTAAAAGGTGATATGTCTTGTTGTTGCCAGGTAAAAGGTGATATGTGCCAGGTAAAAGGTGATATGACTTGTTGTTGTCAGGTGAAAGGTGATATGTGCCAGGTAAAAGGTGATATGTCTTGTTGTTGTCAGGTAAAAGGTGATATGTCTTGTTGTCAGGTAAAAGGTGATATGTCTTGTTGTTGTCAGGTAAAAGGTGATATGTCTTGTTGTTGTCAGGTGAATGTTGTTGTCAGGTGAAAGGTGATATGTCTTGTTGTTGTCAGGTAAAAGGTGATATGGCTTGTTGTTGCCAGGTAAAAGGTGATATGGCTTGTTGTTGCCAGGTAAAAGGTGATATGTCTTGTTGTTGTCAGGTAAAAGGTGATATGGCTTGTTGTTGTCAGGTGAAAGGTGATATGGTGGTGGTGAGCTTACGAAAGTCAAATACGAAGCACTGGGAGTGTCTAACAGCAAGAGAGAAGAAGCTGAAGGATTCCAAAGAGTAAGCTCATTAACACACTTCATTTTTTAATCCACATACACGCGTGCTTCTCCTCAGATGAATGTGGGTGGCGTGTCACATGTTGGAAGTATAAAGAGTTATTATTATTAACCCCTTGAACCCAGGCTGAATTGTTCGTGTTTTACAATTGAGTTACAAATGAATGCAGTTTGGTGTAGGAATGAACTCCGTGGAGGTCAACAAGCAGAACGATGTCATCAAAGATATGCTAACCATACCTTCAATATTGAAATACCGTAAAATCTGGTTGATGCGCACACATATATACACATACATATATACACATACAGTAGACCCTCTCTTATCCGAACACATTCGGACCCAAGGTAGTTCGGATAAGCAAAAAGTTCGGATATGCAAAAAACAAAAACAAATATTAATTATGCTGAAATCATGTTGGAACTATTTTCAATATCCTTTTAATCTGCATGTACTTGGGATAATACATGTAAGCTCACTTCCTGGCTAGAAGGATTTAGGTCCTCAGTAACTGGCATGCTGTTTTACATACATATTTTTCATATTATTTATATTCATAATGTTGTACGTACATGGCACACTGCATACATCAACCTAAATTCAGCAGCTACTATTTACTATTAAAAAAGGATCCAATAGTTGTTTGCTTAAGCTTATTATGCCTCTTCTTGCATGCCAGATCCCTCACTCCTTTAAGGGCCATCAGTGATGTGGGGGTTGCCTCTTTCTGCTGTTCATAGTTCATACCATACATACATTTCTCAAGCATATCTGCAGCTTCTCCATTGGTTAGTTACAGTTGTAGGTAGGTCTTATTCGTCTTCAGCATCATCAGAGGATTCAGCAGTCTGCATAATTTGTTGGACTATCTCATCATCAGTGGCTAGCTGATGCCCAGGGTCCTCTGAATCTACAGACAACCACTGATAAATATCCTCTGAAGTTAGAGTGCTATCCAGCTCCTGTAGAGGATCTGCACATGACTGGTCTGGTTCACTGTCTGATGATGGTCCACTGAGTGTTGTAATTGAGAAGTTTATTCCAAGACTTACAAAGGATGGGACACCTTCCCATGCATCTGCAACTCCATAGATGACTTCTTTAATGTTAACTGTTTTAACAAATTGAACCATTGACTGGCCCTCTTCTTCAATTACAACACTCCTGTCAGTGGACCATCATCAGACAGTGAACCAGAGCAGTCATGTGCAGATCTTCTACACTCTAACTTCAGAGGATATTTATCAGTGGTTGTCTGTAGATTCAGAGGACCCTGGGCATCAGCTAGTGATTCTTCACTTTCCATCTTTTCCCGTGGCATCTTTTTGAAAGGCTCAGTGACATTTGAATTTGCAGACAACTGCTCACCTTGAAGAGAAAGCTCACGAATGCCATGTCTCTTACAAAACAGCCACAGCCAGCCTGCACTGCCAGTAAATGGTGGCATATCTGCTCCTCCCTGGTGTAGCTTCTCGTAGAATTCTGCTGCCTTTTCTCTGAGCAATGGTCCACTGACTGGAGTACCTTGCCCCCTTTTCTGAACGAACCAGAGATATAATTTATAAAGCATTTTCTAGTTGTTCGTCTTTAGCAAGGCGCTTGACTTTGCGAGCTGAACTTATCCCCTGACAGTCAAGGTTGCCTGCAAACTCTCGAAGTTTGGCTTCGTTCTTTTTTATCTCCGTTATTGTCGACTTCCCTACGCCATACTCTTCTGCGAGTCCGGCTTGAGTGGCTCCTTTTGCTATCTTGCTTAGAATGGCTATCTTTGACTCGATTGACAAAACTACTCTCTTCCTTTTGCTGGCCATAGCGACTAACTAGTTTCCACGTGCGACTTACGTAACTTCCAGTAGCCAACCGATTTGGCATGTCGACGACCATTAGGTTTATTATTTAATCTGGAGTCGGATAATCCGAGCGTTCGGATAATCGAGGGTGTACTGTACATACCAACACCTGTACCCCACCACTTCTGTCCAGATCTGCACATGCCACCATGTCCCTCAATCCCATGTTGCCACCATGCCTCTCATTCCCATGTTGCCACCATGCCTTTCATTCCCATGTTGCCACCACGCCTCTCATTCCCATGTTGCCACCATGCCTCTCATTACCATGTTGCCACCATGTTCCTCATTCCCATGTTGCCACCATGCCCCTTGATCCCACGTTGCCACCATGCCCCTCATTCCCATGTTGCCACCATGCCCCTCGTTCCCACGTTGCCACCATGCCTCTCATTCCCATGTTGCCACCATGTTCCTCATTCCCATGTTGCCACCATGCCCCTTGATCCCACGTTGCCACCATGCCTCTCATTCCCATGTTGCCACCATGCCTCTCATTCCCATGTTGCCACCATGCCTCTCATTCCCATGTTGCCACCATGTTCCTCATTCCCATGTTGCCACCATGCCCCTTGATCCCACGTTGCCACCATGCCTCTCAATCCCATGTTGCCACCATGCCTCTCATTCCCATGTTGTCACCATGCCCCTCATTCCCATGTTGCCACCATGCCTCTCAATCCCATGTTGCCACCATGCCTCTCATTCCCATGTTGCCATCATGCCCCTCATTCCCACGTTGTGACATGTGGCTTGATTCTCCGATGTGAAGTTCAAGGTCACCTCATTTACAAACTCCATTCATTGGCGAAAGACTCCGTTTATATGCAGCCAAAGATGAACACTCTCCTCATGATAGACACTCCGTTGTCATCCATGAGCCAGGAATCTTGGCGTGTTTGCATTCTTAACAAAGACGATCTATAGCACGGGACACTTAACAAAGATGACCTATAGCACAGGACAATTAACGAAGACGATCTATAGCACGGGACACTTAACAAAGACGATCTATAGCACTGGGTGCTTAACGAAGACGATTTACCAACGTGACGCTTAACGAAGACTATTTTGCAGAACAATGAAAGCAACACCTAATGGCTGATAGACGCTGAACAATCAGATTTTTATGCTACTCTTTTCCTTCCCTTAAGCACTTTCATGATGTAGTGATAGATATTTTTATGTTCAAGTCTGCCTGTTAATGTTATGTGCAACAAATAGTGAACTTCCGAACTGCATTTCTTGATGCTGCTCATGTTGCTCCTCTTCCTGCCATTAGAGTGAAACCTCCAAAGAAGAGTGGTGCCGATGAAGATCCAGGACAAGGACTGATGCAACTGATGAAGAAGATGTACGACGAAGGAGATGACGACATGAAGCGGACCATCGCCAAGTCATGGCAGCAGGCACAAGACAAGAAGGAAGGAGGGAGTGAATTCTGAATCTCAAATACTTCCACTCTAATTAAACAATGCTGCATGTACATATATAAAGATTTTGCTCATAGTGGGTTTCTGTGTCTACCTGTCTGCACGTTGTTAATGTTGTTGTTAATAATATTTATCTGATCTCCATGTCACAGTAGTCCCTGATTTTTTGTCGACCCCTCCCGTGGAAGACCAACCTTTTCAGAGATTACATTTTTTTGCATGCCAATTTCAAACTTACCTCTATTTAAAGACTACCTCTTTTATATATATGAGAAAGATCACCCACCAACCAATTTTAGCAGATTATACTCCGGACTCGGCTTGATATATTATACCCATGCAGAAAGCCTGCTAAAGTGTAAACCACTATCACTAGGTAACATTCCTGCATAGGGCACAAAGACATACTTGTAGCTGAAAATTTCTAATATGTGCTTGGAGTGCCTGGGATGACTTACAACTGTAAAAGTCGGGATACATGAAAGATGAAGGAAATGTGGAAGGGCACAGCAGACCCTGTCTTGCTGCAGAAGGGCTTAATGTGAGCAAGACTCTAATCCAGAACATTGTTAAGGACAGGGAGGATATTAAGAATTGATGGGAAGTTGGTGAGTATAAGGAGAAAAAGCATGATTGTTGAGGTTACCTAATAGTGTGATAATGATTTGCTATGAATCTCTAGGTCTATGAATATCCCAGTGAGTGGACAACTTGTTCAAGAGTGCCAATGTGAAGGCAGCAGAGATGGGCCTTGGTGATTTTATTGGATGGCTATATACATGAGTGTCACAGTGTGGGATGTCCATTTTGTCAGGAGAAGCAGCAGATTCAACCCAACTGCGAGTGATTGGAATGTGAGGTTGAAGATGCTATGCAAAGGATGCGGCTCCAAATGTATTTTTAACTTTAACCTGATTAGCTTTGAAATTGTACTATTCCTAGTTCAAACGTTGAGAGAGTACAATTTCAATAATTATTGTCAAGTGTCGACAGAGTTCATTGAAAGTAGATTTTTAACGCTGAAGAAACTGGCCTTTAATATCTTCTTAATTACGACATTGTTAATGCTTAGGTAAAGATATCTAAAGATGGAATTACAGTTCTTGTTGTCTGTTATGGCATTTGAGGAAACCTCCACTGGTGATAGGACATAGTGTGAACCCTCATGGCTTCAGTAAGTTTGCTAGTCATCTCTGTCTTCCAGGCACCTGCTTCAACAGAAAAAAGGGTGCAATTGACCTGTTTGAGAATTGGTAAGCTTAACTATATACAAGATGGTATATAGTGGAGAGCACATCTGATCTTGCTCTTTATAGACAGCTGATATTGTCGGGTCAAAATTAATGTTGAATTCGCATGTTTTCGAGATTACAGCCTTTCGATGCTGGAATTACTCAAACACAGGAATTACTCAAACACATTATAGGAAAATCACCTCAATAATCAACTTCAAATTTTATTCACAAGGGGGGGCTATACCTGAAACTGGGGGAGAAACGTCTGTTGATTTTAACTGCCCATAACTTTTTTTATAATTACTCTGTCCAAATAATATTATGCTCATATTGTTCCTTGATCTATGTGCTTTCCAATGATATAAAAGATTAGTCTATAAGCATATTTTCTCAGAAGATACATGCAGAAATATCAAGGCATTCCAAAAAACTAAATACTTCTGCCCCAACACTTCCCCCTCACCCATACTTACAAACCCAAAGCTGTAAATTGGTCTGTGGTTTGCCTAAGCTGATAGCTAGGGCGAGACAAAAATGCAATAACTAAACTGGGGGGAGTGGCGCATCCTGCCGATACGCGAAAAGGTCACCTCTTCTAATCACCATAACTTGACAACCCATCAAGTAATAAAAACAATGTCTCGCCCATAATTATGCTATTAGAGCTTAGGCAAACCACAGACCAATTTACAGCTTTTGGTTTGTAAGTATGGGTGAGGGGGAAGTGTTGGGGCAGAAGTGTTGGAATGCCTTGATATTTCTGCATGTATCTTCTGAGAAAATATGCCTATAGACTAATATTTTATATCATTGGAAAGCACATAGATCAAGGAACAATATGAGCATAATATTATTTGCATAATATTATTTGGACAGAGTAATTATTAAAAAAAGTTATGGGCAGTCTAAATCAAAGATGTTTCCCCCCCCAGTTTCAGGTATAGTCCCCCCTTAAGGGGGTCCACTACCCAAAAAAACAACCAAAAAAACACAACTTCTCTCTGCTTCAGAATTTTTATTTGAAATCTTGTATGATGTGTACCTATACACAGACCTACCTTCTGGTGCTGTGCCAACTACCCAGCTACAACTGATCCGGACTTAGTGAACATTTAAGATTTCACGAGGACCGTCATATTTGGAAACTAGTTTACTTTGGGATTTCACAACTTACCACACGGGAAATTACAAAGTATGAAACACAATATAACATTGAGTTTTTTTTTAAATAGTGTGATCATGGATTTAAAAAACTATTGCAATTTCTTGGTAGCATTTTCATTGTTTTTTTGACATCATACTTGCTTAAAATTAAAAACAGAGAATGTCATCTTGTAGCACTCATTGAGAGGAAACAGAATCTATATAATTTTTTCCAAATATGAAGCAGGGAGAACCGTCCTTGGCCCCCCAAAAAACAACTTTTTGGGGACAGGCATTTTAAGGACTAGTATAGTATTTCAATGGTTGAATCATTAAAAAAACACCAAAAGTGGTATAAATATACATACTAGAAAAATCAAGAATAGGTAGGGGAAGTTTGGTCTGTCCTATATAGGCCACTTCCTAGGGGGATGACCAGAATCACTGGTTTACTTCCCTTGTCGGCTCCGCGGCCATTGAAACTCACTACTACATGAAGCGTCTTCTTCGCAAATCGGGAGTACTCAAGTTAGTATAAGTCCAGAAATCCAAATCTTCTCCAATTTGGAAGGCAGCATCTTGCATGTACTGTCATCATATTTTGGGGGGAAAACCAAAAAAACAAAAAAACAAAAATTTTGGGGGTAGTGGACCCCCTTAATGTTTCGACTAGATCTAGTCGAAACATTGAGTGAATAAAATTTGAAGTTGATGATTTAATGTTGCTATTGCTGAGCCTGTTAAGGCCATCACATATATATTACAGCACAGTGTGGAACTATTTAGTAACTAACCTAATAACAATCTATCAACAGTACTTAATTAATAAAATTATCCACAATATTAAGTTACAAGTGTCCCGCTGCTCAAGGAGGGGGGAGATGGGAGGGGACCAAAGATCATTCCTCAGCTCACCATACAACAGTTCCTTTCTCCTCTGCCACCACTTCCCTACCCAATACATAACACACTCGCCCACCTCCTCGATCACTGCATCACTTACTCCCTCCACATCTTTCCCCAAAAGCAATGCCACCTTTCCATCCTTACTCACTCTTCTTAATTCATCCAGCCACTGTTTTGCCCCTACAATTCTGCGCACCTCATCCATCAGTACCAGCCGATCCCTCTCAAATTCCCTGCATGTCACCAAGAAATGTTCCACATCCTCCCCTGCTTCACTATCACACATTATACACCTCTCATCCCTAACTATCCCACATCTCTTCTTATCCTCTAACATCCCAGCTGATGCAGTCCTCAGTCGAAATTGCAGCCGCACACCTTCCTGACCATGCATGGACCTCACATACCTCTCCACCCCTGCACCATTCTTTGCCGATTTATAATAATTCAGTATACTCTTTCCGTCTACTTCGTCCTCCCAGTCCTTCTAATTTCTCACCTTCACTTTCCCCTTTCACTTGCGCACTGACCCAACCTCGTTGTTTATCTCATACTTTCTCCTCAAGATCTCATATTCTTCGTACTTTCTCCTCAAGATCTCATATTCTTCCCACCATCCAATTCCTTCATCCTCTCTTAGTTTATTTACAACAACTTTTACCAATCTGCTCTGTTCCAACACCTCTAATCTCTTGCCCAACAAAACCTTCATCTCTTCCCTCCTCTCCTCTAGCTTCCTCCACCCCATATCTCTCAATACTGCCATTCCTGGTACTGTACTACTTGCCCCCAACAATCTCCTACCCACTCTCATCTGTACTGACTCTAACTTCTTGCAAGAATTATGTCCTCCTGTTCAACATTGTGGCCAAACTAGGTCTCACACACCATTCTTCCTCTGTCTACTTCCACCTGCCTATTCACTCTACTCATCCATATTACCTTTCCAACCCACTCTTCTGCCTTCTTTGCCATCTTCTTTAACTGAACATTACCCCTTAGCTTCCTATCAAACCATATTCCTAAGTACTTGAATTCTTTGACCTCTTCCAATATCTCCTCACCAATCCTCCAATGCACTTCTGCTTCCTTCTTCCCTACTACCATGACCTTGCTCTACTTGCTATTAAATTTCATCTTCCACCTTAACACATACGCCTGTACCACATCCAACATAGCTTGAGTTCCACCCCTGAGTCAGCCAGAAGAACATCATCTGCATACATAAGTGCCCCACACCAGCAGCCTTCCACTTTGACTCCTACCTCCAATTCCTCTGCCATTCCCATCAAATATATATTGAAAAGAAGTGGAGACAAAGGACATCCCTGCCTAAGTCCATTCTCCATTCTCCACAGTGAACCACCTTGACCTCCTTCCATTCAACATCACTGTCGTCTCCACCCCCACTATACAATCCTACACATGTCCTCACAAGTTTCTCCTCTACTCCATACTTCCTCAACTTCTGCCACAGTCCCTCCCTCCACACAATGTCATATGCCTTACTTATGTCCAGGAAAGCCAGATATGAAGCTTTTTTCTCGCTCTTCCTCACTTCACAAACTCCTCTTAACACCAACCCCTGGTCTGAACATCTCCTCTGTCTCCTAAATCCTCCTTGCGCTTCCGTCAAAATCCTATCCTCAGCGAACACTCCCAACCTCCTTGCCAACACTCTCGCAAACACCTTCACCACACTGAAATTCCCCTACTTCGTCCTCGTCACCATCCTTGTGGAGAGGTACTAGTAAACTCCTCTTCCAGTCCACTGGGCAGCACTCAATCCTCATCACCACATTCATCACCTGCACCATCACCTCCACCAACCTTCTACACCTCCATACATCAGCATCTCATTCAACATTCCATCAGGGCCTGGAGCCTTTCCTCTCTTCAAACACTTCATTACCTCTACTACTTCTTCCCAACTTACTTCTTCACACATACCCAGCTCATGTCCACCCACTTCTCCTATCTCTAATTCTTGTACTGTGGCTTTTCCTCCCCCAGTGTTTTGCCATCACCTCCAACACCTTGTCCACCATCCTTCCCTCATCATCTTTCACTCCTTTTATCCTTCTCTCCTTCCTCTTTGTTCTTAAATCATTCCAAAACAGCTTACAACTAGTCCCACCCGGCTCTCTAATCTTCTTTATAGTTCTCTTCCTCAATTCCTTCTTCTCTTTCCTAATAGCTTCCTTTCTTGCTTCTCTATAGTCATCCCATAGTTGTCTTAATGTAGCCTCTCTCTCCCCTCTCTTCCTGGCTTCCCTCAGCCTCTTACATTTCTCCTTCCTGACACCAATTAACCACTCCATATCCTCTGACCCCACCATCCCTCTGACCTGTCTGTAATCTTCTTCCTTCCAATTCCTTTCTCCGCTGCAGCCAAAACTTTCTCCTTCCACCTACTCCACACCTCTTCAACTATGTTTCCTCCCAACTCTTGCTCAAGCTCTCTCACCTCCTCTTCCCACCCCATGAACATTTCCTCCACTGCCTCCTGATACTCCATCCAGTCTAGCCTATTGTTAACTCTCCATTTATGTCGCTCTCTTCTCACTTGTACCTCTCTCCTACCCCACGTAATTTCTCCCCAAATAATGTTATGGTCCGACCCCACATCCAGCTTGTCTGAGTCCTCAACTACTACCTAGCTACATCAGTGTCCTCACTAAACAACGTATTATCTATGACCTCCCCACATTCCCACGTCCACCTGATTATTGAGAAGGTGATTTTAATGTTGTCAACTGAGAGTTTGAGACATTATAGGAAGCATTTTCTTCACCTAATCGCATGAATGAGGCATCTGAGCTGGAAATAAATAAAAGCAATGGATGCAATGACTCCCATGACTTGAGAAATGATTTGCTAAGTGTGGATTTCTGAATTGCGATGAGAAATGTTTTTTTTTGCCAAGTGTGGATTTCTGGACTGTCCGATTTAATGAGGCTGGTGAGGCAATGAGGATGATGAGGCGAGTAGGAGCTAACAACCCTGGCTGAAACTCCTGACAAGAGTCTACTAATGTAATTGTATTCATGGCACATACTGGATGTTTGATAGGTAAGCATCGTTACCGTGCATACAATATTGGTCCGAGTAGCTGATGAGTTGAGTTGGAGATGATCTAGTTGTCCAGGTATCATCCGTATTTACGACTCGTCGTGATCACTACAACATGTTAACTGGGCGGAAGATGAGATATGACAATGGTAAACTATTTAGCACGAAAGAACGCACGTTTATAAAGAGCTACTAAAGCGATAGCTGGATCGAACTGCTTGGTTTAGTGGAATATCTTGGGACTCATTTCTAATGGTCAATCTTGGGACTCATTTCTAGTGGTCAAAATGTGCTTCAAAATGTGCTGGCTGTAATCTTTCCTCCTTCAAACAGTGCACTTCTGCCAAAGTTGCTGCTGGGCATACCAAATGTTGAGATCCTTGCAACATTCTTCTGTTGGTAGTCTACCTAGGTAGTGTATGTCAGTTCAAGGTGCAGCCGTAGCAGCAATTTTTATTATTATGATGTCATTCAAGCCTATATTGTCTCACTCGACTATTTTGATTTTAATATAATATTATATATATATATATATAATATTATGTATATATAATATTATGTATATATATATATGTATAATTGATTATGTTGTGAGCAGAGGCAGCATTGCAGCTTCCTGGGCTGCCCCATTGTAAGGTGGTTGTGAACATAGACAGTGCCTGTTCTGCCCTCTGCACTAACCATGATGAACACTTACTGGCAGTTGTGGGAAGAAAAGGTGAGATTTTGATCGGAGAGGAGATTGTGCACATATTGTCAGTGATGATCGCAAAGAACGTGTTTTCTGATGTTCTTGTGCACTTGCTGGCCATTTTTTGTTGTTGCTCTGCTTCATAGTGTTTGCATTTTACCCGGGTAAAACCTATTTAACCCAACCCAGTGGGTAAAACCTGTGTTTTAGGTATTTCGCCCAGGTTTTACCCCCAGGTTTTTTACCCAGCCCAGGTTTTTTACCCCTATTTGACCCGTTTTTTTAACCCGTTTTTTAAACCCGGGTTTTACCCAGGTATTACCCAGTGATATAAAACACTTATTGTAGCCCTGTCACAGCCCTGTCCCAGAGCCACTAGTGTCTGGGTGATGGTGGATACCAGGGCTATTTAAAAGGCAAGCAAATGCCACAGGTCAACATTCACTGCTTACAGTTTAGTAAGTGTACTGCAATTACAAAAATGAGAAAGCCCAGAAACTCGTCTTCTGCCACAGGCTCCTGCGAGGACCTCAGGAGATTGACTATTAAATCTGTTTAACTTGCATATCAATTGGACTTTAATTTCTCTGCGAGCTAGTAGAGTGAACAACACATTGGTGCATGCATAGTGACTCTAGTGTCCTCCAGCTCTGAGTTTCTCTGTGAGCTAGTAGAGTGAACAACATATTGGTGCATGCACAGTGACTCTAGTGACTCCATGAATCTTGTTTAAATATTTAAACAAATCATTAAATTAAAAATATATGTTTTAGTAGACAACCTTGTCACTTGATAAATAAATGCTGAGTGAAACACAGCTCCTGTTTTTGTCTAGTTCTTTACAGTTGCCATTTATTGAATGTCTTATTGAATGTCTTACTTCCTGCAGAGTTAATTTCTTATAATATCTCTACAGTTTATAATAAATCTATTGTGTCTATTATTTTATCCTGGGTTGTATCCATTGAGTAAAACCTGGGTAAAACCCGGGTAAAAGGTATTTAACCCAACCCAGGTTAAACCCGGGTTACACCCAAGCCCTGGGTAAAACCTGCGAACTCTGTTCGTAGTTGCTGCTAATACTGGAATGCTATATACATATATGGTGTATATACATATATGGTGTTATATAATATATGGTATAATGGTGTATATACATATACGGTATTATATGTACATATATGGTGTTATATAGTATATGGTATATATATATACATGGTGTATGGGCCAGGAGGATTCCCCAGCATACACATACACACACACACAGAGCCTACATCTCAGCTAAACTCATATGCATATATGGTATTATATGTATATGGTATATGTGTGTATATAAATAGATGGTATTGTATATATATATATGCATATATGGTTGTATATATGTATCATATATGGTATATATATGGTATTATATAATTATATATTATGGTATTATATATATATATATGGTATTATATATATGCATATATTATGGTGTAGTGTTCAAGATCTTCAAGCTATTTCCTGACAAGATTGAGCATGCCATCAATCTCAGAGACCTCCCAATCAAGCAAGTTAACCTGAAGTATAGCAGCAATGACGTCCAATGGAACCCGAAGGATGGTACAGCATATGTGTGTGGGTGTGAGGGTATGTGTGTGTGTGTGCATGTGTATATGTGTGTATGTATGTGTGTGTGTAAGTGTGTATGTGTGTGCGTGTGTATGTATGTGTGTGTGTGTGTGTGCGCGTGCTTGTGTTTATTGCACTTTGCTACATTTCACTCCTGTTTACTCCTCCCTCCCTCCCTCCCTCCTCCCCCTCCTCCCTCCCTCCCCGTCCCCCCTCTCTCCCCCTCTCTCCCTCCGTTTGGTCCAGATTTTCAGCTTGCTACAGCTCCAACTAATGGCAGTGTTGTTCTGTGGGACATTACTAAAAGGACCAAGTCAAAGTTATGTACGCTGGTATACAGAGATAGAAGATTGGAATGATGACGATCCTTTACCACATATAGTATACTAGTTTCGGTACACATCACTGTTTCATACAGAGAAAGGTACCATAGGATAATCCCCCCCCCCCCCCCCCCCCCCCACTCACCCCCAACAAACATTTTGAAATTTGATTACTCAGCTTATTGAACTATCAGTTATAAACGATATTTGCAACACAATGTGGGTGTTTGAAAATGTTCCAGTTATAGAGTTTATATGATTATCATTGTTAGTTTGAATATATCTAAGAGTTGGACAAGTTCAGTTCTAGAACCTCAATTGTGATCTGCATTTACCCTGTGGTGGTGTGCACAGTGAGCTTAGCTTCCACTGCGCTTTTGCTCAACCTTGTGGTCAGTTTACTAGGAATATCTTCAATTTGAAACCACAAACTCAGAGAAAGTAATGTCATCCTGGGGGAGGAGTCCCAGAGCCCCTCCTCTATTTTGTGTTGTGCCAAAGATTGCAGTTGCTGTGTACATGAAGAGTGTTACACTTTTTATTGCTACATGTATCTCAAAGCTGTGAGACTATATAGCAATGCCTACACCTTGCATGTGATACCCTTTACCTAACACATGTGATACCTAACACATGTGATACCTAACACATCTGATCTTCCTTTACCTAACACATTTGATGTCCTTTACCTAACACATTTGATGTCCCTTACCTAACACATTTGATGTCCCTTACCTAACACATTTGATGTCCCTTACCTAACACATTTGATGTCCGATGTCCCTTACCTAACACATTTGATGTCCCTTACCTAACACATTTGATGTACCTTACCTAACACATTTGATGTCCCTTTACCTAACACAGTGCATGCATTTGATGGCTTCCACCAGAGAGCAGTGAACAAGCTTAGTTTCCACCCGAAGGAGCCCAACCTTCTCCTCAGTGGCTCCCAGGACAACACCATGCATCTGTTTGTGAGTTGATCATGGTTACTACAAATTCTTCTCCCCTCCCCCTCCCCTTCCTGTCTTCCTTCCTTATTAATTTACTTTTTAATTACCCATTAAGTATTTGTGATTATGTAATAATCCCCAGTAGAAAGTGTGTAATATATGTGATAAGTATATTCATGCTTCTGTATTACTGTACATGCAGGACACGCGCCATCTTCAATGTGTAGCAACCTATAAAGGACCTGACAGTGTCAGAGATGTGAAGGTCGAGTTGCAGTAGCTAGAACCTATTATTATTATTATTATTATTATTATTATTATTATTATTATTATTTATTATTATTATTATTATTATTATTATTATTATTATTATTATTATTATTATTATTATTATTATTATTATTATTATTATTATTATTATTATTATTATTATTATTATTATTATTATTATTATTATTATTATTATTATTATTATTATTATTATTATTATTATTATTATTATTATTATTATTATTATTATTATTATTATTATTATTATTATTATTATTATTATTATTATTATTATTATATTATTATTATTATTATTATTGTTATTTATTAGTATTAGTATTAGTAGTATTAGTATTATTATTATTATTATTATTATTATTATTATTATTATTATTATTATTATTATTATTATTAGTATTAGTATTAGTATTATTATTAGTAGTAGTAGTGTTATTATTATTATTATTATTATTATTATTATTATTATTATTATTATTATTATTATTATTATTATTATTATTATTATATTATTATTTTATCTTAAATTGTTATTATTTTAAACTATTATAGTATTATTGTAATTGTTTAGTTTTGTAGTGTATAACACTACTACTACTACTACTACTACTACTACTACTACTACTACTACTACTACTACTAATAATAATAATAATAATAATAATAACGAATAACTAGCTAACTAATAATATATATATATATATATTATGATAACAACAATAATTTCAGAACAGTTATCTAGTTATTGAACAAGTCCAGTCCTGACTACCCCACTGTATATTTTATTATTATTATCTTTAATTTTATTATTATGTTATTGTTGTTATTGTTGTTGTTATTATTTAATTTAATTATTATCATAATAATAATTATTATTATTAAAAAAAGAAGATTATTGTTATTGTTGTTATTATTATTATTATTATTATTATTATTATTATTATTATTATTATTATTATTATTATTATTATTATTATTATTATTATTATTATTATTATTATTATTATTATTATTATTATTATTATTATTTTTTATTTTTTTTATTTTTTTATTTTATTTTTTAAATTTTATTATTATTATTAATAATAATATAAGTCAAGTTGTACAAAGGGTTAAATCTGTGTATTACATCCATAAGCTTAAGTGTGTACCTATTACATGTTTGTAATTATATTATGTGTGGGAGGGTGTGGCAGTTGAGCAGTTTGTGCTGTTCCACCTCTCATCTCTCTCTGTTGTGATGTAGTCATCTCTCTCTGTTCTGATGTAGTTCATCTCTCTCTGTTCTGATGTAGTTCATCTCTCTCTGTTCTGATGTAGTTCATCTCTCTCTGTTCTGATGTAGTTCATCTCTCTCTGTTCTGATGCAGTTTCCAACAGTAGTCAACAACGATTACCTCTTCGCAGCGTGCTATGACAATGGAGTACTGCATGTACGTCCCTGTGTGTGTGTGTTGTGTGTGTGTGTGTGTGTGTGTGTGATAGTGGTGCAGCACAATAAAAGGCTCACTCGCACCATTTATGGCATGCACCACGTGCAGGTATGGGATCGTCGCCATGGTGAGCATCCCGTGAAGCAGATGCCATGTCACAACGGGCCGGTCTATTGCTGTGCCTGGCACCCAGAGAGAGAGCACCACATCATGACCGCCGGCAGGGACAAGATGATAAAGGTAAAGGCTGGTTCACAATACACAATACGACGCAAACAGCGAATGTCGCGTCATGTCGAGTCCTAAAGCGTCTTGTGAACCATGTGTGTCCGTACGCATTCTAAAAAAAGTGAATGCTTCAAGGCGTTCGGATAGACTCGAGTTCTATTTCTGCGTCCAGGTGCGAAACGCCCTCATCCGTCCGGCCAATCAGATTTCTTCTTCATCCTATGTGATTTTGTCAACCTGCGCATTATTTAGAAAACTACACTAAGCGGGAGTTTCTAAGCAATGGATGTTGTGTGTCGTAGTCATCATCACTCTCAGAGCTGTCGTCGAAGTCGGACTCCCAAGTATTCGCGATCTTCAATAAAGAGGTCAAAGGTCGGGATTCAGTCACCATCGTTTACACCGCGCCTCTTGGAACAACATTGTGAACCATGACGATGCGGTAGAACGCTACTTTTGAGAACACTTGAGGACGCTTCGCACAGCGGCGCAGCTGAAAAAAGGTATTGTGAACCAGCCTTAAGTCAGAGTCTCTGCACTGGTCTCTGCTCAGAGTTGTGCCTTCGCAAAGGAATCTTCTACAGTCCCCTCAGCTGCCCCAGGACTTGTCATTCAAGAAACATAAAATGTCTGGTGATTCTCACTTGTTTTTCAGGAGCCCATAACTTATTCTCCGTAGCCGGTGTGGTTGGTTTCTCTCGGGGTGGCTGTTGGCGGCCTCAGTACATGGCAACTTGGCATCCATGGATACTCAGTCAGGCAGAGTGGGCATGCGTGTATGTATGGACATCTGCAGATGAACCGTGGATATCCCTAGTAACTTAGATACTCTGACAGAGGGGTGGGTGGGTTATATGTGAGCATCTGCAGATGAACCGCGGGTATCCCTAGTAACTTAGATACTCTGACAGAGGGGTGGGTGGGTGGTGGGTTATATGTGAGCATCTGTAGATGAACCGTGGGTATCCCTAGTAACTTAGACACTCTGACAGAGGTGTGGGTGGGTTATATGTGAGCATCTGCAGATGAACCGTGGGTATCCCTAGTAACTTAGATACTCTGACAGAGGTGTGGGTGGGTTATGGGTGGGTTATATGTGAGCATCTGCAGATGAACCGTGGGTATTCCTAGTAACTTAGATACTCTGACAGAGAGGTGGGTGGGTTATATGTGAGCACCTGCAGATGAACCGTGGGTATCCCTAGTAACTTAGATACTCTGACAGAGGGGTGGGTGGGTTATATGTGAGCACCTGCAGATGAACCGTGGGTATCCCTAGTAACTTAGACACTCTGGCAGAGGGTGGGTGGGTTATATGTGAGCATCTGTAGATGAACCGTGGGTATCCCTAGTAACTTAGATACTCTGACAGAGAGGTGGGTGGGTTATATGTGAGCATCTGCAGATGAACCGTGGGTATCCCTAGTAACTTAGATACTCTGACAGAGGTGTGGGTGGGTTATATGTGAGCATCTGCAGATGAACCGTGGGTATCCCTAGTAACTTAGATACTCTGACAGAGAGGTGGGTGGGTTATATGTGAGCATGTGCAGATGAACCGCGGGTGTCCCTAGTAACTTAGATACTCTGACAGAGGTGTGGGTGGGTTATATGTGTGCATCTGCAGATGAACCATGGGTATCCTTAGTAACTTAGATACTCTGACAGAGGTGTGGGTGGGTTATATGTGTGCATCTGCAGATGAACCACGGGTATCCCTAGTAACTTAGACACTCTGACAGAGGGTGGGTGGGTTATATGTGAGCATCTGCAGATGAACCACGGGTATCCCTAGTAACTTAGATACTCTGACAGAGGTGTGGGTGGGTTATATGTGTGCATCTGCAGATGAACCACGGGTATCCCTACAGGGTTGTATACAGAAATTTTGCCAAGGGGGGGCGAACTTGAGATATGGAAAAATAAGGGGGGGCGAGAATGATACAATGATGGTGTATGTAATGTATAAGGGTGGTGTCTAATTTCAAGGGGGGGGGGCGAGAATGATACAAGGGGGGGCGAATGCCCCCCCCCCCGCCCCCCCCTAAATACACCCCTGCCCTAGTAACTTAGACACTCTGACAGAGGGTGGGTGGGTTATATGTGAGCATCTGCAGATGAACCGTGGGTATCCCTAGTAACTTAGATACTCTGACAGAGGGGTGGGTGGGTTATATGTGTGCATCTGTAGATGAACCATGGGTATCCCTAGTAACTTAGATACTCTGACAGAGGGGTGGGTGGGTTATATGTAAGCATCTGCAGATGAACCGCGGGTATCCCTAGTAGTAACTTGGTCATTCATGGATGACACGGGATTGACAATGACAGTGACACCTTTGCATAAGATGATTTAAGTTCGATACAAACCCTTTTCATGAAGTTCCACAAGAACAAATATTCTTGAACTACATTATGTTGACAAGAAAGGAAACAAGACCAAACCCTTGTTGACCACACCCAGTTGTGTAGGTGACCCTTTACCATTTATATATATATATATATATTTAAATGTAAAGGGTCTCATCTAACTTAGGGTTCAGTCCTTGCTTCTAGCAGATTCTAGCAGATATAAACTCTCAACGAACTCTCAGTTGACATAATGTAGATGAATGTAATCAGCTTTAAATTTTCTCACTCGACGTTCCGACGAAGTGCTCCAGCCTTCATCAGGAATGAGGAAGTCAATCAATATATATATTTTTTAATTGTTATATCTGGTTGAGCTGTGAGAGCTTACACGAGCTACCAAGTGTAAGCTTCACGGCCTCCAGGGCTTTAAAAAATTACTCCTTCATCTAAACTTGTTATATTGTTGTTGATAAAAGATGGACAAGTAGAAGATAAATCACTGAAAACACGTTTCAAACTCTTCTCACATTTGCTTCAGTTGTTTTAGTTGGTGTCCTGCCTTTAGTGAAGGATTGAAGGCATGCTGGGTGTCTCTTTGGTGTAATATATATAGCTGCTGAAATCACCATTAGCTAAGCAGCTGCCTATGTGAGTTTTAGCTGAGACAGCTGTTCTCGAGTTATTTCTTCCCCCCTGCCTTCTGTCTGCCATTTTAAAGTGGCTATTATAGGCATTAAATTATTTTTATTTTTATTTTTAATGTCCAACATGAACGGCCGCCACTGTATCTTAGCAACTGATGCAATTGCATACACCTAACTCCCCCAATTTTTAATACTCTATTTAGAGTGCATGGAAAGGTTCCTCTAAAAGGCTTGCATGAGTGGCCTGGCAAAGAAGTTTGGGGTCCTTGAAAAAGGTACTTAGACAATAAGAATTGCCAGGCCCTTCATGAAAGTGCACGACAAAGAAGGCTGGGCATCTGTATTGATATTTTGTTGTTGTTATTGTTGTTGTTGTTATTGTTGTGCTTAGGGATACAGCATAGAGAGTCGTCCTAGAGATATCTTCACCATCCCCAACCGCCTCTCAGTGGCTCGTGCAAAGTGGAGACCAGGGCACAAAAGCCACATCACCAGGTGCACACAATACACTTCCTAACATACCTCAGCTCAGGCACACACACACACACACACACACACACTCCGAAGTCTTTGAAGAGGTGCATTTTAATACTAAATATTTCGTGTAGAAAAGGGTTAAAAATATTCTGCTGCTCGGTATAAAAAGGGAAGGTTCAAGGTGTTCTACCTATTTTTGGCCCAGTTCCCTCTTTCTGCCTATCTCGGGCCCAGTTTCCCATTTCTACCTATTCTTGGCCCAGTTCCCTCTTTCTGCCTATCTTGAGCCCAGTTTCCTTTTTCTACCTATGCTTAAGTGTAGTGTGTGCATGTGTGGTGTGTGTGCCCATGTGATCTGTGTTGTAAATACAACGATATATTGCATCGCACTTGTTCTGTAGTTGTTCCCACTTCCTGGACAATACAGTGTTACTATGGGACAACAGGCGACCCTTTATACCGTACGCCTCTTTCTCCGAGCACTCTGACGATGTGACAGGTGAGTCATGGTGCATATTATCTTTGGCAGCTGCAAACGATGCCAGTGATGACAGGACAGAAATGGCCTTATAATTAGCATGTACAGGGGAACTGTGGACAGAATCCATTTTTATATAATGGAAAGTCAAGAGTGGGAAAAATTCTTCCCGCCTTTAAACAGAGTGTAATATATGGGGCCATTTTCTGCGTCCTTAATCTACTTCCGGACTGGAATTTTAGTCCTAGTATTTTGCACTGTTAGACGTTCTTAAGGTTAACTATAAAATATAATCCACTTCACATACTCAGCGTTTAATCAATGAACCACTCGTACGATGTTTTTTCCCATGCTATTAGATTTTCTTTGGCTCAATGATCAAGTTCTCTTGACGTGTTCCAAGGATGGGAAGCTAGTGCAGCAGTTGTTTGCTGACGCGCAGAGACCCGTGGAAAAAGCTGTAAGCCATTGCTTTAGTTCGAGTGTTGTCTGGGAGTGGCAGGGATAGACTTCCCGGATGTCACGGCAAGAAGACCCCTAACTATCCCCTAGCTACCTAGTCTGTACCTGCCCTCCCCCCTCCCTAGGAAAGGACATCCGGTACAGTCCCTGACGCTCCCACTTTCTTCACGTGACAATCTTGCATGCCTTTACACAGCATGCATGTAGTAATTTATATAACTGTGTAGTACTTTACATCACACCAGATGTAATAATTCACATTTATACCACATTTACTCCATCACATGTAATACTTTATCACATGTAATACTTTACACCACTACATGCAGTAATTTACACCATCACATGAAGTTATTTACACCACATGTAGTAATTTATATTATACCACTACAAGAAGTAATTTACACCATCACATGTAATACTTTACACCACAACATGCAGTAATTTACACCATCACATGAATTAATTTACACCATCACATGTAATACTTTACACCACTACATGCAGTAATTTACACCATCACATGAATTAATTTACACCATCACATGTAGTTATTTACACCATCACATGTAGTTATTTACACCATCACATGTAGTTATTTACACCACATGTAGTAATTTATATTATACCACTACATGAAGTAATTTACACCATCACATGAAGTAGTTTATACTATCACATGTGATAATTTGCATGTTCTATCACATATTAATCTTTCATGTAGTCCCCTGTGGGGCTCTCCTTCCGTCCGGACGGAGCTCTGGCTCATGCCTGCAGCGAAAACTTAGCGAGACGAAACAAGTCCACACATTACAAGTAAGTTTGGCTGCATTATCTCATGATCCCAAGTGCAGAGTTCAGAGTACACACAATATTATAGTAATAGGCTGTGTCACATGTAAGGGTGTGAATTAATATTGGAAATGTATTGATCTCAACATTGGAATGGAGTCAATACTGGAATGAAAATTAGCACTGGAATGGGGGGATTGGATTGCAGAAGTGATGTTTGAACATTCACTTGTCATGTTTATAATGACATCATTCACACTTTCTTCTACAGGTAACACCAGTTAAAAAAAAAAATAATAAATAAATTGTTGCAACATTTAAAAATAATAATTATTATTATGTGGTCATACACTATCCTTCATGTTCAAAGCCATGCCACTGGCTTCTTGATGTACCACCATCTTTACTAGCTATGTATTTGTTATGCACTTTTCCCTCAGACCTTGTGTTTTGTCAGGGTGTACCATCTTTACTAGCTATGTATTTATTATGCACTCTTCCCTCAGACCTTGTGTTTTGTCAGGGTGTCAGCACATAACCCATCCTGGCTCCATAGCTTTGTGTGACTTGATGCAGAAACTCCACTCCTTGTTCCCTGCCCTAGTCGTAGTTCTAGCTCGACCTAGTTCTAGCTCTCCTTAGCTCTAGCCCTAGCTATGCCCTAGGTCTATCCCCACTTCTAGCCCTAGCTCTACTAGTCTAGCCCCACCTAACCCTAGCAGCCCCACTTATAGCCCTAGAGCCCCACTTATAGCCCTAGCTCTACCTAGTTCTAGCCCCACTTATAGCCCTAGCTCTACCTAGTTCTAGCCCCACTTATAGCCCTAGCTCTACACTAGTTCTAGCCCCACTTATAGCCCTAACTCTACCCTAGTTCTAGCCCCACTTATAGCCCTAGCTCTACCTAGTTCTAGCCCCACTTATAGCCCTAACTCTACCCTAGTTCTAGCCCCACTTATAGCCCTAGCTCTAGCCCCACTTATAGCCCTAGCTCTACACTAGTTCTAGCCCACTTATAGCCCTAGCTCTAGCCCCACTTATAGCCCTAGCTCTACCTAGTTCTAGCCCACTTATAGCCCTAACTCTACCCTAGTTCTAGCCCCACTTATAGCCCTAGCTCTACACTAGTTCTAGCCCACTTATAGCCCTAACTCTACACTAGTTCTAGCCCCACTTATAGCCCTAGCTCTACCCTAGTTCTAGCCCCACTTATAGCCCTAGCTCTACCCTAGTTCTAGCCCCACTTATAGCCCTAACCCTACCCTAGTTCTAGCCCCACTTATAGCCCTAGCTCTACACTAGTTCTAGCCCACTTATAGCCCTAACTCTACACTAGTTCTAGCCCCACTTATAGCCCTAGCTCTACCCTAGTTCTAGCCCCACTTATAGCCCTAGCTCTACCCTAGTTCTAGCCCCACTTATAGCCCTAGCTCTAGCCCCACTTATAGCCCTAGCTCTACACTAGTTCTAGCCCACTTATAGCCCTAGCTCTAGCCCCACTTATAGCCCTAGCTCTACCCTAGGTCTAGCCCCACTTATAACCCTAGCTCTACCCTAGTTCTAGCCCCACTTATAGCCCTAACCCTACCCTAGTTCTGGCCCCACTTATAGCCCTAACTCTACCCTAGTTCTAGTTCTAGCCCCACTTATAACTCTAACTCTACCTAGTTCTGGCCCCACTTATAGCCCTAACTCTACCCTAGTTCTAGCCCCACTTATAGCCCTAACCCTACCCTAGTTCTGGCCCCACTTATAGCCCTAACTCTACCCTAGTTCTAGTTCTAGCCCACTTATAGCCCTAACTCTATAGTTCTGGCCTCACTTATAACCCTAGCTCTACCCTAGTTCTAGCCCAACTTATAACCCTAACTCCACCCTAGTTCTAGCCCCACTTATAGCCCTAACTCTACCTAGTTCTAGCCCCACTTATAACCCTAACTCTACCCTAGTTCTAGCCCCACTTATAACCCTAACTCTACCCTAGTTCTAGTTCTAGTCCCACTTATAACCCTAACCCTACCCTAGTTCTGGCCCCACTTATAACCCTAACTCTACCCTAGTTCTAGTCCCACTTATAACCCTAACTCTACCCTAGTTCTGGCCCCACTTATAACCCTAACTCTACCCTAGTTCTAGTCCCACTTATAACCCTAACTCTACCCTAGTTCTAGCCCCACTTATAACCCTAACTCTACCCTAGTTCTAGCCCCACTTATAACCTAACTCTACCCTAGTTCTGGCCCCACTTATAACCCTAACTCTACCCTAGTTCTAGCCCCACTTATAACCCTAACTCTACCCTAGTTCTGGCCCCACTTATAACCCTAACTCTACCCTAGTTCTAGCCCCACTTATAACCCTAACTCTACCCTAGTTCTAGCCCCACTTATAACCCTAACTCTACCCTAGTTCTAGCCCCACTTATAACCCTAACTCTACCCTAGTTCTGGCCCCACTTATAACCCTAACTCTACCCTAGTTCTAGCCCCACTTATAACCCTAACTCTACCCTAGTTCTAGCCCCACTTATAACCCTAACTCTACCCTAGTTCTAGCCCCACTTATAACCCTAACTCTACCCTAGTTCTGGCCCCACTTATAACCCTAACTCTACCCTAGTTCTAGCCCCACTTATAACCCTAACTCCACCCTAGTTCTAGTCCCACTTATAACCCTAACTCTACCTAGTTCTAGCCCCACTTATAACCCTAACTCTACCCTAGTTCTGGCCCCACTTATAACCCTAACTCTACCCTAGTTCTAGCCCCACTTATAACCCTAACTCTACCCTAGTTCTAGCCCCACTTATAACCCTAACTCTACCCTAGTTCTAGCCCCACTTATAACCCTAACTCTACCCTAGTTCTGGCCCCACTTATAACCCTAACTCTACCCTAGTTCTAGCCCCACTTATAACCCTAACTCCACCCTAGTTCTAGTCCCACTTATAACCCTAACTCTACCCTAGTTCTAGCCCCACTTATAACCCTAACTCTACCCTAGTTCTAGCCCCACTTATAGCCCTAGCTCTACCATAGTTCTACTATAGCCCCACTTATCGCCCTAGTTCTAGCCCTACTTATAGCCCAGCCCTAACTCCACTCTAGCCCTAGCTCTAGACCACTTGTGTTTCATCAGAATCACTAGCTTCTCCGCCCCCTCCTTTCTTTTTGTCTGATTTCTTCATTCCCTCCAGCTCTCAGAGCTTCGCTCGCCCCTCCCACCGCCCCATGTCCTTCCGCAAGTCTGAGAGCGAGCCGGACCAGCTCTCTTTCCTCCTCTTCACCAGTTCACTCCGCGAGCACAAGAACAGCTCGGCAGACCAAGATGTAAGTGGACAAACGTTTCCGACAATCCAATGCAGTACATGTATGCCTATCAGAACAGTGAAATAGATTTGTGTACAGTTTTGCTAACCTTTTCCACCCTGTTTTTTATTTTTTTATTTTTTGAGAATTACCAAGCTCTAAATGAGGAAGTGAAAATATATAAATACTGTACATATCAAGCGTGTTATCTGTGTTACTTACTGTGATGTTAGTTTAGGGTCAAACAAGTTCTACTTCCAATAAAAGCCCACTGTGTTAAACAGATAGCTGTATGTATATCACCACTTTCTTGAATGTTTGTCCTAGGCCTTCTCTATGGCTGCTTATCCTAGGCCTTCTCTGTTACTACTTGCCCTAGGCCTTCTCTGTAGCTGCTTGTCCTAGGCCTTCTCTGTGGCTGCTTGTCCTAGTCCTTCTCTGTAGGCCTTCTCTTGTCACTGCTTGTCCTAGACCTTCTCTGTTGCTACTTGTCCTAGGCCTTCTCTGTAGCTGCTTGTCCTAGGCCTTCTCTATGGCTGCTTATCCTAGGCCTTCTCTGTCACTGCTTGTCCTAGACCTTCTCTGTTGCTGGGCCTTCTCTATGGCTGCTTATCCTAGGCCTTCTCTGTCACTGCTTGTCCTAGACCTTCTCTGTTGCTGCTTGTCCTAGACCTTCTCTGTCACTGCTTGTCCTAGGCCTTCTCTGTTGCTGGGCCTTCTCTATGGCTGCTTATCCTAGGCCTTCTCTGTCACTGCTTGTCCTAGACCTTCTCTGTGGCTGCTTGTCCTAGGCCTTCTCTGTGGCTGCTTGTCCTAGGCCTTCTCTGTGGCTGCTTGTCCTAGGCCTTCTCTGTGGCTGCTTGTCCTAGGCCTTCTCTATGGCTGCTTGTCCTAGGCCTTCTCTGTCACTGCTTGTCCTAGGCCTTCTCTGTTGCTACTTGTCCTAGACCTTCTCTGTAGCTGCTTGTCCTAGACCTTTTCTGTTGCTACTTGTCCTAGACCTTCTCTGTCACTGCTTGTCCTAGGCCTTCTCTGTGACTGCTTGTCCTAGACCTTCTCTGTGGCTGCTTGTCCTAGACCTTCTTTGTTGCTGCTTGTCCTAGGCCTTCTCTGTCACTGCTTGTCCTAGGCCTTCTCTGTGGCTGCTTGTCCTAGGCCTTCTCTATGGCTGCTTGTCCTAGGCCTTCTCTGTAGCTGCTTGTCCTAGGCCTTCTCTGTTGATGCTTGTCCTAGGCCTTCTCTATGGCTGCTTGTCCTAGGCCTTCTCTGTGGCTGCTTGTCCTGTGGCTGCTTGTCCTAGACCTTCTCTGTTCCTGCTTGTCCTAGGCCTTCTCTGTCACTGCTTGTCCTAGGCCTTCTCTGTCACTGCTTGTCCTAGGCCTTCTCTGTAGCTGCTTGTCCTAGGCCTTCTCTGTTGATGCTTGTCCTAGACCTTCTCTGTAGCTGCTTGTCCTAGGCCTTCTCTGTGCTGCTTGTCCTAGGCCTTCTCTGTGGCTGCTTGTCCTGTGGCTGCTTGTCCTAGACCTTCTCTGTTCCTGCTTGTCCTAGGCCTTCTCTGTCACTGCTTGTCCTAGGCCTTCTCTGTCACTGCTTGTCCTAGGCCTTCTCTGTCACTGCTTGTCCTAGGCCTTCTCTGTCACTGCTTGTCCTAGACCTTCTCTGTGGCTGCTTGTCCTAGACCTTCTCTGTGGCTGCTTGTCCTAGACCTTCTCTGTGGCTGCTTGTCCTAGGCCTTCTCTATGGCTGCTTGTCCTAGGCCTTCTCTATGGCTGCTTGTCCTAGGCCTTCTCTGTCACTGCTTGTCCTAGACCTTCTCTGTGCTGCTTGTCCTAGGCCTTCTCTGTTTCTGCTTGTCCTAGACCTTCTCTGTCACTGCTTGTCCTAGGCCTTCTCTGTCACTGCTTGTCCTAGGCCTTCTCTGTCACTGCTTGTCCTAGACCTTCTCTGTAGCTGCTTGTCCTAGACCTTCTCTGTAGCTGCTTGTCCTAGGCCTTCTCTGTCACTGCTTGTCCTAGACCTTCTCTATGGCTGCTTGTCCTAGGCCTTCTCTGTCACTGCTTGTCCTAGGCCTTCTCTGTCACTGCTTGTCCTAGGCCTTCTCTGTAGCTGCTTGTCCTAGACCTTCTCTTTGCTGCTTGTCCTAGGCCTTCTCTGTCACTGCTTGTCCTAGACCTTCTCTATGGCTGCTTGTCCTAGGCCTTCTCTGTCACTGCTTGTCCTAGGCCTTCTCTGTCACTGCTTGTCGTAGGCCTTCTCTGTAGCTGCTTGTCCTAGACCTTCTCTGCAGCTGCTTGTCCTAGGCCTTCTCTGTTGCTGTTTGTCCTAGACCTTCTCTGTTGCTGTTTGTCCTAGGCCTTCTCTGTTGCTGTTTGTCCTAGACCTTCTCTGTAGCTGCCTGTCCTAGACCTTCTCTGTTGCTGTTTGTCCCAGACCTTCTCTGTTGCTGTTAAAGCTTGTACTACGCAATATCTACTGCTCGGAGTTTTGTTTCTCGTATTGGTGTTGGTTGGACAAATTTGTGTAGGGTGGGACGTCCACCCACGACACTCTCCAGGCTCTGCTAAGCAACAGTCCAAATGTTCGCCATCTCTTCTAGCTAGCACGGTGCATGCACTCGTTAGTCCAAAGTGTTAGTTACATCTGTGCAAAGGCATTCCTTTTTAAGGGGCTGCTCAGTACTTAGCACCCATTTTCTTGTTGCCTCTCACCATAAGTATAGTACCTGCCAAGCAACCAGCATTTGTGGTATTGCAGCGGAATACATTGATGGTATTTGTTCATCATGCATAAATACTCTGTATGGTGAGGTTGGTGCAGGGTTGTTGTTATTTACAGCATACGTTCTCTGCAGATGTTCAAGGATATTTTTGAGACGTGTGCCAAGTCTTATAAGTTCCACGGCTTGCCAGTGCACGAGCTCTGTGACCATAACTACAAGGTGAGCCGACCTTGCAGGTCATGTAGGCTGAGATGCAGCCCGGAGGAATGTCTTGGTGGGCTATGTTTAGGAATAAGTTGGAACTGCTTTGAAGCCAATGCAGTTGAAGATTTGAAGAGATAGCACGTGCCTCTGTGTCCATGTGACATGGCAAAATAGATGAGTGGGAAGTCATGTGTGGGTGTGTTGGTGTGGTTTAGCGTGCTATTAGTTAGGTGGAGGTGTGTGTGTGTCACAAATACATGCACACATACATGTTCATATAAACAAACAGATATACAAACACACACATGTTCATAATACACGCATACACACACACATACATGCACACATACATACACATACATGCACACATGCATACACACATACATACATACATCACATGCATGGACACACACATACATACACACACATACATACACACATACACATACACACATACAAAACATACATATGCACATACATACACATACATGCACACATGCATACACACATACATACACACCTACGTCACATGCATGCACACACACACACACGCACTCTACACACATACATATACATACACACATACATGCGTAGAGTAGGGATCAAACTATTTTTGTGGCTATTTTTAACTCTTTTTTGAATACATACATGTGCAAATGAAGTATGTGTCGTGAAGAATGGAGGTGGAGGCTTGCACGTGCTAGTAGTGGAGGCTTGCACGTGCTAGTAGGTGACACATGTACCAGTGATGTAGTAGGTGGAGGCCTCTACCACAGTATCTGCATGGCACGTGCTAGTAGTGGAGGCTTGCACGTGCTAGTAGGTGACACATGTACCAGTGATGTAGTAGGTGGAGGCCTCTACCACAGTAGTTGCATGGCACGTGCTAGTAGGTGACACATGTACCAGTGATGTAGTGGGTGGAGTCCTCTACCACAGTAGCTGCATGGCACGTGCTAGTAGGTGACACATGTACCAGTGATGTAGTGGGCGGAGGCCTCTACCACAGTAGTTGCATGGCACGTGCTAGTAGTGAAGGCTTGCACATGCTAGTAGGTGACACATGGACCAGTGATGTAGTGGGCGGAGGCCTCTACCACAGTAGTTGCATGGCACGTGCTAGTAGGTGACACATGTACTAATGATGTAGTAGGCAGAGGCCTCTACCACAGTAGTTGCATCATGGCACGTGCTAGTAGGTGACACATGTACGTACCAGTGATGTAGTAGGTGGACAGTAGTTGCATGGCACGTGCTAGTACTGTAGGTGACACATGTACCAGTGATGTAGTAGGCAGAGGCCTCTACCACAGCAGTTGCATGGCACGTGCTAGTAGGTGACACATGTACCAGTGATGTAATAGGTGGAGGCCTCTACCACAGTAGCTGCATGGCACGTGCTAGTAGGTGACACATGTACCAGTGATGTAGTAGGCAGAGGCCTCTACCACAGCAGTTGCATGGCACGTGCTAGTAGGTGACACATGTACCAGTGATGTAATAGGTGGAGGCCTCTACCACAGTAGCTGCATGGCACGTGCTAGTAGGTGACACATGTACCAGTGATGTAGTAGGTGGAGGCCTCTACCACAGTAGTTGCATGGCACGTGCTAGTAGTGGAGGATTGCACGTGCTAGTAGTTGACACATGTACCAGTGATGTAGTGGGTGGAGACCTCTACCACAGTAGTTGCATGGCACGTGCTAGTAGGTGACACATGTACCAGTGATGTAGTGGGCGGAGGCCTCTACCACAGTACTTGCATGGCACGTGCTAGTAGGTGACACATGTACCAGTGATGTAGTGGGCGGAGGCCTCTACCACAGTAGTTGCATGGCACGTGCTAGTAGGTGACACATGTACCAGTGATGTAGTAGGCTACCACAGTAGTTGCATGGCACGTGCTAGTAGTGGAGGATTGCACGTGCTAGTAGGTGACACGTGTACCAGTGATGTAGTAGGTGGAAGCCTCTACCACAGTAGTTGCATGGCACGTGCTAGTAGGTGACACATGTACCAGTGATGTAATAGGTGGAGGCCTCTACCACAGTAGTTGCATGGCACGTGCTAGTAGGTGACACATGTACCAGTGATGTAATAGGTGGAGGCCTCTACCACAGTAGTTGCATGGCACGTGCTAGTAAGGTGACACATGTACCAGTGATGTAGTGGGCGGAGCTTTCTCTAACACAGTAGTTGCATGGCACGTGCTAGTAGGTGACACATGTACTAGTGATGTAGTAGGTGGGGCCTCTACCACAGTAGTTGCATGGCACATGCTAAAAGGTGACACATCTATGTCATGTAGGTGGCGAAGGACCTCTCTCTTGACCACGCCTCCCAGACCTGGCTCATGCTGAAGCTGCTGTATTGCGGGGACGATCCCGACTGTTCTCGGCTTGGCCTCATTGAGATAGTCCCGCCATCTACCCGGGTAGTGTCGAGTAGACTTTCAATTAGTCAGAGTGGAGTAAGTGCAAACAATAGCAGAGACAGTATCTGGGGTCAGCAAGGTCATGTGTGTGGGTGTGATGCTAGGGGCTGTCCCCTGGTCAGCAATATGGAGATGTCTGGAGTATGTATAACGATCTAACTTTTCATGTCACTTCCTGTTGGCCTGTTGGAATTCTGTGTTACTTGCTTCTGTGACTTTGTTTTGCTTCCTGTTTTAGTTTTGTGTGACTTCCTGTTGTCCTGCTTTGACTTCCTGTTAGCCTGTTGTCATTTCCTGTTGGAATTCTGTGTTACTTGCTTCTGTGGTTTGGTTTTGCTTCCTGTTTTAGTTTTGTGTGACTTCCTGTTGTCCTGCTTTGACTTCCTGTTAGCCTGTTGTCATTTCCTGTTGGAATTCTGTGTTATTTGCTTCTGTGGTTTTGTTTTGCTTCCTGTTTTAGTTTTGTTTGACTTCCTGTTGGCCTGTTATCATTTCTGGTTGGCATTCTGTGTTACTTGCTTCTGTGGCTTTGTTTTTCTTCCTGTTTTAGTTTTGTGTGACTTCCTGTTGTCCTGTTTTGACTTCCTATTAGCCTGTTGTCATTTCCTGTTGGAATTCTTGCTTCTGTGGTTTGGTTTTGCTTCCTGTTTTAGTTCTGTGTGACTCCCTGTCATGGTTTGTACTCCCAACTTATAAACAATTGCTTGTGAGTTCTGGTTCCTTCTGGCCTAAAATGAACCATCATATGTGTCTGAAATACTGCACGGGGAAGTTCTCTAATAATCTCTAGTCCTAATTAGTGTGCATGCAAAGTTGGTAGCTTTGCCTGTTGCTTGGTCACCACGGGGAGCATGCTGGTGAGAGTGGAGTGCAGCTTTCTGTTGGTGCAGAGATGGAAGCTTATGGTGGTCAAGCAGCAGCTGCAAGCAACCGAGTCTAGGGAGGAGCCAACAGGAAACCATGTGACCATCAGCACGAGTGGTACAGTTGGCAAAGTCAGACAGGAGGTAACCCGAGTTACTTTTAAATTTCCGACTAAATATATAGACGGTGTGCAATAGTATGTGATAATTCCTTTAATTAGAACTAGCACCTGCATTGGTTGACAACCAAGGTGTGACACAAGTTCAGAGTCCTTTTCCACATGGACAGGAGTGAACTCTGACCTCCATGGGTGATCCCGGGGTTGCCCACGATACCACACTACACCTGGCGTGTCTCCAAATGGTGTCTAGAATTCGTTCAGCTCTCGAGCAGATATAGAGACTGATTAACTGCATGCTGCACACACACACTGGCGACATAACGCATCATTTTTGTTGACATTATGGACGCCAAATGCATCACACCACTTGAATACAATCAGATTCTATTCAAGGGATGTGACATGAAGTGATGTGATGTGATGGCACAATTTGTGAAGCAGCCTTATGCCTACAATGCTTGTGACAATGAGTATCGTGAATAATTAATGAACTGATTATCTGTTGTTGTTGTTGTTGTTAGTATTTGACACGTGCAGCTGGGGACCAAATCTGTATACCATAAATATAAATCTGGAATCATTTGTGGTCCTTCCCCAGCATAACCATGACATTACATCATCTTGATGTCATCATCAATGCTGTATGGATCGGTATTAGGTCTTCAGCTAAGGTTAAGCTGTTAGGAACCAGCTTTATCTGTTGCTAGTAATGGCAGCTTGCATTTCTAAGCTGTGGGGAACCAGCTTTATATGTTGCTAGTAATGGAGGCTTGCATTCCTAAGCTGTGGGGAACCAGCTTTATATGTTGCTAATATGTTGCTAATGGAGGCTTGCATTCCTAAGCTGTGGGGAAACAGCTTTATATGTTGCTAGTAATGGAGGCTTGCATACCTTAGCTGTGGGGAACTAGCTTTATATGTTGCTAATGGAGGCTTGCATTCCTAAGCTGCGGGGAACCAGCTTTATATGTTGCTAATGGAGGCTTGCATTCCTAAGCTGTGGGGAACCAGCTTTATATGTTGCTAATGGAGGCTTGCATTCCTTAGCTGGGGGGAACCAGCTTTATATGTTGCTAATGGAGGCTAGCATTCCTTAGCTGTGGGGAACCAGCTTTATATGTTGCTAATGGAGGCTTGCATTCCTTAGCTGTGGGGAACCAGCTTTATGTTGCTAATGGAGGCTTGTATTCCTTAGCTGTGGGGAACCAGCTTTATATGTTGCTAGTAATGGAGGCTTGCATTCCTAAGCTGTGGGGAACCAGCTTTATATGTTGCTAGTAATGGAGGCTTGTATTCCTAAGCTGTGGGGAACCAGCTTTATATGTTGCTAATGGAGGCTTGCATTCCTTAGCTGTGGGGAACCAGCTTTATATGTTGCTAGTAATGGAGGCTTGCATTCCTAAGCTGTGGGGAACCAGCTTTATATGTTGCTAATGGAGGCTTGCATTCCTAAGCTGTGGGGAACCAGCTTTATATGTTGCTAATGGAGGCTTGCATTCCTAAGCTGTGGGGAACCAGCTTTATATGTTGCTAATGGAGGCTTGTATTCCTTAGCTGTGGGGAACCAGCTTTATATGTTGCTAATGGAGGCTTGCATTCCTAAGCTGTGGGGAACCAGCTTTATATGTTGCTAATGGAGGCTTGTATTCCTAAGCTGTGGGGAACCAGCTTTATATGTTGCTAGTAATGGAGGCTTGCATTCCCTAAGCTGTGGGGAACCAGCTTTATATGTTGCTAATGGAGGCTTGTATTCCTAAGCTGTGGGGAACCAGCTTTATATGTTGCTAATTAATGGAGGCTTGCATTCCTAAGCTGTGGGGAACCAGCTTTATATGTTGCTAATGGAGGCTTGCATTCCTAAGCTGTGGGGAACCAGCTTTATATGTTGCTAGTAATGGAGGCTTGCATTCCTTAGCTGTGGGAAACCAGCTTTATATGTTGCTAATGGAGGCTTGCATTCCTAAGCTGTGGGGAACTAGCTTTATATGTTGCTAGTAATGGAGGCTTGCATTCCTTAGCTGTGGGGAACCAGCTTTATATGTTGCTAATGGAGGCTTGCATTCTTTAGCTGTGGGGAACCAGCTTTATATGTTGCTAATGGAGGCTTGCATTCCTAAGCTGTGGGGAACCAGCTTTATATGTTGCTAGTAATGGAGGCTTGTATTCCTTAGCTGTGGGGAACCAGCTTTATATGTTGCTAATGGAGGCTTGCATTCCTTAGCTGTGGGGAACCAGCTTTATATGTTACTAATGGAGGCTTGCATTCCTAAGCTGTGGGGAACCAGCTTTATATGTTGCTAGTAATGGAGGCTTGCATTCCTTAGCTGTGGGGAACCAGCTTTATATGTTGCTAATGGAGGCTTGCATTCCTAAGCTGTGGGGAACCAGCTTTATATGTTGCTAGTAATGGAGGCTTGCATTCCTAAGCTGTGGGGAACCAGCTTTATATGTTGCTAGTAATGGAGGCTTGCATTCCTAAGCTGTGGGGAACCAGCTTTATATGTTGCTAGTAATGGAGGCTTGCATTCCTAAGCTGTGGGGAACCAGCTTTATATGTTGCTAATGGAGGCTTGCATTCCTTAGCTGTGGGGAACCAGCTTTATATGTTGCTAATGGAGGCTAGCATTCCTTAGCTGTGGGGAACCAGCTTTATGTTGCTAATGGAGGCTTGTATTCCTTAGCTGTGGGGAACCAGCTTTATATGTTGCTAGTAATGGAGGCTTGCATTCCTAAGCTGTGGGGAACCAGCTTTATATGTTGCTAGTAATGGAGGCTTGTATTTCTAAGCTGTGGGGAACCAGCTTTATATGTTGCTAATGGAGGCTTGCATTCCTTAGCTGTGGGGAACCAGCTTTATATGTTGCTAGTAATGGAGGCTTGCATTCGTAAGCTGTAGGGAACCAGCTTTATATGTTGTAATGGAGGCTTGCATTCCTTAGCTGTGGGGAACCAGCTTTATATGTTGCTAATGGAGGCTTGCATTCCTAAGCTGTGGGGAACCAGCTTTATATGTTGCTAATGGAGGTTTGCATTCCTAAGCTGTGGGGAACCAGCTTTATATGTTGCTAGTAATGGAGGCTTGCATTCCTAAGCTGTGGGGAACCAGCTTTATATGTTGCTAATGGAGGCCTTAGCTGTGGGGAACCAGCTTTATATGTTGCTAATGGAGGCTTGTATTCCTTAGCTGTGGGGAACCAGCTTTATATGTTGCTAATGGAGGCTTGCATTCCTAAGCTGTGAGGAACCAGCTTTATATGTTGCTAATGGAGGCTTGTATTCCTTAGCTGTGGGGAACCAGCTTTATATGTTGCTAATGGAGGCTTGTATTCCTTAGCTGTGGGGAACCAGCTTTATATGTTGCTAATGGAGGCTTGCATTACTAAGCTGTGGGGAACCAGCTTTATATGTTGCTAATGGAGGCTTGCATTCCTAAGCTGTGGGGAACCAGCTTTATATGTTGCTAGTAATGGAGGCCTGCATTCCTAAGCTGTGGGGAACCAGCTTTATATGTTGCTAATGGAGGCTTGTATTCCTTAGCTGTGGGTAACCAGCTTTATATGTTACTAGTAATGGAGGCTTGTATTCCTTAGCTGCGGGGAACCAGCTTTATATGTTGCTAGTAATGGAGGCTTGTATTCCTTAGCTGTGGGGAACCAGCTTTATATGTTACTAGTAATGGAGGCAGCTTTATATGTTGCTAATGGAGGCTTGCATTCCTAAGCTGTGGGGAACCAGCTTTATATGTTGCTAGTAATGGAGGCCTGCATTCCTAAGCTGTGGGGAACCAGCTTTATATGTTGCTAATGGAGGCTTGTATTCCTTAGCTGTGGGTAACCAGCTTTATATGTTACTAGTAATGGAGGCTTGTATTCCTTAGCTGCGGGGAACCAGCTTTATATGTTGCTAGTAATGGAGGCTTGTATTCCTTAGCTGTGGGGAACCAGCTTTATATGTTACTAGTAATGGAGGCAGCTTTATATGTTGCTAATGGAGGCTTGCATTCCTAAGCTGTGGGGAACCAGCTTTATATGTTGCTAGTAATGGAGGCTTGCATTCCCTAAGCTGTGGGGAACCAGCTTTATATGTTGCTAGTAATGGAGGCTTGCATTCCTTAGCTGTGGGGAACCAGCTTTATATGTTACTAGTAATGGAGGCTTGTATTCCTTAGCTGTGGGGAACCAGCTTTATATGTTGCTAATGGAGGCTTGCATTCCTAAGCTGTGGGGAACCAGCTTTATATGTTGCTAATGGAGGCTTGCATTCCTTAGCTGTGGGGAACCAGCTTTATATGTTGCTAGTAATGGAGGCTTGCATTCCTAAGCTGTGGGGAACCAGCTTTATATGTTACTACTAATACTAGTAATGGAGGCTTGTATTCCTTAGCTGTGGGGAACCAGCTTTATATGTTGCTAGTAATGGAGGCTTGTATTCCTTAGCTGTGGGGAACCAGCTTTATATGTTGCTAATGGAGGCTTGCATTCCTAAGCTGTGGGGAACCAGCTTTATATGTTGCTAATGGAGGCTTGCATTCCTTAGCTGTGGGGAACCAGCTTTATATGTTGCTAGTAATGGAGGCTTGCATTCCTTAGCTGTGGGGAACCAGCTTTATATGTTACTAGTAATGGAGGCTTGTATTCCTTAGCTGTGGGGAACCAGCTTTATATGTTGCTAATGGAGGCTTGCATTCCTAAGCTGTGGGGAACCAGCTTTATATGTTGCTAATGGAGGCTTGCATTCCTAAGCTGTGGGGAACCAGCTTTATATGTTGCTAGTAATGGAGGCCTGCATTCCTAAGCTGTGGGGAACCAGCTTTATATGTTGCTAATGGAGGCTTGTATTCCTTAGCTGTGGGTAACCAGCTTTATATGTTACTAGTAATGGAGGCTTGTATTCCTTAGCTGCGGGGAACCAGCTTTATATGTTGCTAGTAATGGAGGCTTGTATTCCTTAGCTGTGGGGAACCAGCTTTATATGTTACTAGTAATGGAGGCAGCTTTATATGTTGCTAATGGAGGCTTGCATTCCTAAGCTGTGGGGAACCAGCTTTATATGTTGCTAATGGAGGCTTGCATTCCTAAGCTGTGGGGAACCAGCTTTATATGTTGCTAGTAATGGAGGCTTGCATTCCTTAGCTGTGGGGAACCAGCTTTATATGTTACTAGTAATGGAGGCTTGTATTCCTTAGCTGTGGGGAACCAGCTTTATATGTTGCTAGTAATGGAGGCTTGCATTCCTAAGCTGTGGGGAACCAGCTTTATATGTTGCTAGTAATGGAGGCTTGCATTCCTAAGCTGTGGGGAACCAGCTTTATATGTTGCTAATGGAGGCTTGCATTCCTTAGCTGTGGGGAACCAGCTTTATATGTTGCTAATGGAGGCTAGCATTCCTTAGCTGTGGGGAACCAGCTTTATGTTGCTAATGGAGGCTTGTATTCCTTAGCTGTGGGGAACCAGCTTTATATGTTGCTAGTAATGGAGGCTTGCATTCCTAAGCTGTGGGGAACCAGCTTTATATGTTGCTAGTAATGGAGGCTTGTATTTCTAAGCTGTGGGGAACCAGCTTTATATGTTGCTAATGGAGGCTTGCATTCCTTAGCTGTGGGGAACCAGCTTTATATGTTGCTAGTAATGGAGGCTTGCATTCGTAAGCTGTAGGGAACCAGCTTTATATGTTGTAATGGAGGCTTGCATTCCTTAGCTGTGGGGAACCAGCTTTATATGTTGCTAATGGAGGCTTGCATTCCTAAGCTGTGGGGAACCAGCTTTATATGTTGCTAATGGAGGTTTGCATTCCTAAGCTGTGGGGAACCAGCTTTATATGTTGCTAGTAATGGAGGCTTGCATTCCTAAGCTGTGGGGAACCAGCTTTATATGTTGCTAATGGAGGCCTTAGCTGTGGGGAACCAGCTTTATATGTTGCTAATGGAGGCTTGTATTCCTTAGCTGTGGGGAACCAGCTTTATATGTTGCTAATGGAGGCTTGCATTCCTAAGCTGTGAGGAACCAGCTTTATATGTTGCTAATGGAGGCTTGTATTCCTTAGCTGTGGGGAACCAGCTTTATATGTTGCTAATGGAGGCTTGTATTCCTTAGCTGTGGGGAACCAGCTTTATATGTTGCTAATGGAGGCTTGCATTACTAAGCTGTGGGGAACCAGCTTTATATGTTGCTAATGGAGGCTTGTATTCCTTAGCTGCGGGGAACCAGCTTTATATGTTGCTAGTAATGGAGGCTTGTATTCCTTAGCTGTGGGGAACCAGCTTTATATGTTACTAGTAATGGAGGCAGCTTTATATGTTGCTAATGGAGGCTTGCATTCCTAAGCTGTGGGGAACCAGCTTTATATGTTGCTAGTAATGGAGGCCTGCATTCCTAAGCTGTGGGGAACCAGCTTTATATGTTGCTAATGGAGGCTTGTATTCCTTAGCTGTGGGTAACCAGCTTTATATGTTACTAGTAATGGAGGCTTGTATTCCTTAGCTGCGGGGAACCAGCTTTATATGTTGCTAGTAATGGAGGCTTGTATTCCTTAGCTGTGGGGAACCAGCTTTATATGTTACTAGTAATGGAGGCAGCTTTATATGTTGCTAATGGAGGCTTGCATTCCTAAGCTGTGGGGAACCAGCTTTATATGTTGCTAGTAATGGAGGCTTGCATTCCCTAAGCTGTGGGGAACCAGCTTTATATGTTGCTAGTAATGGAGGCTTGCATTCCTTAGCTGTGGGGAACCAGCTTTATATGTTACTAGTAATGGAGGCTTGTATTCCTTAGCTGTGGGGAACCAGCTTTATATGTTGCTAATGGAGGCTTGCATTCCTAAGCTGTGGGGAACCAGCTTTATATGTTGCTAATGGAGGCTTGCATTCCTTAGCTGTGGGGAACCAGCTTTATATGTTGCTAGTAATGGAGGCTTGCATTCCTAAGCTGTGGGGAACCAGCTTTATATGTTACTACTAATACTAGTAATGGAGGCTTGTATTCCTTAGCTGTGGGGAACCAGCTTTATATGTTGCTAGTAATGGAGGCTTGTATTCCTTAGCTGTGGGGAACCAGCTTTATATGTTGCTAATGGAGGCTTGCATTCCTAAGCTGTGGGGAACCAGCTTTATATGTTGCTAATGGAGGCTTGCATTCCTTAGCTGTGGGGAACCAGCTTTATATGTTGCTAGTAATGGAGGCTTGCATTCCTTAGCTGTGGGGAACCAGCTTTATATGTTACTAGTAATGGAGGCTTGTATTCCTTAGCTGTGGGGAACCAGCTTTATATGTTGCTAATGGAGGCTTGCATTCCTAAGCTGTGGGGAACCAGCTTTATATGTTGCTAATGGAGGCTTGCATTCCTAAGCTGTGGGGAACCAGCTTTATATGTTGCTAGTAATGGAGGCCTGCATTCCTAAGCTGTGGGGAACCAGCTTTATATGTTGCTAATGGAGGCTTGTATTCCTTAGCTGTGGGTAACCAGCTTTATATGTTACTAGTAATGGAGGCTTGTATTCCTTAGCTGCGGGGAACCAGCTTTATATGTTGCTAGTAATGGAGGCTTGTATTCCTTAGCTGTGGGGAACCAGCTTTATATGTTACTAGTAATGGAGGCAGCTTTATATGTTGCTAATGGAGGCTTGCATTCCTAAGCTGTGGGGAACCAGCTTTATATGTTGCTAATGGAGGCTTGCATTCCTAAGCTGTGGGGAACCAGCTTTATATGTTGCTAGTAATGGAGGCTTGCATTCCTTAGCTGTGGGGAACCAGCTTTATATGTTACTAGTAATGGAGGCTTGTATTCCTTAGCTGTGGGGAACCAGCTTTATATGTTGCTAATGGAGGCTTGCATTCCTAAGCTGTGGGGAACCAGCTTTATATGTTGCTAATGGAGGCTTGCATTCCTTAGCTGTGGGGAACCAGCTTTATATGTTGCTAGTAATGGAGGCTTGCATTCCTAAGCTGTGGGGAACCAGCTTTATATGTTACTACTAATACTAGTAATGGAGGCTTGTATTCCTTAGCTGTGGGGAACCAGCTTTATATGTTGCTAGTAATGGAGGCTTGTATTCCTTAGCTGTGGGGAACCAGCTTTATATGTTGCTAGTGGAGGCTTGTATTCCTTAGCTGTGGGGAACCAGCTTTATATGTTGCTAATGGAGGCTTGCATTCCTAAGCTGTGGTTTATCTAGTAATGGAGGCGTGCATTCCTTAGCTGTGGGGAACCAGCTTTATATGTTGCTAATGGAGGCTTGCATTCCTAAGCTGTGGGGAACCAGCTTTATATGTTGCTAGTGGAGGCTTGTATTCCTTAGCTGTGGGGAACCAGCTTTATATGTTGCTAATGGAGGCTTGTATTCCTTAGCTGTGGGGAACCAGCTTTATATGTTGCTAGTAATGGAGGCTTGCATTCCTAAGCTGTGGGGAACCAGCTTTATATGTTGCTAGTAATGGAGGCTTGTATTTCTAAGCTGTGGGGAACCAGCTTTATATGTTGCTAATGGAGGCTTGCATTCCTTAGCTGTGGGGAACCAGCTTTATATGTTGCTAGTAATGGAGGCTTGCATTCGTAAGCTGTAGGGAACCAGCTTTATATGTTGTAATGGAGGCTTGCATTCCTTAGCTGTGGGGAACCAGCTTTATATGTTGCTAATGGAGGCTTGCATTCCTAAGCTGTGGGGAACCAGCTTTATATGTTGCTAATGGAGGTTTGCATTCCTAAGCTGTGGGGAACCAGCTTTATATGTTGCTAGTAATGGAGGCTTGCATTCCTAAGCTGTGGGGAACCAGCTTTATATGTTGCTAATGGAGGCCTTAGCTGTGGGGAACCAGCTTTATATGTTGCTAATGGAGGCTTGTATTCCTTAGCTGTGGGGAACCAGCTTTATATGTTGCTAATGGAGGCTTGCATTCCTAAGCTGTGAGGAACCAGCTTTATATGTTGCTAATGGAGGCTTGTATTCCTTAGCTGTGGGGAACCAGCTTTATATGTTGCTAATGGAGGCTTGTATTCCTTAGCTGTGGGGAACCAGCTTTATATGTTGCTAATGGAGGCTTGCATTACTAAGCTGTGGGGAACCAGCTTTATATGTTGCTAATGGAGGCTTGCATTCCTAAGCTGTGGGGAACCAGCTTTATATGTTGCTAGTAATGGAGGCCTGCATTCCTAAGCTGTGGGGAACCAGCTTTATATGTTGCTAATGGAGGCTTGTATTCCTTAGCTGTGGGTAACCAGCTTTATATGTTACTAGTAATGGAGGCTTGTATTCCTTAGCTGCGGGGAACCAGCTTTATATGTTGCTAGTAATGGAGGCTTGTATTCCTTAGCTGTGGGGAACCAGCTTTATATGTTACTAGTAATGGAGGCAGCTTTATATGTTGCTAATGGAGGCTTGCATTCCTAAGCTGTGGGGAACCAGCTTTATATGTTGCTAGTAATGGAGGCCTGCATTCCTAAGCTGTGGGGAACCAGCTTTATATGTTGCTAATGGAGGCTTGTATTCCTTAGCTGTGGGTAACCAGCTTTATATGTTACTAGTAATGGAGGCTTGTATTCCTTAGCTGCGGGGAACCAGCTTTATATGTTGCTAGTAATGGAGGCTTGTATTCCTTAGCTGTGGGGAACCAGCTTTATATGTTACTAGTAATGGAGGCAGCTTTATATGTTGCTAATGGAGGCTTGCATTCCTAAGCTGTGGGGAACCAGCTTTATATGTTGCTAGTAATGGAGGCTTGCATTCCCTAAGCTGTGGGGAACCAGCTTTATATGTTGCTAGTAATGGAGGCTTGCATTCCTTAGCTGTGGGGAACCAGCTTTATATGTTACTAGTAATGGAGGCTTGTATTCCTTAGCTGTGGGGAACCAGCTTTATATGTTGCTAATGGAGGCTTGCATTCCTAAGCTGTGGGGAACCAGCTTTATATGTTGCTAATGGAGGCTTGCATTCCTTAGCTGTGGGGAACCAGCTTTATATGTTGCTAGTAATGGAGGCTTGCATTCCTAAGCTGTGGGGAACCAGCTTTATATGTTACTACTAATACTAGTAATGGAGGCTTGTATTCCTTAGCTGTGGGGAACCAGCTTTATATGTTGCTAGTAATGGAGGCTTGTATTCCTTAGCTGTGGGGAACCAGCTTTATATGTTGCTAATGGAGGCTTGCATTCCTAAGCTGTGGGGCCAGCTTTATATGTTGCTAATGGAGGCTTGCATTCCTTAGCTGTGGGGAACCAGCTTTATATGTTGCTAGTAATGGAGGCTTGCATTCCTTAGCTGTGGGGAACCAGCTTTATATGTTACTAGTAATGGAGGCTTGTATTCCTTAGCTGTGGGGAACCAGCTTTATATGTTGCTAATGGAGGCTTGCATTCCTAAGCTGTGGGGAACCAGCTTTATATGTTGCTAATGGAGGCTTGCATTCCTAAGCTGTGGGGAACCAGCTTTATATGTTGCTAGTAATGGAGGCCTGCATTCCTAAGCTGTGGGGAACCAGCTTTATATGTTGCTAATGGAGGCTTGTATTCCTTAGCTGTGGGTAACCAGCTTTATATGTTACTAGTAATGGAGGCTTGTATTCCTTAGCTGCGGGGAACCAGCTTTATATGTTGCTAGTAATGGAGGCTTGTATTCCTTAGCTGTGGGGAACCAGCTTTATATGTTACTAGTAATGGAGGCAGCTTTATATGTTGCTAATGGAGGCTTGCATTCCTAAGCTGTGGGGAACCAGCTTTATATGTTGCTAATGGAGGCTTGCATTCCTAAGCTGTGGGGAACCAGCTTTATATGTTGCTAGTAATGGAGGCTTGCATTCCTTAGCTGTGGGGAACCAGCTTTATATGTTACTAGTAATGGAGGCTTGTATTCCTTAGCTGTGGGGAACCAGCTTTATATGTTGCTAATGGAGGCTTGCATTCCTAAGCTGTGGGGAACCAGCTTTATATGTTGCTAATGGAGGCTTGCATTCCTTAGCTGTGGGGAACCAGCTTTATATGTTGCTAGTAATGGAGGCTTGCATTCCTAAGCTGTGGGGAACCAGCTTTATATGTTACTACTAATACTAGTAATGGAGGCTTGTATTCCTTAGCTGTGGGGAACCAGCTTTATATGTTGCTAGTAATGGAGGCTTGTATTCCTTAGCTGTGGGGAACCAGCTTTATATGTTGCTAGTGGAGGCTTGTATTCCTTAGCTGTGGGGAACCAGCTTTATATGTTGCTAATGGAGGCTTGCATTCCTAAGCTGTGGTTTATCTAGTAATGGAGGCGTGCATTCCTTAGCTGTGGGGAACCAGCTTTATATGTTGCTAATGGAGGCTTGCATTCCTAAGCTGTGGGGAACCAGCTTTATATGTTGCTAGTGGAGGCTTGTATTCCTTAGCTGTGGGGAACCAGCTTTATATGTTGCTAATGGAGGCTTGTATTCCTTAGCTGTGGGGAACCAGCTTTATATGTTGCTAATGGAGGCTTGCATTCCTAAGCTGTGGGGAACGAGTTGCTAGCAATGGAGTCTTTGCATTCCTATGTTGTAAGACCATTGCCAGAAATGGCAGCCTCTTACTTGCGCTAACCTGCAAAAAGATAAACAAAACTTGTTTTCAACACGGAATATTTTGCAGTTTGAGATGAGGAGAAGCTAGGATGGTGTGTACCGACGGCAAGAGGGAGGAGCTAGCTTCAAGTGGTGACCTCTATCGCCTAGAATCTCGTGTGATTTTTTTAAATGATTTCTTCAAATGCAAACGAAGATAATTCTCCATGATGAAGACCGAGGCAGTTAAGTTGAAATGTTAGCGTAAAAACCAATTTGAGCTGATTAAAGATATCTCTTTGGTTCTTACAAGCTTCCTGGTTTCTTCTCCATTGAACTAACATTCTGGACCAAAAGATGTCCCAGAGTCAGAGTGAAGCATCTGCAAGACAAGTAGAGCTCACAGATCTTGTTCATCAGATGTATGTACTACGCTCATCTTTCCTGCTCCCCCCTGACATGGCCATGCTGTCTCTTCCTCTCGACTCTGCTCAGGGGCACTGTATTAGCTCTTTCCCGGCACGTCCATTTTGTGTCAGCCAGTGTCGATGTTGTTGATGCCACTCAAGGGCTTCCTGCTCTGTCCTTGCATGTTTTCCATTCGCTTCTCTGGCCCGTCTTCTTTTGACTCGTCCTGTTCAGGCACAAGATCTCTATTTCCCCCCACACAAAATTAAAATATATCGGACTGTTGTCTTGTGTGTGTGTGTGTGGGGGGGGGGGGGGGGGGGGGGCTTTGTTTTCACTGGTCTGAGCTCTGTCTTGATTTGGTTGCTTGTATTTCTTTTATTCCTTAAAATGAAGGCTAGAGCATCTTGTCGAAACGTCAAGTGAGTAAATTTCAAGTTGATTATTGAGAAGGTCATTGTAGTTTAGCTTAATTAGGGACACGAGCCTGCTTTACCAGCTAGGAGCTTGAATAGCAGTGTTGTGCAAAGTTGAACCATTGAAGCCCCCCAAGGGGGCATAGTGAAAAGGAAGTTTTGCACATGTGTGATGAAGACCTACACCTTTGACCTTGGATGATCAACCTTTGACCTTGGATGACCAACCCTTGACCTTGGATGACCAACCTTTGACCTTGGATGGCCAACCTTTGACCTCCCAATCTTTGTGTCCTTGGATGACTAACTTTTGTCCTTGGATGACTAACCTTTGACTTTAGAAGACCAAACCATGAACTTCGATGACCAACCTTTGAAGACGTGCATGCATACACACAAACACTTCCAACACCCTCTCAGCACAGCATGATGAGATAGAAACTGGGAGGGAATTGGTCAGAGCAGTTGTACTCAGAATAATGCATTATATACCATAGATCTTGTGTTTTGGAAAAATATGATGGGTTTAAAAGGAATGTTAAAGGGGTGGAGGTGTGAGGAAAGGGGGGTGGGGGGGGGGGAGAAGTGACCTATCATGGAATTGGTACCCATTCAAACATGCTACATTACATGCATAGTGCAGAAACAGAATGTAAAATATATTCTCTACCACTGCTGTAACTATAGGAACGTTGATGGTCTTGTTTGTCTCTCCCTCTGTAGACTCCGTCTGTGATTGTGGACACCGCTAGCGACCTTCACAACACTGCCCCAGGCCATGCCCCTAGCCACGACTCTGTCCTCACTGCCGACAACAGACCTCCCACAAGCACGAGAGATGCCCCGCCTTCTTCCATAGGTAGACCACACCTCTTGCATTGCTGCTGCACATTCAGTGTTTTTGGCGTTTGTTTGCAGTTGATTCCGTGCAGGAGGAGAACGAAGAGGAAATGGAGGATCACGTTGGACTCAACGTGGATGCAGGTACGTGTTCTAAATATATCTTGTTGTACCCTACGAACTTGGCGTAGTTGATGCAATGACTGCCTCGCTAATCAACTTAAGTTTACTCACTCGACGTTAATTCCTGACGAAGGCTAGAGCATCCATTGAGTAGGTTGGTGATCGAGAAAGTCATTGCATGGCACATTTCCTTGATTCACATGTTCTAATCTGACAGGCATGCACGCATTAGTTGCACGAGCTCGAACAGGTGACGATTATTAATAAGCTTAAGCCACACCTCTATTCTAGTTTCGTCTTCTTCTTAGTCGGCTTCGTCGCTTGTGAAGGGATCGTCATCGTCAGTCCCTCCCTCCTTTTCTGTGGAGGTTGGCCATCTCGCTGGCGATGCAGCACTTTCTGGTACTTGCCCAGGCTTTAAACGGTTAATGTTGTTATCGTGTGACGAATCTGTCTCGACTGAAATGCCACAAGTTTTGAAGGATTTGATTATCACTTCAGTGGTGACAGGTTGCCGAGCTTGCTTCTCCCATTCCGGACAGCATTTTCTCTGCAGCTTTCATACTTCCTGCTTGGGTGCAGTCTATTCGAGGATGCTTTTTTAATTGGGAAAATCTGGTATATATGTATATATATATAAGAGGATGTATGTTTGTTTGACCGATGTTGAATTCCCGCGGAGAAGCCTCAAGTGGTTAATGACTCAAGGGGGATCTTTGGGGGAACTTTTTCATGAAGAAGGTCATGGGTATATCAGGTTTGGGATAGCTCCCTGGGGTGCGAGTGGCCACATCAAATGGTACGTCACTAGTGGCATTGTCGGCAGGTCGGCAATTTTGTCTAGAGATTTTCCTGCACTTGCGATTTTCACTTGCCGATGATTGCACATAAATAATGCAACATGGAACCCTTACCAACAAACTATGCTGGCTACATTGGAGCTCACCTCATGCAAACCGTTTGCTAGTGAGAATGCTTCTTCCTACTCTCTTAGAAAAACACCACGGTTAATGAAATGGCAACATTTCCAGAAGACTACGTTGTCATTTGATGGGATATACAACAAAAAAATTGATTTTATAATATTGAATATATAGCTATAGCGATAGGTGTCTAGGCTCTGCTTCATGGGAAATCGCGATACTGGGTACCTGATACTGGGTACCTTGAGCACAGCTACTGGGTGCTAGGCCCTGCTTCATGGGGAGCCGGATACTGGGTGCCTAAGCTTTGCTTCATGGGGAGTTCAGCTACTTGGTGCCTAGGCCCTGCTTCATAGGTAGCATTGCTACTGGTGCCTAGGCCCTGCTTCATGGGGACCCAGCTACTGGGTAGGCACATATTATTTCTTCAAGCTGGTTGGCATCCAGACAGACTATGTATACCGCTATGTATTATGATGTCTAGTGTATGTATATATGTAATATATACATATGTATGTGTGTATTTAAACATATGTGTGTGTACAGTATATATATGTGTATATATATGCATACACACACTCACTCACTCTTGTGTGACTTTGATGGTGAAAATTAAATGTTCCCAATTTTGATATTTCAGAATGTAAAATTTATTAAAGATTTCCATTTATAGAAGCCATTGGCCACCAATACTATGGTCAATTGCCAATTTTCTTCCTTTTCCCCCATTCTCTCCCCTGTCACCTCCTCCTTACCTTTCCTTCTGTTTTGTTGTTGTTGACATATTCCTTTGGAATAATACGGCAGAATATCGCTGTAGCATTAGGTGTAATAACATGTTTTTTGTTGTCGTTGTCGTTTTTTTGGGGGGTGTGTGTTATTATTACTACTACTACTACTACTACTACTACTACTACTACTACTACTACTGTTATTATTATTATTGTTGTTGTTGTTGTTGTTGTTACTTGTTACTATTATTATTATTATTATTATTATTATTATTATTATTATTATTATTATTATTATTATTACTACTACTACTACTACTACTACTACTACTACATGTACTATTATTACTACTACTACTATTATTATTATTATTATTATTATTTTTATTATTATTATTATTATTATTATTATTATTATTATTATTATTATTATTATTATCATTATTATTATTATTATTATTATTATTATTATTATTATTATTATTATTATTATTATTATTATTATTATTATTATTATTATTATTATTATTATTATTATTATTATTATTATTATTATATTATTAAAGGGTTTTTTCCTCTACAATATAATGCTGAGAAGATGGTACGTGTTTTAAACTTTTCTTTTAGCTATGGACTTCTTTGAGTCTAGTGACCATGACTTGGACCTGATGGACGGAGCTTGCCCGCCTCCTCGCAGCAGCTGGACTGATGTGCGTGTGTGAGCAATACGTGCACTACATGCACAAGTATGTGCACATGAATAATTATGAGTTGTGTCCAGTAATAGTCAACTTGTCAAGAAATGTGGTAAACGTATTTTTGGGGGTTCAGAGGAGTTAGGGGGAAATGGAGAAATGAAAAACAAACAAACAAAAAGCAAAGAGGTTAAGTAAGGGGGGTGGGGTACTGAGGTTCGTACTCGAGTCACAACAGTAGGTACACAATGGGTTGAAAAGTATGAAGAAAAATTTGAAGAAGAGAGGAGAATATGAAGGGGGTTAGAGGGAGGTGGATAGGAGATGAATGGGGTAGGAGATGAGGGGGTAGAGGGAAGTGGGGTAGGAGGTGAGGGTGACAACATAGTTTACAGTATTCCCTCCTACATGTACACGTCAGTATGTAGTGTGTACTTTAACCCTAGCACTCCTGGGATGGCAGTAGGGGAACTTTTCAAAACAAAACTAAACAACTAGCTAAGTCTTCAAATTAATGTTCCAGCCTTGCCTATTATAAAGTTATCTGGAGACTAATATTCATTTATTATTGTTGTTGTTGTTGTTTATTGTTGTTGTTATCATCGTTATTATTATTATTATCATCATTATCATCATTATTATTATCATCATCATCATCATCATCATCATCATCATCATCATTATTATTATTATTATTATTATTATTATTATTATTATTATTATTATTATTATTATTATTATTATTATTATTATTAATATTATTATTATTATTCATTTTCATTTTCATTATCATCATCATCATCATTATTATTATTTTATTATTCCTATTCCTATTAATTAACTTGAATTTTACTCTCTCGACAGCTGATGAAGGCTAGAGCCCTAGTCCAAACGGCGAGATACAATTTCAAGTTGATTATTGAGAAGGTCATATAATTTCGTTATGTCAACTGACATTTTGTTGAGAGTCATAATTACTACTGCTACTCCTATTACTACTATTAACACCTCATCTGTCCGTTCATTAGCGTCACGATTATGCGCATGCGCACAGTATGAAATTTTGAGCTACTCCGCGAGCTGCACAGCGTAGAACAAGAACTACTCAGGATGTAACAGAAAGCAATAGAGCTGCAGCACAGAGAAGGAGAAGGGAGGCCGCAAGTGAGCCTGCGCGAGAAATTGCAAGACAAATGGAGTGGAGAGTTCACTTAACTGATACAAACAGAGAAGCTGAGGATCTAACAGAACAAATGATACTTCACGGAGCAGAAATTTCAGTGAGTGCAAGGGGTGAGGAGAGAGCAGCACGCAATGGTAGGTGGAGAGAACTGAGGTCTACATTCAGCATCGACGGGCCAGGCAAGGAATAACTCTCACCACAAATATTATTCATCGTGAGGTATTTAATTCCTTCGTTGCCCCTTCTAGCGTATTTGATGTTTATTATGTATTATAATTATGGTATAATTTTAAAAAATAGACTACAACACAATGGCAGATTATGCGTAGAAGAATCCTCTTGGAAGAAATATGATCTGCCAACATCTTTTCATCCTAAACACCTTATGTAATAAATGTACCCAATCATCTTTCTACCACAACACACAAAAACTTATATATCTCGCAGAGTTTCTGCAGGTACGTACTTGGTAGTTATTAATATTACTAATTTTGATATTAGTTTTCTCAGGATGTCCAGGTGTGATGTGACCTGTATACGTGTTGTTGATGCAGCTGCCTGCAGAGTCCATCCAACTCAGTCATGACCTAGTCTTGAGGTGATATACGCCACTTCTTACGTGAAGAATGGATTCTCTTTCTTGTCTGTTTCATTTCTTCCCTAGCCCTCATTTGTTGTTGTTCTTCTTTGTTGTTGTTGTTGTTGTTATTTATGCAGACCCCCTACCCCTGAGCATGTAGACACAGCATCTGGCATCTCAACCGCACACAGGTATGTATCAGCCTCTCGTCATTAAACTCTCTGCATTCTAATAATGTTTTTCCCGCTCTTTCTCTCCCACATGTTCCCCCGTCACATCCATGTCCCCATCTTTATTTGTGTAAATTCTTTACTCTCTCTTCTTCTTCATCTTCTTTCTTTCCTCTCCACTGTGTCTTCTCTTGTCGTCAACAATTTCTATTTAACCTCACCCTCTCTCTACTCTTCCTTCCTATGTCCTACTTCCTTTCTCTTCTCATTCCTTCTTCTTGTTCTCTCTTTTGTTTGCCTTCCTCTTCTTCTCTTTCCTCTCCATCTTATCTTTTCTTATACTTACTCTCTTCTCTCACTTTCTCTTCTTCTTGCTTCCTGACATCTCTCTATCCAAATTCTTCCTTCCTTCTCCCTACTCCTTTTCTCTCTCTCCTCCCCTCACATTTCCCTCCTTCTCTCTCCCTCCTCCCTTCATTATATCTTCTTACTTTTCTCTCTCTCTCTCCCTTTGCTTCATCTTCTCACTCTTCCTACTCACCTTTCCCTTCATTTTATCTTCTTTCATTTCTCTCTCTCTCTCTCTCCTTCCTTCATCTTCTCACTCTTTCTGCTCACCTTTCCCTTCCTTCTCTCCCTCTTCTTCCTCCTCTCCCCTCTGTCATCCATCTCTTAAGTGGCCTGGAATCTAGCTCATCAGTCAAGCCTCACCAGGCTGACTCCCTCCACCCCAAGCCTGCCTCATCTTCTCAGATGAAGACTCTGCCTCAGTGGGACTTCTCTGGAGTAGTGACTGACATGCTCAGGTTCTATGCTGAACAAGTAAGTATCAAGAAGGTGTAGGATGCTTTCTTTTCTCGTTTTCCCTTCTTCCTACGTCTGTCTGTCCGTACACTTCACCATTTTGTGCTATTTGAACAAGATTTTAATAAAAGGTAAAGTTCAACTTAAACTTGCTGAAATTCGATCGTGTGTACTATTATTAACAGTAAGGTTAGTTTTTAAAGAGCACATGGTACAGGTACAAACACAGTTACTACTACTACTACTACTACTACTACTACTACTACTATTCTAAATAATAATTCTAAATAATAATTCTAAATAATAATAAATAATAATAATAAAAAAAAAATTATACTGTAATAACAAACCATAACAACAATAATAGTAATAAAATATCTTGTGCTTCTCTGATGTGTGCCCCACTACTGCTAATCACTGGATGTGGAAGGGAAGTACACACTTAAGGAGGTCTCTAGGTCAAAGTCCAGAGAAAAAGAGGTGTATAACTTATCATATATCTGCGTGCTTTCTTTTGGCACTATATGTATAATCATGCCAGAGTTACATGCACCCAAAGTCAGGGATCTTTTGGCACTAAAAGTGTGTATATATGTGCAATCATGCCAGAGTTACATGCACCCAAAGTCAGGGATCTTTTGGCACTAAAAGTGTGTATATATGTGCAATCATGCCAGAGTTACATGCACCCAAAGTCAGGGACCTTTTGGCACTAAAAGTGTGTATATGTGTGCAATCATGCCCGAGTTACATGCACCAAAGTCAGGGACCTTTTGGAACTAAAAGTGTGTATATATGTGCAATCATGCCAGAGTTACATGCACCAAAGTCAGGGACCTTTTGGAACTAAAAGTGTGTATATATGTGCAATCATACCAGAGTTACATGCACCCAAAGTCAGGGACCTTTTGGCACTAAAAGTGTGTATATATGTGCAATCATGCCAGCACCCAAAGTCAGGGACCTTTTGGCACTGAAAGTGTGTATATATGTGCAATCATGCCCGAGTTACATGTACCCAAAGTCAGGGACCTTTTGGCACTAAAAGTGTGTATATATGTGCAATCATGCCCGAGTTACATGCACCCAAAGTCAGGGACCTTTTGGCACTAAAAGTGTGTATATATGTGCAATCATGCCCGAGTTACATGCACCCAAAGTCAGGGACCTTTTGGCACTAAAAGTGTGTATATATGTGCAATCATGCCAAAGTTACATGCACCCAAAGTCAGGGACCTTTTGGCACTAAAAGTGTGTATATATGTGCAATCATGCCAAAGTTACATGCACCCAAAGTCAGGGACCTTTCTAAACAGTTCACTCATTAGTTGTCATTGTGAACTTTGAATTTTTTGTGGGTTTTTGTGTTGCTATATGCTACATTTGAGTAATAGAAATCTGCTAATGTGTGAAAAAAGGAGCTTGTAACAACTCTAAGTTACATGAAGTTACTAAGTATTCATGACCAGCACATCATGAGTGAGTGAGGAATGAAACTGTTATCCTAGTGGTGTGCTCGCAAGAGAAGATCCGACCTCCGTCAAAATAAAGCACACAAATCGTGTGTGTGTGTGTGTTTTATGCATGGCCACAGTTTTGAAGCTAGAGTCTGCACAGATGTGTACTTGTACATAGGACGGACATGGGCTTATGGTGCATTAGGTAGCCAGTGTCGCAACAACAAAAAATGCACAGCACTCGTGATCATCAGCCATTTTATTTAGGGATATATGGCACGCGTGCTTTGGTTGTTGTTTTTTTGCATTGCTTATGATAGCGTGCAATGCTACGTATATGGTGGCATGTAGTGAGGCTGCCTCTAGCCCACAGTTGCATGCCTCCCAATCATCCTGTTTATACTGGGAAATATCCCTCATTTTCCTGGCAGCATCCCGGGTAAACCATGAAATTCCCGGGCTTTTGGGGGAGGTACAGTAGAATCAAACTCTCTCTAGTGTGCACCAAGTTCTAATATTATACGTTAAATTGGCGGCATCTTCCCGTGAGTGTCGGTGTAACTTCAACCAACTACAGCAGACCTCCTGGCAGTCTTAAAGATTACCACGTAGATAGCAAGTCTTACAAGCACCACATGAAGCCTAACAGCAAGGGAGAAATCTACGCTTTCTGTAAGGTATGCAACATGGATTTTTCAGTGGCTTAGGGGGCAAGGAGTGCAACCACACGCAGCCTTTGTAATATAGTCTTACTAGTACTTTTAGGGTGGTGGTATATCAAGTAAGAAATCATTATCAAGAAATCATTATCAAGCCCAAAAAATGCATTTATTCAAGTTAAAAAAAAAGTTTCATCCAGCAAATTAAAATGGTGGAGTTGGCAGGTATGCAGTGGAAATTTACTGCCAGCAGCATCTGTTGATTGGTTTAAAATTAGCCATAATAGATAGCTATATATGTATTTGTGTGTGTTTAGAGGCCGCTGGATGCCACACCTGCTTGAAAACACTCACACAGCTGAGTGCGGATATTTCTGCTATTAGACTGTTGTCTTCAAAGGCGCATGGAAATTGTCTCTAAATAGGGACGCACCATTTAAAAAAAATGCATTTCTCAATTTTGACTTTTTTATTGGTCCCTCAAGCATATAGACTCTTGTGGGGCTTGTAAGAGTAACTGGATTTAGTGTACCTTTTTAATAAACCTGGCTTCCTGTAGGGTGATGTTCAGATGAGTGTAACTTGTCTGCTCGTGCTGGGGGAGAAAGGAAAAGATCTTGTAGATCCAACGTGTCAGGAACACTGGTTTTCCTCGTACATCGGTAGGTTCTTCCACATATGTAATGGCTGCTCTAGTTACCTGGAATTTGCTCGATCCTGAAATTAATTCTAACATTTGATATTGTGTAATGTTTACGTATCTTTGTCATTGTTGTGCTAAATTACTCACAGACATAGAGGGACCTTTTTTTCCTTCCTTTTTTTATCCAAGTGTAGCCAGTATGGGGGGGACTGGACATCAAAAACTAGACTTTTTTCCCTTCTTTTTTTCCCTCCTTCTTTCAAACTGTTCTTGTATCTATCCTCTAGCCATTTGCAAACTTTGAGAGGCATTGGATGCTCCATTTCCAAGTTGTGTTGGTTTTTGTCCATGTAACAGATCAAGAAACTACTTCATTGTAAACCCAAACATTTCATTGCCGTAACTTGGACTATATTTTCCTCATTTTTTTAAGGGAGGCTTTTACCATTTCTGGGGTGGTCGACACAACTTGTCATAACTTTTTTATTTATTTCTCAATGCAGGTGAAATTTTATCAAGATGCAGTGTATTGAATGTGCTTTCTTTTGATATGCTCAGATTTTGCATATCTACTACCTAGGTGAAGTTATGGATCCCACCTCAGTATCAGGGGCAAATATTCTAACTCATGGCCACTTAGTCCTAAACACTTCCCACTTAGGAAGTGCTTAGAGTGATCATAGAAGTGAAAAGTGAATGGCTAAAAATATCATTAGCACAACAACTGAATTTTAAGAGAGGTCAACCTGAAGTTCTAAACATGGTATGTATATCCATATGCATACCTTCACCATGGATGGACTTAAACATGTTTTAATCATTCACTTTTTAGAGCAGGGAAAGGGCTTTCAAATGATATATTAAAATCTTATATACATTAAAAAATGAGCAAGTTAGAATATTTCCAGATTCGGAAACAGTGATTTTCAGGAGAAGCCATGAAAAGTGGGTGTGTTTTTGGGGTGTATTTTTTTGGTAAAAATCGAAATGATGACGGTTGCCTGACAGGATGCGCAGATCATGTGATGACAGCACAGGGCTGCGTGGTAACTATGGTAATTGGAAGCTAACTTAGAGCTTCATTTAGAGTCCTTTTCCAGACTTCTATCATGAACGGTTAGGGAGATACGCTTACCTTTGGCAGGTGCGCCGTCTTAAAGATTCAAACGGTATTTTGTATATAGCTTGATAATGTGAAATAGAATGCACAAAAAGGTGCATAACTTCATAATGGAGCATTGAAATACTCTGAAACTTGAAACATAACAACTACATGCATCAAGGTATAGAATAGAGCAATAAAACAAAAAAAATTAAATCATAAAAAAAATGGTAAAAGCCTCCCTTAAAAAAAAATCTTTTTTTTGTTTGCTGTAAAGCTCATAACTTTCCTACACGTCACACACAGACATTCACACACACACACAAAAAAAAAAAATTATATCACTGGATAGCTCTTCTAAATCTGTGTAATGTACGTGACAAATTTTTAATTACTATAAGTGTTGGCAAGTTATGGTGATTTGAAGTGGTTAGTTTGGGATTTTCCCTGGTGTTTTCCAGTGGTGTCCTGCCACAAAACCACGACATTTATTGATAATCTGTTTATGCCTTGTAGATTAAAGCCTCCTCTATCCGCTGACCAAATCTGGGCTTTGATCTTGAAAATTAGGGCAGTTATGAACTGTTCTGCAAGTTAGGTCAACTTTTTTAGTGATCTTGATGTATCTTCCGAGAAAATATGTCTGCAGAGACATTCAACATATCATTAGAACTCACAAAGCATAAGCAACACAAAGGGGGGAAAATCACTGCATAGAGTGTATAGAAAAAAAGTTATGGCGATTTATAATACTGTGGTGGTGCTGATGTCCAGTCCCCCCTTTAACTGTTATTCTAGCACCTTGCCTTGTCCTGGCCCTACCTGAGCCATGAGGTGACTTATGGTTCCCAAGGCCCGCTTCATGGAAAACCAAGCTGCTAAGCAACTTGGCTATGCTTTGAGGGGAACTGAGTTGGCATGCACTGTACCTAGTTGTGAGTGCCTAGGCCCTGCCAGCATCTTGGCATTAAATCTTGCTTGCATGCACACTTTCGCATTCAGTTTCAAATTTGTCAGTGGGGGGGAAATGCGAGTAGTTTCACATGACACCAGCTACCTTTTAGCAACCATGGTTGCCCTGTACTTCTAGTTTTTACCCTGCCTGTATTTCTAGCTTTTTCCCTCCTGTATTTCTAGCTGTTACCCTACTTGCTGTTGCCCTACCTGTATTTCTAGCTGTTGCCCTACCTGTATTTCTAGCTGTTGCCCTACCTGTATTTCTAGCTTTTGCCCTACCTGTATTTCTAGCTGTTGCCCTACCTGTATTTCTAGCTTTTGCCCTACCTATATTTCTAACTTTTTTTGCCCTACCTATATTTCTAGCTTTTGCCCTACCTATATTTCTAGCTGTTGCTACCTGTATTTCTAGCTTTTCCCTACCTGTATTTCTAGCTTTTGCCCTACCTATATTTCTAACTTTTGTTGCCCTGTATATTTCTACTACCTATATTTCTAGCTGTTGCCCTACCTGTATTTCTAGCTGTTGCCCTACCTATATTTCTAGCTTTTGCCCTACCTATATTTCTAGCTGTTGCCCTACCTGTATTTCTAGCTTTTACCCTACCTGTATTTCTAGCTTTTGCCCTACCTATATTTCTAGCTTTTGCCCTACCTGTATTTCTAGCTGTTGCCCTACCTAAATTTCTAGCTTTTGCCCTACCTGTATTTCTAGCTTTTGCCCTACCTATACTAACTGTTGCCCTACCTGTATTTCTAACTTTTGCCGTACCTGTATTTCTAGGTTTTGCCCTACATATATAAATTTCTTTCCTTACTTAAACGAGGTAGTTCTCTGTGGCATTGACACAACTTAACTTCTAGTGTAAGAGTCAAAATAATTTCCTCGAGTAAAACTGTTTATGACTCGTTCTCCTCTTTTGGCGGCTGAAAACTATCCAGCTTACTGGTGCATATATAAACTTTTGTTATGATTTGCATTACTTATTATTGTTGTTGTTGTTGTTATTATTGTTGTTGTTATCGTGAAAGTGGTTTGTTGACACAAGCAGTGATTGCACCCTGATGATTGCTTATGCATGAAACTAGGACAAAAATTGTCACACTACAACAACTACTACTACTACTACTACTACTACTACTACTACTACTACTACAACTACTACTACTGCTACAGCTACTACTGCTACTACTACTACTATTACTAGTAGTAGTAGTAGTAGTAGCAGCAGTAGTTGTAGTATGGCATGCAACAGCCATAACAATAGAACAGAAGTATACTGTTTATTTCGACATATATTCTACATGTAGGTATACTGTAAAACTAGTTCATATTTGCTCACTCGATGTTTCGGCTGTAGGTGCTCGAGCCTTCATAAGGAATAATTCATAGGCTAGAGCATCTACAGCCAAAATGTCGAGTGAGCTGATCTAAGTTAAGTTAATTATGAAGTCATTTTGAGAATTTACTATAATCTTTTTATGTGATATATACTGTTGGAATCTTCTTTCCATAGACCTACTGAGCAGGTTCAAGCTGTGGAGCATTGTGGCTCTAGTCATCAAGCTTTGTCCACTCCCTGCCATCAATGAAATGAGTCAGGTAGGCTTGTAGTCTATGCCGAAGGTGATGTATCACAGGTAGGCTTGTAGTCTATGCCTAAGGTGATCTATCACAGGTAGGCTTGTAGTCTATGCCCGAAGGTGATCTATCACAGGTAGGCTTGTAGTCTATGCCTGAAGGTGATCTATCACAGGTAGGCTTGTAGTCTATGCCGAAGGTGATCTATCACAGGTAGGCTTGTAGTCTATGCCGAAGGTGATCTATCACAGGTAGGCTTGTAGTCTATGCCAAAGGTGATCTATCACAGGTAGGCTTGTAGTCTATGCCGAAGGTGATCTATCACTGGTAGGCTTGTAGTCTATGCCGAAGGTGATCTATCACTGGTAGGCTTGTAGTCTATGCCGAAGGTGATCTATCACAGGTATAGGCTTGTAGTCTATGCCGAAGGTGATCTATCACAGGTAGGCTTGTAGTCTATGCCGAAGGTGATCTATCACAGGTAGGCTTGTAGTCTATGCCGAAGGTGATCTATCACAGGTAGGCTTGTAGTCTATGCCGAAGGTGATCTATCACAGGTAGGCTTGTAGTCTATGCCTAAGGTGATCTATCACAGGTAGGCTTGTAGTCTATGCCAAAGGTGATCTATCACAGGTAGGCTTGTAGTCTATGCCGAAGGTGATCTATCACAGGTAGGCTTGTAGTCTATGCCGAAGGTGATCTATCACAGGTAGGCTTGTAGTCTATGCCGAAGGTGATCTATCACAGGTAGGTTTGTAGTCTATGCCGAAGGTGATCTATCACAGAAGTGTCATATGCTCTAGTAATTGGTGAGCGAAATGAGCCCTCACTGGGAGTTTGTATTGCCATGGCATTAGCCATATTTGCAATGAAGGTCTCTGTGTATCTATCTATGTGCTGCTCAGTCACCTGTAAATATATTAATGGATCACCCGTCTTAAAGTATACATATGCTTATGTGAACAAGAAAATTCATTTTAAACAATGGTGGAGCTTCATTATGACAGCTACTCGATTCTTCGACATGCTCTAGCTATGAAGCTTGGCATGGTAAAAAGACAATTGTGGGTGCCTCTCTCTTTCTCGAACAGTGAGTACAAGAGAGAGATAGTTACATAGCACAGAAAAAATAACTGATGCTGCTTACTGGGATATATGCCAGATGAAGAGCACCCCTGAACACAAATACTATCATGAATGCAAGAAATGACTGAAGTTCTAGTCAACTTCTGCACAGTCTTCCCTTCAGTGATGTCAGCCAGCAAGTACTGGCTGATGTCCTCACTCTTGGTGTGCTTCCCATCTTCAGGGGAAACTGTTTCCAAGTATTCTTTAACGCCCTCCACTCTCGACCATGTTTCACATTCCATTTCAGAACCATCCAGCCCCTCGTGTTGTAGGGCATCAGGTTATGCAACCTAGCATGGTTATACACCTAGCATGGTTATACACCTAGCATGGTTAAACACCTAGCATGGTTATACACCTATAGCATGGTTATATACCTAGCATGATTATACACCTAGCATGGTTATACACCTAGAATGGATATACACCTAGCATGGCTATACACCTAGCATGGCTATACACCTAGCATGGTTATATACCTAGCATGGTTATACACCTAGCATGGTTATACACCTAGCATGGTTATACACCTAACATGTATATATACCTAGCATGGTTATACACCTAGCATGGTTATACATCTAGCATGGTTATACACCTAGCATGGTTATACACCTATAGCATGGTTATATACCTAGCATGATTATACACCTAGCATGGTTATACACCTAGCATGGTTATACACCTAGCATGGCTATACACCTAGCATGGCTATACACCTAGCATGGTTATATACCTAGCATGGTTATACACCTAGCATGGTTATACACCTAGCATGGTTATACACCTAGCATAGTTATATACCTAGCATGGTTATATACCTAGCATGGTCATACACCTAGCATGGTTATACACCTAGCATGTTTATACACCTAGTATGGTTATATACCTAGCATGGTTATACACCTAGCATGGTTATACACCTAGCATGGTTATACACCTAGCATGGTTATACACCTAGCATGGTTATACACCTAGCATGGTTATACACCTAGCATGGTTATACACCTAGCATAGTTATACACCTAGCATGGTTATATACCTATCATGGTATTACACCTAGCATGGTTATATACCTAGCATGGTTATACACCTAGCATGGTTATACACCTAGCATGGTATTACACCTATCACGGTAAGGAGCACGTGTATATGCTTATCGTACACAATTAAAGGGAAACACTCAGCAATTCATTTCCAACCAGAAGGGCGAGTTTAGCTAGCTTCGTAAAACTATTGGCAAAAGAAACAATGAACTGATAACCTTTGTACATAAAAAATAATTAATCACTCATGGTTGTACTTGAATAAGGGAGGAAGCAAAACTGTAACCCTTAGCAACAGGCCCTGCCTCCCCAATCTTTCATGGTGAATGATTTAGAAGGTGGTATAAACTACATCTGTGGACTAGAGAAAGCTACTATTATATTTAACGTAGAATATTAATTATCTAGCACATGATTCACAAGTTATATCTACATGTAGAATATAACTGATATCAGCACATGATTCAGTGATATATCGACCATATTGATTTGTTATTACGAGAACCTTATAACAACTCATCTTTGAGAGATTATTTGGTTTCCACCCTTCCTCATGTTTGCAGCAATCTACCACGTACCACACTGGCTGTGGAAACTGCAACAAGCTAATGGAGAGTGTTAGTTGGCAGTGCAAGAGGTGTGCCAAGACTGCCAGTGAATGTGCTGTGTGGTGAGTGGCTGGGGAGGGGTTGTGTGCTTCACAATGTTGTATGGATGGATGTTGGAACTGAAAGTGTACTGTGTGCATATATATATACAATGACAAAAATGTTTTTATAAAGAAAGACAAATGGATTATTTGTGATAGAAGAATGTAAACAGGAATTTACACAAAAGTAGACCACAAAATTTTAGAGGAACCTTTACCTTTTTGAATAATAACGATATGCCTGTAATATACCTGGGTGGTGGTTTTTAAAGGGCAAAAAATCTTAGTGGTCTACATTTGTAAGTTATGTATGCGTGTGGCAAGTTTAATTTTTTTGTGGGTGTGTTAAATGTTTTTCCTTCTATTTTTCTTATGCCTTTCACCAGTTCAAAGTTTAATTATTGTTCTGATTATACGGCTCAACACATTTTTCCAGACATATATAAATGTATTCTGACAAAACAATTCTGATGACTGCCATGTCTTGAAGATCTAAACTTGTGTATTCTGACTTGCAACACCACTCGACATTGATCATCAAAAGAAGTGAGCATTAAGAAGAAGTGGGCATGCTCAGTATATATAAAATTTAAAAAAACCACACAACATACCAACACATTCCTTTCCTCTTAATTGCATTCCTTTCCCTGTTGTAGTACATACAATAATAATACCATTGTGTTGTAGCACTGGTAGAAGGTTGATTTCGGGGTTTCAATTTCGCTTCAGAAACGACTTCATATGTCATAGGCTCAGTGTGCTCAGTGACATTGGTTGCATCTGCTGGTTCAGAAGCAGATTCTGACTCAGGACTTGGGGTCGCCGATGGAAATTGGAGGATGATCAAGTTCTTCTGCCCTAGGAACAGTAACCCTGAATTCAGATCAGTATATCGGGTTCTTCCGACTCGATTTTTCAACTTTGACTGTTACGCTTTTTCACTTGGTCTTAATGACAACAATGTCAACGACCATTTGTAAGTTTCACCAAGGGTGAAATAGAGTCAGGTTGTTTCTCTATCACTCCTGGTGCCCACTTCACCTCCAGGACCATAATTCCTGACAAACATGTTCTCTCTTTATGTCAATTTCTCTCTCCTTAACAATATAATCATGATACTGTATCTGTTTCCATGGTTTCCTTTCCACACACTCGGCAACACAAGGTGTGAGGAGATAGTCTAGTTCTTTGGTCCCTTTCCCCAATAAAAACTCAGCCAATGAAACTCCTGTCGTGGTTTAGGGCGTGATCCAATAGGACAACAAATTTTTAGCAATATGACTCCGAATACTTCTGTTGGAGATCTTCTTCGATCCTTGCTTGATTATTTGAACAGCATTGCATGTAGGGTGAGACGTTGCTATCCACAAGAAATGCTTTGAATTCAGCATGTGCAAAGCGAGTTCCATCGTCTGTCACCATGGTTTCAGGCAAACCTAATTTGGCAAAGGAAGTGGCAATTCCTCTCTAACTGGTCTTGATGTACAGAAGGCTTCACAATCCATTTGGAATGAGCATGTATGTATTAGGATCAAAAACATCCTTATGCAAGTGTAGCCTTGTCCACGTCTTGTTCGCCAACTCCAGTGAGGGTAGTGTAGTTGCTAGTAGTATTGATTGACTCGGTGATTCAGCTGACAATCTGTACAACCTTGCACTGTTTCTTCGGTGTCTGCTGTAATTCATGACCACACGTACATACGAGCAACACCCTTCATTCGGGCAATCCTGGGCGTCCCCCATGAAGTTCAGCTAGCACTGCCTGTCTTCCAGGTGTGGGCACAACCACACATGTAGCTACCCCATGGCACACATTCTTCGTAGAGTGACACACCTCGGCTTTCCTGAAAAAGAACGGAGCTGATTGACACTGCAGTGGTCATCCCCTGCTGAAGAAACCGCACAAAAAGGAGCAGAACTGGGTCCTTCCACATCCACAAACGAATATGATCTGCAATAACTGGGGGATCTTCCATAGATCAGCTACAACACCAACTCGGGAGGTGTGTCATCATGTTCATCCCTGGTAATGAAGTCTGCTGAGAGCATCTGCATTTCCATGAGCAGTCGTATTCCTGAACTAAGAGAACTCGAACATGGTCAAATACAGGGAGTGACCAGCGATGGATTCTTGTTGATGCCCGAGGTGATGTAGACTTCGTGTTCACCCAATAGACCCAGTAATGGCTTGCGATCAGTGACCAACTCGAATGAACTTCCAAACAGGTACGAGTAAAAGATGTTTGATGGCAAATATGCATGATAAGCCTTCTTTATCGAGTTGAGACTAGTTTCTTTTGGACTTATTCAAAGTTCGTGGTGCATACCCAATCGGTCTTTCACATCCATCTGACCCTCTGTGAGCCAAGCGCCGATGCCATACACTGAGGCATCACATGCTAGAGTAAGTGGCAAGCTTGGATTAATAATGAACAGGTAGTTTGGATGAGTTAAGTGATTTCTTCCAATCCTGAAATGTTTTCTTCTGTGAAAATCCCCAATGCCATTGAAACCTTTGATCGGTAACTTGTACACAGGTGCAAGGGTCGTAGCTAAGTTGGATAAAAAGTTGCCATGATACCGGTAGGACTTCAACTCTGTCACATGACGTGGCGTGGGTGCCTCCTCCACTGCCCTGACCTTGTCTGACAAGGGGTGACGGCCATTTGCATCTATGCTGTGCCCAAGATATGACACTCTGGGCTCCATGGAACAGCATTTACACTTCTTTATCCAGTCCAGCCTTGGCTAACCAAACAAGAACCTCCTCTAAGGACTTGAGATGTTCTTCGTCAGTGGCTCCTGTGATTACTAGCTACACAGGTAAGTAACAATTCCCTGAATCCCCTGCAACAAGTTATCAATCACTCGCTGAAATATTCCAGGGGCTGATACTGAGGTCAGGCGTAATAGATGTCTTCCCATTATGGAGTTTCACAAATACATGTTAAATCTTCAAATTTAGGAATTGGATATATACCAACCTAGATACTGGATTAACAGTCGACCGGAAATCGCCACAGATTCTGATGCTCTCCTCTTACCCTTTTAAGAACAGCAACAATTGGCGCACTCTGCTCAGAGGTTCCAGTGTTCCTTCTTAACTAACCTGTTCTACTTCTCTTTGACCATTTCTCTCGTTGAGTGTGCCACTGTTCGAGCTTTGCAAAACTTAGTTTAGCTTTGGAGTCTGCACAGATTTTTTCTTGGAATCCTTGCAGATTACTCACCCTTCAAGGAATACCTCCTTGTATTTTTCCAAGCACACCAGCACTTGGAGTGAAGTGGGTTTTACTCCATTAGTACAAAGTAATTTTCTTACCCAGAGGTCCATAGAGGCAGCTGTGCAGTCTGACCTTCAATTGAGGTACATAATCTTATATCTGTAGTAGACAAGCTCCTCCTTGGCCACAAATGTTTGTATGTGGTCTCTGCCATAGACATAGAGGCACCTGTGTCTAACTCTTTTCTAGCCCAACTTGAAACTTCAATGGAAGTAGTAGCTATTCTAGATATAACTAGGCACAAGGGATGTTTCTCTGAAGCCTCCTCTTTTAAACTGGTCGGGGGTGGCATGTCTTGGTTAACCCTTTCTGTTTGGTTCTGGATTGTGCACATCCGCTTCAGGTGGCCTTCTCTACCATGCTAATTACAGGTTACCTGCATTGAGGTAGAAGATGTCCAGAATACCGCAATGAGAGCATGTAACTGTATCAGTACTGGTGTAGTCTTTCCCCCCCCTTTTTTTCTTCTTCGCAAGGCACTTTCAGGCCTTTAATAACTCTTTTATTCTATCGATTGGACTGGATTCCTTGCAGAACAAGGATTTACACACCACAGCATCATCAAGATACAATTCTAATTTGACCGCATCACCACAAAATGATTCCGTCTTATTAAATGAATATATTATACCACAGCATCATCAAGATACAATTCTAATTTGACCGCATCACCACAAAATGATTACGTCTTATTAAATGAATATATTATAATCACCCGGCCTAAGCTCCTCGACGACCACAACATGGAGAATCAAAGTTCCATCATATTCTGGTGTGCATAACACAGTGGTAAATGAGTACCCAGGTACCATGTTCAACGCACACATTCAAGCTCCCTCTGTTTGTACACTTGGGCACGAGCCATAGACCTAGTCATAGCCACATTTCTCTCAGGCACTGACTCCCACGAGAGTGACGACTCGGAAGGGGGGGGGGGGGGGGGGGGGAGGGGAAGGGAGGGAGGTCAGGAGGCCACTGCCCCAGAACTTTAGCAGAAGTTGTGGCCGAGGGTTTGTTTCGTTGTCTCCTTTTCCTTCCCTTCTTTCGTTGGCCTGACCACGAATCATCACACATCTTCTCATAGCAACAGCATACTCGACTGAGAGAGACGAAGATTGATGGGCCTCTGGGGTGATGAACCAGAGTGACTTTGACATTAGTAGGAATGGCTGTGATTACCCTGTAGGGGACATAAAATGGACATGCTGACTTCCTTGCCTTGCCTTGGACATCACTGGGCATGTAGACTGTGACTCGATCACCATCACACATTTTCAGTTTCCTTTCATGGCAATTATACTGTGCTTTTTGGGCCTCTTGAGCTCGTTCGATTTTATCCTTGGCTGTCTTCCAGGCCCTTATCAACTTAATTAACCACCAACTCACTCCTGTAGTAGTCCTCTGCATCTACGTGGTAGGTAAGGGATGGGACACCAGGCCCGTAGGAAGCAAATGTAAACCTGTACGGCAACTAAGCCACACCCACAATGGGAGTGGCTTTATTTGCTACTGGAATAAACACAGCCAACTTATACTCTATCTAATAGCACTCCTTTTGGAGCTACAGCAGGATTCATACAGAAATTTTTGTTAGGGGGGGGGGGGAGGGGGTTAGATGTTTGATTCTGAAATATATATTAATCACTCTCATGAATAATAACAGGATATAGAGGGATTCGGGGGGAGGAAAAATGTGTACCTAATTGGCAGACTGTGCAGGGTATTCAAGGGTCCGAGTTGTTGTTGTTTTGTGGGTGGGGGTGATAACGCAGGACTCCACCCCCCTATATGAAAACCTGCTACTGGTTGCCACAGTCGCATAATTATGGTGTATATTGATAATTAAATGTTGTTTTACTATTATAATGATGTCTCTGTGTGACCATCCAGCGCTGAAATTGTGGGCCCTATAAAGTACTCTACATATTGAGGAGAATTTACTTTTAAGGAACTTCACATACATTATATTACATGACAATGTTACTATATATATGACAATTAAACAGGTGTTTCAAATTTAAAATTGTCCGAAGATTCCACTTCTGTGCTCACTTTCTGCAACAAACTCGTTAAGGCATGATTTCAAGTTAAGTTCATCGGTCCTCTCCTTGTGTACATGAATTACCATTAAATTATTGAGGCATTTTGGCTCATTGTTGAACGCAAGTAGGTCTTGACTCGACGCAAGCCTGAAGCACTTCTTTCACTCACAGCATTGGTTGCAGGAGTAACTAAAAGCAATTTAACTAAAGTACATACCTCAGACATGAAACTTCACTGGACAGGAGAAAGAGTCTTCAAGTACTTGATGATGTCAGAGAGAGAATGCTCACTTCTGGTGGTTCCCATTGCTGTACTGGTATATAGCTAGACTAGACTCATTGAAGTCATCGTGGTAAAATTCCATGACAAACTTTAACTCGTCGCTATAGTCCACTCCCCTTGCAGATTTCAGAAGAAGGTTCTCAAGTTTAGTCAGAGTGTGATAGCTAGGTGATCAAACCGTTCTTTTATGAATGCTATAATGAAATCAAGACATTCAAATGCTATATTTTAACCAATTAACCGAGCATGGGTTTCCGAATCCCTAGCTATATCAAGAGCTTCTTCCCAAACTGCCTGAACAACATCATAATTGGAAATGATGCTGCACAGTGAGGATGCCCTGACTGTCCACCTAGTATATTTATTTATCAGTTTTCTTACTTAATTAACATGGCCGATATTGCAGGATCGTCCAATGCACGAAGATGCATTAATTGCATGAAGTTACTGTCAACTTCATCACCAGCACCACGAAAAGCTATTCCTTGTCTATGAATATTCTGAGCTATCTTGATAAGGCACTCTCTGTTCACGGCTTTTTGCAAAGCATGTTGAGAAGATAACATACTTCCAACATCACTAGTCGTACCTGGTATAGTGATCACTAAATCGGTAGCTGCTTTATGAGATTTTGTGCTCTCATGTTTGTTGAAACATCGAGTTCTATCCTTCCAGTTACTGAACCCAGACAAAAAGGTTCATCTTCAGTTTACATATATACTAGCTGTGAAATATGGAATGATTGCTGCCAATATGAGTGGCAGCTGGGCTTACTAGCGGAAGCTGTCCCACTGTATCTTACCTGTTTGGATTGCTTGCACACACGTGAAACAATAAACCATGTCTCGTAGTGAAGCCATTTCCATTGGTTGAACCAAGCGCTCTGAAAAGAGCGATAAGAGATATTGGTTCGGCCGAAAGATCGCTTAGGAAAACTAAAGTTAGTTGGTTGAGTCGGATGATCGGGAAGCTTAGGACAATTGGGTAACCTGGAAGCCATGCTGAAAAGACGAACTCTGACTATCTTTAATTAAATATTAATTTAATAATTTTTATCCATTGCACATAGGTAAGCTAGTTGTCCTTCAGTGTACTTCTATTCATGTCTCACCTCGATTGTCTCAATTATATGATACTGTGAAGTAAAAAATAAAAATTAAAAAAAGGTGTGGTTTTCGTGAAGGAGGTCCAAATTGCCGTATAGGCCGTTGCGGCTCCTACGGCCATGGACACTAAGCGGAGTTTCAGTTGCTAAACGAGGGTCTCTGCCATGCACAGAATGGAGATTCACACCTAGACTCCTGAACCATCCCACCAGTAGGTAACTAAGAGGTATGTGAGATGTTCGTCCCAGTCATGCCATTGAGTTCCACAACACTTGGCTCACCAAACTTGAATTGAACTTTTCTACCAATACATCAGTCTGCGGATGGTATCCAGACGTGTTGATCTTTTTCACACTAAGAACCTCGCAGACTCCTAGAATTAACTCTGATAAGAAATTGGGTCCTTGATCAAACAGAAGTTGTTCTGGGACTCCATGTTAGCAGAGAACACGTTCCATAAAGAGTCGAACGATAGTCTTTGATCAGGCATAGCAATGACCTCGACCCACATAAGTAGTCTACAGAGCATACAACATAACAGTTGCCGCTACTTGCCACACAGACAGCTTCAACACATCTATGGAGCCTGTGGAGCACACAGCATAACTGCTTGCCACAGACAGCTACAATATATCAACTCCAAGCCTATGGAGCACACAGCAGAACAGTTCCCACTATTTGCCATAGACAGCTTCAACATGTCAACTCCAAGCCTATGGAGCACACAGCATAACTGTTCCCACTATTTGCCATAGACAGCTTCAATATGTCAACTCCAAGCCTATGGAGCACACAGCATAACTGTTCCAACTATTTGCCACAGACAGCTTCAACACATCAACTCCAAGCTTATAAAAAGGGCCTCCAACTGGATTTTGTACTAAAGGAAGTCAAACTGATCGACCTAGTCCTTTTCGACTGGCACACACCAGACATTTGCGACAGAAATGGTGAACATCAGCATGCAAACCCTTTCACCAATAGTAGTAGTGGTGCAAGCAGTCATATACAGTGTGCCTTCTCCATTGCCAAGTGCTCTGAAAGCAACTACACTGTAGAATGACTTTTCCTGTGAAAGATTATCACGTCAGCTCTTTGGCACTGCCACACCAAGTCAGCCAACAAAGGCTGTAGATTCAAAGTGAAGTTTTTTTAACCAATCTGCAGAGCTCACTCTCTCCATCACGATCTTCCGAGCCACCTTGTCATCCGTAGGAAGCACACCAGATCCCATGCAGTCCCAGAGGGCAAGTAGCTCGGGGAGTCCTCTCGTTGAGCAGCCTTGATATCTGCCATCTTTTCTGTCTCTGGTCGCGGGATGGAGTCCTCGCTCCCAGCTGGTAACACCAGTGTTTCAATAGTGCTGATGATTGCATTTGGATTTCAGGAGAGGGCATCTGCATTCGATTTATTTATTTCTGCCCTGTGTTTAATCACCAGATCCATTTCTTGGATTGTCAAAGCCCACCTGGTCAGCTTTCCCAATGGTCGAGCAGAATTGAGTAGGGAGGGTGCATGCAGTGTGGTCCTCCGTACGTAATAATACAGTGATCACGAATATGGGGACAGAAGTAGCGTACCGAGCCAGAGTCTCCACCTCAGAGATTCCTAGTTACGCTCATGTGTGTCCAATATCCTGGGTGCATAGCCAGTATGATGCATCTGATCTTCTTGCTCTTAGGCCAATACAGCAGCTAGCCCAGTACTGTCTCCAGAACAAACTCTTGCACTTGCCCAAACTATGGATACGACATGACAACAGGCACTGTCATGAGACACTCCTTCAGATGCTCAAATCCAACTTCACAACTGGTAGTCCACTGAAAACTTGATCTCCTTCCCACTCAAGGCATGTAAGGAGTGGGTAATCTGAGCAATCCACACAATCCCGGGAATAACCCGAGCAATCCCGGGAATAACCCGAGCAATCCCGGGAATAACCCGAGCAATCCCGGGAATAACCCGAGCAAACCTGGGAATAACCCGAGCAAACCTGGGAATAACCTGAGCAATCCCGGGAATAACCCGAGCAATCCCGGGAATAACCCGAGCAATCCCGGGAATAACCCGAGCAAACCTGGGAATAACCCGAGCAAACCCGGGAATAACCTGAGCAATCCCGGGAATAACCCGAGCAAACCTGGGAATAACCTGAGCAAACGCGGGAATAACCCGAGCAATCCCGGGAATAACCCGAGCAATCCCGGGAATAACCCGAGCAATCCCGGGAATAACCCGAGCAATCCCGGGAATAACCCGAGCAATCCCGGGAATAACCCGAGCAATCCCAGGAATAACCCGAGCAATCCCGGGAATAACCCGAGCAATCCCGGGAATAACCCGAGCAATCCTGGGAATAACCCGAGCAAACCTGGGAATAACCTGAGCAAACCTGGGATAACCCGAGCAAACCTGGGAATAACCTGAGCAAACCCGGGAATAACCCAAGAAAACCCTGGGAATAATCTGAACAAACCTGGGAATAGCCCTCCTATAATACGCTGCAGCCTTGAAAACTACCTAAACATGGCGGTGTCAGTCGGAACTTTCTCGACTTTAGCTGGATCAGGTTTGATACTGAAGATGAGATCACTTGACGCAGTATGTAAGGTTCCTCATCACAGAGCAGAAGGCACTTCTTTGACTTTAAATGCAGACCTGTTTTCCGTAGTTTCTCAAACGCCTCTCTCTTAGATGGTGAAGGTGTTCTTCAAAGGAATTCGACACAATCAATATGTTGTCCAGATACCCATGGCAGCTGCTTCCTTCCAGGCCTGACAAAACCACCTGCACCATCCACTGGAATGACTTAGGGACTTTGCAGAGGCCAAATGGCATTCGCACAAAGTGTGGCATAGGCTGATTTCTGGTGTGTCTCTTCATCGACTCCACTTGCCAATACCCTGATCCCAGATCGAGTGAAGAGAAGTACTTGCAGGGATGTATTCAGGAAAGGAGGGGAAGGGGCCCTTATTTCATTCCCGCCCCCTGCCCCCATGAGATTTTAATAGATGATACTGGGTCAGACCCCCCACCCTCTTTTTTCAATACCCCAAGTTCCCCCTCCCTTGGCTATATATGGCCCTCCTTGGCCTCCCCTAATGTATCCAGAATGTCATCAATGCGGGGCAATGGATAGACATCACATTTGGTCAATGCATTCAGGCGACAGTGGTTGATGCAGAATCTCAATCTGCCATCTTTCTTTGGCACTAGGATGACTGGGCTACTTGGGACTCACAGAGGGTTTAATGATAACTTGCTCTTTCCTTTCCTCTGCCATCCGACGGATGTTCTCACGGTGCACAGTGGGTGTTGGTAAAAGGGGACGCTGTTTGATTGGTTCATCACCGGTGTCAATGGAACGTTGTACTTAAGTTGGTATAGCCAAGTTCTGAACCACATGGAGCAAATACATCATACAGTAGCATTCAACAGTTGGATGAGAGAGGCTTCTGCTCTTCTTCTGGAAACCTCTCACAAGGCATACCCAAGGCTTGCAAAAGAAGTTGTAGCTGCTCTGGTGTATGTGGCTATGGCATCCACTAGAGCACAGTGTACGGGCTGATTGTTGCAGTGTCTGCCCCCATCCACTAGAGTGCTGTGTAGAGGCTGAGTGTCGCAGTGTCTGCTCCCATCCTATAGCATCCACTAGAGTGCAGTGTACGGGCTGACTGTTGCAGTGTCTGCCCCCATCCTATAGCATCCACTAGAGCACAGTGTACAGGCTGACTGCAGCGTCTGCCCCCATCCACTAGAGTGCCATGTACAGGCTGACTGTTGCAGTGTCTGCTCCCATCCTATAGCATCCACTAGAGCACAGTGTACGGGCTGACTGCAGCGTCTGCCCCCATCCACTAGAGTGCAGTGTACGGGCTGACTGTTGCAGTGTCTGCCCCCATCCTGGTGTATGGGGCTATAGCATCCACTGACTATCGCAGTGTCTGCCCTTATCTGAGCCACCCACTTGATCATCAGTCATTTCATTACACCTAGCACTAGCAATTCCTATTTCCAACCCTCCACCGATGGGCAGAATAGTGTGAGTAGCATCACAAAAGCTCCCTTTTGGACTAGGTATGATGATAGCCTACACTAGCCTGACATGAGCTGCAGTCGGAGAAGACTCGCTCTTGGTTAACAGCGATTTCCCATTGCCTCTGAGTAATGTAAACCTAATGAGGATAGCTCATTCATGTCCGACAATGTTTATTTTCAGGCTGGACAAACATACTCACCATCTGCTTCAATAGTTAATTGTGCGTTATTACCAGCTCAGATCCAACTCCTGCTCCATCTTTCCCAAAGAGATGTGGCATGGGAATCTCGAGCACCATGGGGAAAAAGTTTCCCAACTTTCTGCAGAGAATGTCCATCTGGTGAAGTAGGGATCGTGATGGAGGGTCAGTTGAGGATCCTATGTCCATCATAGCTTCACCGGAGCTCCACGTGTAGATGGTTGGCCCCACCGCCTATCCCGGAAACATTCACTACACTGGTGACCTCTGTTCCTCATGAAGCCCTTTCCTGGAAGCACTCACTACACTGGTGCCAACTGATCCCTCTCCCAGCCAACTCTCTTCCTCATGAAGCCCTTTCCCGGAAGCACTCACTGCACTGGTGTCAACTGAGCCCTCTCACAGCCAACTCTCTTCCTCATGAAGGGCTCATGAAGTTGATTTTGGGCCAACAATTCCTCTAGTTCGGTGGACAGACGAGTTTTCTGGTAATAACATGTTGTTCTCTCTAGACTCTCGTGCTGCATTTCATGATGACCACTGGGTTCAGCTGGCCCTCGACAAGGCACATGATTTGACTGGCTTCTCCTCGAAGCTTCAAGTAACCTTGATCTGGACAATGGCCAGGACGTTTACACTGATAGGAAATGCGACCACGGGGGAGGTGTTGGATACGGAGTAACATGCTCTTCCTTTGGGTTCTCAGCTGAGGCGGGGGCTGTCTTGATGTGGAATCCACCACCACCATCCCTGTGACGTTGTGTCGATCACTCTTCTTTGTTCCATCAAAGCGTGATGTAGCTGACTGAGCTGACTGAGCATACTGTATCTCATGCTGCTCCAACACTCTTGCTCGATCATAAAGCTCTTGGACTGTCTCTCCAGGCTTGGGTACGGCAAGTTTCCTTTGCCACCTTACATGGAAGGCTTGAAATAAACATCATTTCAATAGGCGATCAAACTCACCTTGGATTTGCATAAATCTTTATCACCTACAATATATTTCGTACCAAAAGAATAGGATGAGAGCTGCAGCTGCCAAAGGTGACTCTAACCTCTAATTCAGATGCAAACGCAACTCTACCAGATGATAGGTTTTTAACTCACGAAACAGAATTTCCCCCAAAAAATCGAGCGGAACGCTTTATGCCTTAAGGACTCCAATCCCATTCCCAGCTCCTCAATTGTCTCGTCACCGTGTATACAGAGGTGAAATTAAAATCCACTTGGTTACTCGATGTGGACCGACTTGAAGGGACGAAGGGTCTCAGTCACTTTCTGATGACATCCCCGAGTTGTCAGCATAAGGAGGACTAGAAATGCTGTCTTCTTGAGCAGCAGCTCAAGTTGGTGAAGTTGCTAGGGGTGCTCCACCCTACAATATCTGCTTGATTCAGCGATCAAATCCGTCCCCCTCAACCAGCTTCCCTTCATCAGTGCATGGCTTCAGCAGGGGAAGGTTGTTGGATGGGCAGCGGTTGGGCGGCAATAGCTTCAGTATGGGCTTTCAGTGGCTACGTACCAATGAAGAGGATTCATCCTCCACCTCACTAGATTGCACAGTAACCGTGGTTCTAGCTACAGGCCCTTCATCCATGCCGACCAATGGGGCTTCACTAATAAGGTGTGCTAGCTCACACCAGTGTAAGCTGCATGTGTGACAACAGCCATGCAGTTATAGGGTCATCATTGACAATAGCTTCATCCCGAGGGGTTGGGTTCATACTTACCATGCCCTCTTGGTTTAGGCTTAGCTATGATACAGTAGTTCTAGGTTAACCTTCCAGAGATCTTGACACGTCAGTTAGCCTCTGCTTAAGTTCTACTTTCTCTACCACAAAGGCATAGCAAGAACTCTGACCCTCTCCCTTGCACTTGCTCACATTCCCAATCTAATTGTGCTTGTTCCCGCTCAATAGCTCTCTGGTGTTCTCTTCGAAAGGATGCTAGTGGTCTAGTTCAGCGTATAGCTCAATGTCTTCCAAATGCTTCCAAAGGTTAGCAATTTCAATTTCAGCTTCAAGCTTCATCTCTTCAACAACTTGGTCGAGCTCAAGTCCACTAGCTTAGGCTACTTTTTAGCTCTAGCAAGCTCTTATCGTAGTTTTAATACTTCTTTTTCTAGGCTATCCACTCTATCCTCGGACATAGTTTCCAAAAGCTACTATTGCAACGATGTCTTGTTTGACAAAGGACCTGCCCTATTGACTGACTTTAGTTTGTATCTTGACATCAATTGTTTCTCAATCGCTCTTGGGTTCTGGCAGGGCCGCCAAATGTAATGTTATTCTTTCTTCGCCAAGCACTTTCAGACCATTGGCAACTCTTATTTTTATCGATTGGAATTGATTCTTTAGCAGAACAAGGATTTACAAACAGAAAATTTCTAATTAAAGCACACCACACCAACAAAAGTGTACCATTATAAATGAATAACATTACTTAGGTGTTGGTTGCTTAGTTAACCCTTTATGCACACACATTTTGGTAAAAAAACAAGGTACTTACCTTTGATAAATTATTTCACCACTTTTCCATGCATTTTTTATATAAGCAAAGGGGGGGGGGGGGGGGGGGGGGTCATATCTCAAGAGCTTGAATCAATATTTGTTACTTATGACATCATATGAGACACACCCACTAGGTGCTGTTTAATAGAAATATTCAGTTTATATAGCCATACTAAATCTTTTTAATAACAACAAGAAAGTCAATCTTTACTCTTCACGCCTAGAATGCTTTCTTGATGGAGTAGGTGATTCAGAGTGAGGAAATTTGGTCCTCTTCTCCACTGTACAGAAGTGTTCGTTCGAATGAAAAATGGCAAAGCATGATTTGGTACTGTGCTCCCTGGTCTCCATGCACAAATGCATAGCACAACTATCATGAACTCGAGTTCTCATTCTTTCCATGCATACCCTACACCTCGCTTTCTTACTCAACTTATCTGGAAAATGTTTCCCCAGCAAACATTCAGGTGTTTCTGGCAATGATGGTCGACCAATGTTACTTGCAGAAGTAACAGGCTGAGAACATACTTTGCACAGTTGCAAAGCTAGCTGCTTTCTGAAATAGAGTTGGACAAGGCGGCTATCTGCTTGATTTTTTTGTGGCTAATATGTAAGTGTTGACAACTGCATTTTCAAGTAAATGAAATGTTAGTTTCAACCACCATCGTTGAGTGCGGCGTGAGATTGTATAATATGACATAAGTTGGTCACTCAAATCAACTCCGCCCATATTGTTGTTGTGCTTGACAACGGTTGTTGGACAACGTACATCTTTCACCTGCGAACCAACACGTCGCTTGACAGTGGTGACATCATCTGTTGTACAAGTTGAGAGCATTTGGATAACCTTGTGTCCTTCCATGCAATCATTAAAAGAGGTTCATCTTGAAAAGACACCTGCTCTCCACGATCAGCCCTTTTCAGAGTATTAGCAGAGAATGAATAACTTGGAGGAAGACCTCGCCTATTGCTCCGAACTGTGCCACGTGCATATGTTTTCTTACTCAGTAATTCTTTGAAGAGTTGAGACTTGAATAAAAATTATCCATAAATAACTGGTGCCACTTCATGTACAGTAGTGTGGTTCCATCAGTTCAAATACTACTCGTGAACCCAAAGGTTGTGCATTGGTATTCGATTCTTTGCCAGAATACACAGAAAAGTTCAAGGTGTATCCAGATTTAGCTTCACTTAATACCCATAGCTTGTTCCCCCATTTAGTCGGTTTCAGTGGCAAATATTGCTTGAAACCTAAGCGACCCTTGAATCCAACCATCCTTTCATCTACTGAAAGTTCACATGTAGGATAATAGATATCACAAAATGCTGTATTTAGAGATTCAATCAGGGGCCTTACTTTGTAGAGTTTATCTTGACAAGGTTGACCACATGGTATAATGACACTCTCGTCCACCAGGTGAATGCAGGTGTAAAGGGCTTCAAATCGTTTGCAAGACATAGTTTCATAAAAGACAGTTTCATAAAAAAGAGGAATTTTAAATGAACTATCTTTCTTCCAATATTCTAGGAAGGTTTATAAACCCCATTGTCAACAGTGAACCAAAAAATGTCTTCCTTATTAGTTAGTGTCCAGTCAGATCCTCTTTAGCTGACCATACCGATTTGTTTCTCTAACAAATATGTGCATCACTCATCAGTACACGGAAGAAATCAATTGGCAATGATTCAGAATCGAAAGGCTTTTTCAATCCAGTTTGACCACAAAATGGTTCAAACATACTCAATGAGGGTGCACGAGGTGGGCAATACAGTAGCAGGTGGGGGCGTGGTAGGCCACAGAATAGTTGGTGGGGGCGTAGGCAATACAATACGAGGTGAGGGGGTAGCAAGTTTTGATGCAGTTGGTAGCATAAAATTGGGAGGTGAAGTAGGAGTAACAGAAGCATGAGAGGCAATAGCAAGACTAGTTTCGGTAGTAGACGTCAGGATTGTAGCCTGACTTGTGACTGGATGCACTAGTTGGAAGGGGAGTAGCCACAAACGGTCCCTAACATTCAAAAAAAAATTTACAATGCTAGTGTACCTATATGTGAAACTACCCATATATGAAACTATAATGGCTAAGAAGCTAAGTTATGACTTACACTCTCTATCTCCTCGAGTTCATCATCTTCAAACTCTGTGGTAATGATGTCCAAGTCATCCTCTTCACCAAATTGCAGCTCATCAAATCCATCTATAGCATCTAATACTTCTGACAGAGTGCTAGCTTTAGGCCTTGATGCCATTACACTTCAACACAGAAATGATTGTAAATCAAGTACTCGAAAAAAATTGTATTACAATAAATCAAGTACTCGAAATTTTTCGTATTACAATATTTATTTTATTACTTTTCATAATTAGATAGTTCCACATGTCTTCAGTATCTAGGTAGAGTTTTAGGCCCTGGTGATACTGTACCAATTTTTTGTGGTTTTCTTGGCAATGTGTGGCAACGTGCGCCATATGGCGCACGTTCATTGTACAGATTGCGTGAATGGGTTAATCCTTTCACTGGCAGATTTACGGAGGACTTTTTACAAAAATTGACACAATTTCACATTTTTTTTTTATAGAGGACCACATGAAGACAAGTACCCAACAACTATATATCAGGTGATAGCTGATGCATGAAGGGACGTTATGGTAAATTTTAGTTGCTTAGCAACAAACCACATAATGTGAATATTGTTATAAGAGACAGGAAGTAAAATAAAAGGGTTTATATCGGGTTTATATCATCTCAATTTCATATTACACATGAAACCAGCAATGTTAGCCGGTCAACTTTTGGTCAACAACAACTGTTTGTCAACAACAATTTTTTGGTTGATTATAACAAACCACAAAGATGTGAATATCATTATAAGTTGAAAAAGGCTATTTCAGCTCGGTTTCAAATCAGCAATGTTAGCCGGTCAACTTTTGGTCAACAACAACTGTTTGTCAACAACAATTTTTTGGTTGATTATAACAAACCACAAAGATGTGAATATCATTATAAGTTGAAAAAGGCTATTTCAGCTCGGTTTCAAATCAGCAATGTTAGCTAGTCAACTTTTGGTCAACAACAACAACTATTTGTCAACAACAATTGTGAATATCATAACAAAGAAGCTAGGGTCCATAGTACTGAAAAATAAATAAAAGTATGTTCAAAGTGTGCATAACATACCTTCACAATGCTAAATTATAAATAAATATAGATAAAAAATTAAAGGGCGATGCTTGGCACTGTGAAGGTCTGCATGTTCAGCATAACTCAGTGCTAAATTATAAAATAAAATAAAAATAATAACCTCTATTCCGACCCTGTCTTCTCCTCTGCTGCTTCCTCATCCTCCTTCAGGTCCATGAGTGAAACTACCTTCCCAGGAAAAATAGTTCTTGCTAGTTACTAGGCCTTACTTTACAACTCTTATCTATTCTTACCTTGGGGGAAGTCTTCATGATCATCGCTACCTTCTAAAGCTTCGCTTGGAGTAGGGTGACCTATACTTTGAAAACTTCCTTCGTGGTCGGTGCCAACAGCTTCTGTTATAGCTGCCATAGCATCACCATCAACTACGCCACTTCCCAGGTAAGCACAGGCACCTTCTTCCTCTTCTTCACTAACGCCAATCTCGGACAGGCCGAAATCATCCTCAAATAGGAAGTCTAAAACTTCGTCTCTACTAAAGCGGGTCGCCATTTCTTCTTCGAGACCGGGAATGAACCGGAAGTGATGTTTGCTGGCACGTTTACTTCCCTTTCCTAATGCCGTATTTTCCAGATAGTCAGGGGGTGATTAGAGGCATGCTTTAGTCATACTCGTGCAATTTTTAAAGTTTATACCGCAAACGGTTAATTTTTTACGAATTCTTTCGTCGTGGTTAATCAGTTTTCGCGACTTAAGTCGCTTATGCCAGTGAGATGGTTAAGAAGTGCAAGTTGGTTTAGTTTTCCTTTGCTAGTTGTTAGCACTGCTATGGCTAAGAGTTGCAATATCTCAGCCCCAAAGCCTAAGAGGAGGAAAGTATATCGTACGCTACTAGCACTATCTGGCTCATGCTTGACGACCAGTTTCAGTTCCCTCATGCCACGTGCTACAGTCTCCAAGCCTTGAGACAACTCCAAAGCCTTTTTGTAAGTCAAATCGGGATCTGCCAGCAGCCTTTGTTGTATTCCTTCATCGTTCACTCCACCTTAGCCGACCATATAGCACGTCTTCCATCACCGCTCCAAAATTGCAGAAATCAACCAGAGCTCAAAGTTCAGCTATCTAGTTCGCTGTAGACTCTCCTGTTTTCCTGGATCTACTGAGAATCAAAACCTCTGCATGATCCACTCAGATGGCTTAGGACTGTATGCTTCTCCAGTACCTCCACCAGGGTAGAGAAGAGTTTATCCTCAAGCTTATCTGGAGCAACCAGATTCCGTAGAAGCTTGTATGTAAGAACTTCAGGCTTATCTGGGGCAACCAGATTCCTGTAGAAGCTTGTATGTAAGAACTTCAGGCTTATCTGGAGCAACCAGATTCCGTTGAAGCTTGTATGTAAGAACTTCAGGCTTATCTGGAGCAACCAGATTCCATTGAAGCTTGTATGTAAGAACTTCAGGCTTATCTGGAGCAACCAGATTCCTGTAGAAGCTTGTATGTAAGAACTTCAGGTTATCTGGAGCAACCAGATTCCTGTAGAAGCTTGATGTAAGAACTTCAGGCTTATCTGGAGCAACCAGATTCCTGTAGAAACTTGTATGCAGGCTTGTATGTAAGAACTTCAGGCTTATCTGGAGCAACCAGATTCCATTAATGCTTGTATGTAAGAACTTCAGGCTTATCTGGAGCAACCAGATTCCTGTAGAAACTTGTATGTAAGAACTTCAGGCTTATCTGGAGCAACCAGATTCCATTAATGCTTGTATGTAAGAACTTCAGGCTTATCTGGAGCAACCAGATTCCTGTAGAAACTTGTATGTAAGAACTTCAGGCTTATCTGGAGCAACCAGATTCCATTAATGCTTGTATGTAAGAACTTCAGGCTTATCTGGAGCAACCAGATTCCTGTAGAAACTTGTATGTAAGAACTTCAGGCTTATCTGGAGCAACCAGATTCCATTAATGCTTGTATGTAAGAACTTCAGGCTTATCTGGAGCAACCAGATTCCTGTAGAAGCTTGTATGTAAGAACCTCCAGCTTATCTGAAGCAACCAGATTGCGTAAAAGCTTGTTTATAGAGAAGCTTGTAGGAGGCAGGGCCAGAACTTGTATATTCTGACTTGCAACACAATCAAGTGATCATCAAAAGAAGTGAGTATGTGTATTAAAAAGAAGTGAGCATTAAAAAGAAGTGGGAAAGAAGTGAGTACATGTATTAAAAAGAAGTGATCATCAAAAGATCAAAAGAAGTGAGTATGTGTATTAAAAAGTGAGTATGTGTATTAAAAAGAAGTGAGCATTAAAAAGAAGTATGTGTATTAAAAAGAAGTGAGTATGTGTATTAAAAAGAAGTGAGCATTAAAAAGAAGTGAGTACATGTATTAAAAAGAAGCGAGCATGCTCAGTATAACAACTAACAATTATCACGCAACATCATAATTCTGAATGTAGGTTCATAGTATTTTTTTAAAAAGTTTAATGTATCATTTGAGGTGGTGGGGTATTTATCAATTTAACATTTTTGGGGCTATTCATCTAATAAAAGTCGACTTCTGATCAGCTTCTTGATAATTAATGTTTGCAGAAATTTGTTGTTGGATATAGTCTATTGATTGCAACTTGGTAGTAGGATGACTTCCAAGACTGATAAATTATGCATGCACAGAGACATTTTTATTCACTCGACGTTTCGACTAGATGCTCTAGTCTTCATCAGGAATATTATGATGAAGGCTAGAGCATCTAGCCGAAACGTCGAGTGAATAAAAATTGAAGTTGATTATTGAGAAGGTGATTTTAATGTTATTATGTCAACTGAGAATTCATTGTTATTTTAATTTTTTTATTATTTTTTTAAAGAACTAGTAGAAATTAACCACTCCTATAAAATGCATAAGTCAGCTAAGGATGACCGCTACAGCCTCCTTCAAGGACTTGGCAAGAGTTGCACAGGTGAACTCCAGAACCAACCAAATATATACTAGCTGCTGAAGTACATATTGTTTTACAGTTGCTTGTTATTGCTCGACATTTTGATAGAAGATTATTCATCTGTAAGTTAACTGACCGCTCAGTTCGGGTTCAGCTGCATAGCAATGATAGCATATATAGCTTGAGAACTTAAAGCATGCGCTTCTGATATGAAATGGCATGTAAGCTAGCTTGATTGCATCATTGACAACCACCACTACCTGCTATCACACTTCCCATATATATATATGTACCATGAAGTACACATAACAGTCCCTTACTCTGCTCATTCATGTAGCAAGCACCCAGTGTACAGATTTGTGAAATCGCATGCGAAGCCAATGAGAAAGGTAGCAATGGAGATCCATTTGCAAACTTAGATTGAGTTGAAAATATATTCCTGCATATATTTGAGTGTCACTGTGAAGTCAAATATGTGCGGCAGTTTAGTTATATTTATGTATTTAATTATTTATTAGTTATGTATATATATATATTGTTAAATTGAGGTGTATGTATGAATTTTGACAAGTCATTTTGCAGCTCTTCACTTTTCTTGTTTTGTTCCCTAACCTTCTTGCAGCCATAGTTCGGTAAAGGGTCTGTTTGTGTGGTGCCAAGTGTGCGGTCACGGGGGTCACCTGCAGCACATTCAGGAGTGGCATCGACTTCACACCCAGTGCCCTACAGGTTGTGGACACAACTGCATCACTAGTCTGTAGCTAGCACTATCAACACTGCACTGCATTGTGATGAAATCTATTGTATATATTATAATACACTGCAGAGTTACCAATGTTCTTTAGATCACACTTTCAGGACACTGTCATGCACTGAATTGATATTTTGTTGTAAATGCTGTACAGAGCTATAAACGTCTTTAGGTTACACTTGGTACACTGTTCAGTGTTTCAAACAGGATTTTTGGTCGAAGAAATGGAGGGGGATCATCATAGTGTTTGGTTGTTATTTGTTTGTTATTATTAGTGAATTAAAAGTGTCCTGGACATGAGATGTTCCCAGCACAGCTTATTACAATAATAAAAATAATACTCGTAAGCGCCCTAGGGCCAGCAGAATCCAGCACTGCACAGCTATACATTCCTCCTCGATTTTTGCCGCCACCTCGCCGAGAAAGGTCATAGCTTCCCTGCCAAATACCCCCAAAGTCTTCATCCCAAGGGAGATGAGTGTGTCTGATGTCAGTATACTTATGCAGCCTCAAACACTCTGCTCTGTTAGCAACTACACCAGCCAAAGGTCACAATATGAATAAGGAAAAGTGTCTGGACAGGTAGCATCCCAGACCACTTACTTTATGACATCACAGTCACTCCATCAGGGTGCTTGCCATCATCACGGTCCAAGCCGGGTGGTTCCAGATGAGAAGGAATTTTGGTGTGGAACCAAGTGACCTTTTGATAATGCTAGCAGCATGTCTGGAGTGTAGTTCTGACTCTTGCTGGAGTGCAGCCCTGACTCTTGCTGGAGTGTAGCCCTAACTCTTAGTGCAGCCCTGACTCTTGCTGGAGTGTAGTCCTGGCTCTGCTGGAGTATAGTCCTGTGACTACTCTTACTATTTCATCCATTCTCAAACACATGGAGGATATCAGTAAGACATGGAGCCAGACACTAACTTCCCAGCTCTATGTCAGGCACTAACTTCCCAGCTCTATGCCAGATACTAACTTCCCAGCTCTATTCCGTGCACATTCAGTAACTTAGGAGCTTCTTCCAACAATTTGAGGACTTAGAATGAGGAGTATCACATGACTACTGTAGAAATGATGCGGGAGATAATCCAGCCTATAATATCTCCTCAGCAGTTCTAAAAGCTTTGTCAATAGCTCCCTTGATTTCCTTCCAACTTCTTATGGGAAAGCCCAAGAGGGTGTGGCAAATTCAGGGTTGACCACCTGGCACTGCACATGCAATCTCTCCGATAGCGGCTGGGTCATGACTGATGATCTCACACTTGGAATGATTCAACTCAAGACCAACTCTCCCTACTTCACCCTCCACAATATGCAAGTCACCCAGCACATCTTCCATTGGGCCTCGCAAAATTCCATCATCAAGGTAGGCAGGAAACAGAGGTCCAAGGGTTCACCTTGTTGAACACCATCAGCAGACGAGACGATTTCACTGCAAAAATACAAGGACGAGGGTGACCCATAAGCCGAGCATACAATGGGGAGAATTTCTGGAGCAGATTCCTCTATAGCTATAAGAATCCAACGATCATTTTGAATGCATTTCTAAAGTTTAGCTTCAGGAAGATGTGGTCTGGTTGCATGGATAATGGTTGCATGAATAATAAGGTAGATTCTGGCAGCATTGGCTATAGCCTCAGCTCCAAATTTAGTGCCATAAGTTAACCCAGTTGAGAATGTGCGAGAAGATTTGCTCGTGGTTGATCTCGCAATAATACTGGAAATCTTGGCTACAGTGCACCCTCGGTGTACACATCAGATCGCTATGGGTCTCACACCCACACCCTTTTTATTAAGAGCTACCAGGGATGCCCCCAAAAGAAGTTGGGGAGTTCTACCTGGGTCCATAAATGAAGTTAGAGCTTTAGTTAGTGTCTCGCTGCATTATATCTAATTAGTTTTTTTTTAGGTGCTGTGGGGATGCAGACCAGGCATCAGGACCAGCGCAGAAGACCTAATACTTTGGCAATCAGCTCCTCAGAAGCATGCATGCACTCTGTGGGAAGGGAAAGAGATGAGTTTGAGGGTAGTAATGGATATTTCTCCCTGAGCATGTTTAGGGTGGACTCATCAAAACTTGCCAACGAGTCTTCCCTGAGCTAACTAGTCTGACTGCACCAACCTTGACATCACTATCTTTTAACTTAAGGGGGTGCTTCAGGTCCAACAATGTTTTTTTTTGGGGGGGGGGGGGAGGTGGGGGTTTCTTCCCGTAAATATGTTGCCAGGACCTGTAAGATGCTGCATTCCACAAATTTGAGAAGATTTGGATGCTCCATTCTGGACTTATAGTGACTTTTGTACATACACCTCCATTCAATTCTTGACAAAGAAAGTGGAAAGAAGACTGTCCACGGAGGGTGAGTTTCATGTTAAGACGGCTTTTTGTCAAATTCCGGTTTCCAATCGCCATTCACAGCATAACTAGGTTAAAATTTTTTTTCTTCCCAAATCTTAATTTTGAAGCTCTTTCTTTGCTCTTTGTGTTCTTTGTGTTCAACGGTCAATTTTTTTTTAATAATAAAAAGTTATGTTGCTTATTGGGCGTATCTATATGAACCCAGCAAACAGTGGGATTTTTTTTTTTTGGATCGTTGATAACAAAGAGTAATGCATTATCTAAACAAACAACAAATTTGAAGTCATTTCATCCAATATCCAAGAGGGAAGCTTGTGAATGGTAATTTTGAGGAGGTCTGATGGCTGCAGGTATATACCTAGATAGAAAAACTGTATCACTTGAAAGCACTAGAAATCTAAAAGTTATGACGGTTTTTACTTCGTGGCATGTTTTTTGTGGTTTGACCTAAAGCACCCGGAGAGTAAATCCATATTTCCTATTCCTTTAAGAGAGATGGGGTATGTATGCTTCATCACAAATAAGACAATAACCCGGGACCCTCTCTCTGGAACCCTCAGACAATAGGATGGAAGATTGAAAAGGCTAATATCATGCACAATGTCATTGATAATAATAGCTACTTGGATGTGTGAGGCACTTGGGGGGAGGGTTCTTGAACAACCTTTGCAAGTTTGAAACATCTGCTGGTGCTGAACATTAAAAAAAAAAATTCAATTTTTTTGGAGTATGCGGGTTGGGGAGGGGTGTGGTGGAGGGCCACACCTCCTATCTGGTCTGTATGAACCAATACATGCATCATAGTCTGCACATTGTGTTAGAAAGAAATGTGTCCAATGCGACGATGGAGGAATATATAGTAATAATTAGGCTCGGTTGATGGCAGAGAAAAATGCGTCCTACTAAAGCTCATTACATCAAAACTGCTCATCACTCTTATAATAATAGGAGAGCTTTTTGGTGCACAAAGTCAACTAAATTTCCACAACTGCAACTGCTTGGCCTACGACTTCCAAGTAGTGTCTTGCCACCCACCAGCAGAAGCAGTCACCTCATGGTTAGGATAGACTAGGCCAAGGCAAGGTCTAGGTGATGGCTAATCATCTAGGTTTAGGGACAAATGTAATCTGGAGAGACCAATACCAAATTTGGCCTCCCTCCACCCTCCCCTCCCAGCCATTATGACAGATCAACGCATATTAACGATAAAAACCACCAACCCCTTTTTTAATCCATCTGGCAAATGAATATAAATGTGGCATTTGGTGGCAATGGGGGGGGGTACTGATTCAGTTGTAGCTATGTAATCGATGATGATGTACGTTCCTGTCTAGATTACAGTGTGAATGTTATTATGTCTGCCCAACGAGGACTTATTTAACAACCAATGTATGTACTATACTGAAGTCTGAGTTTAGTTTCCAGAGGACAGAACAGATTTTTTTCCCTTTCTCTATTGTGTCCTGTTGAAATGTTTCTTGGTGCCAAACCAGCTACGGGAAGGTTTGGAGTATTGGATCACCTTTTAAGTTTGTGGGAAGGACAAACCTCTTCAGCAAGATGTAGAGTTGAACCATTAATGGTTCTGTTGGTTGCAAGATTAGTGGACAGCACCCTAAAGTCAACACGAAGTCTAGCTACATGGAGAAGTAGCTTACCAACAGAACATCAAGCTAGACACCCTTCACATCCTGGCATCTGTAATTTCCTCTCATTACTTTCATGAAGATAAAAAGCCGCATGGCAGATATTCTTGCTGGACTAGTTCATGAAATGATCCAACAGGCCAGTAAGACACACCCATCATCATCCGTGTCGTAATCATCACAAAAATGAATGTCATCAGGCAGCCAAGGACTCCTATGGCAGAACTTTTACAGATCCTGTAACTCACATATATTTTTTCATCTGTTTTTCCTTTCATGATAAACACATGCTTACACATTATCCACATTGATTCTGAAAACTTCACACAACTGAATGTTAATTTCAATTTTGATTCATGCATCCTTGATCAGTAGTTTCACTATTACATTAACATTATGATCTTTTTATCTTGAATCCTTGATCAGTAGTTACACTAGTATATACATTAACATTATGATCTGAATCCTTGATCAGTAGTTACACTAGTACATTAACATTGTGATTCTTGTACTGTGGCAAAAGTGGCAGTTGCAAGAAGTCCTCCAAAGAAGATTCCTGCACTAGTGGAAGGGGTTTCCAGCCATAGACTTCAGCAAACTACAAATTCAACTGAAATAGAGGAAATTGAAGTTAGTTCTAAAGTAACTTGAAATTGACCTATTATTCCCTGGTCAGGAAAGTTCACCCATTTTTTCAGCATAAATCATGATGCTCAAAAAGCACCCAAAATTATGCAGCACAGTCTGCCAAAGACCTAGACTGTTAAACCTGTTAATAGTCTTGTTGGATAGAGATCATGAAGTATGTATAGGGCTATATTTCAGATCCTGTCTCCTGTCCCCTTGCTTAAACCCTAACAATTTCTTTGCAAAATATATTTATGAACAAGAATAATAAAAATAATAACAGCAACAACAACAACAATAATAATAATAATACAAGACAACAGCAATCAATAATTTTTTTATTTGCAAATAACAAACATGAACTCAATTTCAAATATTGTCCTGTGTTATAATGAATTTATAATGAATGACCAATTGCAAGAACTTGCTCAATTCATGACATGACAAATCTGTTATACCAACCATGCTCAACTTCCAACCTCCTCTTCCCCAAAGATACCCCCTCGCCCCAATATTGTGATGTTTTGAAGAATTTATGATCCCAGGAATCAGAATGGCAATAACGAGTAAAATATAGTTTGCTTATATTTAAAATATGCAGATATGGAAATGACAGAATGTATATATTTGTAGTATCACCTAACACCTCGTTTCTAAATCGAAGTTTCTCAGTTCATGGTTTTGGCTGGGATAACCAAACATCGAAGGTATAACCTCCTTTCCGTTTCCACTCACCAAGCAGAGCATCTTCAGAAGTGACATCTTTGCTGTCATTGTCAGGCTGATTCAGTGTCACCTGTGAAAGTTGAGCATCTTCAGAAGTGACATCTTTGCTGTCATTGTCAGGCTGATTCAGTGTCACCTCTGAAAGTTGAGCATCTTCAGAAGTGACATCTTTGTCCGCACTATCAGGCTGGCCTTCATCATTCGGTGCCAACTCTGAAAATGGAGCATCTTGAGAAGTGACATCTTTGTCATCATTATCAGGCAGGCCTTCATCATTCTGTGCCAACTCTGAAAGTGCAGCTTCTTGAGACGTGATATCTTTGTTATCAGGCAGGCCTTCATCATTCTGTGCCAACTCTGAAAGGGGAGCATCTTGAGAGGTGACATCTTTGTCATCATTATCAGGCAGTCCTTCATCATTCTGTGCCAACTCTGAAAGTGGAGCTTCTTGAGACGTGACATCTTTGTCATCATTATCAGGCAGGCCTTCATCATTCTTTGCCAACTCTGAAAGTGGAGCTTCTTGAGAGGTGACATCTTTGTCATCATTATCAGGCAGGCCTTCCTCATTTTGTGCCAACTCTGAAAGTGGAGCTTCTTGAGACGTGACATCCTTGTCATCACTATCAGGCAGGTCTTCATCATTCTGTGTCAACTCTGAAAGTGGTACATCTTGAGAGGTAACATCTTTGTCATCACTATCAGGCAGGCCTTCATCATTCTGTGCCAACTCTAAAAGTGGAGCTTCTTGAGACGTGACATCTTTGTCATCATTATCAGGCAGGCCTTCATCATTCTGTGCCAACTCTGAAATTGGAGCTTCTTGAGAGGTGACATCCTTGTCATCATTACCAGGCAGGCCTTCATCATTCTGTGCCAACTCTGAAAGTGGAGCTTCTTGAGATGTGACATCTTTGTCATCACTATCAGGCAGGTCTTCATCATTCTGTGTCAACTCTGAAAGTGGTACATCTTGAGAGGTAACATCTTTGTCATCACTATCAGGAAGGCCTTCATCATTCTGTGCCAACTCTGAAAGTGGAGCTTCTTGAGACGTGACATCTTTGTCATCACTATCAGGCAGGTCTTCATCATTCTGTGTCAACTCTGAAAGTGGTACATCTTGAGAGGTAACATCTTTGTCATCACTATCAGGCAGGCCTTCATCATTCTGTGCCAACTCTGAAAGTGGAGCTTCTTGAGAGGTGACATCTTTGTCATCATTATCAGGTAGGCCTTCCTCATTCTGTGCCAACTCTGAAAGTGGAGCTTCTTGAGACGTGACATCTTTGTCATCATTATCAGGCAGGCCTTCATCATTCTGTGCCAAGTCTGAAAGTGGAGCTTCTTGAGAGGTGACATCTTTGTCATCATTATCATGCAGGCCTTCATCATTCTGTGCCAACTCTGAAAGTGGAGCATCTTGAGAGGTGATATCTTTGTCATCATTATCAGGCAGGCCTTCATCATTCTGTGCCAACTCTGAAAGTGGAGCTTCTTGAGAGGTGACATCTTTGTCTTCATTATCAGGCAGGCCTTCCTCATTCTGTGTCAACTCTGAAAGTGGAGCTTCTTGAGACGTGACATCTTTGTCATCACTATCAGGCAGGTCTTCATCATTCTGTGTCAACTCTGAAAGTGGTACATCTTGAGAGGTAACATCTTTGTCATCACTATCAGGCAGGCCTTCATCATTCTGTGCCAACTCTAAAAGTGGAGCTTCTTGAGACGTAACATCTTTGTCATCATTATCAGGCAGGCCTTCATCATTCTGTGCCAACTCTGAAAGTGGAGCTTCTTGAGACGTGACATCTTTGTCATCATTATCAGGCAGGCCTTCATCATTCTGTGCCAACTCTGAAAGTGGTACATCTTGAGAGGTAACATCTTTGTCATCACTATCAGGCAGGCCTTCATCATTCTGTGCCAACTCTAAAAGTGGAGCATCTTGAGAGGTGACATCTTTGTCATCATTATCAGGCAGGCCGTCCTCATTCTGTGCCAACACTGAAAGTGGAGCTTCTTGAGACGTGACATCTTTGTCATCACTATCAGGCAGGTCTTCATCATTCTGTGTCAACTCTGAAAGTGGTACATCTTGAGAGGTAACATCTTTGTCATCACTATCAGGCAGGCCTTCATCATTCTGTGCCAACTCTGAAAGTGGAGCTTCTTGAGACGTGACATCTTTGTCATCATTATCAGGCAGGCCTTCATCATTCTGTGCCAACTCTAAAAGTGGAGCTTCTTGAGACGTGACATCTTTGTCATCACTATCAGGCTGGCCTTCATCATTCTGTGCCAACTCTAAAAGTGGAGCATCTTGAGAGGTGACATCTTTGTCATCATTATCAGGCAGGCCGTCCTCATTCTGTGCCAACACTGAAAGTGGAGCTTCTTGAGACGTGACATCTTTGTCATCACTATCAGGCAGGTCTTCATCATTCTGTGTCAACTCTGAAAGTGGTACATCTTGAGAGGTAACATCTTTGTCATCACTATCAGGCAGGCCTTCATCATTCTGTGCCAACTCTAAAAGTGGAGCATCTTGAGAGGTGACATCTTTGTCATCATTATCAGGCTGGCCTTCATCATTCTGTGCCAAGTCTGAAAGTGGAGCTTCTTGGGAGGTGACATCTTTGTCATCATTATCAGGCAGGCCTTCATCATTCTGTGCCAACTCTGAAAGTGGAGCATCTTGAGAGGTGACATCTTTGTCATCACTATCAGGCTGGCCTTCATCATTCTGTGCCAACTCTGAAAGTGGAGCATCTTGAGAGGTGATATCTTTGTCATCACTATCAGGCAGGCCCTCATCATTCTGTGCCAACTCTGAAAGTGGAGCTTCTTGAGAGGTGACATCTTTGTCATCGTTATCAAGCAGGCCTTCATCATTCTGTGCCAACTCTGAAAGTGGAGCATCTTGAGAGCTGACATCTTTGTCTTCGTTATCAGGCTGGCCTTCATCATTCTGTGCCAACTCTGAAAGTGGAGCATCTTGAGAGGTGACATCTTTGTCATCATTATCAGGCAGGCCTTCATCATTCTGTGCCAACTCTGAAAGTGGAGCATCTTGAGAGGTGACATCTTTGTCATCACTATCAGGCAGGCCTTCATCATTCTGTGCCAACTCTGAAAGTGGAGCATCTTGAGAGGTGACATCTTTGTCATCACTATCAGGCAGGCCTTCATCATTCTGTGCCAACTCTGAAAGTGGAGCATCTTGAGAGGTGACATCTTTGTCATCATTTTCAGGCAGGCCTTCATCATTCTGTGCCAACTCTGAAAGTGGAGCTTCTTGAGTGGTGACATCTTTGTCATCATTTTCAGGCAAGCCTTCATCATTCTGTGCCAACTCTGAAAGTGGAGCTTCTTGAGTGGTGACATCTTTGTCATCATTTTCAGGCAGGCCTTCATCATTCTGTGCCAACTCTGAAAGTGGAGCTTCTTGAGAGGTGACATCTTTGTCATCATTATCAGGCAGGTCTTCATCATTCTGTGTCAACTCTGAAAGTGGAGCAACTTTAGAGGTGACATCTTTGTCATCATTATCAGGCAGGCCTTCATCATTCTGTGCCAACTCTGAAAGTGGAGCTTCTTGAGATGTGATATCTTTGTCATCATTATCTGGCTGGCCTTCATCATTCTGTGCCAACTCTGAAAGTGGAGCATCTTTTTCTTCATTATCAGGCAGGCCTTCATCATTCTGTGCCAACCTTGAAAGTGGAGCTTCTTGAGAGGTGACATCTTTGTCATCAATGTCAAGCAGGCCTTCATCATTCTGTGCCAACTCTGAAAGTGGAGCATCTTTAGAGGTGACATCTTTGTCTTCATTATCAGGCTGGCCTTCATCATTCTGTGCCAACTCTGAAAGTGCAGCATCTTGAGAGTTGACATCTTTGTCATCAATGTAAAGCAGGCCTTCATCATTCTGTGCTAACTCTGAAAATGGAGCATCTTCAGAAGTGACATTATCAGGCTGGCCTTCATCATTCTGTGAGAACTCTGAAAGCACAGCATCTTGAGAAGTGACATCTTTGTCATCACTGTCAGGCTGGCCTTCATCATCATTCTGTGCCAACTCTGAAAGTGGAACATCTTGAGAGGTGACATCTTTGTCATCAATGTCAGGCAGGCCTTCATCATTCTGTGCCAACTCTGAAAGTGGAACAGCTTGAGAGCCGACATCTTTGTCATCAATGTCAGGCAGGCTTTCATCATTCTGTGCCAACTCTGAAAGCACAGCATCTTGAGAAGTGACATCTTTGTCAATATGGCCTTCATCATTCTGTGCCAACTCTGAAAGTGGAACATCTTGAGAGGTGACATCTTTGTCATCACTATCAGGCAGGCCTTCATCATTCTGTGCCAACTCTGAAAGTGGAACATCTTGAGAGGTGACATCTTTGTCATCACTATTAGGCAGGTCTTCATCATTCTGTGCCAACTCTGAAAGTGGAACATCTTGAGAGCTGACATCTTTGTCATCAATGTCAGGCTGGCCTTCATCATTCTGTGCCAACTCTGAAAGTGGAACATCTTGAGAAGTGATATCTTTGTCATCACTATCAGGCAGGCCTTCATCTTTCTGTGCCAACTCTGAAAGTGGAACATCGACATCTTTGTCATCAATGTCAGGCTGGCCTTCATCATTCTGTGCCAACTCTGAAAGTGGAACATCTTGAGAAGTGATATCTTTGTCATCACTATCAGGCTGGCCTTCATCATTCTGTGCCAACTCTGAAATAACAGCATCTTGAGAAGTGACATCTTTGTTGGCATTATCAAGCTGCAGGTAAACAGGAAGGGCATAGAAAGAAGGTTTAATTTCATTGACCTCTACTTGTTCATAGACTGGATGACCTTTCTCTGTCTCTTCAGATGTAGGCCTTCTCAGATCTACAACAATTAGTGAAACATCTGCGTCCTTGTCATTGTGCTTGATGTAGACAGAGTAGCGATCATTTTCCATGGGACTCACTTTAAGCTTGTATGTTTTTGAATTAGGAGCAGTTTCCACTATTTCCACTGGGATATCTCCACTCACATCACCGATACACTTGGCAGTCAGCTTCGATGGTTCCTCCTTGCTCAAGTCTTGCTCCATGTCACTTGCTTGTGGAACATAAATGTCAGGTAAACGATAGTCATACTGTGAGAGTGGTTTTGCATCCATCATTTCAGAGATAGGTTCAGAAGGGGTCACAGATTCATCATTGTAGTTGCCTGCAGAAGTTTTGTCTTTGTTGCCAGTGCTCTCATTAGTAGGTTCTTCTTCAGCTCCTGGGATATTTCCATCTAGACCAAATTTACCACTGCCGGATTCCACAGCATTTATTGCAAAAATGTCTAGTTCATTCACCATCGTACACTCTGTGACATCTTCCAGAAGATGCTTTTCAGGGCTTGGTAGACTGGGTATGAACTGTAGCAAGAATGGACTGCCTGTGATACTCTCTTCATCCATCAGTATATCAATTTCACATGATCCAGCGGATTTAGGCGTGATAACCAAGCTGTAAATTTCTTCATCTTTATATCTAAGCACCACGATACCTTTTCCCTCACCCCTTTGACGTACATTCAGATTTCCAGAACCCAATTTGCCAATGTTTATATAATATTCTTCTGTCTGGCCAATAAGGATGGGCTCATTGATTTTGTCCAAGCTAGTAGAAGTCATGAAGATCTTCAATGCATCAGGTGGCTTCAAAGCAGCTTGAATGTTAAAAACAGTGTCTGTAATGTTTGTATCATTCTTGGGAATACTAATTAGGTAGTCTCCTGGGACAGTTGGTGTAAAGTTCAACCCTAGACTGCTTTTTAATTGATTGTTGATGTCCACTTTGCATAGACCTTCTGGCCCTAATACTGTAATAACTTGATTGTCATCTGTGAAGGTATCACTCCATGGGACAATAAAACATGTAGGTTTTCCACTTTCAACATCACTTGGAGGAGAGTTTTCCCTACACTCAAAGCTAGGAGATAAAAATTCTTTTTTTACAGCTTTGATCAGGAATGGGCTGCCTTCAATTCCCCTTTCCTGCATGAAGATATTCAGAGTGTAGTCATCTGCAAGTGTCGGTGTAAACTTGATCATACATTTCCCAGGCACCCTCTCCATAACTGGATCATCCTTGCTCCTAGACTTCATTGATCTTGCTGTAGCTCTAAGGAAGTGCTCTCCCTCATGCATTCCTACATTATTCACATCTATTCTCACAGTCTGTCCTACAAGAACAATGTTTGTGCATGATCCAAGGTTAGTTTTTATTGATGGCATTCGCTTTGTCACGTTGATATTCATAGGGGAATCTGGAATTTTTTTGTTTTCCCAAACAAGAGAAAAAGTGTGATTTCCTGTCACTTCAGGCACATGCTCCACTGTGTAGACACCATCTTCGTGGTCAGTGACATTAAGTACCCCTTCTTTGCCTTTCCTGGGTGGAGTTACATCCACCTTCAGTTGTGACATGCCAGCATATTTTGCATCCACAGTGAAGCCATACGATTCCTGGATATAGACTTCCTCAGGGACATCACATATCACCACAGCTTCAGGCTTGGGTGGTGAGGAATAATAGACATAGAATGGGCTGTTTGGAATCTCCCTCATCTTGGCATACACATTAATGGAATAGACACCAGCAACTCTTTGCTTAAAAGCAAAACTGTATTTGTTTTTCACGAGTTTGCTGATCCTGGCGGCCTTGAGACGGCTTCCACTCTCCTCATGGAAGACCAGACAGTGCAAGTCACTTTTCTTGGCATCCACATCCAAGTCTAATACAACAGGCTTTCCATTGGGATAGATGGGTATAGGTTCCACTTGAAAGTTTATGGGACACTTTGGGATCTCTTCACCAGACCAAGCTATTTTCACCTCGTGAGTTCCAGGTACATTTGGAACATAGACAATGTCAATGATGTGCTTGTCCAAATAATTGGACTTGACAACCAGAATTTGTTCTCCTCTTGGAGATTCTACCATGGCAGTTAGTTCTCCATCACCAGCTAGCCTTGTATCTACTTGAAAAGATATGCTTTTGCCCACCATAAATATTGGAGTTTGATCCTCTAGTCCAGTGATCTTGCACTGGGAAGCTACTGGAGGAGGAATGGTGTATTCCACATGTATAGGCATGCCATGGATCTGTTCCTCATTCAACTTTGCATCAATGATGTAGTTAACTGGAGAAAGAGGCAAGAAAAAAACTTGGAAGGTATTGTTTTCAATCATGGTGCCAATGGGTACATTTTCTCCCGTGTCAGTCTTGATAGCTGTAGCAATCAGCTTGCCATTCTTTTGCTCATCTGTGCATGCTTTGACGGTGAGTATCATTGTTTGATCGATGGTGGTTTTTAGAGTATCCCCACTTGTTAATTCGATGGACCTCCTTGTTCCCACACGATTCATAAGATAAATATTGGCAGTGAGCTTTTCAACTTTGACTGGGAAGGGAGAGTCAGGGACATCCTTTTCGGACCAAAGGACACTGACCTTGCAGTCACCAGCATGTTCTGGTGCACTAACAGTGTAGTTGTCATCTATGCGGACCATGGTGCTAACTTGTTCGTTAGCTTTCTTGGGTCCAGCAGAAGATATTTGGAGTCCTTCAACACCAGCTTCTTTGGAATCTGCAACAAAACTCCTCTCCTCTCCCAAGGAACGTGCATTTTGCAATCCAACAACATTGGATACTTCCGACTTCGAAGGCTTGCCATACTGGACAACATAAGGGCTGGAGAGGATCTCCTTGTTGTTAGCATAGACGTGTACGAAATAGAGTCCAGAAGCCTGAGGATCGAAGCCAACTTGATATTTTCCCTGGTTAATATTAGTTAATTTCCCATCGATTAGTGTGCCAGTGTCCTTGTGTTCAATCTCGAGCTTGAGATTTTTGCCATCGGTATGAAAATCAAGAACAGCTGGACTTCCATAATCGAAGTCTTTTTGTTTCTCAGAGTCCACTACCAATAATTCGATTGGAGATCCTGGTATTGGCTCACTAGCCCAGGTGAAATTGAGGTGATGGTATCCGTGTGAATTCGGTGTGTAAGAGACATCATATCGGAAATTCTCTCCACTTCTTGGGCATACCTTGAGTACAGATTTTCCGTCAATCTCTATTGGTGTGTGATAAGTAACACTAAGCTGACCAGATCCGCCATCATTAGCATCAACCAAGAGTGTGATTGTTTTCCCCAATTCTGTGGGATAAGATATCTCCTCCTTAAAAATCAGCTTACATTTTGAGGGACATGTCTTCAGCTTGATGTAGTCGACAACAAACGGTGTATGAGGGACATTCAGGTCATTTAGTTTGACAGCCACTCTGTATACATCTGGTTCTTTGGGGCTGAACTTCACAATAAAGATATCATTTGGAAGTTTGATGATGTTGACATTGGCCAATCCAGTAATATCTCCTACCACGCTAGCTTCTAACTTTCCATTTCGCTGTTCATCTGTTTCCGGTTGGATCTTAATAATTAGGGTTTGGCCGATATACTGCGTAAAATCTACAGATGGAAGAGTGGCTCTAGTTAGCAGGTCGCTAGGAAGGATATAGATTTGTTGACCCATTATGTCAACCTCAACTTGCTCGCTCACTGGAAGCCAATCAGGTGTCACTTCTATTGATGTTGCAAAATGTTCTTTGGATGAAGGTTTTCTCATGTCTACAATGAATGGAGATCTTTTTATTTCCTTGTTATTGTATCTGACGTGGATGGAATAACGATCTTTTTTCTTTGGCCTAATTTTTAGCTTGTATTTTCTGGAATTGGGAGCAGTTTCGGTGGTTACCACTGGGATCTCTCCACAGTTATCTCCAAAACATTTGACAACAACCGTACCTGGCTCCTTCATGGAGAAGTCTAGCTCCATATTTCTTCTTAGTGGAACAGGCACGTCTGGTAGTTGATAATCATTTTGCAAAAGGACTTTTGCAACCATTATTTCCAAGATGGGTGAACCATTGTTATGGAAATATAAATGACCTGAAGGAACTTGATCTCCACCGAGCTGACTTTGATCAATTACGGCAAGCTTTGCAGGATAGTTGTCAAGAAAATCATCCACAACATCTTCTGTGACATGGACTGTGAAGGGACTCCCTGGAATAGACTGGTGAGACCATTTGATATCAAAGACATGGTGCCCCGGAATTATGGGTGTAAATTCCACTGCAAACACTTTTACTTTGATTTGTACGACCCTGAAGGTTAGGTCTTCTTGATCTGTCTTTTCTTCTGTGGTTTTTACATATAAGCTAAGTTCACCACTACCAGCTTCCTTGGCATTTACTGTGAAAATGATTGGTGTATTCACTGTAGCAGACACCATAACAGGTTCCAAGACACATTTGTCTGCCTTTGGGGGTCCGTCATATTTGATGACTATTGGACTGCTGGATATAACCTCTTCTTCCTCATTTGATACATGGATGAGGTAGTAACCTGGAACTTTGGGTTGTAGAGTTAGTTTGTATCTTCCTCTTTGTAATTCACTTATGCTTGTTCTGTAAGGTTCTCCTGTTTCAACATGAACCGCATGTGCTTTTAGGTCATCTTGTTTGCAGTCAATATTAATTTGAATGTCAAGTGACTTTCCAAAGGCATAAACTGGTGCTTCTGTGACATTGAATTCAATGGGAGTTTCTGGTAGGGGTTGATCAGACCAGGTAAAGTTAATTTTGTGATCCCCCAGTGCAGTTGGAGTGTATGTAATGTGATAAAAGCCACGTTTGATCTCATTCAGATTAACATTAACTGGTTCTGTGTTATCTGGAGTTTCAACAGTGACTATAGGATCTCCAGGTCCAGCCTCGGTACAATCCACCAGAAGATAGATCGGTTTTTGCACCGTTTGTTGATGTGCTAAATTCTCTTTTCCAATCACTTCACATTTAGCTAGATCACAGGTGATGTCTGTAACTGGACTTCTTGGTAAAGGCATGCTGCTCCCTTCTGCATCAGAGATTGTATCGGCATCTGATTTAGATGACCGAAATATGATAGCTTCAGGTGTCTTCTCAATTTGTGGATCTGACTTCACTGCAGCTTCTCCAGAAACAGGGACGGAATCTTCTTTCTTGAGATCTACTCCAGATTGCATGTCAATCTCAAACGGTGATCCTTTGATATGCGTGCCAGCATATGTGATGCTAAGATGGTAGATGGTAGCATCAGGGGGAGTGAAAGTGACCTGGTATGCTTTTCCTCCCACGCAGTTCAACTGGACAGGTATTTCACCCACTTCTTCACCTGTGCAAAAAGCCTTTAACTCACCAGACTTAGCTGTGCTTATGTCCACTAACAAGCTAACTTCTTTACCAGGGATGGTGTATATAGGAAGTGTGCATTCAACCTGTTCAGGATTGCAAGGAGGAAGGAGATCAATAGTAAATGGAGAACCAGTCACAGGCTTGCTATCCAAGTTATCATCCACAGGATACAACTTCTCCCATAGTACATCTATGGTATAGATATCAGGGAAAGGTGTTGCAAAGGTCAGGAGATTCAAGCCGTTGGCTTCTTTGCTGATTTTGATGGGTATCAAACCCAAAATCTGACCACTCACATTAGCTTTGAGTTTGCCTTGGCCTGCATTCACAGTGTCAAATATCATGGACACTTCCTTCTTGTCATCAGGTTGTGTTGAGGTTTCAACATGTTTTACTTTGGTGGAATCTGATGGATGAAGGTTGATCAAGAAGGGAGAGCCAGTGACATGCTCATCGGCATAAAGAATGGAGAAAGTAAATAGGTCAACTTTTGGTGGAGAGAAGAGAACCTGGTACCTATCGTCTTCCTCGTCGACAGCTTTCACTATTACAGGTACACTCGTCACTACTTTCCCCTCAACATTTCCACGCAGACATCCAAAGCCAGCATCATAGCAGTCTACTTCAAGACAGACAAAGTTACCTTCTCCAAGTTTTTCTGGGATCTGGACCTGACCCACTATAACCTTGTCTGCTGCCGGAGGCATGGGTGCAGAAGCACTGCCCTTGATGCTTGTGCGATAGAACTGTGACAAATAGCTGAGGCGGGCAATTTTGCTTAGAGTGGTGCTACAAAACTGCTCTTCAGTTACATTTTTACGAATGCCAAGAATATTTTTGGCTGCCAGCATGCTTTTTTGTACATTGGCTAGACCATTTTGGCTGTTCATCTCAGCATAACACTCGAAGTTGCCTCCAGATACTTCATGCACTAGGGCTCCTAAGAACATGCCGTCTACAAAATCGGTGTTCAAGTTTGCATGTGGAAGCTGGGCTCCCACCCAATCAAGAAATGTTTTCCACCCATGAGGAATGAAGTAAGACAGGTAAAGCAAAATGGCTTGATTGTCTGGTTTTGCAACCATAATGTTTTCTACTTCGACTATTTTTGGAATACCAAGCTGGGATTCAGCTATATTCATAGCATTGTTAAGAGCATCTGAAGGACCTAGTGATTCTGGATTTTCTATTGAACCAGGTCTGATGTAGTTTAGGAGAGCTGAAAGCACTTGTCCATCTCTCCAATCTGAGTTGAAGTTGGTGACACTGACATCTTGAAGAATGCAATTTAACCACATAAGAAATATTCTTTTGAGGCTGAGGAACGCAGACTCTGGAGAAGCAGAAGGTGGCTTGGAATAGCCAATCCTGTAGTGAAGGATGAGACTCCATATCAGGTCGAGAAAGTAGCTTTCTTTGATCTCAAGGATATCACTCAGCTCTAGAGAGTAAGAGGATTTTATTAGTAATTGAGCACATAGATTTTTTACGTTGTGTTTTTGGTGGGAAATGATATTCAATAGTGATAAATTGATGCACTATGTAATTTGCAGAAAGAAGTCACATATAAAAATAGATATATATGTATTAAGAGTTGTGACCACTTACAGCAATAATACAATATGGAATAGAACACATATTTAGATATAGTATATTTGCAGTTTGTGAGCATCAATTGTTGAGAACTATACATCTGGAGCAAGTAATAAAAAAAGGAATACATAGAGGAGGAGCTTGGCAACTCTAATTCAAGCCTCTACATCTTATTATTTTGTGGTCGTTGTCGGTATGTGTATGTACGCACCTATTAAAATATTTATATAAGCATCAGAATTTTTTCTTTTTCCAGTGCCAAGCTAGGAAGTGCCAAGCTAGGAAGTCAAAATAATCGAGTCAGAGTACAAGGTAATTGTAAAGGGTAGGAAATAAATAGATGCTGGAAATGAGAAGTGGAAATGGTCATCAATGCAGCAAACCCATGCTGCTGTCTTTCCTTTTATTGAGTACATCTTCAGCCTAGAGCTGTAGAATTTGATGTTTCAGACAAGACAGCCTACTGCATTTAAGATATCCAATATTCAGGTTCTTATTTTCTTCCCCCTCCCCCCCTTTAATTTTTTAGTTGGTAGTGAGTGAGCTACGTGTAGTCATTGGCAGAAAATTTTTTTAACAGAGATTAACATGTTTTTAGTGGTTAATAGTTAGTTATAAGCATGGTCAAAACAGAAGCATTATAGGCAGTCCATGTATAGAGGTATTACTTGAGTTATATCCTCAATATGATGCTGGATAAGAAGTTCCACATGTTAGAGGCTTGTTGCTATAGACATGTACATTTTTTATAATAGTGTGTGTGATGATCAGAAGATTCTTCTTCTATACTGTAAAAGCTGTTTGTTAAGCTGGACACTTATGGGATCAGTCCAACAAGAAAATAGGCACTTAATACTGAGCAGGCGCTTAACAGCGAGCATACCAGCGAACATACACTTAACAGTGAGTATAATCTTAACAGTGAGTATAATCTTAACAGTGAGCATACACTTAACAGCGAAATTACAATGAGCATAATCTTAACAGTGAGTATAATCTTAACAGTGAGTATAATCTTAACAGTGAGTATAATCTTAACAGTGAGTATAATCTTAACAGTGAGCATACACTTAACAGCGAACATACAATGAGCATAATCTTAACAGTGAGTATACACTTAACAGTGAACATACACTTAACAGTGAGCATACACTTAACAGTGAACATACACTTAACAGGAGCATACACTTAACAGTGGCATACACTTAACAGCAAGCATACACTTAACAGGAGCATACACTTAACAGTGAACATACACTTAACAGCAAACATACACTTAATAGTGAGCATACACTTAGCAGCAAGCATACACTTAACAGGAGCATACACTTAACAGTGAGTATACACTTAACAGTGAGCATACACTTAACAGTGAGCATACACTTAACAATGAGCATACACTTAACAGGAGTATACACTTAACAGGAGCATACACTTAGCAGTGAGTATACACTTAACGGGAGTATACACTTAACAGGAGTATAAACTTAACAGGAGCATACACTTAACAGGAGCATACACTTAACAGGAGCATACACTTAACAGTGACATACACTTAACAGGGGCATACACTTAACAGGAGCATACACTTAACAGGAGCATACACTTAACAGCGAGAATACACTTAGCAGCGAGCATACACTTAACAGTGAGCATAAATACACTTAACTGAGCATAAATACACTTAACAGTGAGCATAAATACACTTAACAGTGAGCATACACTTACTTAACAGGAGCATACATTTAACAGCAAGCATACACTTAACAGCGAGCATACACTTAACAGCAAACATACACTTAATAGTGAGCATACACTTAGCAGCGAGCATACACTTAACAGTGAGCATAAATACACTTAACAGTGAGCATACACTTACTTAACAGGAGCATACACTTAACAGCAAGCATACACTTAACAGCGAGCATACACTTAACAGCAAACATACACTTAATAGTGAGCATACACTTAGCAGCGAGCATGCAATTAACAGTGAGCATACATGTAACAGTGGGCATACCCATAATTGTGATTTGTTCATTATCTGTTCGCACTATTTCTACTGTTGTGCATGTGTGAATCGAGATAATCAACTTAAATTTGCTCTCTCACTAGATAAAATATATTTTAGTGGTGGTATTACTCTGTGTCAATACCCAATATTTTTCTATGATTTTGCTAGCTATTTTTTAAAGATAAATGCTCATGCATAACTGTGTACATATGGAAATGAAGTGTGCCCACTCTCTGAAGCTCCAAGTTTCATTGTATGTATGTATGTAGTTGATATGTAAAGAAGTAGGTTTCTCTACAGTGCCCTTTGCACATCACAATATTGAGAGATAATAAAAATAGAGGAAGCAGTATTAATCTGAAGTACTTACCAATCTTATCAAGTGGGATATTTTCCACATCTGTGATAAACCTGATAGCAATAGTCAAGTTCTGTGTCTTGTGTATATTGATGACAGGCTTGGCATAGTACCTACACATGAGTAGTGAGTAGATTACATGATTATTAATTTATCATACAAAGTGATGGGATCCAATTCAGAGAATGCAGCATTCTTAAATGCATAAGATGAAGCATATCATAATAAAACACTCGACTGTGTGTTAGAGACAGAGGTGGAGAATAGATGAAATTGAAAGAGCAAGTATCATTATGTAGAGAGAGAAGAGCAGCATTACCACATGAGGAAAGAAACATCTGAAGAAACCAGAGCAGAGAAGGACAGAGACTATAGTGAAAGCAGCATTAGCGACAGTGAAAGAAATGTCTGGAGAGAGCTGAATGGAGATAGGCATAGACTATAGAAGTAGCATTAGCAGGAAGAAGGAAATGTAGGGAGAGAGCTGAACAGTGAAAAGCAGACACCAGCAAGAAGAAGTACAAGTGAAAGTCCTAGCAATGCAAACTTCTACCTTGGACAAATGTCCAACAATGTGCCTGTGCCAGCATTGTGATGCCTTAAGGTTTAATATGGATACTCTGGCTATTGTCACAATGGCAAGGTTAGTTTAACACCACTTTCTGAGTATCCATAAATACTGTAAGAACTATTTCTGGAAACAATTAGCAAAGCAAACCGTTGTCAACAAAACAGAAGAGTGTCCTTTCCTTCGCATCAAACATGTTACAGGTGGCACATATGCACATTAGAAAGAAAAATAACAGCAACATTTCTGCAGGTACTGGCTAGTAATGGCCATGCAAATAAGGATTCTCTATATGATTATAAAATGGTAACATGCAGCTTGGAATTTGAATTTTGGGGGAAGGAGAGAAAAGGGGAGGGGAAGAGAAGAAAATTTAATGTGTGCATTTGGTAGGTTGATAGCGAGGCTAACTTCAGGTATCAGTGTAGCAAGAACATTCAGCTGTCCTTGGGTCGACATTTGCAAGTCAATTATCATCTGGACTCCATCGACGGTCATCAAACTGCTGGATGGACAAAGCTCTAAGGCTTTATTGTGTTAAAACTGCAATTCTGTCCTGCAAAAATGAGGAACCACTGGTAGTGAAAAATGGCCGACTTCTGAAGCTATGAAGAATGAGAACTATGTTTTTTATCTTGTTCTGACCACTCCAAAGTTGTTTCCACTGTCCCTGTGAATACATAATTCTTGCCTCACCAACCCATTTTTTATGCTATACCTATACCAGTAATGGAAGTTATTTGGCTTCCACTTGTTCTAATGACACGTATTTAAACATGTCCTACACAATTTCAGAGTCCTTGTACTTGTACTTTGACAACTTTTCTTCTCTTGTTAAGAATTTGTACATAAAAATGTCCGTCATACTGTCTACTCTGCCAATTTTCTCAAAATTCAGTTATTTTTCACTGTATATAAAATAACATTAATGATGTCCGTGATAAATATAAATTATAATTGATTTACATAAACTTAATTTATGTATCATAATAAATATAAGATATGATGTATATAAACCTTAATGCTGAGTTATGTATCTTAAATTCTGATTTTATATCATGATATGTCATATAGTTCATAAATCAAAATGCTTTTAAAGGGCATAGCTTCAGTGGTTTAAGTCATGGGAAGGAATTAAGCTCATCACAGTGCTTGATTCATTCAACCAGCACACTGGCTAATCATTCAGTTGCTCACAGAATAGCAGCTAAAAGCTATCAACAAACTCTCAGTTGACATAGAAGAATATAATGGCTTTCTCAAAGAGATCAAGTTAATATTTGTTTCTTGTTGGCTTCTAGAACATCTAGCAGAAATGTCGAGAAACGAATTTTAAGTTTATCTTTGAGAAAGCATTATATAAAAAGTCAGTTAACTTCTCCTTTTCTCCCTTCTCAATTACATTATGGATAGCTCAGAGTTGGCTTGAGCTGTAGCAGACATTGCTGGAGCATCTCAGGGTATTTGAAATGAGAACAATGTTTGAGAGCTAAATCTCATCTTTAGTATCTCAGAGGTGTTCTCTGGCCATGGCGCCATTAACAATTAGTATAGTAAGAAAGTTTCAGGACAATATGTCTAGATGAAATAACATGAAACTTACCTATTGTTTCTTTCTACAAATGGTGTAGTTGACACTGTCAGTGGTAGGAGTCTCACCACAGTGGCTTATAGGTGGTGATAAAATTATCAATTGTTGCTCTCATAAAAGTACCCAGAAAGGCTGCAGCAATGGTTGCTAAAGATTGAGCTAAGTCAGGCTTTAATAACACCATTGAAGTGTAGCTATTTTTCTAGTTGAAAGACATGTACATATGCAATTTACTTGCTCGTCATGATTATGACCTTGGCCGTTATAAAACTTCATGAATATATTCAAATATCCCATGATCTATAAATCATGTTATGATAATATTCAAATATCCCATGATCTATAAATTATGTTATAATATATTCAAATATTGCATGATCTATAAATCATGTTATAATATATTTAAATATCACATGATGTATAAATGAGTACTATAAAAATTTGAATGCCTTTGTTTGTTGTGTGTGATAAAGGGATCTCCTTACTTTTACATTATGTATAGTTTTAATCAGCTACTTTTACCACAGACCGTTGAGATAACATTATCACATCGTCTGAGCAGAGTTGCTCTGAGTGCATTGCAAAGCAGGATAAACTAATCAAGTTGTCTATCATAATATATATCTGATCAAAAGAATTGTACAATTTTTACCTTGGGCCTCTATCTTACTGCAGAAGATATAAGTAAGAAGATCTCCATTTTGGCATAGTGTTTAAGTTTTTCCATTGCTTTATAATCATTTGACAGAAGAATATTCTTTTTTATGTAGCCACCAATCTTCTTCCCTACACTTTTCCATCTTCATAAATAATTTCACTGCCATTATAAATTGTTTTTCTGATGTTAATTTTGTCACACATTCTGCATTCCACAGTCTAGACACAACGTAGTTGAGGGTGACCTTATACTGTCTTAGTACAACATTGGATTCTCTCCAAAGAGCAAATCTCTCTTTGATTCATGGATAAGGATGTTACAGTAAGTAGCTATACATCAATCACATGAGTTTGGAAGCAGTAGTAAAAGGCTTTTTTTGAAGACTGTATTCATGCGTAGAATGTGTAGCACGCAACTGATTTTTAATCAACTGCTACTGCCCAAAAGCACACGTGCTTTGACACAAGAATAGTTACTACAAGTCTACACTTTTCCTTTCTTGGAAAATAGCATATCTCAATTGGGCGACAATAGTGACTCTTTGCATACTTCTACTAAAATTTCCAGGTAAGCTTCATCCTGGGTTCATTGCTGATCTAATTTTGTATATAGTTCATCCCATCTCACAGGTCGTAGTTGCTTCTGTGCTGGCTGATCTCTAGATTGTAGAGATGCAGCATCTTCTGAGGCATATGCTACAACTATTAAACTAATTCATGATCACTTCATTCAGATGGATGGGCCTCAACCATTCTGCAGATAAGACACTACATACTAGTATAAATTAATTTTTTGTGTGGGGGAATTTATTATTTATTTTGTGAAATAATTTTTTCCTAAGTGGTGCACATGTGATGGTAGTGATGCGCACACACCTGGAGAAGAAGAATCTAAGGATGAAAGTGTCAAGCCTTGGTGTGTTAGAGGCTACCACATTTAGAAGGATAATAGGCAGCAGTAGCTGGAGAGGATTGGGTGTGTGTGATAGCGACCCCGACAATGAAAGAGACAGGTAGCTACATAGCAGTGATAATCTTATATGGACCTTGCTTAGGTTTACTCTCCACCATCCAAACTAATTGATATATCAACTGAGAATAACCCCTTGCAATCAGAAAGTCCATCCCTTGGTTTGAAGTAATGATGAGGTTATACAAGAAGAAGTGGAGCACAAGACTGCAGTGTATATTCATGAAGCACATTCCATCAAATATTCTTAGTAAAAAAAACTTTGTTAATCGTTGTGAAATATTATTCAAGTAATTAAATTTCATGCACTTGATGCACTTGACAACACGTTATGTGTTATTAATAAACCCATTTCGGGAGAAATATTTTGTGCAGAACTTCTCATATTGAAGTGACCTTAACTGTTAATGTGTTTTTTGTACACTTGGAAGATCTGATAAGGATATGATATGCATATTATCATTACTGTAGGCTTAGTCCACATAGATGTTTATGGGCAAACAATGCTTCTAGATAAAGGATTACCAAGGACAAAGCTGGATTCACATTTAGAACACTGCAATCTTGATTGTTAGGTATAGTGATTATTATATACTTAATAACCAACCCCAACCCAGGGGTGTTGTCCTATTCCCACAAACCCTGCCCATAGTCTCCCCTCAGCCCTAGTTTGGGGCCATGGCATGGCCAGATAACATGGCTTATAGGTCCAAGCCCTGCCCATGTGCATTTTCTGGTTACTCCTATTACTATCTCTCCTGGTCCCACCCTTCCTGGGAACTCTTGTAAGTGCCCATCAAGGACAAAGAAAAACAGGCTGACAGATAGGGCTGGGATAAATATTAGTACAGATGTGGTCATCCATGGGTTGTCCAGTCAACTGCACTGCCATTGTCTAGTGGTTTGTCACAGCTATATAGCACATGTCTCATACTTTCAAGTTCTGATAAGAAAAGAAAATGTGGAGTTGAATATCAGTAGAAGCCTGGAAGTAAAGTGTTATCTAGAAATCAAGGCAAATAAATAAGAATTTTGCTTGCTAGAAGGCACAGAAGATCCACATTGAAGCTCTGGGTAAAGAATTGTTGATTTATAAATTGGTGTACCTCGCACTATTCTTGAAGAATCTTCTGGGATAAGTCTTCATAATAGGCTGTGGTCCTGATTGTCTATGACAGCATGTACCCATCACCATCACCTGTTCCTAAGCTGAAATATGCTCTTCTTTGCACAGGTTGATCAAAAAATGACTGATGAAAAGATGCATGTCAGCAGCTGTCACTTGATGGAATGGTCAATATTCTTGATGAAGTTCTGTTCCATTAACTAGACAAAAAATATGATCATGCAGATTGGACAAATAGATATCACAATGAGATGGGATGTGGTCCACTGCCTCACTTCATAGAAGCTCAGCAAATTTCCATCCTCTCCCAAAGCCACATAGAATAAGCAAGGAATGATCAAGGAATATGTTTTTCATATGTAGGATGATAGGTGTATGAAAAATGGGGAATTGAAGAAATTTCAGAGCATTTTTTATAAAACTTTGCGCAGCATTATATTTAATGCTTGCTTGCATAAATCCTTACAATAACCTTCTCAATAATCTTAACAGAGTGCTCTAGCCTTCATCAGGAATAATGGATTATTGGATTATTCCTGATGAAGGCTAGAGCATCTAGTCGAAATGTCGAGAGAATACAATTTGAATTTGATTATTGAGAAGGTTATTATAATGTTATTACGTCAACTGAGAGTTCATTGAGTGCATAAATCCTACCTATTCATCACTTAATGGCTTAGTATAGCAACTCCAAATATGTAATGTGATCTTTTTTGTATGTCTGTAGAATCGATGTTTGCCAGCGTACATGCTATTGGCAGACAATCTATATATAGTTTGTGTGGATCCAGGATAAATCGTAGTTTGTCAAATCCATGGTTTGCTCATAACATATAATCTATGTTGATTTGATATGAGTGCACATACATCCCAGAATCATACACTGTCAGACTTAAGCAATGCATGAAACTATGTGTGAATATTTGTGAAAATAAGCACTGAAAGTTTTGAAACTGTAGCAGAAATCTCATGGCTATGTTGCTTGCAAATAGTATGTTTATTGTAAATCATTTGTTACTCATTGCTTAAACCGTTTCAGGTTTGACCCCTTGTGGCCAACACCAACACCAAGATAATTTGCATTAGTACAGCATTGAGCATGCATACCTTCCAATCTCTTTTGCAGGTGCTAAACATTCAAGAAGGTGAATCAGAACTGTCCCACTTTCCAGATCACTGCTCAGGTTGGATACCTCGATGGCTTGGCTTTGCAAGGTTACATTGATCCAGTTGATAAAGGCCCTTGATCTGCTGGAAACAGCTTCTCTATCACCAGTCCATTCACTCATCATGGAGAGACTTACATAAATGGCTATAAGTACCTCTATCTAGCGAATGCTGTATTACAAGCCAACTAATTTAGACCACTTAGGTACCATTAGCTAGCAAATGATGTGTAAATTCGGACCACTTATAGTAAGTGGTACTATTTCTGTTCTACAGTTCAAATCTGGGCGTCTTTTAAAATCAATAACTCAGTGCTTCCTCAATACACTTCCTTGATTTAGCATTGTACTCCCTGTGTTGTGTATTATTATAACCTTGTCTCAGTTGTAATTGTCAGAAACTACGGAAGAGAGGAGCATTTTTACACTGTCACTCCCTTGCTTGGGGGGTAGCTATCAAGTAAACGTACAATAGTGAAGTTCAAACCTTTGTATAATGTTTTCAGGCGGAGAAATCTCCACAGCAGATATATCTATAACCCCTCCTCAATCCTGCGTCTGAAGAAGAAAGCGAGCCAAGACACCCTCGAATGTTTTGTTTACAGCCTTCAGTAACTTGCCGATTTGCTATTCAGAATTTGTTTCCTCGGTTAGAAAGAGACGCATGGCAAGTTTATGCGTTACATGACAAGAAAGCGAGGTCTGCGCGACAATGCTTTGTGATGTCCGAATTATAGCGGCCACTTGGGAGTTGTAGTCTGCGGTACTCAGAAGAAGGGACGAAAAGGGCATGGAGTTCTTACTAGAGCAGAATACAAAGTACCACCCATGGAACGATGGGGATAACACAAACATGCTGCAAGGTGAAAAGGTTTTGGGGTTCCTATTCAGGGAGTGACTGTATATATATATAACTTGCCTATCTGAAATACTGCAGCTTTGTATGGGACCCTCGCCAGAGTTATACAACAAAGCAAAGTTGGAGAGTGTGCCAAAAACATGGCAACTCTGCTAGGAGGTAATCAAGCTTGACTCTTTTTTTTTTTTATCTTCTGTTATGGCTAACATTTTCTCTTACTGGCTTTTTTTCAGACTCCTCACACATCCTCCAAAAACATCATATATCATTTGTACGTCAATTTTCCCCTTGGCATCCATCCATTTGTTCCCATTCTTCCCCAACAGTCTTCATCATACCCTTTGTCACCATCATCGCTCACTTTCTTGTTCTCGCATTACTCCTAGGTTGGCCATTGTTGGTCGTTTACTCTTAATTCTTTCTGGAGGCATGGAAATCAATCTAGGCACAAAGTGCTTCAAACGTGTCTGTAATGCCAAATATAGAAGAGGGAGATATGATCCAGTGTGAGACTTGCTCTTCTTGGTCTCACTGCAACTTCAATATCTCCACCACTCTACAGATACCACACTGCATTAAACCCTTACCTTGGTGCAAATTTTAAAAAAACCCGTTTTGATGCAGTGTGTTAGTAGTGAAACTGGTAGAATAGTTTGTCTTAGTGACTTGTTTGTGAGAAGAGGGGAAACAGGAGAATCCGATTTTAAGACCCACACGCTCCCACTCCTGTTTTTTTGTATGTTAAATTCTGAGCATTGGCCAATAATTATGTAGAGAAAAATTGCTGAAAATGGCATGATCGTAAATGATAGATGACCACATCATGTGTGTAGCATGTAAATATCATCGAGAAAGATCTGTTAGGAAAATGTTTTCTTGCTTTTTCTTGCTAATGCCCACCATTGTTGTCACTGCAACCCGACCATAGCCACCTGGCATCACAGGAATGGTATTAGGCTCCTTGTCAATCTTATGGAAAAGCTGAAAAATACAGGATAGATTTATTGAAGTTCGAGTTTACTATATACCACAGTTGCTTGATAAGTAGGTATATACCACCTGCTAGATCTGTTGCAGTATTTGTTCTTTCTCTCCCCTATCTTTAGTAACTTTGGGTCATTGTTTTTGTTATTACTTATTGATTTGTGCATGGCTCCTCCTGGTGTTATTGTAGAATTTTGTAAGTACAAATCACACATTAGTATGTTAAAATATCTTGATCATGATCCCATATGCATGTGTACATATATATAAGCTAGTGATGTACCTTGGTGTTGGTGTTTAAGGTGAAGGGACTGAAGTTAGTGAGGGATTAGAAGGCATTCATTTTGATACAATTAATCTATGCTTCAGTGCATTTCAGTGTGCCCAAGTCATCAGATTGTAGATGCAACAATTCAGTATGTGTCAATGGTTCAATGGCACTAATTTTGATTTGTGACCAGTTTCCATAAAAATCTCTAACTTGGAAATAAAACTCAAATGCCCTTGACACCTGAAATATTTTAACAGCATAAATTAGATAAAATACCATTGAGTACACAAGCTTCATCAACATCAATATTCTTGTAATCTGCAATGTGTCAATGCAAAGGAAGAGAGGGAGAATGAACATTTTCCGAAGGGAATTCAGTGAATTGTCGAGTCAATTGGATGAGTGAGCTGCAACCCTGTCCAGCTAGTCATGTACCATTAACACCAGTCAACACTAGTTCTTGCATTCTTGTGATGATTGAATACCCGATGCTTGTGTGTGGCACATGTAGTGGAACAAGAAGTTCTTTTCATTTCACTGTTTGAATTAAATTCCTACAGCTAATTATTTTTCTCTTTCATACTATATATACATATATATAGGTCGGTGTTCTACATGTATTATACTATGTATATATATAGGGTGATATTATTTTTAGCCAATAACTCACGTGGTTGAAGTAGGGTGAAGTCTGTGCTTGTATCTGTTCATTACAAGGGGAGTTAGACCAATCAAAAGCTGTTCCGCAAAAATCATTTGGTCATCTCTTGAAATTATACCTGTCAACCTTCAATTATAAAGATTGACATCTGCAATCGCAATCTAGTTTTAATATGGCTTAAAATGTGTTGTGGGGCCATGGGAAGCCAGATTGGCAGGTACGTTGATCTCACTCAGATGTGTTCAATGGATGCCTTCTCATTAACTATTTTGGTTCTTTTGCTTATCTGTCATGCATTACACTACATGTGCAAGGTGAAGGACACAGGATGCCACTAAAACACCCAGTGAAGTACAGATTATTGATATGCTTCCATTCCATTCTATCAAGATCTGCTGTGCATGAAAGTAGACAACACAGTCATAAAATCTTTCTCTGCAAATAATATCCTATAGCTACAAGATAACAAGCATAATAATGTTCGAGTGTAGTCCTTATTCAGCATAGAAATGATCATTTAAGACAAAATTTTCTTTGGCTTTCTTCAGGGTAATTGAAAATTAACATAGGTGCTTTAACTAACTTGTTCCTAAAAGAGTCACATGAGGTGCACTTGATCCATACTGTTTCTGATTGCTGCAGTAACCTGCACCTGATAGAGAGGTAATGATAGGCATGTTTTCAAGTGCATACTCTTGCGAGTTGAGACCCAGAAGCCAGGTAGCTCCAGCCTTCTCCCTCAGGAGCAGTTCCCTCCATCTGTTGACTTTACATTTGAGGCTCTTCCCACAAGACCAGGTGGTGGTATATAGTTCCATGCATATTTGGTGATGGCAGACTTCCTCAGCTTTCCTTTCCTCACAGGCATCCTTATGTTCATCTCCACTTCCTCCTATATAGATGCAAATCTTCTACAGATATAAGAAATGCAACATACTAAAGAAAAATTCATTCTAGATGAACCTATCATTGACACTGGAGAGCTGTGCTCTTAAAGTCATGCCAGACTTGAATCTTGACTTTTCCACACACACTTCATGCAAGGTCAGTTGCATAGGAGATAGTGACTAGTGGGGTCTTCTCTGGTCCTTTCTACATCTTTTACTCTCTCTCTTTACTAGATGACTGCTTGGAAGCCAAGTGAATGAATGCTATTATGGTATCCATGTTAGTGAACACCCTTGGCAGACACTGTCACTTTCCCTGCCCAGCTCTCCTTGCGTGTTAATAACGCTCCCTGTCAGAAGATTCTGACCGCCCTCCTGCTGCCTTTGGAAATTTTGTTCAACTCTAGAGAAGCAAAGAGCTATTGGCAAGTTCTCCTTCTTATGTGTTGGTGGGTTGGAGAACACCTTTGATGTTAATGTTTTTTGGTGGCTCTAGAGGTTTGATCCACCACTGTTAAACCAGCATATTGTACTTAGTAGTCCCGGTGTCAGATTAACATATCACAAAACTGAAGGATTAGTTTCCCTTGATTTGGTTAAAGTTTGTTCAAAGATACAGTGCAAAATGCACTAGAATATAGTGTATGTACAAGTCAAAGCATTTGCCAATAGTCCTTTGTTTCTCAAGAATTAGATAACATCATCAGATGTTCCAAAGGTAGCAGGAGCAATGGACTGAAATGTAGCAGAAGCAGAAGTCATCTTAGTAAAAAATATGAAATTTCAGATCTCAGGTTCCCTGATAGTAAAATAAAGGCTTCTGATCATGCAGTGTAATGTAGAGAATTTCTTAATTACTTAGAGATAGAGACGCTACTATTGCATTTGGTGGAGGTCCCTGCCATTAGAGACGATTTCAGTTTCTCAGTGAGTCAACTATCTAGATGATGGTGATGGATAAGTTTGTTAAACGCGATGACATGATCAATCTCAGGGGGGCTGGAGGGGATTCTGTTGGGTGTGATGGTACCACTGTTTCTCTAAAGGAATATGAAAAGCCTCTGGAAGTGTGAACACCAGTCTTCAATATAATTTCTTTCATACAGAGAATACAAATATTTGGTCTAAGTTTGTTCAAAGATACAGTGCAAAATGCACTAGAATATAGTATGTACAAGTCAAAGCATTTGCCAATAGTCCTTTGTTTCTCAAGAATTAGATAACATCATCAGATGTTCCAAAGGCAGCAGGAGCAATGGACTGAAATGTAGCAGAAGCAGAAGTCATCTTAGTAAAAAATATGAAATTTAAGATCTCAGGTTCCCTTATAAACCAGATAGTAAAATAAAGGCTTCTGATCATGCAGTGTAATGTAGAGAATATACAAATATAAAAATACACATAGATAGACAACTCAAAAATGTCTTATTAAAAGGATTGTTTACCAATATAGACAACATTTTCAGGACCCTTTCCTATGAACACAAAAATTAATATGACAAAAACAACAACAATACTGTATTAGATGTCCTGTAAATGTTTGGTCTTATTGGTAAATTCTTGCTTTATTCCTTGTTAGCTAGTCTTATATATATATATATAAATGGAATAAGTCCATGCCAAGTAGAAATAATACAGATTCATGGTGAAAGGTATGAAGAAGAATTGTCAAAAACAGACCTTGAGCAATTAAAGGAAGAAAAATGAGGTCAGCGGTACTTTGTGACTGTATATCTTAGCCATAAAAATAGGTATATTCAATTAGCCATAGCCTACACCATCTTGCTGGTGCATTCCAAACCATTTGGCTACAACACACTCCACAAATGGTGCCAAGGTTATGTTAAGAAGCCTAAACATCGGTTCCAAGAACCCACTCACTCCGACAGCAGCCACTCAACTCTACCAGTCAGGTGTTGATGAGCAGTTGGTGATGAAGAGGAATGGCTATAGAAGCCGGAGGACGTACGTAACTACAAGTGGAGGTCAGACACACAAAGGGAGGACTATCAGGCATACTAAATAACAACAGAAAAATATGTACATCTGATGCCACAGTAATGTCCAGTACGTGTTCTGGATTAATGCCTGGTATAAATTATGCCATCCAGCCGAGTTTTAAACAAAAATTAATGACCCTACCTTAGCAGTCCTGCTACAGAAAGATTCTACTGCCCCCAGGAGGGTGGACTCTATATGTAGAGTTCACCGAGGGACTCAAAGTGAAATAAGGAAACTATAACTGACCAATGAAATTGCTCCATTTCGATACTAGGTTAGGATTACCTCTGGATTACCTCTGGCCAATAGGCATTGGCATTTTATAGATTCGAATATTCGACTCTCTTATTGAATTAGAAAAACATCACTGACTCTCTTATTATAATCAGCTAACTTTTTGTTGGGATATCACAGCCATGTACGTTCTCACACATCCAGCGTTGCGGGTCCAGCCACCAAAGTCCCCCACCCCCCCCCCCCCCCCCCTCGTGGGAGAACACACGATCATTTGTAGGTGTGCTGGTGTGTGGACTTGTCGACCTGAACGAGTCATGCGAGTGGGCGAGGTAGCTGGATGTGCCAGTGTGGCCGTTGTGGGCAGCGGTACTACAGGTACAGGACTTGGGGCGGGTGCTGGCACTGGTTTCCATGTGGGAGCAGGTGTTGCAGGGGTAGTGTCTGGGGCCAGGCCAAAGAATTCGTCAGTAAACGCGTGCTTGAGTCGTCGACCGAAACAGTGTCTGGTTTGCCTTTGATGTCCAGCATGAAATACTTGTCGGTACGGTCGAGTACTCGATAAGGCCCATCATACGGGCACTGTAGAGGCATGCCATGGGCATCATGGCAAAAACAAAATGAAAGGCATCATGTGAAGGTTGTCTGGCAAGTGTTGCCTGTGCCGTGCAACTGGCTGTGCACGAAGCTTGGTCGTGCTGAGAGTGTGCCCGGGTCATCTGCCCCAGGAGCATGATGAGAGTCGACTTAAAAAAACTCACCCGGCAGGTGTAGGGTAGTGCCATAGACCAACTTGGCGGATGCACAGCCCAAGTCATCGTTGGGTGTCGAATGGATGCCGAGGAGGACAATTGGAAGTTCATCCATCCAATTGTTGTTGGTCAGGCGAGCCTTGAGAGAGGCCTTCAGCTGCCTGTGAAAGCACCCGACCATTCCGTTAGCCTGCAGATTGTAGGCCGTGGCACGTTGTTAGCGAGTGCCCAGCAACCGGTTCAGTTCAGCCTGACTTTCAAGGTGGGTGGGGGTCCAGGCCCCTGCATCAGGGTTGAGGCTATGCCACATGGAGCTCCTTGCAATGAGTTTGCGTGAAATGCGGATTCCAGGATGGGAGAGGCAGTGCTGTTCTTCGAAGACTCGTCACCACCAGCTGGCTAGAATGATTGGACATGGTCGACCTGTCGAGACATCCATCAGGATGGTGCCCGGGCCATTTTGCGGTGGCCTGTCCTCGAACTGCAGGTCGGTGCAAGCAGTGCGAAAGGCCTGCACTTCCAGGTCTGTTGTTTTGAGCCATCGCGACAAAATCAATGTCCTCCGTGGCATGTGCCGCGAACACGGAAATGGGTGCAGCAAAACTTGTTGAAGAAGGCAGCTCCGGCCGAGCATGAGACAAGGCATTTGCGACCGCATTGTGTTTTCCCTCGATGTGCCGCACGTCTGTCGTGTACTCAGCGACAAATTGCAAGTGCCATTTTTGGCTGTCAGACCAGCGGTCCGAGGCACTCGCGAGTGCAAATGTGAGGGGTTTATGGTCAGTGTAGATGTGGAAAGCACCGTCCTTGACAAAGTAGCGGAAGTGGTCAATGCCGTGGACCATGGCCAACAATTGTCGAATGCACTGTAGCGGGACTCTGCCTGTGAAAGCTTTTTAAAGAAGAAGGTTAGAGGCTTCCAGGAGCCATCCTGCAACTGTTCGAGGGTACCGCCGATAGCCTTGTCGGATGCTGGTGGTCGCAGTAGTGCTCGGGTGGACCAGCATGGTGGCAGTGGCGAGCGCTTCTTTGGCCCACCGGAAAGCATTGTCCATGGTTGAGGACCACATGAACTGCTTAACTTTCCCGGCAGTGGCCATGTGAAGTGGGAGCAGTTGTTCAGCAGCATGAGGGATTGATAGAAGTTCACCATGCCCAGGAATTCCTGAAGGCCTTTGACATCTGCCGGTGGGGGGAAACATGCATGGGGTCGGGGGGCGGACAGATGCCCCATGGTGACACGGTGTTCCAGAAAGTCAATGGAGCTGACCCCAAGCACGCACTTGCTGGGGTTGATGACCAAGCCATAGGCCGTGAGGCGCTTGAAAAGTAGTTGGAGGCGACAGCAATGGTCGGTGGTGATTTGCTAGCCACCAAGATGTCGTCCAGGTACATGAAGACAAAGCCCAGACCCTGACAGACCTGGTCCATAACGCGCTGGAATGACTGAGCAGCATTGCTCAAACAGTAGGGCATGTGCATGTACTCCCAAAGACCGAATGGCGTGATAACAGAATCTTAGGAATGTTGGCTTCATGAACAGGGATCTGTTGATGAACAGGGATCTGTTGATGAACAGGGATCTGGTGGTGAGCCCGCACCAAGTTGATCTTAGAAAAGATTGTGCACCCATGCAATTGCGACATGAAGTCCTGGATGTGTGGCACCACGTAGCAGTCATGTTTGGTGGCCTTGTTGAGGCGCCATTAGTCACCACAAGGTCGCCAGTGTACCATGTGAAGTGGTGATGCCCACGGGCTTGATGACTGCTGGATGACCGTGGATGATGCCACTCTTTTCCATTTTCTCGAACTCCCGTTTAGCTGCCTGCAATTCATCTGGTGGAAGGCGGCAGGCACGAGCATGGACAGGTGGTCCATCAGTTGGGATGTGATGTTCCATCCCGTGCATCGTCTCAGGTGAGGCAAAGTTTGGCTCGTGAGCAGGAAACTCAGTGAGGATCCGGGAAAACTCGTTGTTGGCAGTGCCAGCATAGTGGAGTCCTAGTGAGGTTGAGGCTGACTGGTAGGAATGCTGGCATATATCTCACGGTCCAGCAGGCATCGGCCTTGCAGATCAATGAGCAACCCTTTCAGCAAGAAGAAATTGACTTGAGAATGGACTGAGACACATTGGTGAGCACAAAAATCCAGATAAACTTACGGAATCCCAGGTTCAGCGGAATGTTGCGTGTGCCATACATCTGGATGGGTTGCCATTGGCAGCCACCAGAGAGTCCGTCTTCGCCCCCTCCGGTCTGGGCCGATGCAGGGAAAATGCTGAGCTGACCTGTGGGGAGGGGAGCTGAGTCAGGACAAAACGCTGTCCCAGCTGTGGTCACACACACACATAGAGAAGGCGGCTCTGACCAGCATGACAGACCGCTACTGTTGGCTGGTCTTCTCATACCCGAAAATGAGCAGGGTTATCTCCAATTGCGGGTCTGGGCGCCGAATTTCTTGTGGTAGAAGCAGTAACCGGCGGGCATGTACTGGCCAGTGGTGAGAACTTGCCCGCTGATGATGATTTGTCTTCCAATCTCCTCGTGCCTTCAACGGCGCTGAGACTGACCGAGTGGTGCTTTTGTGCCACAACCGCGTCGGCTGCAACCACCATCTGCTCGACTGTGTCGAGAGCGTCAACTGCAGCTCAGACATCCTCAGGCAGTAGACGCGGGTGCCGGAAGAGCGTTTTCGTCAAGGGTCTTCATGGATTCCGTGAGCATCCAGTCGCCCAAGCCGTCCAGTTCTAGTAGCTGCGCAGCCTTGTTATCCTCTGTCAGGGCATAGGCTTCGACGGCGTACTTGTTGTCATCGTCCGGCGGTCTCTAGGGAGGGGGCTGATCCTGTGGCCGGTCATCTGGTCCAGGGCAGCTATGATGTGGTAGTATTTCGTCTCGTCGGCCACGATGTTCCTAACATGAAACTGGGCCTCAGCCTGGGTGAAGATGCAGGGGTTGGCCGCCCAGAAACTAGGGAGCTTGATTGCGACTACGTCAACAGGGACCGTCTTTCGTTGGTGGGAACTCGGGTTTGTCAGTGGGTGCTGACGTGTCAGATAGTGCCCTGATCCGTTTGTTATGATGTCACAGCCGTGTACATTCTCACTGCAGTAATAACCTCGGTGCTGTGGGGAGCCCGAGCACAGGAGGGCCCAATCAATGTAACAAAAAAGGAGGGCGCTAGCTATATAGTACGCAATGGATTTCTCCATTTTATTATAGCCCATAGAGCCCTATGAGACTTGATCATAGGTTTTGCTCGGGGTTTTTGCCCAACCAAGAGTTGGTTCTCGCCCCAAGACCGAATGTTGAAAAATACATAGTCTAGTTTCTTTATACAGCACAGCTTGTTGGTATGAACTGAAATTTGCTCCTCAGTCTCTCTCACTAAGAAGCCTACTTAAGCCAGGTCCGTTACCCCTTAGCTGACTATCCCACTTCACTAATTCCTGGTTCCTGCAGCCACCCTGCATCTCCTTATCTGGAAGAGAGGTTTACCAGCAGCTCTGGATATCACCATGATATCTACTCTCCAGAGGGGACCCTGGAGGTTAGCCATCACCCAGGGTCATGCTCTCTCTGTGGGCCATGAGAGGAAAATGACCGCCCATTGCTGAGGCCTGCCATTTAGCTGGGGTTTTCTTCACTCCAATGGTAGTGGAATCCCTGGAGGCTGGGAGGATGAGGCTACCAAAGTTATAATGACCATTGGACGGCAGCAGAGTCAGAGGCTAGGTATTCCACCATCAGCATTATTATTATTATGAATTATGAATTTTACAGTACATTTGTGAAGAATATGAGTGATATATATATACGATGAAGATGTTGAGTCTGTTAATTGTACCATTGGCATAACAATAAGATCTACTGAAAGCCATTATAGATTAGGAGAGTGGGGGACAAACATGCATTTACTACATGGACATAATAAGTGGAAGGTGCAAAGGTAGAGAGAAATACAGACCATAAATGCTTATTTAGTTTCAGTTTAATAGTGGCCGTAGTCTGTGCACATCTATAGGTGGAATGATGATCCAGAGTCTGGGTAGTCGAGTAAAATAAAAGTGCTTAGAAAGATTATTACACATCCTCGAGTGGTTGAGCTTTACTGTGATGATCGAGTGTTGGTGGAGGTGAAAGTTATGTGGCTCGATATATTGAAGCTGATAGTTGTATTTTTTATGATCCTTATGAAAAACATAATGTCAGCAAGTAAAAAAAAATACATCAGTGGAAGAATCTTTAGTTTAGACTTATAGTCCATGGTGTAATTGTTTAGAACAAATTTTGTAGCACGTCTTTGGATTCTTTCCAATGCCACAATATCTTTGATGAACTGAGGTCTCCAGAGAGGTGAACCATGTACAATTGAGATCTAACGAGAGCTAGCTAAAAGGGTCTTTTTGGTTTCCACAGAGTTGACATGACTGAATGTTCTACGTTAGACCTAGGCACTTATATGCTTTACTTAAAATATGATTGTAGTGAAAATTCCAGCTCAGATCATTCGATACGTATATACCAAGGTCTTTAGTGGTCCACTGATGGGAGTTGATCATTAATGTTGTAAGGAAATGAGATTAGAGATGCTGATTTTGGTATGAATTGGAGAAGAGCACATTTACCTACATTAAAGGAGAGGTTGTTACCAGAGCTTCAGTGGGAAAGAGAGGAAAGATCACGTTGAAGATATTAAGAACTGGTAGGACTATTAGTTTGATTTAATAATTTAGTGTCGTCTGCAAACAGGAAAACTGTTGAATGTTGCACTGAGAGAGGCATGTCATTTATATATATAACCAAGAGTACTGCCTTGTGGCATGCCAGAGGTGACTGGTAATGGACCTGAAAGTTGATTGTTTATGTAGACATGTTGGAAACGGGATGATGAGTAAGTGTTAAGCCACAACAACAAATTACCAATCATACCAGCACACTCAAGTTTGATTAGCAATTCCTGATGGGACACAGAATCGAATGCCTTAGAAATGTCTAGTTAGATAGTGTCAACTTGTATCTTGTCTTCTAAGGAATTTCGTACCTGGTTGAGGAACATGAGTAACTGTTGAATAGTGGAGTGATGCTTACGGAAACCAAATTGGGAGTTAGTAATTGATGGGCTGATGAAATCAAATATTTTATTGAAGATAATGCGTTCTAGTACCTTAGAGATGGAACACAACAGTGAAATAGGTCTCTAATTGGTCGTTTGTGACCTATCTCCAGACTTGACAATTGGAATAATGCGATGCATTCAGATGGAAGGCTATATATCATGGGCGTATGCAAGGGGGGGGGGGGGAGGTTGTTTGTGTTTGTATGTGTGTTTTTCCCTCAGATTTCATTTCAGGCACTGGCACATATTTTATTAATATAATTTTAATTATACACAGGTACATTGATACACAGGTACATTGATAGTGTTAAATAATGTGGAAACAAAATTACAATAACTTAATGAGCTAATCATTGCACTACATATGATGCACATGTAGTGAGCATTAATAGTAGTTGTGGAACTAGTGAGCTACAACTCAACCATGAAGAGGCAACGACAATCTATGGACATGAGCTTTCTAGTGGTGCTAGGTACTCTTTCTTATGTCACCACGATGTATCATTGCCTAGTGTCCTTCCTGGCACCTTTTCACATGGCTATCACCGAAAGTTTAATGTATCGTGGCTCAGTAAATATCCTTGGCTAGTCTACAGTTCTAAGGTAGATGGTGTCTTTTGTGCACCTTGTGCTCTGTTTCTTCTATCTAGCCAACGTAAAGATAAAGGTTATCTGGTAATTAAGCCTTTTTCTAACTGGATCAAGCAATTTGAGTAATCATGCGAAGCTTCAATACCATCATGATTGTTTGCAGCAAGCAGATGCATTTAAATGTACAATTGAAAATCCAGCATCACGAGTAGATGTAATGACAAGCACTGCTGTTCAAAAGAAAATAAGTGAAAACAGGCATATACTGAGGCAAATTGTACAAGCAATTGTTTTCTTAGGAAAACGGTATTGCATTTCGCGGAAAGTTAGAGGATGTTGCTGCATCTTCAAAGAATCCTGGCAACTTTTTAGCACTGCTAAAATCTTTTGCTGAGACAGACAGTATTTTATATGAGCATCTTTATTGGACCAAGGCAAAGAATGCAACACACTTATCACCAAGGACTTAAATGAATATTATAGGCTATGATATGATTCTTGCCAAAACAATATCCTGACTTACTGCACATGTGTCTCTCAGTTGGAAGGTGCAAAGCAGCTGGAAATAGATTTTGAGGTACCCCTATTTTAGCTGCAGGCAACATTGGCATGGTCACATACCTATGCAACATTTTTTTAGCATCAAAAGAGTGTGAAGAATCTATATGGATTGTAAGAACAAGCTTTTCTTCTTTTTTCTATCCTGGTGTTAGGACTCCTTTGAAGGGTAGTTATTATATTTTTTGAAAATATTTATTGATATCTGGACAGTGCACACCTAGACAAATGCATGCAACATTAGAGGATCTAGAAAGAATGGATTGTATTCACTCCAAGCATTGAAGGGTAGTTATTATATTTTTTGAAAATATTTATTGATATCTGGACAGTGCACACCTAGGCAAATGCAGGCAACATTAGAGGATCTAGAAAGAATGGATTGTATTCACTCCAAGCACTAAATATTAAATATTAGGCAATGGAATTCAGGAAATGAGCAAATCTGCAGTGTTCTCCCCAGGATATTAATTTGTAAGGGATATTGGCATGTCATCGGTGGGGTAGCAGACCATCTGTGTTTTGGATCCTGTAGTCATTAGTGTATTTACAGGTTGCAGGAGGTACAGCATAATATTGTTACATGTATGAATCAATAGTCTATCCTGCAACAAGCAAAACATAATAAGATTGACATACATGTTCTCCAAATTATACTGAAGCCTGAATGCTTATAATTATTATAATAGCGAGTATAATTTCCTTGAGATATTTCATGGATGAAGTAATTGTCGTGTACTCTTTACAATGATGATTCTGGAAGAAACGGTTCTATAAACACCAAGAGAGGGCAAAGGGAGACTCTTTAGGTGAAAGCTAAGCTACAATCTCCCCTAGGCAGCACTGCACCATCGCCCCAAATCCAATCAGTCTACAATGATGTAGGACTTGCTCTTCGCATGCTTCAGCAAGCTCTGCCTTGTTAGAGTCGTGTGAGCAAGTTGATCCATATCATATGGGCAATGGCGACCTTTAGGCCTACGATTATGTTATCAGCAGAAACACACCACACTTTTTGCCCATCTTCCAGCTTTAACATCCAGGGAAAGTTGAACTACTATTTTTTTAATCAATGCCAGCTTTCCTGTGGTTGTTTGAGCTCTTCTAAGAACACACTTGTCTGGATTTTATGCTACGGTAAGTCTCACTCACGAGACGGGAGCTACTGTGGAGCTAAAACTCTGCAAATTCATCAATCACACCCATAATATGTGTAGATTAAATTTTAGTTTTGATAAAATGAACTTTGAACTGTAATAGTGCAAAAGTAAGCTGTATCAATCGATGCATTCCCAATTTTAAAGAAATGTCAGACTGATTATGCTCAAACACTCTGGGGAGAACACTGACCTGCATCAACACGGAACTCAAAGGAGGTGTAGAAAAACAGTGTGGTTACAGACCATTACTCTATACAGTGAGTGTTATCATTAACACCCAGTAGCAGAACAGCCCTAATGACCTCGTAAATATCAACACTTAGACACTTGGCATGCTTGACCACTTTTTAAAACCTAATGAAAATATTATATATTGCTGGGCCTTGCATGTGATGCGATGAGTAATGACATTTTAATAATTTTGTGAACACTCAGAGACAACTTCTATGCATTACATTGTGTTGCGTCATAGCTTGCCGCTAGAATAGACTCGAGTTGTATTCCAGCAACAGTCCAGCAGTAGTCGTGTATTTTTTGCAGAATCTATGGGACTCCAAAGTCATAGGCACAAGTTTTAATTTTTGGTTCTGTGGTTAACAGACATAAATATGCTAATATTTATGTTTGTTTCAAGTATAAAATAATGTTGGACGTTGTTCGAGAAGAGATGATTCTTGGTTTTCTGCATCAGATTAATCGTTATGGCCATAGACATTTTATGTTTTCCAAATCTGGATGCTGAACTGTTTATTGAATGTCCAGAGAATTATGCAATGATGATGGCGATGTGTTAGATGAGGTTTCCTTAACTGGCCAATGGCAAGTCTCTGAGTTAAGCTTTTCACCTCACCCTTGCAGAAAATGTCTTCACATATTATGGTTATGGAGAGCTGAAGGTGCCCAGAACCACAAAGCTACCATTTTGTCCTAAAGAATTTCCCACTCCAAATACACCATACCCGACATTTATGCTTGAAACAAATATATCAGTAGGTTACAGAGTCTTTATGTTGCTCTTCAATGTCCCCAGTGTGTCTCTGCATGTTGAACACGTGTAATAAAATACAAGAGTGAAAGCATTTTTCATGAATATTCATATCCTTTCCCACTTAATAACCCTTCATTCGATAGCTATATTAATTTCATGAGATATTGTAAAAAAGCCTTCAGACTATGATACATGTAAATATAGTTCCATGAAGTAGAGTATGACCTACAAAGATTATTAGCTTGGACATTGATTCTATGACTACCTTTCTGTCACTGTGCCTGTGGGATGAGGAGTCCTTGGAAGCCTAGACCCTCAGCATTCTCCATGGTTCTCTCTATAATATTTATTTTGTTCTCATGACAGTTCTACTCTCTGTATACTTTAGTCTCTGTGAGGACCCTAGCTTCTCTTCCATAGAGAGGGTAGAATATGGAGATGCTTCCATAGATTCCTACTATCACTTGATATGTGACAATACAAGGGAGATTACAGTCCCAGTCATAACTGTACTTAGCAACACACTTGGATGGCATGTGGTGAGCATTCATTGAATTCTTCTACTTGTCCACCATACTGGGGGTGATAGGCTGATGTGTTGATCTTCATGGGGCCATCTTCAATGCTTCATCCACCAAAGTTGAGAGGAAATTTAGTTCCCCCATGCCCTCCCCCTCCAAAGGAAGTATATTTGCATGCCATTCACTTGTTGATGTATATATGTTGGCATCTCCGCAGATACATGAATATGCATCTAGTTATCTGAATGATGGAGTGACATTGGTGTACACATATGTACACTATAAGAAAACTACTAGATAATCTCAAGTTTGGTGGCCCTGGCTTGATCTTGCCATGTTTCAACCACAGGCTTATCCTAAGTTTACTGCTCTGCTTGAGCCAGCTTTCCCCTGCCACACTTATAGCCAGCTGCTCCCACCATGTGGAACTTGTCTACTCTTGCCCACTTAGTCAGCTGGCTGTGGCTTGACCCTGCCTGCTTCCTTCTTGTTACTTGCTCATCACTTATGTAAACCAACTTTCACTCATTGTACTTAGTTGCCCTTTTGTTTGTCCAAAGTTTCCCCCATTTCATACGTGCTCATTGTGTCTCACTAAGTAGATACCAGATTGCTGAAGTATTTGTGTCCTTAATTTCCAGATTGCTGAAGTATTGGTGTCCTTAATTTTCAGATTGCTGAAGTATTGGTGTCCTTAATTTCCCAGATTGCTGAAGTATTGGTGTCCTAAATTTCCAGATTGCTAAAGTATTTGTGTCCTTAATTTCCAGATTACTGAAGAATTGGTGTCCTTAATTTCCAGATTGCTGAAGTATTGGTGTCCTTAATTTACAGATTGCTGAAGTATTGGTGTCCTTAATTTCCAGATTGCTGAAGTATTGGTGTCCTTAATTTCCAGATTGCTGAAGTATTGGTGTCTTTAATTTCCAGTTTGCTGAAGTATTGGAGTCCTTAATTTCCAGATTGCTGAAGTATTGGTGTCCTTAATTTCCAGTTTGCTGAAGTATTGGTGTCCTTAATTTCCAGAATGCTGAAGTATTGGTGTCCTTAATTTCCAGATTGCTGAAGTATTGGAGTCCTTAATTTCCAGATTGCTGAAGTCCTGGTGCCCTTAATTTCCAGTTTGCTGAAGTATTGGTGTCCTTAATTTCTGAAGTCCTGGTGTCCTTAATTTCCAGATTTCTGAAGTATTTGTGTCCTTAATTTCCAGATTGCTGAAGTATTGGTGTCCTTAATTTCCAGTTTGCTGAAGTATTGGTGTCCTTAATTTCAAGTTTGCTGAAGTATTGTTGTCCTTACTTTCCAGATTGCTGAAGTATTGGTGTCCGTAATTTCCAGATTGCTGAAGTATTGGTGTCCTTAATTTCCAGATTGCTGAAGTATTGGTGTCCTTAATTTCCAGATTGCTGAAGTATTGGTGTCCTTAATTTCCAGATTGCTGAAGTATTGGTGTCCTTAATTTCCAGATTGCTGCAGTATTGGTGTCTCCTTAATTTCCAGATTGCTGAAGTATTGGTGTCCTTAATTTCCAGATTGCTGAAGTATTGGTGTCCTTAATTTCCAGATTGCTGAAGTATTGGTGTCCTTAATTTCCAGATTGCTGAAGTATTGGTGTCTTAATTTCCAGATTGCTGAAGTATTGGTGTCCTTAATTTCCAGATTGCTGAAGTATTGGTATCCTTAATTTCCAGATTGCTGAAGTATTGGTGTCCTTAATTTCCAGATTGCTGAAGTATTGGTGTCCTAGATTGCTGAAGTATTGGTGTCCTTAATTTCCAGATTGCTGAAGTATTGGTGTCCATAATTTCCCCCTCCCTTCTCCCCCTTCCCCACAATTGAAATAATTATGTCACACCTACTTAGCAGAGTGGAATAGAGAAGAAGATATCAAGCATATGTTTTGCACTCCTGAAATTAACTAGAGTGGTGGTCCACAATCTTCCGTCACTATATTATTGATTGTTCCTTGAGCTTCATGCAAACTGATAATGTGCTGATGATATTTGTTGTGAGGGTATTCTTGTCCTGCACTACCTGTTCTGTGGCTTCCTTACTGGATAGTCTACTGAGTTTCCTCCATGGGCTATAACAAACTAAACGAAGAGATAAGTTTGCTGTCATTTCACCAAGTAGTTGCTGATCCTGGAGAGAGATGATTTGGATTCGCTAGGTATACCCTGATAATGGTGACTACTAAATGGACCTTCTGATGCATGTGTCCCATTTGTCGATTACATGCCTGCAGGAGATTGCTTGAGTTTGGGGATAAGTGGGAAGATGTTATGATACCTCGAATATCTCACATTTGTTTGAGTTATAAGTCCACCTAGCTTCCTGATAGTACTGGATATTCATGGATCCTTGTAAATTATCAGATTCCATAGCAGGACTTGCTGCCATTTATTGATAGGTTTGTAATGTCTGGATGACTTGGCTTCCTGTTCATGCCACTTGCTATTAGTCTTTAGCTTGGTAAGGATCTTGTAATTGTTAGGATTCTGGCTGGCCTGGCAATATCAATTCATAATGTTGTAAAAGTTAAGGCTTACTATTATCATGAAATCTGGCTGCTAAGCAGGTTTCTTATGGCATCCATTAGCAAGAAAATACATGCTGCAGTATAACCCATGAGCAGACATTATCAATTTCTCATAGGTACGGACTGTCAAGTAGTCTAGCTAGAGGGATGGCAAAAGTTGAACACCAGCATTACTCTCCAATGTGATCCATAACGTTATTCTTCCAACCACTTTTATGGCTATCTATCTTGCTGTACTTAAAAAGTAAAGAAATAAAATTCAAACTAATTTAGTCGAAAGTTGAAAACTTCACTGCTCTCTTGTAAATCTTGCCATTTCAGCAACTCTGATAAGGTGTTTTTCTAATAGGCTAGGGCTGAAGCAGCCTTGCTAGCAAACTGTTTGCATTGGATGACTTGGCTAGTGTAGTTTTGATGATAATATGTACCATGTAATATTATTTGTGTGCTGTGGTTGTGAACATGAAAAATGCATGTATGCAGGTATTTCCTAAATAGCCAACATTCACAACATTTCTGCGGAGGTTAATTTCCAGTTAGTCAGGACTTTAACATTATAAAACACAACACAGCCTGTGTCTATCTCAATGTAAAAGTACACCTTCCTGAGTTTACAGCTTCAAAACCTTTGCCATGCGCATAGAGGGAGGACAGATATATTGACAGAGAGACACACAGAGTTCCTTTTTGGTAACTGTCAGTGGGGAGTTGGATGGAAAATTCGTTATCGCCACATGGCATTTCTATTTATCTATGTATGCATATATGTATTTAACATTTGTTAACACGAACAAATATGAATGGGTCACCCACCTTAAATAATGTGGGCTTATGTAAAGTGGTATATGTCCTCTTAGTGAAAAGATTGATCAACAAAAAAAGCACTAAAGGAAAGAACATTTGCTGCACAGACAAGTGAGAACAGATTGCTTGGTGAACAGCTGACAGGCTAGAGTTTCATTCTGACATTGCTCCTCAATTGATCATCGTGCTCTAGCTGTGGAGGTCTGTCTTAAATATATGCTAGACTGGAAATGATCGTCACTGTGAATCTGGGAAATATCCAAGTGGGATCTTGCCTCAAGTTTGGCGCTAAATGGCACCTGATGACACACCATGTGCCATGCTGCAACTTCTCATGTGTCATGCTGCATCAGACCTTCCATTATGCATGGCCAAACAGAAGGTGGCTCCAAATGCAACTTCGCATATGAAACTAGATGTATGTATGGATGGTTTTGGTAAAGGTTTGGTCTGGATTCAGGAGTGGTCCAAAGAGAAGACAGTATATACCGCACAAGTCCTTGGTTATCAGGGTTGGGTGGCACCAGGACCTAAATAGGTGGGCTGCAGCTACGATTCACCTTCTTAATTTGTTATTGTACACTTTCCTAGTATGCCCATATTAAAATGATTGTGATCATCATCATGAGTTCAGAGTTCACCCCTTCTGATTGTGTGCTTGCTATTTTCATATGAACAATTTGATTCCTATTATAGCTAACTAGGTATCATTTGGTGTCAGAAGTAGGATATTAATGGCTGATAAATTGGATATATATACCTGCACCAGAAATCACTGCAGAAAGTTTTGAGACTTTCAACCACGGATGTATGAGATTTTTCTTGGTAGCTGCTGCTCAGGAGTGAGACACAGCAAAACAACTCCTTGTAATTCCTACTCTACATCAGGGAAAACTACTTGATTACTACATCGACCTTACAGTCGAGGACAAAGAAACCTGCCGCCCCAATGATGAGCCTGGTCAGTAAGGAGGGCTCAAAGAAAAACTAATTAGCATCTTCACGTCAATTTCAAAACTGGGCTCAAGGTTTAACTAAGAAGGTCATATCTGAGCTTAAAAAGATGCTCAAACAAGCTCATCCAGAAGAGAATTTGACCTCAGCAGTACTGCTACAGAAATTTTTAAAGGGTCTTCTTCAAGCATCTACAAGTTGTCATGCTCTCCTCAAGGTCAACCGACTATACTTGATGAGGCAATTAAACAAGCTACAGAAGTTTAGAATACATTGAAGTTCTGTAGAGAAGATAAATCCCAGGAAGCAGCGGGTGTATATGCTGTGCAAATACCACATCACCCCTCAGTTCAACTGGTTGGATAAAATAGTTGGATATATGTCCAAGCGACTTGACTCACTAGAATTGCAACTGAGTCAATGCCATACAAAATCCGTGTCTCCATTTTCTTGAGCCCATTACAGTCAATGGCAGCAAAACACATACACTGGTAGAAAGAGGGGACGTGACAGTCATACATGTTACAGATGTGGAGAGCAAGGTCACTTGCAAAATTGGTGTCCTTTAAACAACAACTAGCCGGCTTCAATATTGACCCATGCCGGCAAAAGGGAATAACTTCTCAAGATCACAAACACTAGCATTAACTTGATATTACAAGTAACAGTCACATGCACACATGACCTATCACATTCCTATTGGACTCGGGTGTAGCAGTTTCAGATATCAAATCCGCTACATTACCAGAAGCTTATTGCGATAAAATACACAATAATGCAGCTGTTTCAATGGTGGGAGCCAATGGTCAGCCTTTGGACATTCGACAAGTGGAATTGTGAGAAAATTTCAAGCTACACATAAGTTTACAATTGTGAATGAATTAACTGTGGATTGCTTATTACGTGTCGACTTCCTAGTAACATAATGCTGATATTGATTGCAACAATCAAAGCCTACGTCCAGGAAAAGATGCTGTATCAACTACCCCGATCATTACCAACAAGATCTCTGATGAGGTTGGTACTATTGGAATCATCCAGATTACAAAAACCGTGTGTATCCCAGGCTGTTCAATACCATTGCTCCAAGAAACACTTAGTGACATGTGCTTTGACAGAGAAGTGTTGATAGAACACTGATCAATGAGTGTGCTACTCCTAATCAACCGTCTATTGCTTGTAGCTTGAATTCAGTATCCGCTGGTGCTGTTGTAATACAAGTTATGAACACAGGACCAGAGCCAATGATATTCCACAAGGGGTCACTAATTGCATCATTTCTGCCTCGGCAAGAAATCACGATGATCAACGAAGGTTGTCACCATCATTAATGACCTGGGATCAGCTCCAAATGGCAAAACCTCTCTGAACGTCAGAAGCATGTTGTTCATCCCAAATTTCATGAACTATTTCCAGCACGTGACAAGCCACTTGGAAAAACTGATGTAACTAAGTATTCGATTGTCACAAATGGAGCACCGGTCAGGCAACCACTCTGTCATCTACCAGTGTCATTATAGGCAGATTTTCATAAGGAAGTTCAAAGAATGCTGAAACAAGAGGTGATACGACCCAGAAACAGCCCCTGGTCCTATCCAATTGTAAAGGTACATAAAAGGGATGAGTCTTGGAGGTTTTGCATTGATTTTTGTAAGGTCAACAATGTTACCAATAAAGATGCATACCCTTTACCACGAATTGATGCAACTATGGATTCGCTATGGGGGTCCACTTATTTCACCACCATAGACTTAGCATTAGGGTATTGGCAAGTTCAGCTTGAGGATTGGTCCAAAGAGAAGACAGCATATACTCTCTACTGCTAATAGACACTATGAGTCTAACACCATGCCATTTGGGCTTACATATGCACCTTCCACATTTTAGAGGTTAATGGTATGTGTATTATCAGGCCTGTCCAACATGGAATGCTTGATATACTTATTATCTATAGCCCAACCTTTGATATGCATTTGGTTTGTCTTTTAAATCTGTTGAGAAAGCTCAGAAATTCTGGTTTAAAAACTTAAACTGAATAAATGTCACTTTATTCATCCAAAAGTGGAATATTTGGTGTTTCTAATATTGGCTAACAGAGTTAAACCAAATCCTCCAAAAGTAAAAGCCATAATTATCCCGCTCTTACCAACATCAAACAACTACGAAACTTTTTGGGCCTGTCTAATTATTGCTGCCATTTCATACCCACATAGCTGAGCCTCTCCATAAGCTTACGAGGAAGAATGTAAATGGGTTTAAGTGGTGCTCTTCCTGCCTAGCAGCATTTGAATAACTTTTAATGTGCCCCCAATTTTAGCATTCGAGTTTTGATACTCCTTTCATGGTCACTACTGATGCCTCAGGTGATGCTATGTGTGTGGTGCTAAGTCGTGCTCTTCCTGCCTAGCAGCATTTGAATAACTTTTAATGTGCCCCCAATTTTAGCATTCGAGTTTTGATACTCCTTTCATGGTCACTACTGATGCCTCAGGTGATGCTATGTGTGTGGTGCTGAGCCATGTTTAGTCAGAGCACCTACTGGAGCCGTCAATTCAACAAGGCAGAAAAAAATTATTCCACAATTGAGAGAGAAGCACTTGCTGCTATGGTGGCTTTGAATTTACTCTGGTCACTAACCACAATCCTTTAACTTGTCTAAGGAAATCAAAGATGTAGGTGGGAGGCTTGTGCGGTGGACACTCTTTCTACATCAATTTAATTTTGATGTCAAATACAAGCCCAGCACCAACAATGGCAATGCAGATTCATTATACCAAATGCCCAGCCCTAACATGGGAAATGCCAGAAAACAACATCCTCTCAGTAGTTCAACCTATCTTAGGTGGCATTGATATCAAGCAGGTCCACGAAAGTGTGAGTAACTGATCACTGTAATGACTTGAAGCAGGGAGTTTCCCCTCCTTGACACACAGGTAAGAAAAACAAGCTATTCATACACGAGGGTGTTTTTTACAGGAAATTTAAGGAAACTCGTAATTCTTCTCCTCAATCACAAATCGTCATCCCCACATACATTCAGCTGACTGTCCTGGAACAGCTCCATGACACTGTGGTGTCTTCAAAAATAACTGAGAAGGTTAAAGTGTGATTTTATTGGCCAGGATATGAGCCGAGATATTGAAAGCCATGTGCATGCATATGGATCCTGCCAGCAAAGAACACATCCAAACCCAAAGATGCAAGCTCCTCTATAAGCAATTAATGCCGATTACCCTTTTCAGTGGATCTCTTTGGACATCACAGGCCCACTGCCAGAAACAGAGGGAGACAATCAGTATATTCTAGTAGCAACTGATCTATTCAGTAAGTGCGTAGCTTTCCCAATGAAGAAAACGGACAGTCCACTGTACTGGTTGATAAGATTGTTTGAAGATATGTTGCCCCTTCCCATCTCCATAGTGACCAGGGCACCAACTTTTGTAGTGAAATAATTGACTAGCTCTGTAAAATTTTGGGTATTGCTCCCACTCAGTCATTTTCCTAGTGGAGAAAATGAATTGCACTTTGAAAGATGTTAGCCAAGACCCTCCAGGAAAATCAGAACAACGGGGATGTGGAATTACAGAGGGCTCTATTTGCCTATCATGTATATCTGTAAATGAATCTACCGGCTTTATCACATTTTTTGAAGATCTCCATAATTACCTGTAGATGTAATATTGGTGAGAACCTCTCTGTTACAGACTCGAGCATACCTCAGTATGTTCAAAGAGTGAGCAAGTCCATATGAACTTCATGTGATATTGCAGGAAGCAACATTGCTACTAGTCGCATGAAGAGAACTACAGGAAGGAAATTGAAGAATTTGAAGTTGGTAATCATGTCTATTGTTTATCCCAGTTGTTACAACTGTTAGAACCAAGAAATTGGCTTCTCTATGGAGGGGACCGTATACTGTGATTGATAGGATGAGTCCTGTTAATTATTGTAATTCGAGGTACAAAAGATCATGTTTGTACATCGCAATTGCCTAAAAATATGCTACGAGAACCAAAGGAAACATCTGTGACAGCTCAGGGATTAGACATTGTGGCTCCATGAGTTAGCAGGATATCCCAGTCGAATTGTCATCATCAAGTTTCAAGACTTTACCATCGCCAACCAGATTGTTATGGCTCCTGTATATGTAAACTCATGACTTTTTTGGACACAATAACAATGGGAGCGGGAGAGTATGTAATACCTAATGTTTTATAGTATCACCTTTCCAGTATGCCCATATTTGGTAGTATGACTGTGGTCACTATCATAAGTTCAGAGTTCACCCGTTCTGACAATTGTGTGCTTGCTGTTTTCATAGCTAACTATGAATCACAATTTGTTATTAATGATTTAGCTATATGCTCTAGGCTTCTAGCCTTCATGGAAGTATCTGTCAAAAGTGGAATTCTAGTACATCTGCAAGTTGAAAAATGCTGATTCAGCAGGATCAGAAGCTGCAAGCTTGAACCTGTAGCAAATGATCTAGATCATTTGATAAAGCCACTTACTTTCCTGAGCTCCTGACAAAATTGTGAAAGGCAAAATGCCTGACTGTGTAGGTGGACCTTGGAGGGTTAGAGGTCAAGATGCAAGATTGAACACAGCCGATTTGCTTGACCTTTAGGTCCACCTATTAGAGGTGGACCACAATAGAGAATGACATAAAAATTACTAAAGAGCTTCTGGTTATTTAATGAATAACATGTTGTGTATATTATATATACATAGTTTACGTATATGTTAATCAAGTCTTAACAAGTATTAATTAATGGACATGTCCATAAGCTACATTATGTTGAACTTCAACTTCATGTTTAGTAGTAGTAGTAGGTAGCTCTATGTCCTCATAGAGTGGAGCAGGTGGTGTGGGCTGCCTGGGTGGACATGTCTCCCTGCTGCACTTGATGTAGACAATGACCGCACCTACTCCTGCAGCCACACCACACAATAGCCCCAGCAGCAAGATGCACATACCAGCAGCAGCAGCAACTGCCATAGGTACACCCACTGCACAAATACATATTCACAACATATTTATATATAGACACATACTGTAGAGTAAGCAGACAATGCTCAAATTGGCAATAAACTTTTATCTCAAAATTCTGATATGTGGGCACTTGTTCTAGCAACGATGCCTGCCAGTTAGCAAAGAGATAACATTAGTACTCCATATAATGCACATTAAGCTTTGTACTTGATTTGTACATGGTCCAGGGGGTGGTGCAGCATGTGCATAATAACTAAACATAGCCTGAAGTAATAGAGCTATTGTATTGTTATGCCAGGCAGTGAGTATTGTTCATAGCTACCCCCCGCCCTCACCACCAGATTATTCCAGGCCCTCCACTTCATCAGCTTCGTCATCTGAAGATTTGCAAGGGGATCTTTGTTGTCATTGTTCTCCTCTTCAATCTCCTTTGGAACACTTTCCCTGATAGGTGTAATCCCTCTGAGTCCTCTATGCCATTTGATCTCCCACATAAAAGATGGAGTGAGCTCTGAAAACTAGCCCCAGCCAGCTATTCACCTTTAGAGTAAGTCATCCATCCATTTTCAGTGGCAATGACTTCAAGATTATCAGGCACATGAAGTTGAGCTGCAACTCGTGATCCCAATGTTCATTTTGGCTCCTTGCCCACCAAGCTAATGAAACCCTTCTTCTTAGCACCAGTAGTAGTCATTTGAACAGTTTGCTCTCCACGACAATTGTTTGTGGAATAAGGTGCTGAATCAAAGCTTACCTGTATATTGTTAGATACATGTTGCCAATCTCTCATTTTTTGTAGCCATGAAGCTCTCTCTGAAACTCTATGTGGTAAAGTCAGCTCAGCTTATAGTCTTCTGGCACCATTGGAGGTGTGTTTGCGTGCCGCCTATACCCAACATTCCTTTGCTTCTTCCATCCAGACAGCCACATGGAAGTTGCAAGGAAGCCATGGATATCTATTCTCTCAACAATGTAAGGCCTTCTCCAGGAGATCCTTGTTACAAACTCCCCTTCATTCAGAGCGCTCTAGCTCTAGGTAGTGGGAATTCCTTGTTAACAACAACACTACTTTCAGAGCGCTCTAGCTCTAGGTAGTAAGACCTACAAGTCAACTTGTTAGCTGAAAATTGGTGCTCCACCATGCAGTTTCCTGTTCTTCTTCGTACTGCCTATTTGGCATCAAGCAAAGCATCATATTTTTCATTCCTGTCTCCGACTCTTTTTCTGTCCACTACAAACAATTTTAGCACTCAATGTCATGTTCTGCATCACTTGTGCCAGGACCACTCCACAACTTCTACTTTGAAGACAGTGCGTAACTCTTCAGTTTGTTCCCAGCATGACTATGTGCCATCTGGACTCACAGTCAGAAAAAGTACTCACACCACACACACTTAACATATACTGCCGATGAAAGCATTCCTGCAAATCTTGTGGGATAAGGAATTGTTGCTCTGCTACAGCAAAACTGCAACCACTGCAGGTGGGCGGGCAGTGGAGGACCTTCTATTGCAATGGTAGAGATATAAAAAATGTGAATGAGCAGATGAAGCTTGATAATGAGACCATAGCACACCAGCTTCACCATATATTGAAATCTAGAGTCTATGCAATCTCTCTCCACACAGTTCTCCGGCATCGGTCTGCTCTTGGATGGATATTTCATGGCAGCTCTTACTGCCAACTTATCCGACATGTGTATGTATTTATTCTAACTTGGAGGTAAGGCTAACCTCATAACCACTACCACCCAAACAGGTCACGGGATCAGAGCGGTCTAATCAGTGGCTTCATAGAGAAGGATTTGGCAGGTTTGAAGATGTAGTATGGACTGATGAGTGCACACTGAAATCTAGAGTCTATGCAATCTCTCTCCACACAGTTCTCCGGCATCGGTCTGCTCTTGGATGGATATTTCATGGCAGCTCTTACTGCCAACTTATCCGACATGTGTATGTATTTATTCTAACTTGGAGGTAAGGCTAACCTCATAACCACTACCACCCAAACAGGTCACGGGATCAGAGCGGTCTCAGTGGCTTCATAGAGAAGGATTTGGCAGGTTTGAAGATGTAGTATGGACTGATGAGTGCACACTGCAACTTGAAACTTGCAGGTGCTTCAGCTGCTGAAAAAGAGGTGACCTCCCACACCCCTCAAGAACAAACCAAGGTGCACTAATTAGGATGACACAAAATGCAGGACATTTCCCTGACCACCACGGTTCATGCACGATGATGATATTAAGCGCATATCTCTTTTGGCCAAGACCTTCATGGATCATAACTGTGTTAACTGGTGGAGGACTGCACTGGAACTACCTGAGGCCAACCCAATTGAAATCTATGACACAAACTGAAGGAATACATACAGAGGGAGGTGAAAGCAAGGACTAGGGAGGAATCAGTGAAGAGAACCAAAGTATTTTGGAGAACTCTCATCTGTGCTAAGTACAGCAAGTACATTAGGTACTTATGAAAGACCAAAGATGATTGAACTGGTGGAGAGGCCACAAACTACTGATTATTGCTTGTTTTGGGGTGGGTGGGGTGGTGGCAGTTGTGGTGGGTGGAGGGCAGAGGCTGATTGCTGCTGTTTTGTGAATTGTTTTTTGCAGTGCTAGATTATTATTTTATTTCTGTTTTGTTGTTAAAAAAAAGTTTACTATATATACCACCTGAATTGCGGTAAAAAATTCTTGAAATTTATTTAAAGAAGGTGTGATAGCATATCTTTTGAGAAAACTTCTACAAATGGAGGTGGGTGGCAAGAGGTTAGACCAACTTTATATTACTGTGTGTATTACTGTATAGTTGACATGAATGATTGACTTGAGTGTGCCACTTCTATTTTTAAACACCCAACTATTTCGAGCAAGTAAATTTTAAGAACCAATGGCTGATTGTCCTCTAGTAATACATACAACTAGGTACTAATCTCTCAGGTGCAGTGGTTCTGTACACTCTAATGCTGTATTGAATAATGCACAAGATGCTGATTTGTGAAAGTTATTTAAGGACTCTTCAGTGGTCTTGCTCTAGAGGTGGCCTGTGGCTAGAAGTAGGTGTATTAGTTAAGTGCACTCTAATAGTGTCATTATTGGAGATGCTTCACAGAAGATGGTTCTCGTGAAAGAGAGACTACTGTATTATAAATTAGTACACTGAAGTGCTGAACTTATACAGGTTTAACTCTTGTAGATGTGCAAGTATATTATATATTCAGCCCTCCAGATATGAACTGCATTGCAATTCTGCTAAACACTTTATATAGTGCTAGCAACATAAATTATCTCTACACCACAAAATACATAATCATTCCACACAAAATCGTTAAGTATGCAAAATATTTTTCCAGCCTCAACCTCTTGCATAACTGTTGCACTGCCTCTACACATTTCTTCCAAATGGGTTGGAATTCAGTGCAGTTGCTCCAGAAGACTTAAACCATTTTAGCATGATCCATTTCCTTAGAATCAGTTCATTTAATGAGAGTTCTCGGAAATCCGTGCTCCCCATTGGTGGGCATCTCTTCAGGATATACTCACCAAAGGCACCTCATGCCAATTTGCGAGCTAATGCTCCAGCTTTTCCAACAGTATGCAAAGAATACTACCTTACCACAACCTCCTCAACCGAGTGCAGGTTTTCTTTGTTGATGCAAATGTAGGGCAAGGAAATGAAGTGCCAGAAAACATGAGCTGGAGGAGAGAAAAATTGAGCTGGAGGGGTTGAAGGTGGACCTGGAGGATTCCATTGTGCTAGACTGTGAGGACCTGAAGATAGCTGAGGCACTAAGAAGCAGTCCCCTGAGCCAAACCCTGAGGGGTGAAGAGTACAGCAAAGGACAAGGAAGGAAGAAGGCTCATGCATACCTCCTACAACGTCTCTTGGCGGTCTGTTCAGAGAGGGAATGTGGTGTCCATGTTGGGGTCAGTGAGAGGTCATGAGGAATGGTCTTGTTTTGTTTGTAACTGTGTATATATGATGTTGTTAATTATTATTTTAGGAGTTTATTGTTGTCGTATTTCTTTTTGTTATGTTGTTTATTATTAGTAGCTGGAACATTCTTATTATATTTCCCCTCCTAATCTGATAGTCAATTAATTTAGTTAAGGTAATACTAGTAGTATAATATGTGCCTACTAGGCTTATTATATTCCTGCTAGAAATAGTTGTTGCCAGAAAAAGACATAGCAATCTTCATGCTATTGCCCTACAGGAGGTTAGGATCACGTAATTGTGTTGTATGCTCAGACTATAGAAGGAGTATCAGCTAGAGTCAACAGCAACTTTATATGCAGCACATCATAATAATAAGTGTGTCAGATGTCAACTGCCTATAATGTGTAGGGTCACCTGTAACATTATAATAGCTATCACTTGTTTACTCTGTCAATCTTAGTGTAGGAGTTATTTTATAATTATTCTCTGTAATTCAGAGAAAGAGTTGGTAATTTACAAGCCACCCCCCCCCCCCCCCCCCCCCCCTCCCTCCCTCAGGTGGCCCTCCACTCAAACTCACTATGCCACCATCAGGACATGATAACTATGGTCTGACATTAATGACTAATGGTCCTAAAGCTCATTTCTGTGGGGCTCTCTGACACACCCTTCACTGTAGGGGCATCTCAGCAGTGCGAAGTTTTGCCTGTCAAATTGTCTGAGGTGCTTATCTGTCCATGTGTTTTCAGCAGTGTCTGCCTGGTATCTTCATCCCACTGCTTGGGTCTTAACAATACCCTTGTTCAGCAGTGGGACCACTTTTGGGCTTCAGCCATGCCCCATTTCAGCAGTATACTACATGCTTCTGGCACTGTGAGCTGGCCTACAGTGGGGATATGGTTGGTCCTCACTGGGTACAAGTGGGGGAGTGTATGTCTGCTATGATATCCATTGCATAGAGGAGAGAGGCTGACTTGATATATACAGAGTGGGGACCCCCACCACTAAGGATACCATTCAGGTCCCTTTCACTATCCTGTATGATAGTGATAGTATCCTGTATGATAGTGATTGTATGATAGTGATAGTATCCTGTTAGTGTATGAACTCTGAGGCTCTGGTAGTACTACTCTAGTGCCCCAAGAACAGCTCTCCTTAAATAGGTAGGGGGGCTCCCACTGTAGCCCCTGTAATTTCACATCCATCCCTTTGGTGAGGAAGAGGAGGTGGAGAGTAATGAAAGAGTTTGTACCAGCCATTTTTTCCCTTCTTATTATTTATTCATTTATGATATAAGCTGTGGGGACGCACTGGAAACACCCAGGTAGCACTGGCTGGTGAACACCCAGGTAGATCTAATGCTAGCACAGACTGGTGACATTGGAAACACCCAGGTAGATCTAATTAGCACTGGCTGGTGAGTGGTGACAATGACAATGGTATACGCAGGTAGATCTAATGCTAGCACTGGCTGGTGCCATTGGAAACACCCAGGTAGATATAATGATAGCTGTGGCCGGTAACACTGGAAACAGCCAGGTAGGTCTAATGCTAGCACTGGCTGGTGACACTGGAAACACCCAGGTAGATCTAATGCTAGTACTGGCTGCTGGAAACACCCAGGTAGATCTAATGCTAGCACTGGCTGGTGACACTGGAAACACCCAGGTAGATCTAATGCTAGCACTGGCTGGTGACACTGGAAACACCCAGGTAGATCTAATGCTAGCACTGGCTGGTGACACTGTAAACACCCAGGTAGATCTAATGCTAGCACTGGCTGGTGACACTGGAAACACCCAGGTAGATCCAATGCTAGCACTGGCTGGTGACACTGGAAACACCCAGGTAGATCTAATGCTAGCACTGGCTGGTGACACTGGAAACAGCCAGGTAGATCTAATGCTAGCACTGGCTGGTGACACTGGAAACACCCAGGTAGATCTAATGCTAGCACTGGCTGGTTACACTGGAAACACCCAGGTAGATCTAATGCTAGCACTGGCTGGTGACACTGGAAACACCCAGGTAGATCTAATGCTAGTGACACTGGAAACACCCAGGTAGATCTAATGTTAGCACTGACTGGTGACACTAGATACACCCAGGTAGATCTAATGCTAGCACTTGCTGGTGACACTGGAAACACCCAGGTAGATCTAATGCTAGCACTGGCTGGTGAAACTGGAAACACCCAGGTAGATCTAATGCTAGCACTGGCTGGTGACACTAGATACACCCAGGTAGATCTAATGCTAGCACTTGCAGGTGACAGTGGAAACACCCAGGTAGATCTAATGCTAGTACTGGCTGGTGACACTGGAAACACCCAGGTAGATCTAATGCTAGCACTGGCTGGTTACACTGGAAACACCCAGGTAGATCTAATGCTAGTACTGGCTGGTGACACTGGAAACACCCAGGTAGATCTAATGCTAGCACTGGCTGGTTACACTGGAAACACCCAGGTAGATCTAATGCTAGCACTTGCAGGTGACAGTGGAAACACCCAGGTAGATCTAATGCTAGTACTGGCTGGTGACACTGGAAACACCCAGGTAGATCTAATGCTAGCACTTGCAGGTGACAGTGGAAACACCCAGGTAGATCTAATGCTAGCACTGGCTGGAAACACCCAGGTAGATCTAATGTTAGCACTGACTGGTGACACTAGATACACCCAGGTAGATCTAATGCTAGCACTGGCTGGTGACACTGGAAACAGCCAGGTAGATCTAATGCTAGCACTGGCTGGTGAAACTGGAAACACCCAGGTAGATCTAATGCTAGCACTTGCAGGTGACAGTGGAAACACCCAGGTAGATCTAATGCTAGTACTGGCTGGTGACACTGGAAACACCCAGGTAGATCTAATGCTAGCACTGGCTGGGTACACTGGAAACACCCAGGTAGATCTAATGCTAGCACTGACTGGTGACACTGGAAACACCCAGGTAGATCTAATGCTAGCACTGGCTGGTTACACTGGAAACACCCAGGTAGATCTAATGCTAGCACTTGCAGGTGACAGTGGAAACACCCAGGTAGATCTAATGCTAGCACTGGCTGGTGACACTGGAAACACCCAGGTAGATCTAATTCTAGCACTGGCTGGTGACACTGGAAACACCCAGGTAGATCCAATGCTAGAGTACTGGCTGTCAAGGCTCTAAAAACTGTGCTCCTCTACTCTGAACCCGACTTGAACTGCACGTGGTCTGATTCACAGAATGCCTGCCATGTGGGCTCTAGCTGGTGTTGCCCAGGGCTAGGGCTAGGGGGAGATAGCCATTCTAGTGTTAACCTACATTGGCATTTCTTAGAACCTTTAATGGAGGGACCATTTGTGGGTGTTATATCTGGGAATCAAAGATTCCGGACACTTCGCTTGAGATATCAAAATGATTGTTTTCATTAGGCGCTAAAATGTTTGCGGTTGGATAATTAATTTTAAGTTTTCAACCAACATGCATGACCACATTCTCATGTTGTAGCACTTAATTAATGAAACACTCATTTTGTAGAGTAGGCTTCCTCTAGCCACTGTACTGTCTGGCACTTTCCAATTAGGAGCTGAAAATTTGGGCATGCAGATTTTGAGGTCCCCAACTCCGACTGCCTGTAACGGTTGCAACAGTTTTAGTATATGAAGAGAGCACACAGAGAGAGATATATTTGGAGCTACATATTAAGTTCATAGAGTGAAGTGTGCAGAATCTATGGAGCTCCAAATTCACAATCACAAGTTTTTATAACGCTTGGTAAAATATGATATCGCCCCCCACCCCACCCTACAACAGCAACTTTATATGGAGCACATCTTAATACCAAGTGTGTCAGATGTCAACTGCCTATAATGTACAGTGTTACCTGCAGCTGTTTGTAACATTATAATAGCTTACTAGCACCTGTTTAAAGATGTTCTACTAGCAGAGTGATAGATCATGTTCTTACTTGAGTGGCAACATCAGAAGCCATCCAATTCGCATATTGTATGGACACACACTTCTTCAATGAACATTCCTCACAGACCTAACAGGTAAGGCAATTGCATACCTTGAGTGGATTTGGTTGCAGTATTAGTTGTAGTGTCTTCAGTTGCACTGGAGCAGCTCAGCAGTTGTGGGTCAGGCCTCCAACGTCCTTCCATAGTGCAAGTGGCAGTCATTACATCTGGAGGACTCAAGCCAGACAGACACTGAAAGTTCACCACATCTCCTTCCACATATGTACGGCAATCACAAGCTTGCACTGACCCATTCAGAGGAGAGGGCGGGGCACCACACACAACTAATAAACATTAAAATAGGTATGATGACTTTCTTGATAAACCAAATAAATTTTCTCACTTAAAATTTCGACCAGATGTTCTAGCCTTCATCAGGAATAACGCTAGAACATCAGCCCAAACATCCAGTGAATAAATATAAGTTGACTATGAGATAGTCGGTGCTCATATACTATGCCAAGTGAGAGTTTGTTGAGCACTAAATACATGTAGGCAATATAAAGTCAAGATTCAACCTACTTGAGCAATCTAGTAGTGCTGGGTCAGGCATCCATACTCCAACACTGCCCACTTGTTTGCACAGAGATGTCTGGTTAGTTTGAGGTAAGTACCCATCTGAACAGCTGTATGTAATAGTAGGTCCTACAGTAGTACTAGTGAAGGGCCACACTCTCACATCAGCAGCCACATTTGGAGTGGAGCAGTTCACTATAATAGAATGGAGTAAAGCATAGGAGAGGCTACATTGCTATATGCATGTAGCAATAGAACATGATTTAATTAACACATTCAACAGAGAACCATATGCCTCAATCATACACTAGGTGAGGCATACTGAGATGTCATTCTTTTCTGACGCACCACAATGCAACACATACCCATTTAGTCATAATATGAAGAAGGTAAAAGTCTCTCTTCAAATCTGAGAGAATACTTTGTATGATAAGTTTCATCATGACCATGCTCTGAGGTAGCCACATGATTACTTGTAAAGGTTGACTACTTATAAAGGTAGACACATGATTACTTGTAAAGGTAGCCACATAACTGCTTGTAAAGGTAGACACATGACTGCTTGTAAAGGTAGCTACATGACTACTTGTAAAAGTAGCCACATTACTACTTGTAAAGGTAGACACATGACTACTTGTAAAGGTAGCCACATGACTACTTGTAAAGGTAGCCACATGACTACTTGTAAAGGTAGCCACATGAGTACTTGTAAAGGTAGACACATGACTACTTGTAAAGGTAGACACATGACAACTTGTAAAGGTAGACACATGACTACTTGTTAAGGTAGACACATGACTACTTGTAAAGGTAGCCACATGACTACTTGTAAAGGTAGCCACATGACTACTTGTAAAGGTAGCCACATGACTGCTTGTTAAGGTAGACACATGACTACTTGTTAAGGTAGACACATGACTACTTGTAAAGGTAGCCACATGACTACTTGTAAAGGTAGACACATGACACTTGTAAAGGTAGCCACATGACTACTTGTAAAGGTAGACACATGACTGCTTGTAAAGGTAGACACATGACTACTTGTAAAGGTAGCCACATGACTACTTGTAAAGGTAGACACATGACTGCTTGTAAAGGTAGATAAATGACTGCTTGTATAGGTAGTCACATGACTGCTTGTAAATGACTACTTGTAAAGATAGCCTCATGACTACTTGTAAAGGTAACCACATGACTACTTGTAAAGGTAGCCACATGACTACTTGTAAAGGTAGCCACATGACTACTTGTAAAGGTAGATAAATGACTGCTTGTATAGGTAGTCACATGACTGCTTGTAAAGGTAGACACATGACTACTTGTATAGGTAGTCACATGACTGCTTGTAAAGGTAGACACATGACTACTTGTAAAGGTAGCCACATGACTACTTGTATAGGTAGTCACATGACTGCTTGTAAAGGTAGACACTGTCACACATGACTACTTGTAAAGGTAGTCACAAGACTACTTGTAAGGTTGCCACGTGACTACTTGTAAAGGTAGACACATGACTGCTTGTAAATGACTACTTGTAAAGATAGCCTCATGACAGGTAGCCACATGACTAGTTGTAAAGGTAGACACATGACTACTTGTAAAGGTAGCCACATGACTACTTGTAAAGGTAGCCACATGACTACTTGTAATGGTTGCCATGTGACTACTTGTAAAGGTAGACACATGAATACTTGTAAAGGTAGCCACATGACTACTTGTAAAGGTAGCCACATGAGTACTGGTAAAGGTAGCCACATGAGTACTGGTAAAGGTAGAAATTGACTTGATTACTTGTAAAGGTAGCCACATGTCTACTTATAAAGGTAGCCACGTGTCTACTTGTAAAGGTAGCCACATGACTGCTTGTAAGGGTATAGTCACATGACTACCTGTAAAGGTAGCCATGTGACTACTTGTAAAGGTAGCCACATGTCTACTTGTAAAGGTAGCCACATGACTGCTTGTAAGGGTATAGTCACATGACTGCTTGTAAAGGTAGACACATGACTACTTGTAAAGGTAGCCACATGACTGCTTGTAAGGGTATAGTCACATGACTGCTTGTAAAGGTAGACACATGACTACTTGTAAAGGTAGCCACATGTCTACTTGTAAAGGTAGCCACATGACTGCTTGTAAGGGTATAGTCACATGACTACTTGTAAAGGTAGCCACATGTCTACTTGTAAAGGTAGCCACATGTCTACTTGTAAAGGTAGCCACATGACTGCTTGTAAAGGTAGCCACATGAGTACTGGTAAAGGTAGCAAGTGACTTGATTACTTGTAAAGGTAGCCACATGTCTACTTGTAAAGGTAGCCACATGTCTACTTGTAAAGGTAGCCACATGACTACTTGTAAAGGTAGCCACATGAGTACTGGTAAAGGTAGAAATTGACTTGATTACTTGTAAAGGTAGCCACATGTCTACTTGTAAAGGTAGCCACATGACTGCTTGTAAGGGTATAGTCACATGACTGCTTGTAAAGGTAGACACATGACTACTTGTAAAGGTAGCCACATGACTGCTTGTAAAGGTAGCCACATGTCTACTTGTAAAGGTAGTCACATGACTACTTGTAAAGGTAGCCACATGACAACATGTAAAAGTAGCCACATGACTACTTGTAAAGGTAGTCACAAGACTACTTGTAATGGTAGCCACATGACTACTTGTAAAGGTAGCCACATGACTACTTGTAAAGGTAGTCACAAGACTACTTGTAATGGTAGCCACATGACTACTTGTAAAGGTAGCCACATGACTGCTTGTAAAGGTAGCCACATGTCTACTTGTAAAGGTAGTCACATGACTACTTGTAAAGGTAGCCACATGACAACATGTAAAAGTAGCCACATGACTACTTGTAATGGTAGCCACATGACTACTTGTAAAGGTAGCCACATGACTACTTGTAAAGGTAGTCACATGACTGCTGGTAAAGGTAGCCACATGACTACTTGTAATGGTAGCCACATGACTACTTGTAAAGGTAGGTAGCCACATCTGGTAATGGTTGCCACATGACTACATATCACATGACTAATTGTAAAGATGGCCACATGACTACTTGTAAAGGTAGCCACATGACAACATGTAAAAGTAGCGACATGACTACTTGTAAAGGTAGCCAATGGATCCAGATTTCCCAAAATTATTATTTGCAAACAGAAACACACACACACACACTCCATTGATCCATGTAACATAGGCACTCCATTTACTTCCACTTGGGAAGAAGTGGTACAGGCCAAGTAGCTTATCTGCATGTGATCACTTGTTGCAGAATCTGTGATGTTTGTCTAGGCCCTGATGATTCAAGGACTGGCTTCAACACCTTCACTGAGACTTCTTGGACAGCATGTGTTTCTAGCACACATCGTTTGTAAACTAGCACATTCACACCAGAAATAGATATCCAGCATGGATGCAGCCAAGTGAGACCTCAGGGTTCTCTTGTCTAGAATCTCTCAACTTGTTCCTCTCATCCTTACACCTCTTTTCCTCCTGTCACATTGCATATTGAGACTCCCCACTCCCATGTATGTAACACACTTTGCCAAGGACTTCAGTTCTGTGCCCACTCATGCCAGTCTTCAGAAAGACCACCATCTCCTCATTTCTCTCGGCACAAATTAATTCCAGCGATACTTCTGCCCACCTGCTGCTTGGCTACTTCACATAGAGGCACAAATTACATATGGTTTGGTAGGCGGCAGTATTCCACACATCCTCCATTTAGCAATGTTGATAGTGGACACCACAATAACGATTTCTAGGCATCACATCACGAAAATGTAATGTGACAGATCTAGTGATTCATGAAGTACCAAACGTTCATAGAGTAGAGCAGGCAAATACTGAGGAAGCATGGCTTAGATATCTTGCATTGGGACCAGCAGTAAGGTATAGGGAACTGAAGACCTTGAATGCTTTACAGAGTCTGGAGTCACCAACTCTATAGGGACACCATCAGAAAACAGATGAATAAACTCCAGTCTCGGATTGGATGGCAGCATTGCCAGAGTCTTTGTTTTCCTATAGCTTATGGTGAAATTCACATAGAAGTCCCTACAGTGTTGATGCACCATTCAACATAACCTTGAGGTTCTCACATGAATCAACCATCAGAGAATATCATTAGCATCCTCCTGATCAGAGACCAGTCTGATGTTGGAGCTTAATCGCCCACCAACTTTGCATCATGGAGGGAAGTTGCACTCACTACTCACACACCTGTACTGCAGCTGACCATCAAAGTAGAGGCTGAAGAGCATTGAGTCCAGCACACATCCCTGTCAGACAGCACTAGTGATGGCAGACTCTGAAGTCTTCCTATAGGACCTAATTAACAGCAGCCCTTAAGAGCTCGTGCAAACCATGAATGATTGAAATATTTCCAGGAAGATTGTAAAGACGATAAAGCATGTTCCAAAAGATTTGTGGCTTATAGAATAAAAATCTGTTAGATCAATAGAGCAGATGGAGAGTCCAGTAAAACTGCTTGCTTTCTCCACATTCTTCAAGAGCTGAAGAGAGAACCACCAATCACTGCCTTGTAGGAAGCCATACTAGCTCTCACAGAGAGAGTTCTAATTTAGGCTTGAGAATTTCCGTAGAGAAAAAAATCTAATGAAATCAAGAAAACAATGCCTTGATAGTTGTCATAGATTACGACTTCACTTCTTGCAATGAGGGATGAGTATCTGCTTCAGCACCTCCACAGGTATCTAATCTAGACCTGGAGCTCTTCCTTTACACATCTAAGAAGTGTCACATTGACCTTAGTCTCTAGCAAATCATGTGCAGGGTATAGCTCAGATATTTTGACCTCACACATACTATTGACAACTTAACTCACCATCACAGCAGATATTGTCTCTACTTAAGTTGTTCCATCACTAGCTAATAGAGTGAATATCTAGGGTTTTGAATATTCCCCTTCAGTAAAAGGAACTCCCTGATGACGTATCACTAAAGCCACTAAATGCACTCCACCAAGCACTGCACACCTTCTCAGCAGCAACCTTCCTTAGCTTGTGCAGATGAAGGTACTGTAGCTTTAGTGTAACATCATTACTTTGCCTCTCATCTTCACAGGGAAGAAGCCAGGCATCTCTCTTCTTCTTCAAGAAATTCTGGAGACCACCTGTCACCAAGTCTTCCTCCTGTTTACATGGCAGATCAGGCAAGATCTTGTATTCCTTTGTTCATAACAGCCTTGAAACCATACTAGGTCAGCTCAGGAGCATCCTGCTGGATGTCGTCATCTAAAGCATCAGTCAATGTTGCTCTACACACATCTAGAAGGCATGAGGAGCATTGATAGTCTTCCATCAATAATAGTCACTGTTGCACCCCCAAGCCACCCAGTGAAGTGGCTGCTGCTGGAACCATGTGTCAGTGTGGTATCTGATAACTTCAAAGTCCTGGTCCAAGACACTCTTTCCTCTGTTCCACCTAGAGTGACATCATCACCGTGGGAAATTCTAATGTCCAAATAAGCTCTGGTTTGGTCTGGCATAAGACATTGATTGGCTTCTATGGCCTTGGAGAGTGCACTAGAATGGTGCAGATGATGTACACATGGTTCCATACAAGCCATCACAGTTTAAAAAGTACAACACTAATTATTCAGACTTCCTCTAACTTTTATGAAGTGTTAAAAAAACCCTGTGGTGACGACTTTGGAGCTGCACAGATTCTGCAAACTTCACTGTATGAACTAGTGTGTAGCTTAAGAGATAATCTCTGTGTGCTCTCTTTTGATGAAGTTCATTGTTTAAAAGGTACCCCCTGGACCTGAAGTTAAGGTATTCAAACCATGTGGTATGATACCACATGGGTGGAAAATCAATATTTGGAAATTGATATTCAAACAACATGCATGACCACGTACTCAAGTTTTAGTGCGTAATGGAAACATTCATTGTATCCAACTTCCTCGAGCCACTGGTGCTAATTTCTGGTCTAGCACTTTCCAATTAGGAGTAAGAACTACTGCAGATAAGTGCATGCAGGTCTTGAGGTCCCCAACTTTATTTTTTTAAATTTTAATAGTGCCGAGATTATAGCCAAACGGTACCTCTATCTATAAGATTGTTATAAAACATTTAGTTCCATGATAATGAGGTGGAGTACATATGTAAGCAAGTGGTACTTCTTGCAATAACACAAGGAAATGATCCCAACCTACACAGTTTGAAGCTGAATAAGCTTAAGTTTCTAGCATCAAGAGACCAAAATAACCCTGAGTTACCACTAGAACCCAATCCAGAGTGCCAGGTGGGCTGCAAGTACTTGTCACGATTCTATATTCAGTTCCTACAATTAAATTATAATTTAATCTTGGTGGAGGACCCAGACCTCCTTCAATTCCATGGTTCTTTAAAGTAGATGTTATTTTACCCCCGTACCCCAACTTCAACCACACATCCACAATATGTGTACCTTTGGAACAATTCACAAACATATACTTGTGAGACTATCATGCATCCTCGGTCATCAATCTTGTTCGTGGAATTAACACTTTCAGGAAGCCGGCTAAAATCTGTTCACTTTTCTTGAGAGGAGGAAGAATACATTGCACAGCAACATGAATCAGGGCCTTGAGATTTTAATATTGTATATTGTCACAGGGTGTGACCCTGGACAAGAATCTAACTGAACCCTTACAGTAGTTATACTGCACACACTGATTTCTGTCATGCAGTTGGTTATTAATTGTGAAATAGTACTAAACCACGAACCGCACAGCATGTTTTGTCTAACTGCTTCACATAAAAGGAGCCTAGTCAGGGCTTCCAATTAAAGTTCATTGCGAGCATACAGTTGTCCATTCTTATGTATATAACCTTGGCCACAAAGGTCTTGAACCAACATCTGAATTAGACCTGTAACATGGTAGTTACCTACCAGGTGGAAGCTTACCAACTAACCGTCACATCGTTGGGTGATTCCTTCGACATATATATATATATATACATAGGGCTAGGGCTATACCAGTCGTTGTTGTGCACTTCACATATCAGCACATGCCATGTCTTGTTATTGTTGATTGTGTACACATGTAGAGTCAGACACATGCCATGTCTTGTTGTTGTTGATTGTGTACACATGTAGAGTCAGATACAGTCAGCACATGCCATGTCTTGTTGTTGTTGTTGATTGTGTACACATGTAGAGGCAGGTACAGTCAGCACATGCCATGTCTTGTTGTTGTTGTTGTTGATTATGTACTCATGTAGAGGCAGATACAGGCACCACATGCCATGTCTTCTTGTTGTTGTTGTTGATTGTGTACACATGTAGAGGCAGATACAGTCAGCACATGCCATGTCTTGTTGCTGTTGTTGATTGTGTACTCATGTAGAGGCAGATACAGTCAGCACATGCCATGTCTTGTTGTTGTCGTTGTTGATTGTGTACTCATGTGTAGAGGCAGATACAGGCAGCACATGCCATGTCTTGTGTGCATGTAAAGTTGTTGCAATGAGAATTGTATGAATTGGATAATTTGGAGAATTATGTTAAGAGCTTATAAAGAATGGACCTATTGCATGCAAGTGAAGTGGGAGGGCTTGGGTTAGATATATAAAGGATCTGGAAGACAAGATTTTGTCTTTAGCTTTTTGGGAGGCTGCTGGTGTATTACTTTAGTGAAGGACTTGAGGCACACTTGAAATACTTGAAGTGTATTCGACACTCCATTGAGGAGACCATGAAGCCACCAAAATGTGTTTTATCTGAGGTATTGGTATATTTGTCCGCCACTGTAATATAAGGGCCAAACCAATAATTTAAGGAGGACTCCTGCATTGCACAGTAGATAGATTTTTGAAGATGAATTCCACAGGTTTTACACTTCTTATGGTTTAGAGGTGCATTGGTTTACTCCCATAATGAAGAATTCATGGCCTGCTGGGAATCTTATTGCGGCTACAACCACATTAAGGCAGCTGGAAACTCCCCACATGAGTGTTGAGCTTCATGTTTGGGGGGTTTCCATCCATGATGTATTAGTATCCCCAAAAACACCATAACCTGTCAAAGTGTTCTGATGTGCAGATGTAGACAGCATTGCAGGCATTATAAAAAAAGGCATTTTTTGTCATGTGATAATACAGTACAAGTTAAAATAAACTTTATGTCTCCGTTATGTAGACCCATCACTCAACGCCCACTCGCTCTAACAAAAAGTACGCTGAAGACAATGTGGAAAACGGGAGAAGTTATTTTTGGTTTTCCCTTTTTTTATCCTTGACTGCAGTCCTCTGAGAATTGGTGGAGTAGCCCTCGACATCACAGCCCTGAGGGCCCTGGACATCACAGCACCTGAGGGCCCTCAACACCACAGCACCTGAGGGCCCTGGACATCACAGCACCTGAGGGTCCTCGACGTCACAGCACCTGAGGGTCCTCAACATCACAGCACCTGAGGGCCCTCAACACCCCAGCACCTGAGGGCCCTGGACATCACAGCACCCGAGGGCCCTCAACACCACAGCACCTGAGGGCCTTCAACACCCCAGCACATGAGGGCCCTGGACATCACAGCACCTGAGGGCCCTCAACACCCCAGCAATGAGGGCCCTGGACATCACAGCACCTGAGGGCCCTGGACACCACAGCACCTGAGGGCCTTCAACACCCCAGGGCCCTCAACACCACAGCACCTGAGGGCCCTGGACATCACAGCCCTGAGGGCCCTGGACATCACAGCACCTGAGGGCCCTGGACATCACAGCACCTGAGGGCCCTCAACACCCCACACCTGAGGGCCCTGGACATCACAGCACCTGAGGGTCCTCGACGTCACAGCACCTGAGGGCCGTCAACACCACAGCACCTGAGGGCCCTCAACACCACAGCACCTGAGAGCCCTGGACATCACAGCACCTGAGGGCCCTGGACATCACAGCACCTGAGGGCCCTGGACATCACAGCACCTGAGGGCCCTGGACATCACAGCACCTGAGGGCCCTCAACACCACAGCACCTGAGGGCCCTGGACATCACAGCACCTGAGGGCCCTGGACATCACAGCACCTGAGGGCCCTGGACATCACAGCACCTGAGGGCCCTGGACATCACAGCACCTGAGGGCCCTCAACACCACAGCACCTGAGGGCCCTGGACATCACAGCACCTGAGGGCCCTCAACACCACAGCACCTGAGGGCCCTCAACACACCACACCTGAGGGCCCTGGACATCACGGCACCTGAGGGCCCTCAACACCACAGCACCTGAGATCCCTGGACATCACAGCATGTAAGATTGGATAGGAGCAACTGTAGACAGTCGCTCTCAAGATTGGCACAGGTGAACGAATGTTCAGTTATCGCCTCCACCGACTATACCCCAGATTAAACCAACTCCTGGGAACCTAGCCACTTACCCGGATACTGCTTAAGCTCATGGAATCCACAAAGTTTACCTGTCCCCCCCCTCCCCTGCTCCCCCCCCTCCCCTGCCAATGGAAAATAACTTTAATTTTTTAAACCGTTAGACGTATGCCATTAAAAATTAATTTCATAGAGGGTTCGCATCAGTATAATATTCTGTAGGGACATCCAATGCTACGTAAATGTAAAGTTTATTTTGACCTATTCTGTACATTAGAAAAAGAGAACATGATATTTAACTTGAATGTAGCTGTATGTATAATTAGACAAGTGCAATGTACCTCTCAAGAAGTTGATGTCCCTCTTGTCCTGCCCTGCACAGTTGCTGGCTGTGATGATGATCATGTAGTTAGTGTTGTAAAGGAGAGTAATGGCAGCACTGAAGGTAGAAGAAGGAGTGCTCAGCAGAGAACCTAGAGACACAGCAGAAGGTGAGACCTCAAGAGTAGTAGTTCCTCTCCCATTAGTGATGATGATCTGCAGAGTCAGTCTGACGGTGTTGGCTTCATAAATAACATCAGCAGCATGTACAGAAGACACGTTTGGAGGAGTGGCTGGATAAAGGCAATGAGTACTGATATTCAATATATAAAAGATGACTGGTGACTGATTGTTTGGCCTCTATAGAATTCCAGGGGGAGCCTTGTTGAAGGCTCTTTGGGGGTAATTTTTCACGAGGAAGGTCATGGGGGGTGGTGGGGGTGGGGGGGGGGGGGCAACTATAAAAAGGGTAAAGAGGGTAAATCATGGTTATGAGGTTATGACTTGGGAGTTGCATAGATTCTACACACCTTACCACTGAATGCATGACTTTTATAAAACTCAAGAGATGGGTTCTTCCTGTGTGCTCTAAATCTGTGTGCCAGGGAGTGGGGCTTCCAGCTAGAAAATGCCAATCAGCTAGAGAACACAATGTGGTTGCAAGAATCTGTACATGTGCACTCACAATGTGTGTTTTCATAGTGTGCAGGAGCAGCACTTCGAGGTGTATCAATTTTCTGTCGTCAACATTTTCAGTGGCCATGCTTGACCACCAGCCACTTACTGCTGCCTAGCACTTTCCAATGAGAAGACACACTTGCAGCCAATTCATGGTGAGCCCAGCTACTGGGTGTCTAAGCTCTGCTTCATGGGGAGCCCAGCTACTGGGTGTCTAAGCTCTGCTTCATGGGGAGCCCAGCTACTGGGTGTCTAAGCTCTGCTTAATGGGGAGCCCAGTTATTGGGTGTCTAAGCTCTGCTTCATGTGGAGCCCAGCTACTGGGTGTCTAAGCTGTGCTTCATAGAGCCCAGCTATTGGGTGTCTAAGTTCTGCTTCATGGGAAGTCCTGTGTTACAGTCGCTTGATCCCGTTGTTTGCCCAAGTCCTCCTCCCCCTACCCAGCCACCTCATGGCTGCTAGTCTATATATATATAATACTTGCATCCCTCCTCTGTTTTGTCTGGGCCATGCTGACTGCCCCTGCTAGTCTATATATATAATACTTGCATCCCTCCTCTGTTTTGTCTGGGTCATGCTGGCTGTTCCTGCTAGTCTATATATATATATAAAGAAGTAGCATCTGTTATCTTTAATGTGAGGCTTTGTACAGCACTCATCTCTCAGGAACCGACAACCTATCCAGACCAAACTTTGTGTGGCCTTTAAAAACAGCCCAAGGAAGGTTTAGTTTCCAACTTTTGAAATGAATAAAGAAGGTCTTGTCGTGATGTTAGAGGCCATTTTGTTTAGGGAAATAACTCGGCATGTGTTCCTAACATTCCCAAGGACACACACAACAACAGCAACAGCAGCAGCAACAGCAGCAGCAGTAGCAACAGCAGCAGCAATGTTAACAACTGCCGAGGCTAAATATTGTCCTGAAATCACCAACACAACCAAAACCAAACTAAAATCCCCTAACCTCTGCAAAGCAATTAATATTAAGTAAACATTTTTCCAATTTTCTGTGAATTACTAACACGAACAAAATCAAAACAAATTAGTGCTCCATGAATCTAAATGACAACTAGCACCCTGGGGCTGGGCTCAGGAGAAGCTGCTCGCAGCAAGGGAATAAGAAAACAAGAACCTCCTTCATCACAAGAACCTCCTTCATCACGAGAACCTAGACGAGTAATGACAACTATGATTACTAGAGTAGTAAATAGTTTTCACCTCATACCAGCATTGACCTTTAAGGTTGGACTGGAGGATGGAACTGTGAGCAATACTTGCATCACTTCTCATACCCCCCCCCCCCCCCCCCCCCCCAGGAAACACCCGGGTGCTCCTGCTAATTAAACTGACAAAACTTTGAAAACAAATGACAGCATTAAAAAAAGGTTGGGGTGGGGGAAGGGCATGATTTTTTTCCAAAGAACATTTAAGTAATCTCTTGGTGGTCAATAAAACACTGAAAGTACAATAGAGTGCTATGTTAAGTCATGATCTTAGACTTGCATCCTCTTACTCCTCCACCACTAGCAAAGCTGTTGCTAGTAGCAACAACAACTTCACCTAAATACAGACATGAAGAAATCATTTTCACACAACTTGTTGGCCTAACCTTTGACCTTTCAAAATATAATAATTGTTCCTTTATGCATAATTACCAAGTTTAGTAGAGATCCACGTCATTTTAAGTTATTTTGTAAATACACACAGACAAACAGACCAGGGCAAAAACAATACCTGCCATGCATATTTGCAGGAAGGGCACAAATCATCTGACATGGTAGACCAAACTTTGCCATGCATATTTGCAAGGAGGACATAAATCATCTGGCATGGTAGACCATACCTTGCCATGCATATTTGCAGGAAGGGCACAAATCATCTGGCATGGTAGACCATACCTTGCCATGCATATTTGCAGGAAGGGCACAAATCATCTGGCATGGTAGACCATACCTTGCCATGCATATTTGCAGGAAGGGCACAAATCATCTGGCATGGTAGACCATACCTTGCCATGCATATTTGCAGGAAGGGCACAAATCATCTGGCATGGTAGACCATACCTTGCCATGCATATTTGCAAGGAGGACACAAATCATCTGGCATGGTAGACCATACTTTGCCATGCATATTTGCAGGGAGGACACAAATCATCTGGCATGGTAGACAACCAGGAGACTACTCCAATATTTATTTCAAGACATTTTTTCCCCAAGAAAATAAGGAATTAAGGTACTGTGTTAGGCAATGATTCTAGCTTCTATTTATTAAGCACCGATTGTGACTATGTCTTCTCCTGCTTCAACGTCAGTGTTGCACCATTCACAACTATACTAATCTGTGTAGATGGGATGTTCCCAGCTGTCTGCAAAATTCAGCCATTCACTATCATTCCAGTTAGACCGCTATACATATATACTAGGAAATCCGTTCCTATGAGAAATTTGATTACATCTGTGCATGACCTTTCTTGTTCAGCTGCAGCATGTTGTTGATGGATACCATCTGCTTCTATGGTACGTGATAAAGCTTTATGGCACTGTGTACATTTGTGTGTGTGTGTGTGTGTGTGTGTGTGTGTGTGTGTATTCCTTTTTATAGTCTTGAATGGGTGCTCACACTGAGGACCCAGGAGGGCCATCAATGTCCTTCCCCGCACCACTCAGACAAGTGGGTGTGAGATATTTGAGGGAGGGGAACCATGGGCACCAAAACATCGGTGGATCTAGAGTCTACTTGGTAAGTGCAGGAAATGGGAGAAAACCTGGACAGGTAATATTGCCAACTAAGTATGACATGAGCAAAGTAGTTAATGTAAGTGATCAACAGGTAATCAATAGAGAAGCAGACAAGGGTAAACCAGTACTAGCTGGCTAACTGTGGTAGGGGCAAGCAAGTTCAACATGGCAGGAACAAACCAGTACTAGCTGGCTATGTGTGGCAGGAGCAAGCAAGTTCAACATGGCAGGAACAAACCAGTACAAGCTGGCTAAGTGTGGCAGGAGCAGGCAAGTTCAACATTGCAGGAACAAACCAGTACTAGCTGGCTATGTGTGGCAGGAGCAAGCAAGTTCAACATGGCAGGAACAAACCAGTACAAGCTGGCTAAGTGTGGCAGGAGCAGGCAAGTTCAACATGGCAGGAACAAACCGGTACTAGCTGGCTAAGTGTGGCAGGAGCAAGCAAGTTCAACATGGCAGGAACAAACCAGTACTAGCTGGCTAAGTGTGGCAGGAGCAGGCAAGTTCAACATGGCAGGAACAAACCAGTACAAGCTGGCTAAGTGTGGCAGGAGCAGGCAAGTTCAACATGGCAGGAACAAACCAGTACTAGCTGGCTATGTGTGGGAGGAGCAAGCAAGTTCAACATGGCAGGAACAAAGCCAAGCATAGCAAGATCACGAGCAAGTACCCCAGGTACAACATTGCAAGAGCAAACCTGAGCATGCAAGGCAAGAGACAGCAGATGCCGACATGGGCATACACATCAGCAGGGGGGGGGAGCAAGGGTTCTTGCAGTAGTTGCCCCCCCCCCCCCCCCACAAACCCTGATTTGACCACATCCGTCTTTACATAACAGCCTAAAGTAAATCTAATAACTTTCTTATGTAGTGCTCATGTGCACACCAAATGTCACACCATCATTGAGATAGCTAGAGATGCATAGCCATGCATGTGTAGAGGAGGCACTGTATATCCATCAGCAGGGGCGTATGCAACTACACTTGGCAAGGGAAGGGAGTAAAGATGTCCATGTTTAATGCCAGACAAGATCTAGCTCACCAGAATCAGGATCTGATCTAGCCTAGTTGCATCCACACTATATAGCATCCCAGCACTTGCACCACTTCAATCAACACACCTGTGTACAGTATTAGCTGTGTTCATGTGCTGCTAGTCTTCCCCACCTGAGTACAGTATTAGCTGTGTTCATGTGCTGCTAGTCTTTCCCACCTGAGTACAGTATTAGCTGTGTTCACGTGCTGCTAGTCTTTCCCACCCGAGTACAGTATTAGCTGTGTTCATGTGCTGCTAGTCTTTCCCACCTGAGTACAGTATTAGCTGTGTTCATGTGCTGCTAGTCTTTCCCACCTGAGTACAGTATTAGCTGTGTTCATGTGCTGCTAGTCTTTCCCACCTGAGTACAGTATTAGCTGTGTTCATGTGCTGCTAGTCTTTCCCACCTGAGTACAGTATTAACTGTGTTCATGTGCTGCTATTCTTTCCCACCTGAGTACAGTATTAGCTGTGTTCATGTGCTGCCAGTCTTTCCCACCAGAGTACAGTATTAGCTGTGTTCATGTGCTGCTAGGCTTTCCCACATGAGTACAGTTATTAGCTGTGTTCTTGTGCTGCTAGTCTCTTTCCCTCCCGAGTACAGTATTAGCTGTGTTCATGTGCTGCTAGTCTTTCCCACCTGAGTACAGTATTAGCTGTGTTCATGTGCCACTAGTCTTTCCCACCTGAGCACAGTATTAGCTGTGTTCATTTGCTGCTAGTCTTTCCCACCTGAGTACAGTATTAGCTGTGTTCATGTGCTGCTAGTCTTTCCCACCTGAGTATAGTATTAGCTGTGTTCATGTGCTGCTAGTCTTCCCCACCTGAGTACAGTTTTAGCTGTGTTCATGTGGTGCTAGTCTTTCCCACCAGAGTACAGTATTAGCTGTGTTCATGTGCTGCTAGTCTTTCCCACCTGAGTACAGTATTAGCTGTGTTCATGTGCTGCTAGTCTTTCCCACCTGAATACAGTATTAGCTGTGTTCATGTGCTGCTAGTCTTTCCCACCAGAGTACAGTATTAGTTGTGTTCATGTGCTGCTAGTCTTTCCCACCAGAGTACAGTATTAGTTGTGTCCATGACAGGAGCCAGGATTTTAACCAGTACTCAGTGTTTGGCCATACTCAAGGAGAAGGAGAAGAAAATGAAGAAAGAAGAGGTGGAAAAAGAAGAAGGAAAGAGGATTAGGGAAGAAAGGAAACAACAGAGAGAGGAAGAGAAGCACAAAATGTTGGAACATAAAGCTAAAGGAGCAAATGAGAAAGCAAAAACAAGTGGAGAAGGAACAAGCAAAAAGAAGAAATCTGAGGAGAGAGCACAGCGAGTGAGTGCACAGGGTAATAAGAGAAGCCTGTGTGATGAAGCTGGTCCAAGCACTGAAGAACCTGGTTCAACTAGGAGACAAACTTACGATGTTTTGGTCTTTTGGTGCTTTCCCTAGCCACAAGGGTCCTAAGTTGGATGATACAATCATCACTGATCAGTGTTGTGTGTGCTACCAGGCTTTTGATGAAGACATTGAGATTGGAGCTGGAAATAGCTGGGTCCAGTGCAGCTGTACTCAATGGCATCATGAGGATTGTGTGCTTGACTGCATCATTGACGAGAATGGCAAAGAAAAGTTATGTCCCAACTGTATTTAGTTAGATACCAATGTTCTTTTTTAAATGAAAAAAATGGGTGCTGAATACATTTTTTATCAACATTATTGCAATGAAATATGACCTTTTGATCTATGCAACATGAGATCTACATTCCATTCCAGAATAGAGTTGGATGGACAAGTTTAAAAAGTAGTCGATAATTGATATTGAGATTACAATGTGTGGTCTACGACTGGTACGCCTGGTTGATATATGGAAACGTACTTTCTCCATTCTCCTGCGCATCATTTAGGAAGTATAGTCCATACTTGCATGAAATTAGCATAGCTAAATGAGCACTGAATCTATTATCGTCATGTGCAAGAATTAAGTTTTTACGACGCTCTGGAGCGAATTAACACTGCTTAGTTTGAAATGTGGTCAGCTTACGTTATGCACAAGTGCAATTGTTGCAACTAGGATAGTACATGAAGCAAGTGCTCAGTATATATGCACACGTGCAATTATTGCAACTAGGATTGTACATGAAGCAAGTGCCCAAGATATATGCACACGTGCAACTAGGATGGTACATGAAGCAAGTGCCCAAGATATATGCACACATGCAATTATTGCAACTGGGATGGTACATGAAGCAAGTGCCCAAGATATATGCACACGTGCAATTATTGCAACTAGGATGGTACATGAAACAAGTGCCCAAGATATATGCACACATGCAATTATTGCAACTAGGATGGTACATGAAGCAAGTGCCCAGTATATATGCACACATGCAATTATTGCAACTAGGATGGTACATGAAACAAGTGCCCAAGATATATGCACACATGCAACTAGGATGGTACATGAAGCAAGTGCCCAGTATATATGCACACATGCAATTATTGCAACTAGGATGGTACATGAAGCAAGTGCCCAGTATATATGCACACATGCAATTATTGCAACTAGGATGGTACATGAAGCAAGTGCCCAAGATATATGCACACATCCAAGATGTACAATTTGAAGCAGAATTCTAGGATTGACCTGTGTCACCTGATGAATACCCTACGTATATACTTCAAACAAACATATTAAGAGAGGTAGAGAGTCTTTATGTTTCAATAGTGACTATATATTTATTGCAACAGATATTATATTTCTGGACAGTGCACACCTAGACAAGTGCATGTGTATGCTGTATAAAGCAGTGGTAGCTCCGACTACATCCAGTCCAGCATTGGCCGGACCACTTCAGTACACATCATTCATTTTAAGGGTGTGGTCGTTAGGAGGAGCATGCACATTTTGGTGCTAGCTATGAATAACACCATGAACCATCATTTAGTGCAAAGTATCGAATGAAATCATATCTGCATTCCACTGTCACATGAAAGACTGAACAACTTGATGATGTTACATCTTCACAAGAATCTAAGAGACAAACTTAGCATACTTCCTCAATTAGAGCACATGCTTGAATAGCAAGCACAGCTACAGGCAGCTCATGAAACATGCGTGCATTATATAGGAAATATGGCAATCTACTTGATGTGGCCAATGACTTTGAGGGTAAGTGTGGACGTAGACAAGTATTTGGTCATAACTTCTGCAAATATAAAAATATTATGTCAGCAATTGTTTGTACATTCTACTGTGTTAAGATAAAGCCACACACATATCACACCCACTTCTTAGCCTGACCATCTTAAAATTGCCCAACCCGCCTCTGTAATAATGCAACATTTGGGGTCCAGGAAAAAAATTAATCTCCATACACTATAAACACTAGTTTCAATATCGACTATTGTATATATAATGCAATATTGCGGGGTCCAGAAAAAAAGGTATACAGTTTAACTCCACCCCCGACCCCCACCCCTCTGGTGATGCCAAGCAATGCAACACTGTGTGAACATTTATATATGTTTTTGGTAGAGGCTACATAGAAATCTAGCTGGTTCTAATTGTAGTCTTCCATCAATAGATTTTCTTGTTTGGTCCCGGTGCTGCTATTGATAGAGCTGTGGTGTGCTTGATTGTTAAAGTTTCCCAGTGCAGTTTTGACATTTTATATCAAGTAAGTTAGTGGCTTAGTTAGTACGAGCTGTGCAAACACTTAAGTAGCTTACCTGAGGGTGCTTCTCAGACATTTGAGTTGTAGATCTTAGATGGATAACCAATGCCATCTGTAGTTACATAACTGCTTATGGGCAAGTGAATTACTTTAAATCTTAATGCATATGACCCAGCTGCTTATGGACAAGTGAATTGCATAATATTTTTGAGTTGTTATAATATGATAAACAGCCTCTAGTATTGGAGGGTGCTCCTTCCACTTAAGAAATGAAACAAAACACAACAAAAATAAAAAATAAACAAGAAAAAGTCCACACCACATGACATGCACATGTGCACATGACATGCACATGTGCACATGTACAAACCACATGACATGCCACATGTGCACACCACATGACATGCCACATGTGCACATGTCCACACCACATGACATGCACATGTGCACATGTCCACACCACATGACTTGCACATGTGCACATGTGGCGCAAGTTTCCTTGGCACGGGCAGTTACACCTGACAACATGCTGCAGATCTTGGAGTGGGAATAGGGGAACTCAAGTGTGCTTGTTAGTCAGTTACACATGACAACATGCTCCAGATCTCGGAGTGGGAATAGGGGAACTCAAGTGTGCTTGTTAGTCAGTTACACATGATAATGTAGCGACTTGGCTTTTCCCCCGCAAACTTTGAACTCATGATGTAACTGTAGCATGCACACGCACGTGACACTTCGATACCTTACCTGTCTTTATTGAGTTGCATTATTGTTTTGCTAAGATTCAAAAGAATAGGAGTCTTACGAATGGTCGCTTACCGACTCCTATAGTGGTGACCCCGACGAGCGAACAGAAGTAGAACTTACTACTAGCCAATCCTCTCGCCAACTGGCGTTTTCTCGAAACTCAGCTTCACCACACCCACCGAGTGGGCTCCATTATGACCGATTCTGCTGCCGCTACGGCCGCGGCTACTGCGGTCAACGCCGTGTCTCTCAAGTTGCCAGCATTCTTAGCCTCCAGGCCTGACGTTTGGTTCCAACAGACCGAGGCTCAATTTGCCCTAAGAAATATTACTGATTCCACCACTCGGTATTTCTACGTTCTTACTGCCTTGGATCCGGTGGTTGCGGAGCGAATGGCTGGAGATGTAGCATCAACACCACCAGTTGATCAGTACACATACCTTAAGGCCAAACTGATGGAGGTTTACGGCCTCACAGATGATCAGAAGGCAGACCGGCTTCTTGACCTCGCAGGACTCGGTGATTGGAAGCCTTCTGAGCTTTGTGCGCACATTTTAAGTCTCGCAGTTGACCGGAAAGTACTACTTCGATGCATTTTCTTGCGCCAACTACCAGAAGAGGTCCGGATACAAATTGCCACACTTGTCACAGAAAACTTACCCAGTTTAGCACGCAAGGCCGACATCATCATGGCTGCCAAACTTACCTCGTCCAGGATTAACGCGTCCTTCCGACCACTGAAGAAGAACCTGCCACCTCGACCTTCTGGGAAAACTAATCTTTGTTGGTATCACGCCAAGTTTGGCGACAGAGCCAAGGCTTGTAGACCACCCTGTGCCTATTCTCCGGCAGGCGCAGACCACCACTTACCTTCGGGAAACGGTCAGGCCAGCACCTAGTGGCTCGGGTGGCTGGCCGGAATATGAGCCAATTATTGTATGTGTGGGACCGTAATACTGGCCACAAGTTTCTTCTAGACACAGGAGCGCAGGTCAGTGTTTTCCCAGCCTCTTCCCAGGACCGTCGTAGACAGAAAACAGAACATCTGGTCGCCGCCAATGGCAGTAAAATTGACACATTTGGTACGAGAACCATTGCTATCAACTTGGGCTTCCGTAAATTCAAATGGCCTTTTGTCCTAGCTGACGTTACTCGCCCGATGCTGGGTGCTGACTTCTTCTGCAGCAACCACCTCCTCATCGATGTCTATACTAGACACATCATCGACGCAAAGACATATGAGAATGTACCTGTTCGACGTGACACAGCACTGGCTTCCAGTCTCAGCACTTGCTCTGTGAGTAACGAATTCACTGATATCCTCACAGACTTTCCATCGGTCACCCGTCCGCAGTTCTCCAGTGTTAAGGTGAAGCATGGCGTAGAGCACTGCATCCCTACCACAGGCCCACCAACGCATGCCAAAGCACGCCGTTTGTCACCTGACAAGTTGGCCATCGCTCGACGTGAGTTTGCTGAAATGGAGCGACTAGGAATCGTCCGTCGCTCTTCCAGCACTTGGGCATCGCCACTTCACATGGTTCCGAAGAAGACACCAGGCTCTTGGCGTCCTTGTGGGGATTTCAGGCATTTGAACGACGCCACCACACACGACCGATATCCAGTCCCACATATGCAGGACTTCACGGCACAGCTGCAAGGTAAAAAGATTTTTTCAAAGATAGACCTTGTACGCGGGTATAACCAGATCCCTGTGGCAGCTATTGATATACCCAAGACTGCCGTTATAACCCCTTTTGGCCTGTTTGAATTCCTTCGGATGCCGTTCGGCCTTAAGAATGCAGCACAGGCCTTCCAGCGACTCATGGACCAAATCTGCCGGGGACTGGAAGGATTCCTGTTTGTTTACTTAGATGACATCCTCATTGCCAGCTCCAATGCCAGTGAGCACCGGCACCACCTACGTCTGCTCTTCAAGAGGTTGGCTGAGCAGGGCCTGGTGGTTAACATAGCAAAGTGTGTGTTTGGTGTGGATGCCATCGACTTCCTTGGTCACAGAGTCACAGTGCAAGGTGTTGAGCCACTCCCCGAGAGAGTCGAGGCTATTCGTCAGTTCCCACAACCACGAGATGCCAAGGCCTTAACGGAGTTTCTGGGCATGGTAAATTTTTACCATAGATTCGTGCCCCATGCTGCCGCCCTCAGGGGTCCTCTACATCGCATGTCACATGTGAAAGGCCGGGACTTCCAGTGGACAGCACAGCTTCAGTCAGCCTTTGATGCAACGAAACATGCTTTGGCCGCAGCAACCCTGCTGGTCCATCCAAGCGCCACCGCCACCACATGCCTCACTGTGGATGCCTCTGACCTGGCAGTGGGAGGAGTCCTCGAGCAATTTCTCGATGGTAACTGGAAGCCGCTAGCCTTCTTCTCGCGGAAGCTGGACAACGCACAGAAGAAATATAGCACCTTCGACCGGGAACTCCTTGCCATGCACTCTGCAGTGCAACACTTCCGTTATTTCATCGAGGGGCGTCAGTTTCACATTTATACTGATCACAAACCCCTCACATTCGCCTTTGCCAGCAGCTCGGAACGCTGGTCTTCGAGGCAACAACGGCACCTCTCCAGCATTGCAGAATATTCCACAGATGTGCGACATGTTCAGGGTCGAGATAATGCCGTTGCAGATGCCCTCTCACGCGTTGAAATTGGTATAGACCCAGTGTGTATGGCCGTGGGGCAACCTGATCTCGACCTTCTTGCTATGGCACATGCACAACAGGAGGATGTTGGGATTCAAGCGTATCGCACGGCCATCACACAATTAATGCTTGCAGACCTACCAATTCCAGGTACCAATGTGACCTTACTGTGTGATACTGCGACTGGTACTTCGCGACCTGTGGTTCCTCTCGCTTGGCGACGTATTGTCTTTGATGCTATCCATGGCCTAGCACACCCAGGCATTAGAACCACCAGGAAGATGGTAGCAGCACGTTTTGTGTGGCATGGTATGAACAAGCAAGTGGGTCAATGGGCTAAAACATGTGTGCGTGTGCCCTGCCAGAAAACGAAGGTCCATCGACACGTGTCTGCCCCAATGGAGCATGGCCAGCTTCCGGATCGACGCTTCCAGAGAATCCATGTTGATATCGTGGGACCATTGCCCATTTCACAAGGAAAAACTTACCTCTTTACTGTTATTGATCGTTACACACGGTGGCCAGAAGCCATACCGATGGCAGACGCTACAGCCACTTCGTGTGCCCATGCTCTCCTTTCACAACACATCGCACAGTTTGGAGTACCAATGGACATCACCTCTGACAGGGGCCCCCAATTCACCTCAGCCCTATGGACAGCCCTGAGTACACTACTAGGAGCACAACTGCATCGCACAACGGCCTATCACCCGCAAGCCAATGGCATTGTAGAGCGCTTCCATAGACAGTTGAAAGCAGCATTACGTGCTCGTCTGATAGGGCCCTCATGGATGGATGAGCTCCCATTGGTCTTGCTCGGCCTTCGTTCAGCTCCCAAAGAGGACCTCGGATGTGCCCCTGCCGAACTTGTCTATGGTACAACGATTCGCCTACCTGGAGAATTCTTCGAAACGACATCTGCTGAGCCCAGTGTCTCTGACCTTCTGGCACGTCTACGCACTACCATGGCCGGGCTGAGACCCAAAGAGACTACACATCACAGGCAACACACTGCCCATATGCCTGTCAGCTTGCAGAGCTGTATGTTTGTTTTTGTACGCCATGACGCACATCGCCCTCCTCTACGGTGTACCTACGATGGACCCTTTAGAGTCCTTGAGAGAGCTACCAAATATTTTACTCTCGACATCAACGGTCGACGGGATACAGTTTCAGTCGACCGCCTCAAGCTGCCTTTTTGGACGCTGATTTTGGACTGCATGAGAATACAGGAGCTGCAGAACCACGGACGACTTTGACTCACCTGCCAACCACATCTCAGACACCCACACGGAATGTTACTAACACACCACTGCGTATCGTGGGAAGGAGTAGAGCTGGACGGGTGATTAGACTCCCAGCCAAGCTGCATACTTCCGTGACTTACGTCACTGGGGGAGCCCTGTAGCGACTTGGCTTTTCCCCCGCAAACTTTGAACTCATGATGTAACTGTAGCATGCACACGCACGTGACACTTCGATACCTTACCTGTCTTTATTGAGTTGCATTATTGTTTGCTAAGATTCAAAAGAATAGTAGTCTTACGAATGGTCGCTTACCGACTCCTATAATAACATGCTCCAGATCTTGGAGTGGGAATAGGGGGACTCAAGTGTGCTTGTTAGTCAGTTACACATGACAACAAGCTCCAGATCTTGGAGTGGGAATAGGGGAACTCAAGTGTGCTTGTTAGTCAGTTACACAGACAACATGCTCCAGATCTTGGAGTGGGAATAGGGGAACTCAAGTGTGCTTGTTAGTCAGTTACACATGACAACATGCTCCAGATCTTGGAGTGGGAATAGGGGAACTCAAGTGTGCTTGTTAGTCAGTTACACATGACAACATGCTCCAGATCTTGGAGTGGGAATAGGGAAACTCAAGTGTGCTTGTTAGTCAATTACAGATGACAACATGTTGCAGATCTTGGAGTGGGAATAGGGGAACTCAAGTGTGCTTGTTAGTCCGTTACACATGATAACATGCTTCAGATCTTGGAGTGGGAATAGGGGAACTCAAGTGTGCTTGTTAGTCAGTTACACATGACAACATGCTCCAGGTCTTGGAGTGGGAATAGGGGAACTCAAGTGTGCTTGTTAGTCAGTTACACATGACAACATGCTCCAGATCTTGGGAGTGGGAATAGCGGAACTCAAGTGTGCTTGTTAGTCAGTTACACATGACAACAAGCTCCAGATCTTGGAGTGGGAATAGGGGAACTCAAGTGTGCTTGTTAGTCAGTTACACATGACAACATGCTCCAGATCTTGGAGTGGGAATAGGGAAACTCAAGTGTGCTTGTTAGTCAGTTACACATGACAACATGCTCCAGATCTTGGAGTGGGAATAGGGGAACTCAAGTGTGCTTGTTAGTCCGTTACACATGACAACATGCTCCAGATCTTGGAGTGGGAATAGGGGAACTCAAGTGTGCTTGTTAGTCAGTTACACATGACAACATGCTCCAGATCTTGGAGTGGGAATAGGGGAACTCAAGTGTGCTTGTTAGTCAGTTACACATGACAACATGCTCCAGATCTTGGAGTGGGAATAGGGGAACTCAAGTGTGCTTGTTAGTCAGTTACACATGACAACATGCTCCAGATCTTGGAGTGGGAATAGGGGAACTCAAGTGTGCTTGTTAGTCCGTTACACATGACAACATGCTCCAGATCTTGGAGTGGGAATAGGGGAACTCAAGTGTGCTTGTTAGTCAGTTACACATGACAACATGCTCCAGATCTTGGAGTGGGAATAGGGGAACTCAAGTGTGCTTGTTAGTCAGTTACACATGACAACATGTTGCAGATCTTGGAGTGGGAATAGGGGAACTCAAGTGTGCTTGTTAGTCCGTTACACATGACAACATGCTCCAGATCTTGGAGTGGGAATAGGGGAACTCAAGTGTGCTTGTTAGTCAGTTACACATGACAACATGCTCCAGATCTTGGAGTGGGAATAGGGGAACTCAAGTGTGCTTGTTGTTCAGCTTCGGCAGGTTTTGCACCCTTATTTATTTATCTATTTTATTACTGGAAATACCTCGAGAGATAGGTGATAACCCCACCCTCCTCCTTTACCAAAATCATACATCCTCTGCTGCAAGAGAAAACTTTAAAGGTGCAAAATATTTACTGGTACATATTGTTAATATAAGTTGTGATAAACTTAGGATATAGAACACACTATATTGTGCACAAGGTGGCAGGATAACATTGTGGGTGGGATAGTGCCATGTGTAGCATAGCACTAAGTGTGGCCCACTCTGTCTTGCCTTACCATAAAATTGACTTGCAGCAACTGATATGGCAATAAAGAATAAAGAGACACAGAGCAACTCATAGAAATAGCTACCCTCCCCACCCCCTCCCATAACTAATAATATACTAATGAAGCACACAAAGCATATGTACATGTTAGTGGCTCACCATCTGATACAACACGTATGGTTGCTGTTGAAACTTCTGCTCCACCACCACCACCACCACCACCACCACCACCACAACCACCACCACAAAGACCACCATCATCAATACCACCACCACAACCACCACCACCACCACCACCACCACCACCACCACCACCACAACCACCACAACGACCACCACCACCACCACCACCACCCCCAGCACAAAGCAAGACCTTCCCATCTGTGGCTGGAGTGGCAGTGAAGCTAATGTTGGATGAGGTTAGATTGCTGCTCTGGATTATCAGAGTCACTGAGAATTGAACTCCTCCCTTCATATGTGTGGTAGTCCCTACAGTGTCCTGGCTATTCAAGCCCACCACACGCCCACCATCATATTCCCACACCAACGTATCGCCATCACTGCTGCAACTGGCAGTGGCTGTGTCCCCAGAACACACTTCATCAGGAAAAGTAAACACATTGGCAGCTGCAATAATTACATAGAGAATGTTAATGTGTTCAAACTGAAACAAACGAGCAAAAGAAGTCTTTGTAGTAGTCATTAGCAGAAGCGCAGCATTGCTAGGTTACCACCTGCATCATCACTAATAAAATAATGTAACAAAGGTCTCACTATACATTCAGTGTTGTGTATTGCTGTGTGCATACTGAATTAGAATGAGGAAGTGCATCCCAATGTGAATCAGATTCAATGCCCCTTCAGAGGTGGTCTGAATTCACTCAAACCGTCACAGAGCAATAAATTAATTATGCAAGTGTGCATTAAACTTGGCATGTGATGGTTGCAGGTCAGAGTTTGGAGGACACTAGAGTGCTAATCATGTGTGACCTGCTTGAAGTTGTTGGTATGGCATAAACTTATGATGTACCAACTGATGAATACCTCGACTAATTATGCTGCAGCTAGTGTTAAGGTTAGAGTATTCCTCCTGACTTGTTTCCTTTGTGGGATTCATGGAGCTGCATCCCTCCAAAATCCTGTCTTTCCCTTATTTAACCATATCCTTTTTGTTCTGCAGCACCGGTCTCCTTCAGGTCAGCAGGTGATTCACCCCCAGGAGGGGAAATAAAACATCATTGTTGTTGTTGTTAGGGCAATTGAGAATATGACCAACCTGCACTGATGCTTATTCAGGCTGGAGGTGCTTATTAGTATTCATTATGGCAGAATGGACAGGCCTTAAACAACAGCAAGGGCCATGTAGCCTCCTTAACCTCTGAGTATCAGGTAATTGCTGTAGTGCACTGTTAGTTGTGGGCTTTCCCAGTGCCATTAAGAAAGTGAGCATAGGAGTGGGAGTGTTTTCTCTTTGCTTCAGTTTGCTTCGTTGCTCTAGTAAGCTAGTATTTATGCTCAAGACCCTCGCAGGCTAGCTGGTCCTTGGTCCATTAGTTCCAATACAACATGTAATGCAAAACACTACCACACATATAATGCAAGACCCTAGCAGGCCAGCTGGTTCCTTGGTCCACTAGATCCAGAACAACACGTAATGCGTAGACACACATGCCTATGTATTTATATACACATGCACCATAAGTAGTTGTATTACTCAAGTAGGTACATGTGCTTGTATATTCATATATATCAAATAGACACATGCACGATAAGTAGTTGTATTACTCAAGTAGACACATGTGCCATATACACATAGACACACACATCCATGAGTAGTTGTATTACTCAAGTAGACACACATGCCTATATACACATAGACACCTGCACTATAAGTAGTTGTATTACTCAAGTAGACACAGGTGCCTATGTATTCATATATACATATAGATATATAGATACATTGAGCATAAGTAGTTAGCAAGGTTTGTTGAATGTGTGTGATGTTAACTCCCAATGAACTCTCAGTTGACATAATACTTACAATGACCTTCAAATAATTGACTTGGAATTTTTACTCTCTCCTAATGGTTCAACTAGATACTCTAGCCTTCATCAGGACTACATACGACTTATGTGAGCTTGTTATATACCGGTAGCTAGCTAATCATTGCATGCTACAAACCACATCCTGGGACACATGCTTAATAATAATAATCATTATAATGATGATGTTAATAATAATAATAATAATAAAAATAATAATAATAATAATAATAATAATAATAACAATAATAATAATAATAATAATAATAATAATAATAATAATAATAATAGTAATAATAGTAATAATAGTAATAATAGTAATAATAGTAATAATAGTAATAATAGTAATAATAGTAATAATAGTAATAATAGTAATAATAGTAATAATAGTAATAATAGTAATAATTTTAATAATAATAATAATAATAATAATAATAATAATAATAATAATAATAATAATAATAATAATAATAATAATAATAATAATAATAATAATAATAATAATAATAATAATAATAACAAATAAATAAATACACAAATAATAATTAATAAATAAGTACATAAAATAATTACACAAATAAATGAACAAACAAACAAATAAAGACATGCTTCATTATTAAAACATCAACAAAGAATGATAAATAACGGAATACAGAATAATTATTGTGGTCGCGGTTTCAAGTTCAGGCTCTTGTGAAGTGAGCAGAGACTGTCCAAGGCTATATTCAATACTAGCATGTGAAGTGAGCACACAGACTGTCCAAGACTATATTCAATACTAGCATGTGAAGTGAGCACACAGACTGTCCAAGGCTATATTCAATACTAGCATGTGAAGTGAGCACACAGACTCTCCAAGACTATATTCAATACTAGCATGTGAAGTGAGCACACAGACTGTCCAAGGCTATATTCAATACCAGCATGTGAAGTGAGCACACAGACTGTCCAAGGCTATATTCAATACTAGCATGTGAAGTGAGCACACAGACTGTCCAAGGCTATATTCAATACTAGCATGTGAAGTGAGCACACAGACTGTCCAAGGCTATATTCAATACTAGCATGTGAAGTGAGCACACAGACTGTCCAAGGCTATATTCAATACTAGCATGTGAAGTGAGCACACAGACTTTCCAAGGCTATATTCAATACTAGCATGTGAAGTGAGCACAGACTGTCCAAGGCTATATTCAATACTAGCATGTGAAGTGAGCACACAGACTGTCCAAGGCTATATTCAATACTAGCATGTGAAGTGAGCACACAGACTGTCCAAGGCTATATTCAATACTAGCATGTGAAGTGAGCACACAGACTTTCCAAGGCTATATTCAATACTAGCATGTGAAGTGAGCACACAGACTGTCCAAGGCTATATTCAATACTAGCATGTGAAGTGAGCACACAGACTGTCCAAGGCTATATTCAATACTACATGTGAAGTGAGCACACAGACTGTCCAAGGCTATATTCAATACTAGCATGTCAAGTGAGCACACAGACTGTCCAAGGCTATATTCAATACTAGCATGTGAGGTGAGCACACAGACTGTCCAAGGCTATATTCAATACTAGCATGTGAAGTGAGCACACAGACTGTCCAAGGCGATATTCAATACTAGCATGTGAAGTGAGCACACAGACTGTCCAAGGCTATATTCAATACTAGCATGTGAAGTGAGCACACAGACTATATTCAATACTAGCATGTGAAGTGACCACACAGACTGTCCAAGGCTATATTCAATTACTAGCATGTGAAGTGACCACACAGACTGTCCAAGGCTATATTCAATACTAGCATGTGAAGTGAGCACACAGACTGTCCAAGGCTATATTCAATACTAGCATGTGAAGTGAGCACACAGACTGTCCAAGGCTATATTCAATACTAGCATGTGAGGTGAGCACACAGACTGTCCAAGGCTATATTCAATACTAGCATGTGAAGTGAGCACACAGACTGTCCAAGGCTATATTCAATACTAGCATGTGAAGTGAGCACACAGACTGTCCAGGCTATATTCAATACTAGCATGTGAAGTGACCACACAGACTGTCCAAGGCTATATTCAATACTAGCATGTGAAGTGACCACACAGACTGGCAAGCTATATTCAATACTAGCATGTGAAGTGAGCACACAGACTGTCCAAGGCTATATTCAATACTAGCATGTGAAGTGAGCACACAGACTGTCCAAGACTATATTCAATACTAGCATGTGAAGGGAGCACACAGACTGGACTCTACCTCATGAGAAAAGGGATGATTTGAAAAACTGATTATTCAGAAAATAAAGAGCTTTCAGATGATACAAAAATAATTTACTAATGATAATGATGATCGTCATACAGATTCATTTTTATTGACATATATTTATATGGCAGTAATGGTTTTTGACCATCAATGTGTCAATTTGGCGAAGAAAGGTTTCGTAAATCACCAAAAATAGGATTAGGTTCATTCCGTGTCAACTTTCCCCCCAAAAGTGGAATATTTATTAAACCACCCCTCAGATATTGCTTAAATTTGGTGTTTGGAATGATTTTGGCTAGAAAAGCTGAAAATTCAAATATTAGCTCAATCAGATCACTGGTTTTCAAGATATAGCCCATCCAATTTTGATAATTTTACAAAAACGAGCCGAAATTAAACCCACCCACCTATTTTTAAACGTCAATAACTCTGCACCACTTGACCAATCTTGATGAAATTGATCTCCCTAGAAAGGAAATGCCTCAGGGATTCTAAATCTACCATTATTTTTTTTATGTAGGGTTAAATTAAAATGTGATGACCTTTTGACCTTTAGTTTGAACTTGAATTGGAGCTTGTGGCTCTCTTGATATTGAAATGAAAATTAGTGAAATTTGTACCCCAACATGTTTTCTACACAATATATAAAAATCAGAGGTGTGAAAACAAATAAAAAATACCTACTCCATGTAAATTACGTCTTATTTTATGTAGTTTTAATGGTTCACTTCTCACAAAGTTTTGATATTTTGGCTAATGCTATAGTCTCTGGATGAAGATGATCGAAGTGAGGGTGTTTCAACTAAACACAGTAGTATGTTGTCTTCTGCGATCCAACATTTGTCCGATTGTAATGGCCAAGAAAACTGCTTAGCTGGAACATGTGGGTGCATGAAGTTGATTTTGTAGTCACCAAATTCATTTCCCCATTCCTATCCGTGGCAGATTATCGTAAAGACAGCACACAAAGTTCTGTTCGTGGATTTGTAGAGGTGTTCGTACTGCCACTAGTTTGTCTGACTCCAAATCCACTCTATCATCATGAGCTGTCATCACGGAGACAAATTTTGGTTCATTAAGATTGAGCACTCAAGTTGAACACCTTTAACTGTGAAGTCGAGATGGGGACAAATCGATGAAGCTGCATAGTTCCCTTGATTGTCCTTGATGACTTGATTGTTTGGAGTTCTGTTTTGCATTCTGTAAATTTCTCTGGTGCTACAATGAATAATTTGATCCCAGTGATATTTTCCATACAGAACTTCATACTGGCTTCTGACGTAAGAATCTTGTCATTGTATGGACGTTGGAGAGACTGGCCTTTGTCACAAGCCTTTTCACAGTGCCTCCAATCCCGTCACAGGCACTTTTACACTGTGAGGTTACAAAAAAATTCCATTCAGCAGCCAGATCAAAATCTTCTAGGTGGTGACACAGATTGATGAAGTGTTTTTTTTGTCCGGCACATCCATCTGTGAAATAGTGAATTTTCTTCAGACCTGGAAACTCTGTTTTCAGATTAGCAATGACAACTTGCAAGAATGCAAAACCATAAATGTTGAATGTTCCCTACAGTCACTTACAACACATACATTACGATGTTCTAGTGTCCCATCTTCAAGTCTGCGGCATGCCACAAATGAGTGGATGGTTGCTTGTTTGTTTTCCCAGTGGAAACTTTGTATTTCATCCCGAATGGCATACAAAAAGTTCTCTGATAAATCTCCTTGTGATGAATTCCTCCATTGGCTTCATGGAGGACTTCAATGTTTTCATGTATGCACTTTGAGATTTAGCTGTAAAACTATGTCGGGTTAATTTGACCAACTGTGTTGCCAAGTTCTCAATGAATTCCAACTTTGGTTCAGTTACAGTCATCAATGTTGTATGATCTCTACTAATCCATTGTCGGTATGTGATGTCCTCTATGTCTCCTAGTCTTTCACATTCATCAAGACAATCAATCAGTCCTTGGCGACCAGGACACTCCTTACAATGCCCCATCATACACCTTTCACTTTCCATAGAACACATGCGCAGCTTCATCAAGTCATTTACATTTGACTTCAAAGATGCTTCAACCATCAATTTGGGGGTTTGATAGTATCTGCAGACATACACAGAATGAGTCCCAGAGGCTCCAGCCGAAACATACCATTTTGGTCGAAGTGCAGAAAATGTTGAATAGCTAATTTTCTTTTCAGGATGGCTTTCCTTCCAATTGGACAGAACCAGATGTTTCTGGTGTTGAGCCTTCACAACATCTCTATTTGCAGTTTCCTTCATTCCAGGATACATGCAACTATTTTTATCACTTTCATAAAAGGACTTTTCGGCTCTTCTGGTAGGGTCTTTCCCTTATTTTTATCACACTGTCCTAATACACCTTAGTTTTTTATTTATGGCATGGCTTTTTTTGACAAGATAATTTGTTGGCCCAATTTCTTCCTTTGTCCATAGTATTGGAAATGGTGATAGAGTTAATATCTGGATACGTTCAGAATAGGACTTAGATTTTTAAAATCTATTTTTCAATTCCCGCATCTTGATATAATTTCAATTCTAGTTTCTTCATCAGAGCTGCTAAGTTCAATTTCATAACTTAATTCAAATTTTCTTTTCAATGTTTTCTTTGCTGATTGAAGCTTTTGTTTACTTCTCATTTTTACTCGAAAATGGCAGTCCTCCAGTTTTGACTGGTGTTTCATTCAGATAAATCGATGCAATATTGACATCCAAAGCTGAAGTTTCCTTTTCAGGAGAACTGATGCACATTCTTTCATCATCTACTACACCATCTTTCTCGTCATCTTCATCACCTCGAGTAAGCTTAATTACACATTCAGAGCATAACTTTTCACCAGGAACTATATACTATGTTTGGAGGATTAACACATTTCTCATACATAGCTAAGTTCACAATACGCAGAGATCTAGTCCTAGGGTTTGCATGCAGTTCCATGGACCACAACATTTTTTCTTCTGATTTGAAAACTTTGTAAGCAATTCTTTTTCATGATGCAGACAAATTATTTTTATATCAGTTTTATTAAGTCTGCTACATAACACCAGCAATCTCATTTCCTCATGTTCCATTACATTTTGAATTGAAGTTTTCCTTGCATGCTGCAACTGATGACAGGGATTGCTAATCGTGTGAAAACTACAGTTATTCAAATATGCATATATCTAGACTAAACCAAATATCATAACTGTTCTGCTACCAAAATGATAGTGGCAGGTAAGGTGTACTACCAGTAATTTGGCAAAGAGGACCCTGCCACCAGAAACACTATTTTTAAGAGGAGCACTCAATTTGAAGATCGGTACATTTTAATGATGAAACAAGCCATCTTTGTTTCAACTATATGCTAATATTGTGTAGAAACTACATGTAGTATATAGGACCAGATAACACCACCATAGTCAAGAGGAAATAGTTTGATTAATTAGTGCTACATTTTAGGCCTTCACAAGCATTCTAGAAAAATAAATGTATACTCACATTTTTTGGAAATCAGAGAGTCTTGACAGATGAAATACTCTATAGAATATTCCTCCTAACAACTTGATGAACATGTTCTTGCTTACTGCTAATTTGGGTTCAGTTCACACATGGAGTATATACTGACTACAAAAGCCAAATAGGAGGAAGTAGGCATTTTTTATTTGCTTTCAGAGACATCTCGGATATTTACATATTGTGTAGAAAACATGTCGGGCTACAAATTTGACCAATTTTCATTTCAATATCAGGAGAGCCACAAGGTCAAATTCAAGGTCAAACTATGGGTCAAAAGGTTATCATATTTTAACTTACCCCTACAAATTACCCCTACAAATTACCCCTACCAAAAAAATTAGCAGATTTGGAATATCCCTGGGGCATTTCCTTTCCAGAGAGATCAATCCCATCAGGATGGGTCAAGTGGTTGCAGAGTTATGGACGTTCAAAAGTAGGTCTGTATGCCAAATTTCAGCTCATTTATTATAAATGGGCAGGCCATATCTCGAAAGCTACAAGTCCGATTGAGTTAACATAAGATTTCCCTGCCAAAATCAGCACAGACCACTAAATTGGAGAAAAATCTGAGGGGGTAGTGTTAACACCATTGGGTGATTTGACATGGAATGACCCATTTACTAGAACTGGCCAAAAGTTTAGGGATGGGTAGTTATATTAAACAAACAGACCATCAGATCAGTCCTGGCAAGATACAATCATAGTCTCACAACCATGATCACCACATAATTATTGGTACTACTGTTCTGTAAAGTCTTATTAATAATTAATAATAAAAACAGCAGATATAGTCATGTTATAATTATATGTACCTGACGCCATTCCTAAGACAAGCCAGAGAAGAGGAAAAAAGAACATTTTGGAGAAGCAAAGAGTCGGAAGAGGCTGGAATTGAACAGGGCCTGACAGCGACGCACGAACACACCAACTCAAGTCTTCCGGCGGACGATGAGAGCGAGGGATATGGGCGGGGCGGAGCCAAGTTGTTATTCCGCGCATGCGCGACGTATGGAGATACAGATGATGTTGTTCTTCTGGCGGACTCAGGGTTGGAACTGCAAGCTATGTCGAATGTGGTACAGGCTTATGTGATAAGGTGGAAGATGAAGTTTAATATTTACTATTTAGTCATTATTTGTTTATTGTCTCACAAGCCCTTGCCAAGCCCCTTCTCTAGAACCAGGACTCCTTGTGTTCTGGGGTCATTACTGCTGTGTATGTATTCACTTTATTTTAATAATAAAGTTGGTTTTCATACACATAACAAGAAGAGCAACGTCATGGTAAGAAGGCAGCAGGAGTGAATTGGAGGATTGGTGAGGAGATATTAAAGAATTCAAGTACCTGGCAGTGATTTGCTAATGGGTAATGTTCAGTTAGAGGAGATGGCAAAGAAAGCAGAAAAGTGGGTTGGAAAGGTGACATGGACGAATTGGCAGGTGGAAGTAGACAGAGGAAGAATAATGTGGGAGCTTCTAGTGAAACCTAGTTTGGAGTATGCAGCCGAAGTGTGTTGGACAGGAGGACATAATGCTTACAAGAAGTTGGAGTCTCCACAGATGAGAGTGGGTAGGAGATTGTTGGGGGCAAGTATATAGTACAGTAGCAGAAGTGGCAGTACGGGGAGATATGAGGTGGAGCAAGCTAGAGAAGAGAAGAGATAAAAGTTGTGTTTGGTAAGAGATTAGAGATATTGGAACAGAGTAGATTGATAAAAAATAGTTGTAAATAAACTAAGAGAGGATGGAGGAATCGGATGGTGGGAAGAATATGAGATCTTGAGGAGAAAATATGAGCTGAACAATGAGATTGGGTCGGTACGTAAGTGGAAGGGGAAAGTGAAGGTGAGAAATACACAGAATATTACTAATTAGTAATGAATATTAAGGCGAGTGAAGATAAAAGGTAGAACATGTTGATGAACCAAGGGTCAGGGCAAACCAACTTCTTGTGAAAATGGAACAATTAATGATGATGATGACTCTAAGACACAATGATCCACAAGATATTAATATAATTTGATGGCTTGGCTCGGATGTTCAAACAATAATATGTAATATATATATACAACTTACAAGCTTGTGTTCCAGATATCTTCTTAAAGTTTAGGATTAGCGACTTTTCATCCAGCATTCATCTAATGGTAAAAAATGGGAAAGATGACACCAAGGAGGATGCAGTGCTTAGAAGGGAGTGACCAAGCATGCCAATTTTAACGTGCTCAGGCATTCTTTGGAATGTACTTGCCTCAACCATTAATCTGTCATTTTCTTACTCTTGCATCAAACATTGAATCAGAGCTTTCCTTTTGTCATTTTATAGCTAACTTCGATCGCAATATCCCTTGCACTTTCCATTGCATTTTTCCTTGTTCTTACTGCTCCACATAAGCTGGTGTTTCTCCTTCAACAGCTGCTACTGTTCACACTCTGCTCTCATTTTTGTGCTTAAGCCCAATGTTGTCAAGTTCATAACAATAAAAATAATATTAAAATCACCTTCTCAATAATCAACTTCAAATTGTATTCACTCGCCGTTTCGACTAGATGCTCTAGCCTTCTTCAGAAATAATGAGATGCTAAGGCTCGCGTGAGCCTGCTGTATACTGGTAGCATATTGAGAAGACGATTTTAATGTTATTATGTCAACTGAGAGTTCATTGAGAATAATAATATTAATAATAATAATAACTCTGTCAGCCATACAATTCTTTCTCACCTGGCTATGAAGTTTATATGAATGCTTTGGGGCAGGTGGTTTTAGAGGGCTTGCCGTGGTTTATTAGGGTCTTTGTTTTTCCCATTTCAGGATGGCTTGTTCAGCTCTATGGAAATGGGTATTAGCCATTAAGCTCGCTCACACTTTTGCACAGGAAAATCCTGAAAATTTGGTCTCCCCTTCTGCCCCCCCCCCCCCCCCCCCCCACCACCACCACCACTACCATCAGGAATCGAATTTTTGGTGGAATTTTGGTTCGCCTCTGGAATGAGATTTGGATCTGATCAGGGCATATATGAGTACCTATTTCTGTATAACCATAATAATAATAATAATATTAATAGTAGCAGTTGAAGTAGTAACGTAGTATATTTATATGTAATAGTAATATTTTATGCATCAGTTCAGTTGCCATCATTTCTGAATGGATGGAATCTCTCTCCAGTCACATGGAGTAGATATTTATATTCACGTGTGAAAAGTTGAATTTCTTGTCAAAAACTTCAGATCATCCACTTGAAACTACTTGGCCTTTTTTGCGAATTATTCTCTTTTTATCTTGACTGCAACCAGTTGGATAACAGTTTCACACAGATCCTCCAAAACTTGGTTAGCACAGACTGTCTCTGAGAGTAGAATAATGACGATCCGCAGTTGAATGCACAAGGTAAGTTGAGTACGAGGAGCCATAATAACTCACCCTTACTGAATATACATGTCCAGACCATTTTTCCTGGGGGGTGGAATTTTGGTCCACTGGACCATTATTATTATTTTTTATGTCACAAGCCCTATAATTTAATCTTGATAGTGCTAAGGCCACCACATATACTACATCACAGTGTAAAATTATATAACAGTAACAACTACTATAATATCCATAATGGTGTAGCTAAGAGTGTCCGGCTGTTCAAGGATGGGATGGAACAAAGATCATTCATTCATCAGCTCGCCATACAACAGTTCCTTCTCCTCCCAAATGGATACATAACACACTCACCCACCTCCTCCATCACTGCATCACTTACTCCTTCCACACCTTTCCCCAATACCAATGCCACCTTTCCCCTATAGCAATGCCACCTTTCCCCTATAGTAATGAAACCTTTCCATCTTTGCCACTCTTCTATATTCATCCAGCCACTGTCTAATTCTGCAGACTTCCTCAATCAATACCAACCAATCCTTCTTGAATTCCCGACACATCATCAAGAAATGTCGAACATCTTCCCCTGCTCCACCATCACACACAACTCTCATCCCTAATTATTCCACATCTCTCTAACAACCCAGCTGACAAAGTCCTCAGTCTAAATTGCAACCTCACACCTTCCTGACCATGCATGGACCTCACACACCACACATCATCAAGAAATGTTGAACATCTTCCCATGCTCCACCATCACACACATCTCTCATTCCTATTTATTCCACATCCCTCTAACAACCCAGCTGACAAAGTCCACAGTCTAAATTGCAACCTCACACCTTCCTGACAATGCATGGGCCTCACATACCTCTCCACCCCTGCGCTCTTCCAGGAGTTAGCATCATTAACCCAGAGAATGCCAATCTCTTGGGCTCTCCTATTGGAGGGTTACAATCAGTGGATGCAAGACCATTCTTTGCCAATTTCTACTTAAGCATACTCTTGATATTTACATTAACAATACTACAGATGTTTACTAATTATGCTATTATGCTCACTATCCCAGTTATTATATATTCTCAAAATTGTTATAAAATATTGTAACATTAACCACATGGTCATGAAGACAATGTTCTTGCTGCTGACTGAAGCTAGTTGTTAAGAGTGAGAAAACTCTGAGCCAGCTGAAGAAGGCTGCAGATGAAGAATCACCTTATAATGAGTCATATGTCAAGTTGATATAATATGATAAGACTACATATTGCATCATTAGTTTATATATCCAACTACTCACAATAATTATATGAAAAAAGACCAAAGTTATGTTCAAAATTGGTTCCAATTATGCTGGCATATTGCATGCACTTTTTCATCTCAGATGACATCGCTCTAGGGCAGCAGATGTAGAAACGTTCCACTCTTTTTTGGATGGTGGCCCCCATGTACGCCCCTTTCTGGATCAGATGACGCCACGTGATGCCCGCCCTTCAGAACTCCCTATTATGCTCTATATTATGCTGGCATAGTCTACCTTAGCATAGCTTATATTATACTACATATGTCAATTACCCGCATCATTAATATTCAATCAAATGATGCAAAGTTAATTTCTAGTGACCGGTATGGTAGATGTCAATAACCATCAATCTCTACCCGATTATGAAAGCAAATAGTTTGCCAGACTTTAGTGTCCATTTGGAGTTGAAACTTCTTAATAACAAAGGTGATCTTCAAGGATTAGCTTGGGTTTGACTTTTATAACCCATATTTCCTAACCGAAACATGGACAGATAGAGAAAAGATGACGCTAACCATCTCTCTTCTATATCTCTCTATTGATTAGCTGCAGTCAGTTAACTTTCCATCATATTATATAATTTGAATATAATATATATATTATAGAGGTCACTTCAACTGTATAATTATTTCAAGATATATAAATTGGTAAATGCATTGCTTAACTGCTATTAGTTAAAGAGTTATTTATTTATATTTTCTTCTTCCTTTTATTTTTTTGCTTTATCTTTCTTCAATTCTGAATATTTTGATTACTTATATTTGTACTATTATTATTTATTTATTTTTATTCTTTTTATTTTCCATTCTTCTGTAAACTTATGTAAACTTATTTCCAGTTCTTCTATTTTTCCCTCCTTTATCAATAAGGTTTTCAATTTTTCTTGAATGAGTGCTTCTTTTATTTTATCTCTTGTAATGAACCACTCGTTCTCTTTGTGTTCCCCATTACTACAATCTCCTAACCGAGTTTCCCATGGTATACAGATGTTTATATTTTTGGTGTAGTTGTAGATATCCAGCTGCACTTACTTTTAGCACCTTCTAACTTGTGCATGCACACCAAATGTTGATGAAGGTTAGAGTGAAATGTTGACGGAGTAAATTTCCAGTTGATTATTGGTAAGGTTATTGTAATCCAGCTGCTAATATTATTATTATTATTAATTTAACAAATGAAGGGAATCCTCACTGGGTACTAGGATGAAAAAGTTTGTACTTCAATGAATGCCTTATCACTCCCTCTATTTGTATGATTTGATTTGATGCTCATTAAAAACTCACTTTTGCTGGAGAGCATGATGATGAATTGGGTAGCTATGCCATAATGAAAATCTGACATCCTTTCCTAGTTATTAATCATGCAGCCAGTTTTCATTTGCCTGAGGTCAGTTGTCTTTTCTCAGATCTGTGCTGCATTGCAAAAAATATATAGCTATGCTTGACCAGATTATATACCTAAACTTGCATTTTATTTCTAGATTAATGAGGAATTTTTTTAAATTATTTGGACAAACCCTATGGTGGGTATTCTGATAATGATACAAAACCATTATTTTTTATTTGAATTTCTCTGTTATTATTTTTTTAATTTGACCGGATGTAATATAATACATAAACATTCAGTATAGCTCATACTGTTAAATATTGACATATATATATTATTAAATAAATTTAATTGGGTGTATAGTTGAATGTAAACTGATTCAAGAATGGTTTAAATATGCATAGTTTTGATGGTTGCTAGAGCTGTGATGTGATATGCCTGTGAATTTTGGATGTGATGTGATGTCTTCTGTTGACCATGTTGGAAATAGAAGAAATTCACCAAATTAGTCTGGACCTACCATGCTTGAAATCGGAAGGTCAAAAAAGCTTGCCTACCCATTGTGGAGGTTGTGAAACACTTCAGTTGACAGGGATCCACTTCATCATCACAAATACCACAACTCTCTCTGCTACCTCGAGCATATGCAAAACGCAGGAGGCAGGTTCACCCTCTGCGTCCTAGTTCTGCAATTCTGTGACTACACCATACTCCATCCACCAGACAAACCAAATGCCAATGCCGATGGACTATCACAACAGGGGTGAGAGGAGATCCAAGCTACGCTACAAGAGAGGAAAGTGGGGGGGGGGGGGGGGGGGGAGAGAAGTAGCAGGGATCACCGAACCTAGGAAATTCCTGACATTTTAGGGAATTCATCAAGGCCAGGTGAAACTTACCTGTGGCAGATACTTAACTCTTTGAGGCGATTGTGGGGACCACTTGATCAGAACAAATGGCTATAATTGGAAAAGAATTGTGTGCATATATCCATATATGGGCATAAAGACTTGGGAGTTTTTGCTGCTATCAAAGGAGCTAGACCACAGTCCTCAGGGGTCAGAGTTTTGTGAATGTAAATGTAGGTGAAATCAATGAGACAGTTATCATCTTTGATTTAGTGTTTCTTAGCAGAGCTATTTAAACCACAGTAACAGAATAATTTAATCTCCTGCAGTGCAAACTTCTTTACAGCCAGCAGGTAGGCTAGCTGTCACATCTGTGAATCTCAAGAATGGCATGGGGCAATGGAGATGTGAGGGGAGGAGAAGTGGAGGAGCAGGAGAATGGTGGAGTAAATAAAATGGAATAAACAAAAATGAAATAAATTAATAAAAAATGGAGTATAAGGATTAAATGGTGAAATGGAATAACATGCAACAAAGTAGACCAATATAAAATTAAACAAAATACCCCTATCATATATCAAGTGTCTTCATTTAAATAATATAGTATTAAGTATGGCTTTTTAACACCGAAAGCCTTAATACTTCAAAATTGCAAATTAAAACACTGGAAGTGTCCTAGTTCTTTGAAAATACCCCTTTTCAGGAGCACGGGTGTTGAGCACTTTGTTTCTAAGATGTTGAAATGTACAAAGCAGCAAATTTTTAAAGCCGTAATTAATCACCAGGCACAAGGTAATTAAATTTATTTTCTTGAGCTGCCAATTATTACTTCTAACATTGGAATTTAGGAAGAGGAAACTTTGAATTGGAATGCTGAAACACATCAGAATGCTACTGGTTTTATATATCAAGTGTCTTCATTTAAATTTCTTGTTGCTATAATATTAACTGAGACTTTTACATAGTTTAAGTAGTGTTACAGTGAAATCACAGCATTGTGCACTGGATATCATTAATGCATATCGACATATCAGTGGTGTCAAAAGTATATAGTTTCAAATCGTGTAATACACTATTACAAAGCCAAGGGTAATCAGAAGACACATTAATCTAATTCCCCTACTAAAACACCTGAAGTGTACTATAAATAATCTTTGGCGACACCTTTGTTACACCATGTTGATTGACATATGGAAGCCAGATTTACATTGTAAACTTCTTAGCATTAACTCCCTTCTATTTCTTCCTTGTCCAGGTCTTCTTCTGATTTTATCATGAGCTCTCTCTAACATATAGCACAGATCTTATCACCATCATTAGTAAGCACTGAATACCAATGTTGGAAAAATAATGGGCTGAATTCCAAAAGAAGATCAAATGAACATGTAACATTCCTTACTTGTGATGAACCTAACATTAACTCATAGATCCCGAGCAGCCGATACCTAGAGTGGTATATACCTGAGCGGCGGCTTTTTTTTTGTTTTTTTTTGTTTTTGTTTTTTTGCATTGCATTATGAATAAATATAATCAACTTGGAACATTTTAGTGATTTTTTTCTCTCCAGGACCACAGGGTGGCAGGCACGCACATATTAGGGAGCATAGGGTTCTAAGGGTTAAGTTACACTTCCTCTATTACAGTTTGTGAGAACATTCAAACCCAGATCAAGCTTTTAAAGAAAATTACCTCATTCAACAATGTCAAAGTAAAGATGGTCTGGTCTAGTAATGATACACATCCACACAAATATATAGTTTGCATTTTATATGTAATTTGTACAAATAGTTTACTTTTGTCAACGTTTTGTTTGTTGAGTTTGTAATAAGTGTGGCATCAATTAAAAAGCATTCTGAAATTCTGGATCTGCTCCTGTGATCTGAAAATTTTGTCATTAAATTGTATGGCTTGGATTGCCATATGGAGAATTAGTATATATACTCTTTACAGATTCAAAACTGGTGCAGTGTTGGGACAAGAACCACCACAAATATTCTCTTGACTGTGAGATAATTTCTAGTTTAGCACAGCCATTTAAATAGCAAACATGTCCATAGCTAGTGTGTTGAGAATAGAGTGGATAAGTCAGAATGAAACTTCACCAAACATTCCTGTCAGCTATTAAAAGCTTGTTCCCACTTGCCTGTGGCAGCTAGTTTTCTTTCCTCTAGATAGCTTCTAATCTGCTGCCTTTTTTCTCACACTTTCTCACAACCATTCCCGATATACATTAGCCCACATTTATGCTAACCATTCATGCTTGGTGTGGCATGCTAAGATAGTCCCGTGCTGAGATGTACTCAATCACAATAGCACATGGACGGGGTCAGACACATGTGAGATTGTAATGTTTATAGCAGTGTAGATCTCGTGGGTTCTCTCAGCAACAAAATATGGCTCTTGTGGCTGCAATTGTGGCAGTCTAAAAGATGATAGATGTGCTGTAAAGATGGTGGAATCAAACTCTTATAAATAACTGAATTTATATCTATGTGAAAGCATCTGGCACCTCCTCATGTATTGGTCTCTGCTTATGTTGAATTGAAGAGCCCTTTACTTAGTAACATATCGTATCATATGAACTTTGTCAATAAAGTCGTCCCAACTCTTTCTCAACAACTTGTTATATACATGGTGACAGCTTAGGAGCATATCTGTGTCGCATAACCATCGCAGTTATCATCTGAACAATGAGTGACTCTCAGCTAGTGTGTTTTTTTGTCATATTTCTTGCTTATGATTCCAGATTGCTGCCAAGTTTCTGCCAGTGTCACGACAGTATATTTTATCGCTAGGTTATTGTGTCACAGAGACAAAATATCCTAGGATATTTTGTCAATAGATTGTCTTGAGTGCCGGATATATGTTGCTGAAATCTTCTAAAAAATTACAGAGTTTGCCTAAAGGTAACAAGAGTTCTGGCAAAAATATCTGTCCAGTTTGCTTTGATGGTGTTATGTTGCTTCAGGGCAGATTCTGGTACTTAATTTGATAGTTCTGCTGTCATGACTTCTGCTCCCCCAAAAATGAAAAAAAGCATCAATTCTCAGACTTCAAGTTCAATTTTTTTTTTGGCTTCTGAGCATCCTAATTTGTCATATGCAGATCTCTCCGATAGATTGAGATTCTCAACAAAAAAAAATTCTTTCTATCTCTGAATCATAGTTGCTTCAGATTAGGCCATCTGTTCTCCATGTCCCAGGCTATATACTTAAAGTTAAGTTCACTCGTTACCATAATGTTGTATGAATTCTCTCAAATATAATGCTTATTCAAATGCCTATCAGACTTGATCAGATACCACAAGAATGTGCAGCCTAATCTCTTCTTCTCAAACAAAAGTTCTTCTTAATGAAATTTCTCAAGGCAAGACATCAGGCTGAAAAATCTTGAAGAACATGTGCGAAACTTGATACGAAAAAAAGAATAGCTTGAGCTGATGTTGATCCAAGCTATGTATATGCTACGGGGGAAGGTCGTATGCGGCAAGGAAAAAAATGCGGAAGTAGTGGGTTTCACGTGACAGTGACGACCTTGTTCCTCTTGCTGTTCTTGCCTCTCTAAGCAAAAGTGCTCGTGATTTTTGATCTTGTCATCCCTGAGTTTTGGCACTTCTTTTGTGTGTACAGATGAACAGCTGGATCAAGTGGCTTTTACGACTCCAGCCATCAAGAAATTCGTGCGCGTTTTTAAATTTCACGCATGCGCGTTTTGGGGGTTCACGCGGGAAACAAAAGTACGATCCAAATTTCTTAAATATCCAAATAAATAATATTAATTTCTGCTAATATGTCTAGGTAGGATGGGAGCTGGTGGCGATGAACTCCTTTCATCCGCTTGAGCTTCACCTGCACAATATAATAATTGTTGTTGTTTAAAAAATATATAATGTTCCACAAACCATACCCTGTTCCAATAGGAATCAATATTATGTGATGGTTAGGTACCACTTCTTACCTGGAACATGAAAAAGAAAGAGCTAGTAGACCCTTGCTGTTCCTTCTTACCTGGAACATGAAAAAGAAAGAGCTAGTAGACCCTTGCTGTTGAGGTAGCCTATAACCTCTTCCGTTGTTCCAAATGCAACAAGAGCAATAGACCTCAGTGCTGCCCTTTTTTGTATTTCCCGCGTGAACCCCAAAAACGCGCGTGCGTGAAATTAAAATACGCGCACGAATTTCTTGATGGCTGGAGTCGTAAAAGCCATTGATGTCACAGTCATCTCTCTGCAGCCTCCACCACTCAAGGTCATGCACTATCTGTTGCCAGAGCCAGAAAGATGGCTTCTCATTCTGCGCCCTGTCACACAGTGGGGGTCAACTTCATCCCAGTAGCAGTAGAGGCAACGGGAGGTTGGAGTGAGGAGGGGCTGGACACCATCCAGGCAATTGGACGACTCCAAGGGCAGCGCCGAGGGATACCTCCAGCGGAGTCTACACGCCACCTCTTCCAACGTTTGGCCATCTGTCTTTGGAGAGGTAACACAGTCATGTGGTTGCGTCGTCTTCTAACCCTATCTCCTAGGGTGGACGGGCAGGCCTGAATATGGACTATTTCTGTTGTTGTTGGTTCTGTTGTTGCTGTTATATACTAATGATTTTTAATTTGTAAAAAAAAAAGAAAGCCACTTGATCCGATTATAGAACCAAACTGGCGGATAAAATTGCCCCGTGGAAAGACAGCGACCACCCCACCTCCTATCTCAGGAGGTTTGAGGATGTCATGGTTGATGCGGGCATACCCCAGATTGAGTGGCCGAGCAGGCTCATCCCTATTCTTTCAGGGAAAGCGCTCTCGGCCTATACCAACAATGTCCCTAGGATGGCAGCAGGAGTCTATTCCTCCTTGAAAGATGCTCTCCTTAACGCAATGGACTCTCCAGAGAGCAATGCGCGAGAGAGTTCTGGGTGTTCCAGCGTGAGACAACTGAAACATGGCAGGATGCTGCGAGAAACATCGAAAGCATGGCGAAGCGCATGACAGACGACTGCACCTCAGCTGATGAGTATGTTCTGGTTTTTGCTGTAGGTAAACTTTTGTCATTATGCTCCCCAGGTGATGCTGAGTATGTCAGAAACAAAGCGCCTCAGTCACTCCTTGAGGCGGCTAACATTCTAGAGGAGCATCAAGCCACGAGACAGAGGAGGCCTTACCAGTCAAGGCCTTGGACTCGTTATGATGATGGACAACGGGGACCCTATGCCAATGAAAAACGAGATGAATGTCAAAGAAATCCTCCCACCAAGGTAGCAACACTACAGCGACCAAACCCAGACAGACACAGCAGGTGTTTGCAGGTCAAGTCGGTCAAAGACAACAGCTGGGTATGGAAAAAGTGTTCGTTCCTACCTGTTTTCTATGTGGAAAAAAGGGCCATAAACGACCAGACTGCCCATCCAGACTGAACATTGGGTTGGCCACAGAAATAAGTCAGCATGATTCCTTAGTTCAGGACAATGTTACAATCCGACAATGACCCTATAGGGTTTGTGGTTGTGCCCATCAGACAACCCTGTTTGTATGTAGCGGGAAAACTTGGTAAGGAAAAATGCCAGATGAGAATAGATACAGGAGCTGGGCAAACTGTGGTAGACGAAAAGCTAGTAGAGCCCAGTGATTACATTGGTAAAAATGTTACCTTGACCAAGTTTGATGGCAGTACTGTGCTGAGTCCCCTAGCTAGGGTGTGGATTACTTTTGGCCGCTATCAAATCCATCATGTGGTAGCAGTTGTGGACAAGGCTCCTGAAGAGATTCTCTTAGGGTTAGATGTGGGGTACCTTGACTATTTAATGCAGCTGGAGAAAGAGCAAAAGAAAGAGAGAATGAGTGAGGAAGGGGCAGATGGAAAAACAGCAGGGCATGTTTTTGCAACCAGAGAGCAGTCAGCTAAAGATGGAGCAGAAGAGAGAGAATTAAGCAAGGAATCAGATGCTGATTTTGCAAATGATTTTTTCAGCTCAGAGGTATGTGTTGGGGAAGATGTTCAGACCGTACAGGATGGTACACCAATAGAGTTACCCCTTCCAACACTATGTACAAACACTGTAGACCGAGATAACCTCATAGCCCAGCAGGAGACAGATGAGTCCCTAGCTAGTCTCTCAGATCCCTTGCTGATAAAGATGAGCTAAGTTACTTTCGGAAAGATGGTGTGTTAGCCCATAGGCAAGAGATTGAAGGAGGGCAGGAATGTGACAGAATAGTAGCTCTCACCCAACCAGACCCCTACTTGATGCCCCGGGTGGATGACATGATTTCCCAACTGGGAGAAGCTTGTTATTTATCTAAGTTAGACCTGAAGAAACGGTTTTACCAGATTCCCCTGGCCAAGGATGATCAGGAGAAGTCAGCATTGACATTCCTAGGACACACTATTGGTCGTGGAACAGTGTCAGAGCCAGACTGCAGGGTGGCAGCAATCAAACAATTCATTAAACCTGTCACTAAACACGACGTGCAAGCCTTTCTGGGTACAACAGGGTATTGCCGAAGGTTTATACCCAAATTTGCACACCATTCAGTGGAACTGACACCAGCCACACGAAAAGCAGCTCCAAATGAAGTTGTTTGGATGGATAGCAGGCATGTTGAATTTAAACTATTAATGTAACTCTCTGTATGTTATGTCCACTCTCACTATACCTACTCCCTGTGATAAGTTCTTGTTACAGACCTATGCTTCTGCTCGAGGCATTGCTGGTGTCCTCAGTGTAGTGAGGGAGGAGGAAGAGCTACCCGTTTCAAGGAAATTGTGCCCGGCAGAAGCCAGGTACTCGGTGACGGAGTTGGAGTGTCTAGCCATGGTGAAATCCATCCAACATTTTGGAGTGGACCTTATTGGACAGGTGTTCTTGGTTGAGACGGACCACAATGCGCTCTCCTACCTACACACCTCAAAACATGGCCTGACCAAGCGCAAGCAACCGACCTACCAAACTCTTCGGAAGAGGGTGATGTCAGGTCCCAGCCCTGACTGGCTGAAGACAGCCCTGAGAAACTGGGAACATCAAACAATAAGAAGCCCTAATGGCTAATATTAATAAACATGCTACAATGACTTGTTCATCACATCACAATAGGCTCATAAACACATATCTTCACAATAAACTCATCAACACCTATTCATCTTCTAATCACTTTACAATTGTCTATACATTCATCACCTTTCTTGTAAGGGCGGGATTGCAAAGGTATTTAAACCTCTCTGCAACCCCAGCTCAGGAGTTCCCTTCTGCTACTGCATTGTGTTTAGTTTGACTTGATTAAAGTTAACTTAAGGGCCTAAGAACCTTACTGTTTAGCTTGTGCTAGGATTGAGAGGGAACTCTGGTGGCAGCATTACCGGAGAACAATACCTGCTGGAGAGTATAGTGGGTATACTGTTCTCTTTGTTGTGCCTCGGTGGCTGGGGCATTAACAGATAGCGAGCTACCAGTATACAGCAGGCTCACACGAGCCTTAATGTCTCATTACTTCTGAAGAAGGCTAGAGCGTCTAGTCGAAACGTCGAGTGAATACAATTCAAAGTTGATTATTGAGAAGGTGATTTTTATATTATTATTATTGTTATGAACTTGACAACATTGGGCTTAAGCACAAAAATGAGAGCAAGTGTGACAGTAGCAGCTGTCGAAGGAGAAACACCAGCTTATGTGGAGCAGGAAGAACAAGGACAAATGTAATGGAAAGTGCAAGGGATATTGTGATTAAAATGACGAGGAAAGCTCTGATTCGATGTTTGATGTGAAGTAAGAAAAAGACAGATTAATGGTTGAGGCAAGTACATTCCAAAGAATGCCTAGGGTTGATGAGCATGTTAACATTGGCATGCTTGGTCACTCCCTTCCAAGCACTGCATCCTCCTTGGTGTCATCTTTCCCATTTATCACCAAGACCACCATTATATTAAGTCTGAGTTTATTAGTTAATTAGTTAATTAGTTCCTTTAACAATGATCCACAAGATATTGATGCCTTGGCAAAGATGTTCAAATAATATAATATGTTATATAGTATTTATATATATATAACTGAAGTTTGAGTTCCAGATATCTTCTTAAAATGAGGTTTAGGATTAGCGACTTTTCATCCAACATTCATCTAAACTCTTCGGGCCGGCCGTGATACCCTTAAACTAATCAAAGCCTTAAAGGAACTAATTAACTAATAAACTATTGCTTAATATTTATTACTAATTAGTAATATTCATTTAATGTCACAATGTGCTGTGTATTTCTCACCTTCACTTACGTACCGACCCAACCTCGTTGTTCAGCTCATATTTTCTCCTCAAGATCTCATATTCTTCCTACCATCCAATTCCTCCATCCTCACTTAGTTTATTTACATCAATCTACTCTGTTCCAACACCTCTAATCTCTTACCAAACACAACTTTCTCCTCTAGCTTGCTCCACCTCATATCTCCCCGTACTGCCACTCCTGCTACTGTACTACTTGCCCCCAACAATCTCCTACCCACTCTCATCTGTGCAGACTCCAACTGCTTGTAAGCATTATGTCCTCCTGTCCAACACACTTCGGCTGCATACTCCAAACTAGGTCTCACTAGAAGCTCCCACACTACATTATTCTTCCTCGGTCTACTTCCACCTGCCAATTCGTCCATGTCACCTTTCCAACCCACTTTTCTGCTTTCTTTGCCATCTCCTCTAACTGAACATCACCCCTTAGCTTCCTATCAAACCACACTGCCAGGTACTTGAATTCTTTGACCTCTTCCAATATCTCCTCACCAATCCTCCAATTCACTCCTGCTTCCTTCTTACCATGATGTTGCTCTTCTTGTTATGTGTGTGAAAACCAACTTTATTATTTAAATAAAGTAAATACATACACAGCAGTAATGACCCCAGAACACAAGGAGTCCAGGTTCTAGGAAGTACCTAGAGAAGGGGCTTGGCAAGGGCTTGTGAGACAATAAACAAATAATGACAGCACAATAATAAATAGTAAATATTAAACTTCATCTTCCACCTTATCACATAAGCCTGTACCACATTCGACATAGCTTGCATGAGTCCGCCAGAAGAACAACATCATCTGCATAATTATTTAAGAATCGCACACCCTAATCCAAACGTCACGCAAGCGGGAATAACAACTTCCCTGAGGTGGCTCCGCCCCACCCATATCCCTCGCTCTCATCGTCCGGAAGACTTGTTGTGTACACTTCGCTGTCAGGCCCTGTTCATTTCCAGCCTCTTCCGACTCTTGCTTCTCCAAAATGTTCTTTTTGCCTCATCTCTGGCTTGTCTTAGGAATGGCGTCAGGTACATATATATAATTATAACATGAATAAATAGGTAATAGTATTCAAAAAACTATCTGGGCTGTTGATATTGAATATACAGTACTACCATCTCAGAAATGTGGGTAATTACCTAAACTTTTTGCCAGTTCTAGTAAATGGTAAATGGGTCATTCCATGTCAAATCACCCAATGATGTTAACACTACCCCCTCAGATTTTTCTAAAATTTGGTGTCTGTGCTGCTTTGCTCAACAATACTTACTTTTGAAAGTCCATAACTCTGCAACCACTTGACCGATCTTGATGAGATTGATCTCTCTGGAAAGGAAATGCCCCAGGGATTCTAAATCTGCTAATTTTTTTTTGTAGGGGTAAGTTAAAATGTGATGACCTTTTGACCCATAGTTTGACCTTGAATTTGACCTTGTAGCTCTCCTGATATTGAAATGAATTATTGGTCAAATTTGTAGCCCGACATATTTTCTACACAATATGTAAAAATCAGAGATGTCTCTGAAAGCAAAGCAAATCAAAAATACCTACTTCCGAGATCTAGTCATGATTGGGCTTCGTTTACGAGATGGTGTTGCATCCATGACTCCAGATGGCTGTAGGTCCGGTCTCACTGTCATGTGAACTCGATTGCGTCGAACATCTGTTGGAGGTTGTCAACCAGACTCTGGTGTCCTCAGGAATGTCAGCAAGTGGTCGGGTACCATGACGAGCATCATAGTCCATTCTCTGTTTCTTTTGAGCTTGCTGTTTGCCAGTCGGAAGTCATTCAGGTATGGCCACTGGGGTATGAGAATCTCGGTTGTCTGGGGAATATTTGATCGGAGTTGCCTTCCCATCAGTAGCTCGGCTGGAGATAATCCACACCAGGGTAGAGGTGTTGACTGGTAGGACAGCAGTAACATGTAGGGATCAGTTGATCCCTTCAACAGTTTCTTTGCAGTCTGGACGGCTCTTTCAGCATGTCCATTGCTTTGAGGAAAATGAGGGCTGCTAGTGGTATGCTTGAAACTGTACTTCTTTGCAAACTCACAGAATTCTTGAGATGCATACTGCGGCCCATTGTCACTTATCACTTCTTCAGGAATGCCATATCTTGAGAAGAGAGACTTGAGGACAGATATGACTCCTGATGATGTTGTAGACATCAGTTTTATCACTTCTGGATATCTGGAGAAGTAATCAACCACAATCATATAAGTGGTTCCATCGAGTGAAAACTGGTGAGTCTCTATCTTTTGCCAGGGGTAGTCAGGAAGAGCAGTTGGCATCAGAGGCTCCTTTCAAGGTGTGCTCTCTTTCGTACAATGTGTACAGTTTTTCACCAACTTTCCAATTTAATTGGACAGACCAGGCCACCATACTGAAATTCTGGCTCTTTGTCTACATCTCTCAATTCCGTGATGTCCCTCATGAAGTTTCGCTAACGTCTCTCGCTGCATTGATGCAGGTACGACAATTCTAGTCCCATGTAGAAGAAGGTTCCTATGTAGGGTAAGAGCTCCTTGGGCTTCCCAGTAGGGAGCAAGTGCCTCGTCTACTTTTCCCTTGACAGGCCAACTTGTACAGCAGTACTTGATCACCAGTGAGCATAGGGGATCTGAGGCTTGAGCTTCTTGATACTCATTGAGTCGATTCTGTCCAGCTGGCAGGCGGGCAATACATGCTTCCATGGCTATTTCAGCTAGCTCTCCCAAGGTTGAGTCTACATAGGAAGGGAGTGGTGCTCGTGACAAGGTATCTGCAGTGTATAAGTGCTTCCCTTTCGATTGAGTAATCAAACCGTGTAAGATGTAGTCTGAAGTGGAGAATTCTAGGAGAGAGGCTGTCTAAGTGTTTCAATCCAAGAAGTGGTACGAGAGGTTTGTGGTCAGTTTCGATTGAAAATCGTTTGCCAAGCACATACATAGAGAATTTCTCGCAGGCCTATGTAATGGCAAGTGCCTCCTTCTCTATTTGTGCATACCTGCGTTCCGTCTCAGATAAGGATCGAGAAGCATAAGCGACTGGCTTCAAATCTGAATCAGTCATTTGTAGGAGAACTCCTCCCAATCCGTAGGCTGAAGCATCTGCCGAGATCTTTGACTCCTTTTGGACATCAAACATGGCAAGGGTAGTTGCCTTGGATAACTCCTCTTTCACTTCTGTGAAGGCTTGTTCTTGACTTGGACCCAAATCCAAGCTTGTTTCTTGTTCAACAGCTCGCGTAAGGGTTGTGTCAGAGTAGCAAGGTTTTTGGAAAATTTCCCTAGCTGGTTAACCATCCCCATAAACCTCCGTAACTCTGAGATATTTGTAGGGGGATTCATCTCTCGGATTGCGGTAGTCTTCTCAGGATCTGCTCGAATACCATCTTCATCTAGGATGTGTCCTAGGAACTTCAGTGTTTTTCGTGAAAATTCGCACTTATTGGGGTTTAAAGTAGCACCAGCAGACTCGATGCATTTGAGTACGGCTGTGAGCCTTGTGTCATGTTCTGTCTGGTCTCTGCCAAATACTAATACATCGTCCATTTGACACACAACTCCTTCTAGGCCATTGAGAATTGCAGACATCCTCTTTTGGAAGTGCTCAGGAGCACTAGAAATTCCAAACGGTAGTTTATGGAAGTAGTAACGACCAATTGGGGTGATAAATGTTGTGAGTGGATGGAATGACTGAAAGCGGAATCTGCCAAAACCTGCTGTTGGCATCCAGTTTGGAAAAGACTTTTGCTCCAATCAGCTGGGCAAGTGTCTCATCGACTTTAGGCATAGGGTGGACTTCACGGAGCACATTCTCGTTAAGGGGTATATATGAGGTCAACACAGATGCGGACTTTGCCATTCTTTTGGGGTACCACAACCATCCCTGCACACCATTGGGTAGGTTCATCCACTTTTGAGATTACTCCCAGGGATTCCATTCGTTGGAGTTCTTCTTCCACTTGTGGTCGAAGAGGTAGTGGTACTACCCAAAATTATTGAACTTGAAGGTGGTGCCACTGGCTATTGATTACTGATTAATTAAAAATATATGTATTCATGTTTGTAATAAAAATGAGAATTGAAGCCTCCTATTGTTCCACCCACCTTAGTGTGGTTTTGAAGGTGGTGTGCACTACTGTGTAAAAATTGTCATGGGTTGTCATGCCGGCGGGGAGTAAAGAGTGCATGGAGGTTAGCCTCTGGCTTGAGCTTAATGACAAACTCTTCACCAAGGTTTCCCAGCCCTTTAAAAACCCTTGGGAACTGCTTCCGTATGTCTTTTTCGATCTCCTCTTGTGCAGTAGTGTCGATACGAGCTGCGAGGTTCAGTGCAGTAATAGCTGGCAGACCTAACAGGTTAGTCTTAAGTCCTGTGACTACATACACCTGTTGATGTGACTGTCTACCTTTGGGTGTAAATGTTAAACTTGCCGATCACCTTTAGGGGCTGTCTGGAAGGGCCATACAAAAGCTTATCAGAGTGAGATAGCTTGGGCTTGCTAAGGTGTTGGTATGAGGCACCACTGATAGCTGTAACCTCAGCACCTGTGTCCAGCTTAAAAGGTGTCTGCTTGCTATTTAACTGAATATGTGCAAACCATGCGGTATCAGGTTTTGTAGGTGTCAATCTCAGCCGCTGCTTCGACTGAATCTGCAGTGATCTTGGAAAAGCACATATTTCCATAGTGACCTTTCTTTCTGCAGTTGTGGCACTCAGCATCCTTGGCAGGGCACTTGTCCCGTGGATGTGCCCCAACATGTGCACTTATTTCTGGTAAAGGGTGATCCTTTTAATTTGTTTTTGCCTTTTTGTTGCTGGCTACCTCCCTGTCTCCAATTGCTTCTGTAGCTGCCATGTTGTAGAGCCTCGATGCTCTGTGGTTCTGCTCCTTTGAGCAGACACTGTTGCTGATGGACAGCTTCACGTTGGTGTATGATTTTTTTTGCTTTATCAAGGGTGAGTTCGGCATTTGTCTGGAGCTGTTCAGACAGTGTGACATCTTTAATACCGACTACCAGTCTATCTCTTATCAATTCAGAATGTAATGCTCCATACTCACAATTCTCAGCTAAATCATACAATACCATTATATATTGTTCAGCGCTCTCACCCTGCTGCTGGTTCCTTCTGTTGAAGCGTGCCCGCTCAAAGATGACGTTCTTCCTAACTTTGAAGAATCCATCGAGCTTCGTGACGACTGTGTCATACACCTTCCTGTCCTCTGTACTGGCATTCATGGATGTGAGAACAGCCTCTGCTTGTTCTCCCAGGCAGTAAAGCAGTGTGTTAACTTGCTTCTCTGGGCTGTCTTCAGATAGTCCTGAGGCAACACGATATTGCTCAAAGCGGCGCTTCCATCTAGGCCAGTCATCTGGTTTCCTAAAGTTGAACGAGTCAGGCGGTGCGAGGTTGTGTCGGGCCATGGCTAGGTTAGAAACACCGCTGCCACCATGTGGTGTTACTCTCTAGACTGTTCAGTGGACTAGCGTGCTAGAACTTAAGATTCAGTTACAAGTAAGTTATTATCTTTCACGCGGTTCCTGCCTCATATATATAGAACAGGAAATGACATCATTACTATTAATAAGATCAATCAATAGCTAGCACTATATAGTACATTACAGTTATGCCACACATTTATTTTTCTAAAATGCTTGTGATGGCCTAGAATGTAGCACATAGATCCTCTTGACTTTGGTGGTGTTATCTGTTCCTACCACATGTAGTTTCTACACAATATTATCATATGTAAGTTGAAAAAAGATGGCTTGTTTCGTCATTAAAATTTACCGATCTTCAAATTGGGTGCTTCTAGTTTTTCTGGTGGTGGAGTCCTCTTTGCCAAATGTACTGGTACTGCACCTTACCTGCCACTATCATTTTGGTAGCAGAACAGTTATGATATTTGGTTTAGTCTAGATATATGCATATTTATTTTACAGGAATAACTGTATTTTTTAACGATTAGCAACCCCTGTCATCAGTTGCAGCATGCAAGGAAAACTTCAATTCAAAATGTAACGGAACATGAGGAAATGAGATTGCTGGTGCTACGTAGCAGACTTAATAAAACTGAATTTGTCTGCATCATGAAAAAGAATTGCTTACAAAGTTTTCAACTCAGAAGAAAAAATGTTGTTATCCATGGAACTGTCATGAAAACCCTAGGACTAGATCTCTACGTATTGTGAGCTTAGCTATGTATGATAAATTTGTTAATCCTCCAAACATGGTAGTTCCTGGTGAAAAGTTATGCTGTGAATGTGTAATTAAGCTTACTCGAGGTGATGAAGATGCAAGAAAGATGGTGTAATGGAAGACGATGAAAGAATGTTTGCATCAGTTCTCCTGAAAAGGAAACTTCAGCTTTAGATGTCAATACTGCATTGGTTTATCTGAATGAAACACCAGTCCAAACAACTGCATTGGTTTATCTGAATGAAACACCAGTCAAAACAGGAGGACTGCCAATTTCGAGTAAAAATGAGAGGTAAACAAAAGCTTCAATCAGCAAAGAAAACATTGAAAAGAAAATTTGAATTAAGTTATGAAACTGAACTTAGCAGCTCTGATGAAGAAACTAACTTGAAAGAATTGAAATTATATCAATCTATGGTGCGAGAATTGAAAAATAAATTTCAAGTCCTATTCTGAACGTATCCAGATATTAACTCTATCACCATTTCCAATTACTACGGACAATGGACCAACAAAATTATCTTGTAAAAAAAAAGCCATGCCGTAAAAAAAACCCACTAAGGTATATTAGGACAGTGTGATAAAGATAGGGGAAAGACCCTACCAGCAGAGATGAAAAGTGAAATAGTCCCCTTTTATGAAAGTGATGAAAATAGTCGCATGTATCCTGGAATGAAGGAAACTGTAAATGTTATATACAAATAGAGATGGTGTGAAGGATCAACACCAGAAACATCTGGTTCTGTCCAATTTGAAGGAGCTCCATGCTGCATGGAAGGAAAGCCATTCTGAAAAGAAAATTGGCTTTCTGCACTTCGACCAAAATGGTATGTTTTGGCTGGAGCCTCTGGGACTCATTCTGTGTATGTCTGCAGATACTATCAAACCCCCAAATTGATGGTTGAAGCATCTTTGAAGTCAAATGTAAATGACTTGATGAAGCTGCGCATGTTTTCTATGGAAAGTGAAAGGTGTATGATGGGGCATTGTAAGGAGTGTCCTGGTCGCCAAGGACTGATTGATTGTCTTGATGAATGTGAAAGACTAGGAGACATAGAGGACATCACATACCGACAATGGATTAGTAGAGATCATACAACATTGATGACTGTAACTGAACCAAAGTTGGAATTCATTGAGAACTTGGCAACACAGTTGGTCAAATTAACCCGACATAGTTTTACAGCTAAATCTCAAAGTGCATACATGAAAACTTTGAAGTCCTCCATGAAGCCAATGGAGGAATTCATCACAAGGAGATTTTGCAGAGAACTTTTCGTATGTCACTCAGGATGAAATACAAAGTTTCCACTGGGAAAACAAACAAACAAGCAACCATCCATTTGTGGCATACCGCAGGCTCGAAGATGGGACTCTAGAACATCGTAATGTATGTGTTGTAAGTGACTGTAGGGAACATTCAACATTTATGGTTTTGCATTCTTGCGAGTTGTCATTGCCTATCTGAAAACAGAGTTTCCAGCTCTGAAGAAAATTCACTATTTCACAGATGGATGTGCTGGACAAAAAAAAATTCATCAATCTGTGTCACCACCTAGAAGATTTTGATCTGGCTGCTGAATGGAATTTTTTTGTAACCTCACAGGGTAAAAGTGCCTGTGACGGGATTGGAGGCACTGTGAAAAGGCTTGTGACAAAGGCCAGTCTCCAACATCCATACGATGACCAGATTCTTATGTCAGAAGCCAGTATGAAGTTCTGGAAAATATCACTGGGATCAAATTCTTCAATGTAGCACCAGAGAAAATTACAGAATGCAAAATGGAAATCCAAATAATCGGGTCATCACAATCAAGGGAACTGCACCGATTTGTCCCCATCTCGACTTCACAGTTAAAGGTGTTCAACTTGAGTGCTCAATCTGATGAATCAAAATTGGTCTCCGTGATGACAGCTCATGATGATAGAGTGGATTTGGAGTCAGACAAACTAGTGGCAGTACGAACACCTCTACAAATCCACGAACAGAACTTTGTGTGCTGTCTTTACGATAATCTGCCACGGATAGGAATGGGGATGAAATCTCAAGTGAATTTGGTGACTACAAAATCAACTTCATGCACCCACATGTTCCAGCTAAGCAGTTTTGTTGGCCATTACAATCGGACAAATGTTGGATCGCATAAGACAACATACTGTGTTTAGTTGAAACACCCTCACTTCGATCATCTTCATCCAGAGACTATAGCATTAGCCAAAATATCAAAACTTTGTGAGAAGTGAACCATTAAAACTACATCAAATAAGACGTAATTTACATGGAGTAGGTATTTTTGATTTTTTTTCACACCTCTTATTGTGTATTGGGGTACAAATTTCACTAATTTTCATTTCAATATCAAGAGAGCCACAAGGTCAAATTCAAGGTCAAACTAAAGGTCAATACATTTTTTACTTAACCCTACATAAAAAATTATGGTAGATTTAGAATTCCTGGGGTATTTCCTTTCTAGAGAGATCAATTCCATCAAAATTGGTCAAGCGGTTGCAGAGTTATAGACGTTTAAAAATAGGTGGGTGGGTGTAATTTTGGCTGGTTTTTGTAAAATTGGATGGGCCATACTGTATCTTGAAAACCAGTGATCGATTAAGCTAATATTTGAATTTTCAGCCAAAATCATCCCAAAAACCAAATTTGAGCAATATCTGAGTGGGCGGTTTAAATATTCCACTTTTTGGGGGCGAGTTGACACGGAATGAACCTAATCCTATTTTTGGTTATCATCACTGATTTACGAAACTTTTATTCACCAAATTGACACATTGATGGTCAAAAATCATTACTGCCATATTAATATATAAGTCAATATAAATGACGATCATCATTGGTGAAAAGTTCTTTTGCAATCTTTATTCGGTCAAATTCCACTAAGCTCTGATATCTTTGACAGAGTATATATATTTGGTGGTCATATGGTGGCCTCGCTCACAACTAGCATCTTACTAAGTTTTAATTTTACCACTTGACCACACCAACTTTACCATTACATATGTGATCATCTTGAAGGGGAAAAACACTGTGCTGCTGGGCATGCTCACCTCTAAAATTGGACTCTTGAGATATTTTCTGACACATATCTGGAAGATGTTCTGTGTGCTGGTTTAGTCCATAGCAAAGAACTGCAAATTGGAAACGCAGGTTGGGAAGGGGGGGTGGGCCATTGAGCACCTCTAGATCTGTCAATGGCACTTAATATTCCGGAAGCATTTCAATCGTAGGTCATAAGTTAGTGTTGCCAAATCTACAAATTTCTCTACTCAATTGATATAAGAAAATTATAGCCTATAGTGCGTTGATTATATTCCCTTCTACATGCTGCAAGCCTTTATCTCATGTAGTCAACCTTGTTGTCTGAGACAAGTGCTACCCAAATGTCCAATGGGGCAAGGTCAGTGAGTGCTATATATAGCTAGCACACTCTCAATTTAGTTTGGCTAATTCACTTTGGTAGCTTCTTAGCAGCCTAAAATATGACTTTGGTTGCTGCTAGCTCCAAGAATCACTTCTAGCATACCTTGAACCTTTCTCTAAAGGCCTGTCCACACTGCACAATAACTGGATGCGCATTGAGACACACTAGCTACCAAGAGAGTCTCAATGCGCGTCCAGTCACGACGTCGCGTCCACACTGACATGACAATAAACCAAACGCGCATAAAAACCACTCCCCCTCCAAGAAAACTGCACCCATGTCACAATACAATGCACAATGGATACGGTGTTAGTTGTTGGATTTCTTCTGTTATGGACGAGATACCTACAGACGCGAAGGAAGCATATGCTGCAGAGGAGAAGAAGGATTTATAAATAGAAAAAGGCAATACAGTAGACGGATGGCGCTCCATGAACTCCATAAAAAGAAGGCTGCGGCAGTAAAATTTTCTAAGTCTATAGCTATAATAGTATTTAGCTTGATCTTTGCCTGCTATAGGTCCTTTGATTGTGGCAATGATGGCTGACTACCAGCATCCATCTGTGCGCCAGGTTTGGTGCAAGCCACGCAGTACGCACTGGTGAGAATCAGCTACAACTTCATAAATGATTCTGTTTATCTTTTAACGCCCACCCGCGTAATTAATTTTACGCTTGGATTTGTTGCTCTGGCTCGACTCAAACCACCTATCGAGGTGGACTGGACCTAATGCGCGTTAGGTCCAAGAAATCTAATTCGCATTCAGTGTGGACGCAATGAACGCGCATTTGTTGAGATCTAACGCGCATTCAGTGTGCAGTGTGGACAGGCCTTAAGAGAGTTAGAGACAGACGGGGAAAATATAAGGACTATGAAGGAACTATTAAGGATTCTCTTTCAATCAGCCTTTTGTTTTTAGTGCCAACTTTTCAACCAAATACTTCTCATGAGGACTGAAGTATTTCGTTGGCACTAAAAAAAAAGCAAGAATCCTTAAAATATCTTAAGTGAGCTGAAAGTAATCCTACAAGTATGAAAAAACCATAAAATTTATCTCGACTCACTCACAAATGTAATAGGCGCAAAGTGAATGACTATCACAATTTTTTTTAAATTGTCCAATATCGTGCTGAAAATCGTGAAAGGGTATTCTATCAAATAATCTATTGAATAGTTCGCAGGTATCTAGGGTAATCACGAGGTCATATTTGAAGTCATGCGTCTGGAAAATATGGCATTACCATTCAACCAAGACAGGCTTTGGAGCTGGTATTTAATGACCATCTTGAATAGCAAGAGCAGTAATGAAGAAAATACTTGGATGCTTGTGTACTTAGCTTGCTGTACCATGAGGACATATGGCAGATCTCAAGAAAGCTGTTGTTACTAATGAAGTATATAGACGATAGATAGTTTCAAGGTAAGTATAGATGTAATTAGATAGCCTGAACAATGGAAGAATTTTAGATAAGCTATACAGCTAAGTATGGGCATACAATGATAATAATAGAGCAAGGTTAATAGCTTGAAAGTTATACCTAGCTCTAGCTATTATGATTTATATTATCATAGATTCTGCAATAGAATATAATATACATCACTAACAGGTTCTGCCTCGACTTACCTAGCTCTAGCTATTATGATTTATATTATCATAGATTCTGCAATAGAATATAATATACATCACTAACAGGTTCTGCCTCGACTTGGAATCAGTATATGCCTAACTGGTTCAGTTTACTTTCCATCAGCTTCTCCTCCTCACTCGTACTCTCCTCCTACTCCACTACCTTCCTCTCCTCCAATCTGTTGGTCAAATATTGAACAACTAGTGTGTATTATAAGCATATTCATGTTTTGTGATTTAGTTGCTAGGCGACCAAATTTCAGCACAATGTTGGTAAATTCATGAGACTAACAGCAAGCGTGCACTTTATTTGCTTCACAACGTGCATGCCTATCGTTGTGGGCATTGCAACATTGACCATTGCTTGTACATGTTTATGTGCCCTTTTTACTGCTGTGCATGTGAGTATTGGCCTCCCAACCTTCAGGAGTTCTGGCCAGAGCACACTCTGGACATTAGAGTTTGAGATCATCCAACCGCTGATATCTTGAAACCAACGGTAAAGTGTTGTTGTTCTGGTTACAAGCCTAAGTGTAGATACTACCTACTTTTATGACATGCCAATAGACAGATACTTTACCTGCTGCTTCCCACAGGAGCAGCTCAAGGGTAACAGCGATTGCATATTATAGAAGTATATTTTGTGAATTATAGTCCAAGTGTATTTAAACAGCGTTTTTACAGTTGTAAATACTTTCATGAATGGGACTTGAGCAGGAAGATCATTCTGTTTGTGCTGAACATACTTATTAATAGTAACATTTTCTATTTTGATGGAGAAGGAAATGCTGACTTCAAGCATTGGTGGTCCAAACAAACTAATGACTGAAATTTCTCGGCTATTTTTTCCTGTAACTTTTTTCTTCACATCGCTCCAGATATGATAATATGATCAAGTGACTTGCCCATCCAGTGAGATGTGTATGAGGAGTGGTTTTGCCTACATATGCTTAGTTCCCTCATACTGCTCATGCACTAGTGTGTGTGTCAGTAAGCTTTTCCAGACAAGTAGTTTTGATCTCTGTTGTACATACATGTATATACACGGAAACAAAATGTTTTCATTTGGTTGACCTGTCAACAAAGAAAGCAAACAAGACTGTGCCCACATAGACCACAATCACTTACATTACTTTCACATTTTTTATTCATCTTCACAAATCACTAGAAAGATGTTGGTATACATGATTTAAAAAGGTAAAGGATCATCGAGTGGTTGTTGCCTACGCAGGTGTAGTCTTGTTCCTTTTTATGTGTTGACAGTTGATCTAATATATAAAGGTGTTTTTAAAAACAAACATTTCTGTTGTGTTTCTATTTTTTGTTTCCCTATGGCATAGTAGCTGAGCACTCAGTTTGCTGTGGCAGTGTTGACATACAATACCTGCACTACTACTCTCTCAAAAAAACTCTAAGCTGGCATGCATACATTAGAATACAACGACTTTCTCAATGATCAACTTAATATTTTGTTTCTCAACATCTCGGCTAGATGCTCAAGTCTTCACCAGGAATCATTCCTGATGATAATGAGAGCATGTAGCTGAAACTTTGAGTAACATAAGTATAAGTTGATAGCTGATAAAGCCATTGTGATATCTTCTTGTTGTCACTACACAAGTCAGAGCATTCCATACCCTGTTGATATTCTTTTTGCTGTTAGAGTCAGCCCCTTGCTAGAGCATCAGCTACAGTCTCCTCAACGACTTGTGCAGCAGAGAGAAACAACATTCTCAGTAAATTGACCGAACAGTCAACTTGTTCTGATATAATACAGCATGTGAGCTAGTTAGATCTAAGCCAAAGAGCCTTACCTTACTTATGATCCCTACCCATGACATATTTTGATTAGTCATAGACAGGTGTTGGAAAATTTTGAATCTTCTGGTACTAAAATTATAATAAAAGAATTGTACACAGTTATGCCAGAGAAGGAAAAGGTCCTTGAAGATGGATTTTACAGACTTATCGGGGAGTGCAGAGTCACTCCTTATGTTTTCAAAATGGCTGATGGAATCCTCCCAAAAATCAAAGCTCATAACTCAGATAAACATTGCAAATTCTTAGCTGATCATTTCAGCCAATAATAGGTCTCCCAGTGTGTTCGCTAAGGTGGTAAACTAACAGCACATAAGAAAATAGAATTGTGAAAAATCTTGAAATTATCTTCGAGGATCAATGCAGGCAGGTATCATATGTATTTGTCTCTGTTTTCTCCCATGAATAACTTGCATACAACATAAAAACTTTAGTCCCAGAACACTACAAATGTTCCAAGTGCATTGCAGTGACTGATCTGTTTCTTGATTGCAGAAAAGAGGCGTAGTTAAGGCCTCTTGTTGATGATGCAATTGGGCTAGCTCACTTGCTGTTATAATCAGAATGCAGTAATAACCCTCTAGCCCTAGCCCTAGCCCTAGCCCTAGCCCTAGCCCGAGCCCTAGCCCTAGCCCTAGCCCTAGCCCTCTGTATTATAGGCAGAATGAATGACCCTCACTCAGTTATGCTGTTTGGTTGATGAAGTAATGATTCCCGAGACACTGTTTTCATCTTCAAAGGAGGATGTAGCTTTTTCCCATCTATTGTTTGGTTGGTGGAGTTCTCCTGTGTAACTGTTAACAAGGTAGTTACCTAGGCTGTAGTCGACCATACTGGTTCAGTCAATAATAGCAACAAGATGGTGTGAGGTGATATGTGTAGGGTGATATGTGTAGGGTATGACTACAATAAACAATTAGAATGGTTTAAAGGCCATGGAGACTCTGAAGCCATGACTTCATGTAGTCCTCTGCTGGAAAGGGGGAAAATCAGGTCGGAAGACAAAGGGAACTGCTAGTGAAGGAGGCATTTCAAATCAGCCTACACCTAAGTGTGAGCGGTCCAATTGAGATTGTGGAATAGACTTATATACCTGGGGGGAATAAACCCCAAAAATGTGATCAGACAAAAAAATTATAACTTTACTTCCCTACAACCTGATTTTAGTACTAAAATGACTTAATAATAATAATATATATATTTTTGGTCATATGTACCCCAAGTTGTCAAATACCTCCTGGCCCAGCTGGGGAGAAGGCTTTAAAATCTGTTGATAGTGCTGAATGCTGTTAAGTAGTCTGTGGCTAGTTCAGTAGTGCTAGCACACCACTAACTATTTATATACGTTGAAAAATATACATCTCCAGTGTAAAATCAAAAGAAACAAAAACACTACACATACATACACTCATATAGGCACAATATACACATATAGATGAAAATGAAATAGACAGTTCTTGTAGTGTAGGAAATAGACTTTCTAATGATATATAAAGTTTGGAATTCAGGGTGGAATATTACAGAGAATTTTTTTTTACAGTTGGATTCTTGTCAAATCGTGGTCAAAGTTGAGGTACTATTTTTGGGGTGAAACTGTGAAATCTGTGTACTTAAACCTGTTTCTACATTGCTGTAGGATAGAGTGCACCAATCCACACATTTCTCTGAGCAATTCTTACATGAATTCAAGGTTTAGAACTCGCCAGAACCATACGTAGGCCCTTCCTCTGATATAGTGTTTTCCTCTGCAGCTGCCCTATTTCTAGTTTTCTTCTTCCTCATCTTTTCCACTGCAGCTGACCTCTCTTCACTCTTATAGAGCCACAATCTATCAGCTTGTTTGTAGTATTCAGTTGAACGCTGTGTGCACTCCATCTCAAGAGCTGTGAACAAGTCCTTCATATCCATCTCCTTACCCTTGTTAGACCAGAATTGCAATGTTAACAGCAAGCTCAACAGTTGTAGCACTCAACATTTGGGTCTTACTGGCACGTAACCAGATAAGATTATTGAAGCTTTCATTCTGGTTTTGCGTGGCACCTAATGTGCACCTCTCCAGAAGATCCCGATCAGCCAAGCGCTGGTAAACTGGCCTAACATACCTACCTAAGTCACGTGAGACCAATGGTTTGTGTGTAGGCTTTGGTGTACTTTCAAACTCAGCAATTCTATACTTACACCAGCTGTTGTGATCAGGTGGCTTGTGCTCAGGACACTTCATGTGAAGTGGATGTCTATCAGAAGAGATTGAGTGTAAGAATGAAGCGTCTATCGCTTTCACCATTGCATCAACACTACCACCACTATTTCTGATGGAACCTCCATAGTAGACATTAAGTACCTTGATTCCGTCATCAGTAAGTCTGCCCTTAAATTTTACCGGGTGACCATCATCATCAACAGCACCTGACTTTTTCAACTTCCTGAGTGCTGTGCCTAATCTCTTTTGAACGTGTCCTATACACTCGTGTTTGACAATTGTAACATCAGGACCATAGGGTTGAATGTTAGTAAGAGTGGAGAAGGTTTTGACATCTCCATCTCCAAAAAAGTTGTATAGCGTAGCTTCAAGTCCGCCTCGGAGCGCAGCCAAATACGCTTAACACCTTCAACTTCCATGGCATTAGAAGATCCCTTGTAATTACACTCACAATTCTCTTCATGATCGGCATACCATTCTTCATACTCTTCTGAACTAAGGCCTTCATTCCTTTTACAAGCCCCACAATGTTTAGAGAGGACCTCTACATCTAGCACCTGTCCAGTTACCCAAGCGATAACTATAACTACCCCAAAAAGAGATGTACGTCCACATTTTTGCCATGTTCCATCTACTGTTACGATTACATCAATAACTTCATTCAGAGGCTTTCCCATCTTTTCATGCAAGTGTTGAGCTGCTTCTACACAACATTGCTTGGCTACCACCGTACTAGTTGCAGAAATCACTTTATTATGTTTTGTCCACATTGGTCGAGGGACAGAGGGGGGAGCATTCCTACGCATGCAGATAACTCTGTTTGTCCACATTGGTCAAGGGACAGAGGGGGGAGCATTCCTACGCATGCAGATAACTCTGTTTGTCCACATTGGTCGAGGGACAGAGGGGGGAGCATTCCTACGCATGCAGATAACTCTGTTTTGTCCACATTGGTCGAGGGACAGAGGGGGGAGCATTCCTACGCATGCAGATAACTCTGTTTGTCCACATTGGTCGAGGGACAGAGGGGGGAGCATTCCTACGCATGCAGATAACTCTGTTTGTCCACATTGGTCGAGGGACAGAGGGGGGGAGCAATCCTACGCATGCAGAGATAACTCTGTTTGTCCACATTGGTCGAGGGACAGAGGGGGGGAGCAATCCTACGCATGCAGATAACTCTGGTAATACATTGTTCCCACAACTGGCCATCCTTGTGGCTGCATCATTGAGACAATTGTCCTCTGAAGAGGACGGATCAGACTAGAGTACTGACTTCTTACAAGAAGAGTTAGAGCATGTAATGCTAACTCTACCAACCCTCTTCTATTACCAAAAGTCTCATCTAGCATGAGAGAGGAGTGGCATGACACACACACCAATTTCACTCAGGCCTAAATTCAGTTTTTCTAACTTCAAAGGTCGGTACCCAATGTTCACTCTCCCACCAACACACTCATCTGAAGCTAATGATGGTAGGTTGGGTTGGTCAGTAGCGCCTGGAGAGGAGGTAGATGCAGTGGAAGGTAGACTGGTGGAGGGGGATAAAAGGGCGAACTTCTTCCTGGTGGCAGTTTGGGTGGAAATAGTCTGGGCCAGAGCGGAAATAGTCTGGGCAGGAGTGGAAGCAGACTGGGAAGGAGCAGCAACATGTTCCTATATGCATGAAGGGGGAAAGGCATGAAGGGGGGAAAGGGCTAGCTATATTTCTCCAAGAGCTAAGGAACTAGCTAGCTAACTATTAGCCAGGATAAACTTACAATGGAAAGTGTGCTCAAGGTCACCGAGGTCATCGGTTGAGCTCCCTGCTCAGCTGCTTTGTTGAGCATTCCTCTCCAGTATTAAACTCTCCCAAGGCTTCTTCTACTTCTTCTAGGTTTTTTTGGTCTTCGGCATTCTTCAGAGGCAACAAAAACAGCAGAGAAGTCAACTCTGCAGACAGATTTTCGAAACAATGCTTATTCATGTGCGACCCCGCCCTTTGCTAAAATGATGTGTGCACTAGACGTGGTAAGGTACTCCTTTGAATAAGCTACATTTTGGTGTATAAACGAAGTTTCTAACATTGACGATCGTAAATCTACATATCTGGGAAGGATCTAGTTCATTCTTCAGGTAAAATCAAGACAATCAACTGGTGTGTGTGTGTATAAAAATTACTGTAACTTTATTATGGAGTTTTCAATTGCTTTGAAACTTGGAATATGACATCTCTATGAACAAATCTATAATATAAACAAACAAACAACAACAAAAAATCAACCATTTTTGGGGTTTATACTCCCCTTACCACTCTCAAGAGCCTGAACTTGAAACCATGACCACCATAATTTTTCTGTGTTCAGTAAAATTTGTCTTTTTATTTTATTAATTTTTTTTTTTTTTTTTTTTTTGTTATTTGAATTTCACGTACATACAGAATGCATGTGCCAGGTGTGGGGTATGGTTTGTATCACATGTTAGATAGCTATCTATATGCTAACATGAGCCTTAGCATCTCAGAGCATCTAGTTGAAGCATTGAGAAAGTCAAATTGATTATTGAGAAGACCATTTTAACAATAAAACAAAACAAACAAGGAAAAAGTTTTGTTTGTTCTATTGCCATTAAAAAGGACTTCCCATGCAGCTAGTTGGATGACCCTTTACCATTAAAAGGTAAAGGGTCAGCTAACTGATTGTGGTCTACATTAGAGTCTTGTTTGCTATGCTTCTCACAGGTCAATTGATAATTTCTCTGCCAGGGAATTAACCGAGTAAATCCACAAGTGCCAAATGGCACAAACTAAGACAATTTCGGGGAAAATCAAAAGATTTGTATTCGGTGCCAACACTATACCACCTGAATGATTCTGTACTAGTGCAGCTGGAACTATGTATATGAGTCTGTGGACTTGGGTAAATGTGAATGGGTTGAGGTAAGGTGTATTTCTGTCTATGAGCAAATACAAGAAGATCACTAATCTGAATGACTGTAAGGGTGTGTTCACATAGCTGTGCTAGCTAGAGCTTGATAAGTTTTCAGGCCAACTATTACTCTATCTTAGCTAAAACAGCAGCTTAAAAAAACTGGTTTTGACCATGGTTAGCTCCAAAACTACTTTATATGCGCCTTGATGCATTGCAGAGGAGGCAAACTGAAAGTTTATCTATCTATCCTCCCTAGTTTCACTGGGCCAGACATTTAGTTGAATATACATCTGATGACTATAGCCCTTGCCTGTAGAATGTGTTTGCACCTCGCTCATGCATGGCCAAGCTTTATCTATGCGCTCAGCATGAAATATCTGCTGAGGAACTGGAGGAATTTTCATTCACGTATTATTATTTTAGCTGAAAATGATGTCTGCTGGCAATGACCAATAAGAATACAATGTCAACGTTCCGTATTTTTCACATGAGAATGTTGCTATAATCACCGGATGTTTATTCAACTTTATGTCCAACATGCAATACTTACAATTTACATACACTATATGACTATTTATAACTACTTAACTACCACAGAAAACTTTAAATTTCCCAATGCTCTCTCCATGACTAAGTGCTCATCAGTTATGGGGGGAGGGGTATTCCATACGAAGAATGTAATATTAGTAAGGATTATCTCCTCAATCTGTGTGAGCTATCTAGATTCTTTGTAAATCATCAACTGAAGAGTCACTTATACTTACGTCTTCTTTAAACATGAAGATTGGTAAGTGATTGTAATGTCACAAGCATGCTGGTACACATGCAATACCATGCCTAGCTGAGCTAAGTATTCAGGCAGCTGCACGTTGTTGTTCCATGAATGACCAGTTAGCTTCCTCAGAAGCATGAGACAATAGTTGACATAAAGTTTACCATGGAGCTTGAAGTGGACGGATCATTGCCCTTTCTGGATTGCCACCTACACAGAAAGAAAGATGGAAGGCTAACTGCACAGTTAAAAAAAAACAGCAGGTACCTTGATTTTAGATAGCATCATCCTATCCTTGTCAGAAGAGGAGATGGTGAAGAGCTTGTATGATAGAGCCTGGAGAGTAGTGACTGAGAAGGAGGACCTTTGGAAGGAAGAACATCACTTGAATAGAGTCTTTATAAGAATGGTCACAAGCCTTCATCAAACCTTTTGTCTCATCTAAATGCAGAAAGGAAGATAAGTACACTGATACAGGCAATGAGGGGTCTATCCTATGGTAGTGATTCCTTATGCAGAAGGGATGAGTGAAGACATCAGGAGGGTCTGCAGGAAGTTGAACATCAAAGTTGTTGAAGATCAGGAAGAACTCTGAGGACACAACTGAGCAGAGTAAAGGATATTTTACCAGCTAATATGCATTCATGTGTTGTGTACCGCATCTCTTGCAGCTGTGGGAAATACTACGTAGGGGAGATCATCAGAAGACTGGAGACCAGAGTGAAAGAACATCAAGATACCTGTAGAAAGTTTGCTATAAAGAGAAGTCAGCAATTGCAGAACATGCATGGAATAAGGGACATCCTATTTTGTAGGAGGAAGTCACCATCTTGGACCAGGCCAGAAGACAGAAGGAATTGCTAGTAAAGGAGGCATTGCACATCATCCTAGCATATTCCTGATGAAGGCTAGAGTATCTAGTTGAACCGTTGGGAGAGAGTAAAAATTCCAAGTCTATTATTGAGAAGGTCATTGTAATTTTATTATGTCAACTGAGAGTTCATTGGGAGTTAACATCAACACACATTCAACAAACCTTGCTAACTACTTATGCTCAATGTATCTATATATCTATATGTATACATAGGCATGTCTACTTGAGTAATACAACCACTTATGGTGCATGTGTCTATGTGTATATATAAATACATAGGCATGTGTGTCTACTTGAGTAATACAACCACTTATGGTGCATGGGTCTATGTGTATATATGAATACATATGCATGTGTGTCTACTTGAGTATACACATGGTAAATAATAACATCTACAATTGGTTAGTTCTGGTATTTTACTGAGCAACTCCGTAGGTGGCCTTGACTATGGGAAAAAAGGAAGAAGACAAAAATATTTAAAACAAAAGTAAATTGAGTGTTAATTTAAACCAGTATACAGTAAACAGGACTCTTTCCCATGAGACAAAATTACTGTATTTGGAGTTGACTAATAGGTAAAGGGTCCTATTAGTGTTTGCTGTCTACGTTGGTAAGTTCTATATTTGGAGATGACTAATTGGTAAAGGGTCCTGTAAGTTCTTGCTGTCTTCGTTGGCAATTTCTTGTTTCATTTTGTTTTTGCCTAGTCAGTCCATATAACATATATTATATGTTATTAGTCTTGTAGAGAAATAACGATAAAAAATATAGCGCACAGAAAACTTCTATATATAGAACATATAAGCCTACACATTGGTCGCTTAAACATAATGAATTGTAGCTTGCTATGTACTAAGTTAGATAAATGTTTGTGGCTTAGACCTTAGATGTTGTACTGGAGCTATTGGACCAAGGCACCAGGTAGCCTGCTAGGGTCTTGCATTACATGTTGTATTGGAGCTATTGGACCAAGGCACCAGCTAGCCTGCTAGGGTCTTGCATTACGTGTTGTACTGGAGCTATTGGACCAAGGCACCAGCTAGCCTGCTAGGGTCTTGCATTACATGTTGTACTGGAAGTGGTCAAACGCACCAGCTAGCATGCTAGGTTCTTGCATTACATGTTACATGTTGTATTGTACTAGTGGACAAAGGCACCAGCTAGCCTGCTAGGGTGTTAGGCTTAACTAGCATACTAGAGAATTAAAGCAAAGAGAAAACACTGCCACTTCTATGATCACAAGCCCACAACTAACAGTGCACTACAGCAATTACCTGATAGAGTACTCAGAGGATAAGAAGGCCACATGGCCCCTTGCTGTTGTTCAATGCCTGTCCATTCTGCCACTCATCCATTCTGCCACTCATAAGCACCTGTAGCCTGAATAAGCTGAATTCCCATCAGTGCAGGTTGGTTGCATTCTCACTAGCTCAACACAGCAACAATGATGTTTTGTTTCCTATCCTGGGGGCAAGTCACCTACTGACCTGAAGGAGAACCGTGCTGCAGAACAAAAAGATGTGGCTAAGGGAAAGACTGGATTTTGGAGGGATACAGCTCCATGAATCCCACAGAGAAAACAAGTGAGGAGGAATACTCTAGCCTTAACAATAGCTGCAGCACAATTAGTCGAGGTATTCATCAGTTGCTAGAGGATAACCGACTCGGACATAGACAATATCCATGTATAACATTGTATATAACATTGTATACTTACGACCCCTTACCTAACGCATGCGCACGCACCATGCACGGCATAAGTTGCCTACATTGTTAATGTTTGTATGATGTTTATATCCTCTGCCATCCTCTTGACAAATGCGTGAGCGCTATTCTCTATGTAGGCAACTTATCTTTTCATAGCCTCTGTTAGAGTAGCAGAGCAAGTTGGAGACACCAGAGCATTCGTTTCGCCATCCTCTCCATTTAACGCCCACCCGCCTTATGGCGGTCCGATGTCCTATCGTGGGCTGTGACTTTGCAACAGCGGCTGACATGCCACCAGTGGTGGCCGCAGCAGTGTTGACCACCCATGCCTCTGTGCACACGAATGCACCAAGGGCCAAACCTGCCCCAGTCCGACGACCAGAGATCGCACCAGGGGGGACCACAGAAGGATGGTCCTACTTCGTCACGCGCTGGAAGGCCTACTCCCAGGCAGTCCATCTGGCTGGACGGGACATCAGTGTTCAACTCCTTGAATGCTGCGAGCAGAAACTAAGGAGGGATGTGACCCGCAATGCAGTTGGTCCCGTACCCATTGAGGACATGGAAGAGGGCGATCTCCTGAGGGCAATCCGAGAGCTCGCTGTGAGGGAGGAGAACCCCAAAGTCGCCAGGGTGGCCCTCTCTCGGATGATGCAAGACCGTGGAGAGACCGTGAGATCTTTTGCAGCCCGCCTTCGGGGACAGGCGGAGGTATGCAGGTTCACAAAAAAGTGCACCAACTGTGAAGCCATCTCCAACCAAGGGGAGGAACGGGTTGCCGACCAGATTTGTGTCGGGTTAGCAGATGCTGAGATCCAGGAGGACCTCCTCAAAGATCCCAATCAAAACATGACTGTAGAAGAGGCCATCCGGTTCGTTGAGGTCAGGACAGCCGGGAAGAGGTCGGCAGTGACGATGACCACTCCCACTGCAACCCACGGGATTGAAGACCAGGGAGATGGGGGTGAGGCTCTAGTGAGTAGATACAGGCACACACTAAGGCGCCCCACCCCCCATATGACCCCTCCCACACCCAAGCCCAACAACATGAGACCCCGAGCCACCCCACCACCACACCCAACCCAGCCCAGAGGGAGCCACCCCAACCAGCGTTCACCGCAGACCATGGGCCAGAGCACAAACCCCCCACCCAGACCCAACCAGCCCAACAAGGCAGTCTGCCTCTACTGTGGCCTCACAGGCCACGGTGAACAGGAGAGAACGGCTATCCGCCGCCTCCAATGCCCGGCATTCGGGACCACATGCACATCGTGCTCGAAGACGAACCACTATCCCAGCATGTGCTGGCAGACCCTCGAATTCGAGAATGCAGTCTCAGAACGCATTGACACAATGGCTGAAGGAGCTCTCCCCCATCAAGCCTGGGACTCATCCTCCCAGACTTGGCACCAGAGACGCTCTCCCCCCCAACCTAACATAGAAGTCCTCGTGTCCACATGTGCCGAGGACTTCAGGACCCACGGCCACACCTTGAGACATGAGACCCACCAAGTCGCCACCACGGCACTAGCGGACACCGGCTGTCAAAGCTGCCTGGCTGGACCCCAACTGATGGCATCCCTACGACTCAAAGAGCAGGATCTCATCCCGGCGTGCCTCATAATGCACTCGGCAAGCGGAACAAACCTCCCCATCATCGGAGCCGCCCTTATACGCATCTGTGTGAAGGCATCAGGCCACTCTACCCGACAGATGGTATATATCAGCAACATCGCCACCAAGCTCTACCTAAGCATGACGACTTGCATGGACCTCGGGCTCATATCCAGCGGATTCCCACTATCCACACCCATGGGCACACACCCTGGCCTCCCAACACACGGTCACCCCGCACGTACCAACACCGCATGCCTACATGCCATTGACCGACCCTTCAAGAGGGCAAAGGGAGATGATCCAATAACTACCACCATGCCCCAAGATAGGCGATCGGGGGGAGGAGAACCCCAAACAGGCATGCGCAGCACCACGGGCACCCACAACGAGCACCCAAGAACCTGCTCATGCCCACCCAGATCCCAACCACCACCCAGACCAACCACACTCCCCTACCCAGCCACAGAGGCGAACAGGGAGAAGCTCGAGAAACACCTGCTGGACCTCTATGCCAGTAGCGCTTTCAATGTCTGCGAACAGCAGACGCTACCCATGATGTCTGGACCACCACTCTCCCTCAAGATCGACCCGTCAGCCAGCCCAAAGCCGTGCCACACACCCATAGATATCCCTGTGCACTGGCAAGAGGAGGTGAAGGCTGGCCTCGATCGCGATGTGAGACTCGGCGTGCTGGAGAAGGTTCCCCTGGGTACGCCCGTCACTTGGTGCCACCGCATGGTGATATGCACAAAGAAAAACGGTTCACTTAGACGGACCATCGACTTTCAGGCCCTGAACCAGCACGCCACCCGGGAGACACACCACTGTGCATCCCCCTTCCACCAGACACGAGCCGTCCCGGCCAATACAAAGAAGACGATATTTGATGCATGGAACGGATACCACTCCGTTGCCCTTGATAAACGTGACCGGCACTTCACCACATTCATTACCCCTTGGGGCAGGTATCGTTACTGCTCGGCCCCACAGGGGTACATTGCATCTGGGGACGCCTACACCGCACGATATGATGCCCTCGTCGCCCACTTACAGCACAAGACGAAGTGCATAGACGACGCCCTCCTCTGGTCAACTACTATCGAGGAGGCATTCCACCGGGCGGCTGAATGGCTCGAAATCTGTGCGGTGAATGGAATTACCCTGAACCCCCGCAAATTTCACTTTGCAAAGGACGAGGTGGAATTCGCGGGCTTCACCATCACCAAGAAAGAAGTCAAGCCAGCCACCAAGTACCTTGAGGCAATCACAGATTTCCCAACACCAACCAACATCACAGACGTACGTGCCTGGTTCGGCCTAGTCAACCAGGTCGCGTACACCTTCTCGATGGCAGCAATCATGAGCCCCTTTAGGAGCCTGCTGAAACCATCTGTTACATTTATGTGGACCGAACCCCTCGACCAGGCATTCAAAGCCTCGAAGCTGGAGATCTGTGAGCGGATCAGAGAGGGGGTAACCATCTTCAACAAAGACCGCCCGACCTGCCTGGCAACAGACTGGTCCAAGGACGGGATCGGGTACTGGCTGTTCCAGAAACACTGCCAGTGCCCATCCTTGGAAGTACTCTGTTGCCAGGAGGGCTGGAAGGTCACACTAGTGGGCTCCAGATTCACCCACCCGGCCGAGTCTCGGTATGCTCCGGTGGAAGGGGAGGCCCTGGCTGTCGCCGACGCCCTGGACAAGACGCGTCACTTTGTATTGGGCTGTAAAAACCTGAGCATCGCGGTCGACCACAAGCCCCTTCTTAAACTCTTCGGGGACCGCTGCCTGGAGGACATAGCAAACCCCCGTCTTCGCAATCTGAAAGAGAAGACGCTGCGGTACCGCTTCCGGATGGTGTACATCCCTGGTGTGAGGAACCTCACCAGTGACGCACTCTCACGCCACCCATCCGGGACCAAGCAGCCAACCCGAATGCAGCTACAGGACGACTCACACCTGACTAACCCGTCCTGCTCCCCTATCGGGAAGTCCATCTCTGCCACCATCTCCACCACCTACCCCACCGACCAGGATGACATGGGCCTAACTACCGCCATGTGCGCTGCAGTGTCCCATATTCCAATATCCTGGGAATCACTGCAGAGCGCAACTGCGACGGATCAGCAACTCCAAGACCTGATGTGGATCATAGAGGAAGGCACTCCCCTCGAGAAATCAATGATGCCACCAGAAATCAGGGACTACCACCCACAGATGGGAGACATGACCGTCATTGACGGAGTCATTTGCTTAGGCACAAGGATTGTGGTCCCAACATCCCTACGACAACCCTGCCTCGATGCCCTACACGCAGCCCATCAGGGTACCAGCGGCATGACGGCCCGGGCCAAGACATCAATCTTCTGGCCTCACATTAATGCTGACATCGCCAAAACCCGCAATCAATGCCCAATTTGCAATGGCAACGCGCCCTCCCAAGCGGCCATGCCATCTATCACGCCAATCGACCCGGAGTATCCCTTCCAACACATTTGCGCCGACTTCTTCCACCACGAAGGATCGGCGTACTTGGTGTTGGTCGACCGATACTCTGGATGGCCAATCGTGACACCAGCACATAATGGAGCCACTGGATTAACCCGCATCCTGAGAGAGACCTTCTCCACCTTTGGGATCCCGGACACCCTAACCACAGACAGAGGCCCGGAGTTCACCGCCCATTCCACACGGGAGTTCCTGCAGACATGGGGCGTCCACCACCGTGTTTCATCCGCCTATAACCCACACAGTAACTGCAGAGCCGAGGTGGCCGTCAAGACGGTCAAACGAATAATAGCCGGCAACACTGGAGCTGGAGGCAGCCTCGACAACGCGTTCCACCGAGCCCTCCTGCAGTACAGAAACGGCCCGAGCCAGGACACCGGGATATCCCCTGCAGTATGCCTCTTCGGTCGCGCCACAAGGGATTTGCTCCCAGGGATCCCTCAGCGATTCCGACCCCACCAGGAGTGGGACATCAGAACGGATCAGAGAGAGAGAGCCCTCTCGAAACGGCGCATTGATGGCCGCGCCCGATGGGACGAGCATTCACAAGGACTCAGCCCATTGAAGTGTGGTGACACAGTACTGGTGCAGAACCAGACCGGCCGCCACCCCACCAAATGGGACAAGAGCGGCACTGTGGTGGAGGTACTTCAGTTCCACCAGTACGCAGTGCGTACTGATGGATCAGGCCGCCTCACTACGCGGAATAGGAGGTACCTTCGGAAGTACACCCCCCTACATTACAAGGATGCCCACCCAGCTCAACGGCCACTTCCCGACACCCACTACACCCCACCGGTGCAGACGCCCCATACCAGCCCTACCAACCAGACACCCCTGGCGCCAGTCCAACCACTCGCAATCGCCACACCGGCTCTTCCTCAACCTACGACCCCAACCCCGCCACCCACCACACCAGTTTCCCATCCAACTACGCCGACGACCGTGACACCCAGGCTACCAGTGCTGGCCACCCCGGCGACCCAGACGACGCCCGACCAGTCACTGACACGCTCCTATGCCTCCGTGGCCAAGACCCCCCATCGTCCACAGTTACTGCGGGGTAAACCAACCGCTGGCAACACCCTTAACCGCATGCCACCACCACCTGTCATACTTCGTCGAAGCAAGAGGGGCCCAAAGCCCGTTGACAGGTACGGCCATTGAACTCGTCGATTCATCATCAGTAGCCCTACAGCCTACTTGGGGGAGGTAGAGGATAACCGACTCGGACATAGACAATATCCATGTATAACATTGTATATAACATTGTATACTTACGACCCCTTACCTAACGCATGCGCACGCACCATGCACGGCATAAGTTGCCTACATTGTTAATGTTTGTATGATGTTTATATCCTCTGCCATCCTCTTGACAAATGCGTGAGCGCTATTCTCTAGTTGCTACATCATAAGTTGGTCTAGATGTAGCTGGTTTATGCCATACCAACAACTTCAAGCAGGTCACACCTGATTAGCACTCTAGTGTCCTCCAAACTCTGACCTGCAACCTTCACATGCCAAGTTTATTTAATGCACACTTGCTTAATTAATTTATTGCTCTGACGGTTTGAGTGAATTCAGACCACCTCTGCAGGTGCATTGAATCTGATTCACATTGGGATGCACTTCCTCATTCTAATTCAGTATGCACACAGCAATACACAACACTGAATGGATAGTGAGACCTTTGTTACATTATTTTATTAGATATAGAATAATAATTGTAATAATGATGATGACCTGACAATGCTGTACTTCTGCTAATATCTACTACAAAGACTTCTTTTGCTTGTTTGTTTCTATTTGAACACATTAACTCTCTCTGTGTAATTATTGCAGCTGCCAATGTGCTTACATTTCCTGATGAAGTGTGTTCTGGGGACACAGCCACTGCCAGTTGTAGCAGAGAAGGTGATTCATTGATATGGGAATATGATGGTGGGCGTGTGGTGGACTTGAGTGACCTGGATACTATAGGTGCTACTACCACACATACATTGGATGGAGTTCCCTTCTCAGTGACTCTGATATCCCAAAGCAATACTCTAACCTCATCCAACATTAGCTTCACTGCCACTCCAGCCACAAATGGGAAGGTCTTGCGTTGTGCTGGGGTAACTGCTTCAACAGCAACCATACGTGTTGTATCAGATGGTGAGCCACTAACATGCACATATGCTCTGTGTGCTTCAGTAGTGTATTATTAGTTTATGGGAGGGGGTGGGGAGGATAGCATAATAATGTTAAATAGATATTTCTATGAGTTGCTCTGTGACTCTTTATTCTTTATTGCCATATCAGTTGCCGCAAGTCTATATTATGCTGAGGCATGATAGAGTGGGCCATACTTAGTGTTTGAGTCTCTATGCTACACACAGCACTATCCCACCCACAAGGCTATCCTGCCACCTTGTGCACAATATAGTGTGTTCTATATCCTAAGCTCAGCACAACCTATAATATTAACAATATGTACCCAAGTGTAAATATTTGCACCTTTAAAAGGTCTTAAAAAATGTGGAAACAGGAGGGTTTTTTAAAGTTTGATGGGAGCAGATGTAGACATCTAAACTTCATGTACCATCCTAGTTGCAATAATTGCATGTGTGCATATATACTGGGCACTTGCTTCATGTACCATCCTAGTTACAATAATTGCATGTGTGCATATATACTGGGCACTTGCTACATGTACCATCCTAGTTGCAATAATTGCACGTGTGCATATATACTGGGCACTTGCTTCATGTACCATCCTAGTTACAATAATTGCACGTGTGCATATATACTGGGCACTTGCTTCATGTACCATCCTAGTTGCAATAATTGCACGTGTGCATATATACTGGGCACTTGCTTCATGTACCATCCTAGTTACAATAATTGCACGTGTGCATATATACTGGGCACTTGCTTCATGTACCATCCTAGTTGCAATAATTGCACGTGTGCATATATACTGGGCACTTGCTTCATGTACCATCCTAGTTACAATAATTGCACGTGTGCATATATACTGGGCACTTGCTTCATGTACCATCCTAGTTGCAATAATTGCATGTGTGCATATATACTGGGCACTTGCTTCATGTACCATCCTAGTTGCAATAATTGCATGTGTGCATATATACTGGGCACTTGCTTCATGTACCATCCTAGTTACAATAATTGCATGTGTGCATATATACTGGGTACTTGCTTCATGTACCATCCTAGTTGCAATAATTGCATGTGCGCATATATACTGGCACTTGCTACATGCACTATCCAAGTGCAATAATTACATGTGTGCATATATACTGGGCACTTGCTTCATGTACCATCCTAGTTGCAATAATTGTATATACTGGGCACTTGCTTCATGTACCATCCTAGTTGCAATAATTGCATGTGTGCATATATACTGGGCACTTGCTTCATGTACCATCCTAGTTACAATAATTGCATGTGTGCATATATACTGGGTACTTGCTTCATGTACCATCCTAGTTGCAATAATTGCATGTGCGCATATATACTGGCACTTGCTACATGCACTATCCAAGTGCAATAATTACATGTGTGCATATATACTGGGCACTTGCTTCATGTACCATCCTAGTTGCAATAATTGTATATACTGGGCACTTGCTTCATGTACCATCCTAGTTGCAATAATTGCACGTGTGCATATATACTGGGCACTTGCTTCATGTACCATCCTAGTTACAATAATTGCACGTGTGCATATATACTGGGCACTTCCTTCATGTACCATCCTAGTTACAATAATTGCATGTGTGCATATATACTGGGCACTTGCTTCATGTACCATCCTAGTTGCAATAATTGCATGTGTGCATATATACTGGGCACTTGCTTCATGTACCATCCTAGTTACAATAATTGCATGTGTGCATATATACTGGGTACTTGCTTCATGTACCATCCTAGTTGCAATAATTGCATGTGCGCATATATACTGGCACTTGCTACATGCACTATCCAAGTGCAATAATTACATGTGTGCATATATACTGGGCACTTGCTTCATGTACCATCCTAGTTGCAATAATTGTATATACTGGGCACTTGCTTCATGTACCATCCTAGTTGCAATAATTGCACGTGTGCATATATACTGGGCACTTGCTTCATGTACCATCCTAGTTACAATAATTGCATGTGTGCATATATACTGGGTACTTGCTTCATGTACCATCCTAGTTGCAATAATTGCATGTGCGCATATATACTGCACTTGCTACATGCACTATCCAAGTGCAATAATTACATGTGTGCATATATACTGGGCACTTGCTTCATGTACCATCCTAGTTGCAATAATTGTATATACTGGGCACTTGCTTCATGTACCATCCTAGTTGCAATAATTGCACGTGTGCATATATACTGGGCACTTGCTTCATGTACCATCCTAGTTACAATAATTGCATGTGTGCATATATACTGGGTACTTGCTTCATGTACCATCCTAGTTGCAATAATTGCATGTGCGCATATATACTGGCACTTGCTACATGCACTATCCAAGTGCAATAATTACATGTGTGCATATATACTGGGCACTTGCTTCATGTACCATCCTAGTTGCAATAATTGTATATACTGGGCACTTGCTTCATGTACCATCCTAGTTGCAATAATTGCATGTGTGCATATATACTGGGCACTTGCTTCATGTACCATCCTAGTTGCAATAATTGCACGTGTGCATATATACTAGGCACTTGCTTCATGCACCATCCTAGTTGCAATAATTGCATGTGTGCTTATATACTGGGCACTTGCTTCATGTACCATCCTAGTTGCAATAATTGCACGTGTTCATATATACTGGGCACTTGCTTCATGTATCATCCTAGTTGCAATAATTGCATGTGTGCATATATACTGAGCACTTGCTTCATGTGTACCATCCTAGTTGCAATAATTAAATGTGTGCATATATACTGTACTGGGCACTTGCTTCATGATCCTAGTTGCAATAATTGCACGTGTGCATATATACTGGGCACTTGCTTCATGTACCATCCTAGTTGCAATAATTGCACGTGTTCATATATACTGGACACTTGCTTCAATTACCATCGTAGTTGCAATAATTGCATGTGTGCATATATACTGGGCACTTGCTTCTTGTACCATCCTAGTTGCAATAATTGCATGTGTGCATATTACTGGACACTTGCAGACTTACCAACTGTCCCAGATTTCCCGGGATTCTCCCGGAATTCTGGAACTTGTCCTGGAGTCCCGGTGCGACTGCTTCATTTCCTGCGCAATCGCAATCCTGCAGTCCACTTAATCTGTACTGACTGCACAACTGCATTACCGCTGCGTAACTGCTGCTATGCTTAAACCACAAGTAGGAAAGGGTTAGCTACATGAGACTAACAAAATCAATTTCATTTAATAAATTTTCCCAAAAATAATTTTGAAAAAAACTACAAATCACAAACAGCTGAGTTTTAACTATTAGCAGTGAGTCGGAGCATCGAGTCCGAGGTGGAGTCAGACAATGAAGCAGCCTTTACTTGCATTGCCAGTACTTCTAGTCGTGAAGCTGGCAGTGACCTCTCCACTGCTAAGAGGAGAAAGAGAGCAAGTAAATGGCAGGAAGACTGGAAGCGCTACAATATGAAGGAGAGTAAGAGGGGTGCACCATTTGTTCGTTGCAATATATGTTGCACTGATTTTTCTGTTGCCTCTGGTGGTCTACATGAAGTAAAACGACACATGGAGACAAAGAGGCACTGTGCGTTGGCAAAACAGAGTGTAGGTCAATCAAAAATTACTGCTGCTATCTTTAGAAAGGACAGACAAGAAGCTGATCAGGTTACAGCTGCAGAAATTTATTTTTCTACATTTATTGCTGAACATAATGTACCTTTTTTAGCTGCTGATCACTTCAACAAACTCTGTATCCAGACAGAAAAATCGCTCAGCAATTTGCATCTGGTAGGACAAAAACTACAGCCATAGTGAAATTTGCACTAGCTCCAATGCTTAATGATGAAGTCATTCAATCTTGTTGTTCTTCTCCTTTCACCCTTTTGTGTGATGGTGGTAATGATCAAACAGATAGGAAGTTTTTGGAATGATGGTACGGTATTGGGATAAGGGGGCACAAAAGCCAGTTAGTCATTTTCTGTGTATGCCAGTGTGTAGAGTCACTCTTTACTGCAATAGAGAAGGAGTTTGAGTTTCGTGGTATCCCTTGGAGCAACATGATCGGTTATGCATCAGATACTGCAAGTGTTATGGTGGGTAAGGGTAACTCTGTTTTGAGTCGACTTCTTGGGAAACAACCTAAGTTGTTTAGCCTTGGCTGTCTTTGCCACTTAAGTGCACTTTGTGCTGCTGCTTCTCTTAAAAAGCTTCCAATCTCTCTTGATGATATTCTGATTGATATATTTTATCATTTTAAACATTCTTCCAAGAGGTATCATGAGTTCAACGAAAATCAAACTGAGTTTAGCATCACTTCACATCCTAAAACATTGTTCAACCCGCTGGCTTAGTTTAGAACGCTGCCTCAAGAGATTGATTGAGCAGTGGCCAGCTCTTTATTGTTATTTTGACAGGATAGCTGAATCTGAGCCTTCCAATGGGTGTGTACAGAGAGTGGCCAAGCATCTTAAAGACCCACTAGTGAAGCTGTTTTGCAATTTTGTTTGTTATGCCCTTAACCCTTCCACCGCTGGATTTACACAGCACTTTAAAAAAATAGTGACGTTATTTTACATAATATTTTATATTCAACCGGGAGTGCACAAATGTCCCTAGCAACCATGGTTGATGTTATAGCATTGGTGTTGACAAATATTGTGGTCAAATGTAGCAACTGACCACATACGATGAATATCATTATAACATTTGATTGTTTGTTTTGATTGTATTTTTAGGCAGAATATAGACAGATAACTGGAGATTACATCATGATGTAAATATAATAAAATGACAGTGTCACATTTTAATAGGGCAGATAATTAGAAACCATAGCGAACTAACTACCTATTAGCTTTATATTATTATAGCTTATATAGATGGATAGCTAGTACCCGCGAAGTACCCAGGTAAATGCTATTTTTTATACAAGTCAGAAAAAAAGCAGTAATGCTCTTACATGTATGGCTATTTATTTTCCTGGGACTACTTGTTCCTGTTCTTCACCATCGTCAGTCTCAAGACCTGGATCCCTACGCAAATCAGCGCTACGATCTCTGTACTGGCTAAAAAAACAGGTTCTGATTCTACGATGTCAGTCAGAGTTGCTAGCTCTTCAGGATCTCTAGTCTGTTCTCCGTGGTAGGCAAATATCCCTTCTCCTTCCTCATCACTGCTTTCAACCTCAGAGAGACCGAATTCGTAGTCATCCAGCATTGCCAAAACATCGTCCACATTTAGTCTAGAAGCCATTTTTTAAATCGATCAGCTGAGTTTGACGTCACGAATACCTTGGTTACCTAGGCACTATACCTCAGCTATTTTAATTCCAGCTCTAGCTAAGCAAGGGACATGCCCAGGTATATTTAGCACATGCGTAGCTAAAACTAACGATTTTATATATTTGTTTTTGTCGCGGTCATTTACAACTCCGCCATATGGCGGATACGGCGGTGAGACGGTTAAGCCCTTGAGTATTTTCTCAACTGCCTTTCAAACTCATGCTCGTCGTATTGGTACTTTACAGGCTGATGTTCGTCGACTCTTGCACTCTTTCTGTAGTAATTTTATAGATCCAGATGTCCTCAATTCCACTGATGATATCACTTCTATTGATTTCACAGATAGAAATATCCAGCTTAGTAATGATGCTACCCATTTATTGTGGTGTGGTGATCTTGAAGAGTTGGTGGGAACTGCTCTTGAGAAACTTTTTTTTGAATGTGTGTGCACTTTCTATGAAACCATTGTTACAAAAATGTTAGCTAAATTTCCATTTAACGATTACTGTCTGCTTCAACTTGCTTTTCTTGATCCTAGAAATAGAGATAAGACCTCTTTAAATTGCATTGTTGAATTGGCAAAGCGCTTTACATCCTTCTCTCCTGATGAATTGGACACTTTGAGTATGGAATTTCGTGATTTTCGTGCTTCACCCTTGGACGAACTTCCCACATTTGATGCAAAAGAAGCTGGAGCAATAGATAACTTCTGGTCTGTGACGGCGAAAGTTCATTCAATTTTGGATTTGGAACTATTTCATTTTTGGGATCTTGTCCAGTTTTGCATAGATTTTGCTCGTACTTCCTCATTCCAATGCCGATCCAGAACGCCTGTTTAGCATGGTGAGAAAGATTGAGATGGAAGAACGACGGCAGTTGGATCCATCCACAGTGTGTGACCTGCTGAGTGTTAAAATAAATAATGATAAGCCATGCTATTCAAATGCACATCTAATTAATGACAGCATGCTAGCATTAGCAACCATGAAAAGCCTACAGACAACCTCATAACTACAAGCATAATCATATCATCATCTCTGTCAACCTCATAATCATGCATCTGAGACTCTGATTCATTGATTTCAATATTCATTATAATAATATTATTGAAGAACTACACTGTTAGGCGTGGGGGGGGGGGGGGGGGGGGTTGCAGAGGCGCATTAAGTAGCTCCTCTCTCCACAAGATTGATGTGGAGGGGGAGCTGAGTGTGTAGAAGGAACAACAATACCTTAAATTTTTGAGACCCACGGCCACTTTTACCTGGCCATGTTGTGTCCTGCAAAAAATTAGCAAGATCCTGCAAAATGCTAGATTTTGTCCTGCCAATGAGTGTTCACAGGTTGGTAAGTCTGCAGATGATTTGTGCCCTCCCTGCAAATATGCACGACAGGTATGGTTTTTGTTCTGGTCTGTTTGCCTCTGTGGGTATTTACAAAATAACTCAAAATGGCGTGGATCTCTACCAAACATGGTAGGCAGCTTATGCATCGAGGAACAAATGATTATATTTTGAAAGGTTAAAGGTTAGGCCAACAAGTTATGTGAAAATATTTTAATTTAACTTATCTTTCTAAAGTTTGTTGGTGGCAAGTTGAAACAAAATTCATTAATTTTAGAGCAAGTTCTGTAGCCTTTTTTTGGTTTTTCTCCATTTCTCCTGGTGTTTATTTAAGTGAAGTTGTTGTTGCTACTAGCAACAGCTTTGCTAGTGGTGGAGAAGTAAAAGGTTAAGATCTGATCTAACACAGCAGCACTCCATTTGTTTTATTGACCAAGATATTACTACAATATGCTTTAGAAAAAATCATGCCCCCCCCCACACACACACTCCTCTCACACACCTTTTTAATGGTGTCATTTGTTTTCAAGTTTTGTCAGTTTAATTACCAGGAGTCCCGGGTGTTCCGCGGGGAGGGGAGGGGAAAGAGATGCACGTGTTGTATTGCTTACATTTGCATCCTCCAGTCCAACTTATGGCATTTTTGGGGGGAGAGTGACCCACATTTATTTTGTTGTTGTTGTGGTTACCACTTTATAACTCCATAGATTCTTTAAACTTGATATATAGTTCAAAAGATAGGTCTCTCTTTGTGTTCTCTGTTGATACTAAAATATTTTTCATAAGTATAATTATAGCCAAGTTACGGGAGCTACAAGTGGAGGGAACCTCAAAAACCTGATTGCCCGCATAAATATTTCCAGATTGCCAAATGCTAATGAGTACCAGTGGCTACTACTCTATTCAATGAGTGTTTTCATTAGGCGTTAAAATGTAAGTATGTGGTCAAGCGCGTGGGTGGAGCGCGTGGGTGGGAAATGAATTTCGTTAATAATCCATAAAACTCATTTTCTACCCGCGCGCTTCACTGCGTACATATGTTTTATGTAGAAGGGAATATAATCAACACACTATAGGCTATAATTTTCTTATATCAATCGAGGTAAGAAATTTGTAGATTTGGCAATATTAACTTATGACCTACAATGGGTGCTTCCTCAATATTAATGCCATTGACAGATCTAGAGGTGCTCAATGGCCCACCCCCCTTCCCAGCTTGCATTCAGTTCTTTGCTATGGACTAAACCAGCACAGTGTTTAACCGATTAAACGCCGTAAGCGCCATATGGCGCGAGACCTTACATCCTTCGCCACACAAAAATATATAAAATGAACCGTTACGAGCTAACAGTCCCGGTTGGGTTCTGCACATGCCTAGTAGACTAGAGAACGTCACAAAAATGATTATTTCCGGTTGATGCATCGTGCAACAAAAATCCTGCGGTTGAACGCCATTTTTGTTGGTCGAGCTTTTTTTTTAAACTGCTCAAAGATGCTCTCCTGTGAGGACGTTATTTCTCAACTTTTAGCCAACGATTCTGGCGATTCTGGGTCAGATTCATTTGGGGAAGAAGGTGAAGACATCTATGCATACCGAGGAAACACTCTGGATCCAGTTGCTCTAAGAGAAGAGGCGCGCTTGGATGGACTTCTCGATTGTAAGTTTCTTCTAACCTTAGCGCTTCATAGCCTTTGTTTACCATAGTCAACTGAGAGTGTACTATTGCCAAATACTAGCTTATTCTGTTGGTATTCCAAATTCAGACAGGATAGTTATAGAAAAAAAGTTATAGCTAAGAGTGTAGGTTGGAGTTGTTGATTTTCATTTGAATTTTCAAATGTTGACCACAAACTTGATATATATATATCTCTTGTTTTTCCCACCCTCCCCACTACTTTTCCTACAGCATCAGATGATGAGAGTGGAGATGAGGCATCTATGACTCCTTTTGTTACATTGGGGGATGAGGAAGCCTTGCCTGAAGTCTCTACAGGGCGTGGGAACACGACTGGTGCTGGAGTTGTGCGAGGGAGAGTGAGTACTGGCCGAGGGAGAGGCGGGCGAGGGAGTACTGGCCAAGGGGGAAGCAGCTCAAGTGGTAGTGGAGTCGTAAGTGTTGCTAGTGGTCCTCCAAAAGGTACTGGTAGTAGGCGGGCCAGAGGTTATAGGCGTGTGCGAGCATCTGCCACTGGTTCTGTCCGAGCATCTGGCACTGGTTCTGTCCGAGCATCTGGCACTGGTTCTGCCCAAGCATCTGGCACTGGTTCTAGGCTAACTGAGGTCACAGGTAAGTGGGAAATAAAGGAGCCAACTCCTTTGAAATTGGACTATACAGCAACAGCTGGTCCAACTTCTTCATTGCTTGGTGCATCAAGTACATTATTAGATGCATTTTACCTTTTTTTTACTCTTGAAGTGTGGGAACTCCTAGTAGCAGAGACGAACAGTTACGTTTCTAGGATGGCTAGTCTCTCCAGGCCATGGGTAGATACTAATATAGAGGAAATGAAAGCTTTTGTAGGAATGTTGATAATAATGGGAGTTTCCACACTTCCATACTTAGAATTGTACTGGTCCACTAATCACTCGGATTTGTCTGGATCTTTGGTTCGTAAAGTAATGCCTAGGACTCGGTTTTTGGAGCTAATGCGTTATGTACATGTAAATTCTATTGATGGTTTGTTGGTTACAAATTTGATGGAAGCTTGTTTATTGAATTCATTTATTTTGTTTTCTTCTGTCCGAGCTCCAATATCAGTAAGGAAGGGTAATTATCTAGAAGCTAGGATTGTTCTAGCTAAATCTTTGATTGGTTCTTTCTCTTCTCGGCAGCATGCAGGTCAACGTTGTAGTCAGGCAAATAGTCAGCTAGATCGCCTCAATTTAAAACTAGGTCATTTCCCACAGTGCTGTGCAAAGAAGCGCTGTGTAGTTTGCATTAGTAAAGGTTACAGGCATGAGGCAAGGTCCCAGTGTTGTTTTTGTAAGGTTCCTTTGTGTGGTGGATCAACAGGCCGTGACTGTTTTCGTAATACCATACCTTGGTGGACTATCAGTAATGTTTATGCACCCCCTGCTCCTTTCTGTGCTTCTCTCTTGTTCCCTGCTCCTTCATCTACTTCTCTCGTTCCCTGTCTCTTCGTCTACTTCTCTCGTCTCTCCAGTATTCAAGTGTTATTCTTATCCTGGTATCTCATGTTTGTGTAGAATAAAAACATGGTGAAATATCATGCCGGAGACCAAGCAAGCTATACCCAAGACTGAGCAAGTTCTACTCTACCCATGACAGCAAGACCGGAGCTCTACCCAAGACACTCCCTTACATAATTGTGTTTTATATTATGGTTTTATTCTAGTATGTGTTAGCATTTTCACTCTCTTATAATTTGTTTTTTGTATTATTATGTGTTAGCATTTTGATGGGGAAAACAACCCACTGGCTTTGCAGCTGGTAGAGGGTTTGTAAATAGATGCTCCATCTTGTGTTGGCATTATAATGTGTGTATAATAGTGTGAAAATATGAAAATATTCACCCCCAAGAAGATGACAAGGTTTTATAATGCTGGTTAGTTCTGCCCAGTTGGTAAGGAAGGCTTGATTTTTTTACAGGAAGTAGAGCTATCATGTGGCTGAATATGACCCATGTTTCATGGGTGGAGTCCCTGCAGAACGGAAGATATAAAAATAATAAGTAAAATACCTCGTTAATTCATGAATAATTTGCCCGCGGGTACTAGGAATACGGCGTGCAATCGGTTAACATCTTCCAGATATGTGTCAGAAAAAATCTCAAAAGTCTAATTTTAGAGGTGAGCATGCCCAACAGCACAGTGTTTTCCCCCTTCAAGATGATCACCTATGTAATGGTAAAGTTGGTGCGGTCAAGTGGTGAAATTAAAATTTAGTAAGATGCTAGTTGTAAGCGAGGCCACTATATGACCACCAAATATACTCTGTCAAAGATATCAGAGCTGATATTCTGCTTTATAAATGGAATTTGACCGAATAAAGATTGCAAATGAACTTTTCACCAATGATGATCGTCATACAGATTGACTTATATATTTATATGGCAGTAATGGTCAATGTGTCAATTTGGCGAAGAAAAGTTTCGTAAATCAGTGATGATAACCAAAAATGGGATTAGGTTCATTCCGCGTCAACTTGCCCCCAAAAAGTGGAATATTTAAACCCCCCTCAGATATTGCTCAAATTTGGTGTTTGGGATGATTTTCAAATATTAGCTCAATCAGATCACTGGTTTTCAAGAAATCGCCCATCCAATTTTGATAAATTTTACAAAAACGTAAACCCACCCACCTATTTTTAAATGTCTATAACTCTGCAACCGCTTGACCAATCTTGATGAAATTGATCTCTCTAGAAAGGAAATGTCCCTAAATCTACCATTATTTTTTATGTAGGATTAAGTTAAAATGTGATGACCTTTTGACCTTTAGTTTTGACCTTGAATTTGACTTTGTGGCTCTCTTGATATTGAAATGAAAATTAGTGAAATTTGTGCCACAACATGCTTTCTACACAATATATAAAAATCAGAGGTGTGAAAACAAATAAAAAATACCAACTCCATGTAAATTAACGTCTTATTTTATGTAGTTTTAATGTTTCACTTCTCACAAAGTTTTGATATTTTGGCTAATGCTATAGTCTCTGGATGAAGATGATCGAAGTGAGGGTGTTTCAACTAAACACAGTATGTTGTCTTATGCGATCCAACATTTGTCCGATTGTAATGGCCAACAAAACTGCTTAGCTGGAACATGTGGGATGAAGTGGATTTTGTAGTCACCAAATTCATTTGAGATTTCAAGATTATCGTAAAAGACAGCACACAAAGTTCTGTTCGTGGATTTGTAGAGGTGTTCGTACTGCTACTAGTTTGTCAGACTCCAAATCCACTCTATCATCATGAGCTGTCATCACGGAGACAAATTTTGGTTCATCAGATTGAGCACTCAAGTTGAACACCTTTAACTGTGAAGTCGAGATGGGGACAAATCGCTGCAGCTGCATAGTTCCCTTGATTGTCCTTGATGGACTCGATAGTTTGGAGTTCCGTTTTGCATTCTGTAATTTTCTCTGGTGCTACAATGAATCATTTGATCCCAGTGATATTTTCCATACAGAACTTCATACTGGCTTCTGACGTAAGAATCTGGTCATCGTATGGATGTTGGAGACTGGCCTTTGTCACAAGCCTTTTCACAGTGCCTCCAATCCCGTCACATGCACTTTTACAGGGTGAGTTCCATTCAGCAGCCTGATCAAAATCTTCTAGGTGGTGACACAGATTGATGAAGTTTTTTTTTGTCCAGCACATCCATCTGTGAAATAGTGAATTTTCTTCAGACCTGGAAACTCTGTTTTCAGATAGGCAATGACAACTCACAAGAACGCAAAACCGTAAATGTTGAATGTTCCCGTACAGTCACTTACAACACATACATTACGATGTTCTAGAGTCCCATCTTCAAGTCTGCGGTATGCCACAAATGGGTGGATGGTTGCTTGTTTGTTTGTATTTCATCCTGAGTGACATACGAAAAGTTCTCTGCAAAATCTCAAAATCTCCTTGTGATGAATTCCTCCATTGGCTTCATGGAGGACTTCAATGTTTTCATGTATGCACTTTGAGATTTAGCTCTAAAACTATGTCGGGTTAATTTGACCAACTGTGTTGCCAAGTTCTCAATGAATTCCAACTTAGGTTCAGTTACAGTCATCAATGTTGTATGATCTGTACTAATCCATTGTCGGTATGTGATGTGCTCTATGTCTCCTAGTAACATTACTTACTTCATTCAGGATAGCCTTCGTTTGTTAGTGTGGACCAGTAGATAACAACTGTAATGATCGAGATGTCATAATCTGATGATGCCTGTATTTTACTTCACATTTATCAAGATAATCAATCAGTCCTTGGCGACCAGGACACTCCTTACACCTACAATGCCCCATCATACACCTTTCACTTTCCATAGAACACATGCGCAGCTTCATCAAGTCATTTACATTTGACTTCAAAGATGCTTCAACCATCAATTTGGGAGTTTGATAGTATTTGCAGACATTCACAGAACGAGTGCCAGAGTCTCCAGCCAAAATACATCATTTTGGTCGAAGAACAAATAAAAATGAATAGCCAATTTTCTTTTCAAGGTGGCTTTCCTTCCAGGCAGCATGGAGCTCCTTCAAATTGGACAGAACCAGATGTTTCTGGTGTTGATCCTTCACACCATCTCTATTTGCATATAACATATTACAGTTTCCTTCATTCCAGGATACATGCAACTATTTTCATCACTTTCATAAAAGGCGACTATTCGGCTCTTCTGGTAGTGTCTTTCCCTTATTTTTATCACACTGTCTTTATTTTATGGCATGTTTTTTTTTATAAGATAGTTTGTTGGCCCAATTTCTTCCTTTGTCGTATTGGAAATGGTGAGAGTTAATATCTGGATACGTTCAGAATAGGACTTAGATTTTTGAAATTTATTTTTCAATTCTCGCACCATAGATTGATATAATTTCAATTTTTTCAAGTTAGTTTCTTCATCAGAGCTGCTAAGTTCAATTTCATAACTTAATTCAAATTTTCTTTTCGATGTTTTCTTTGCTGATTGAAGCTTTTGTTTACCTCTCATTTTTACTCGAAAATGGCAGTCCTCCTGTTTTGACTGGTGTTTCATTCAGATAAACCAATGCAGTATTGACATCTAAAGCTGAAGTTTCCTTTTCAGGAGAACTGATGCGCACATTCTTCATCATCTTCCATTACACCATCTTTCTCTGCATCTTCATCACCTAGAGTAAGCTTAATTACACATTCACAGCATAACTTTTCACCAGGAACTACCATGTTTGGAGGATTAACAAATTTAGCTAAGCTCACAATACGTAGAGATCTAGTCCTAGGGTTTGCAAGCAATTTTTTTTCACGATGCAGACAAATTATTTTTATATCAGTTTTATTAAGTCTGCTACAGCAATCTCATTTCCTCATGTTCCTACTAAGTCTGCTATGTAACACCAGCAATCTCATTTCCTCATGTTCCTACTAAGTCTGCTACGTAACACCAGCAATCTCATTTCCTCATGTTCCTACTAAGTCTGCTACGTAACACCAGCAATCTCATTCATCATGTTCCATTATAGTTCGAATTGAAGTTTACCTTGCATGGTGCAACTGATGACAGGGGTGCTAATCGTTAAAAACTACAGTTATTCCTGTAAAATAAATATGGACTAAACCAAATATCATAACTGTTCTGCTACCAAAATGATAGTGGCAGGTAAGGTACAGTACCAGTAATTTGGCAAAGAGGATCCTAATCACCAGAAAAACTATTTTTAAGAGGAGCACCCAATTTGAAGATCGGTACATTTTAATGATGAAACAAGCCATCTTTGTTTCAACTATATGCTAATATTGTGTAGAAACTACATGTAGTATATAGGATCCAGATAACACCACCATAGTCAAGAGGATTAATAATTAGCTACATTTTAGGCCTTCCCAAGCATTCTAGAAAAATAAATGTATAAATGTACTCACATTTTTTGGAAACTGTCTCAGAGTCTTGACAGATGAAATACTCTAGAATATTCCTCCTAAGAACTTGATGAACATGTTCTTGCTTACTGGTTCAGTTTACACATGGAGTATAATTATACTGACTAATTAAATTACAAAAGCCAAATAGGAGGAAGTAAGTATTTTTGATTTGCTTTCGAGACATCTCTGCTATTTACATAGTGTAGAAAACATGTCGGGCTACAAATTGGACTAATTTTCATTTCAATATCCGGAGAGCCACAAGGTCAAATTCAAGGTCAAACTATGGGTCAAAGGTCAAAAGGTCATCACATTTTAACTTATCCCTACAAAAAAAATATATAGCAGATTTGGAAACCCTGGGGCATGTAGGTCTGCAAGCCAAATTTCAGCTCATTTATGGATAAATACCATAAATGGGCAGGCCATATCTCGAAAGCCACAAGTCCGATTGAGCTTTCCCCAGCACAGACACTAAATTTGAGAAAAATCTGAGGGGGTAGTGTTAACATCATTGGGTGATTTGACATGGAATGACCCATGTGCTAGAACTGGCAAAAAGTTTAGGACGACATTTCTGAGATGGTATATAGTATATTCAATATCAACAGCCCAGATAGTTATTTTGAATACTATTACATATTTATTCATGTTACAATTATATATATGTAGCTACCGGACGCCATTCCTAAGACAAGCCAGAGAAGAGGGAAAAATAACATTTTGGAGAAGCAAGAGTCGGAAGAGGCTGGAAATGAGCAGGGCCTGACAGCGAAGTACACAACACACCAACTCAAGTCTTCCGGACAATGAGAGCGAGGGATATGGGCGGGGAGGAGCTTAGAAAGCCACCTCAGAGAAGTTGTTATTCTGCTTGCGTTATGTATGGATTAGTGTGTGCGATTCTTTAAATAATTATACAGATGATGTTGTTCTTCTGGTGGACTCATGCAGGCTGTGTCGAATGTGGTATTATACAGGCTTATGTGATAAGGTGGAAGATGACGTTTAATATTTACTATTTATTATTGTGCTGTCATTATTTGTTTATTGTCTCACAAGCCCTTACTGCTGTGTATGTATTCACTTTATTTAAATAATAAAGTTGGTTTTCACACACAACAAGAAGAGCAACGTCATGGTAAGAAGGAAGCAGGAGTGAATTGGAGGATTGGTGAGGAGATATTGGAAGAGGTCAAAGAATTCAAGTACCTGGCAGTGTGGTTTGATAGGAAGCTAAGGGGTGATGTTCAGTTAGAGGAGATGGCAAAGAAAGCAGAAAAGTGGGTTGGAAAGATGACATGGACGAATTGGCAGGTGGAAGTAGACTGAGGAAGAATAATGTAGTGTGGGAGCTTTTAGTGAGACCTAGTTTGGAGTATGCAGCCAAAGTGTGTTGGACAGGAGGACATAATGCTTACAAGAAGTTGGAGTCTGCACAGATGAGAGTGGGTAGGAGATTGTTGGGGGCAAGTAGTACAGTAGCAGGAGTGGCAGACGGGGAGATATGAAGCTAGAGGAGGGAAGAGATAAAAGTTGTGTTTGATAAGAGATTAGAGGTATTGGAACAGAGTAGATTGATGTAAATAAACTAAGTGAGGACGGATGGTGGGAAGAATATGAGATCTTGAGGAGAAAATATGAGCTGAACAACGAGGTTGGGTCGGTACGTAAGTGGAAGGGGAAAGTGAAGGTGAGAAATACACAGCACATTGTGACATTAAATGAATATTACTAATAATTATTAGTAATAAATATTAAGCAATGACTGGCGAGTGAAGATAAAAGTTAGAACATGTTGATGAACCAAGGGTCAGGGCAAACCAACTTCTTGTGAAAATGGAACAATTAATGATGATGATGATGACAATGATCCACAAGATGTTGATGGCCTGGCAAGGATGTTCAAATGATAATATGTAATATATATATATATATAACAGAAGTTTGAGTTCCAGGTATGTTCTTAAAATGAGGTTTAGGATTAGCGACTTTTCATCCAGCATTCATCTAATGGTGAAAAATGGGAAAGATGACACCAAGGGGAGGATGCAGTGCTTAGAAGGAAGTGACCAAGCATGCCAATTTTAATGTGCTCATCATCCCTAGGCATTCTTTGGAATGTACTTGCCTCAACCATTAATCTGTCATTTTCTTACTATTGCATCAAACATTGAATCAGAGCTTTCCTCTTGTCTAACTTCGATCACAATATCTCTTGCACTTTCCATTACATTTGTCCTTGTTCTGCCTGCTGTATACTGGTAGCTAGCTATCCATATTGAGAAGGTGATTTTAATGATATTATGTCAACTGAGAGTTCATTGTATTATAACTCTGTCATCCGTACAATGCTATCTCACCTGCCTATGTAGTATATATGAAGGCTTTGGGCAAGGTGGTTTTACAGGGCCCACCACCACTACCATCAGGAATCGATTTTTTGTGGAATTTAGGTTCGCCTCTGGGATGGGATTTGGGTCTGATCAGGGCATGTATGAGTACCTATTTCTGTATAGCCATAATAATTATTAATAGTAGCAGTTGAAATAGTAACAGTAGTATTATTTATAGGTAATAGTTATTTTTTATGCATTGCCATCCTTGTCTGAATGTATGGAATCTCCCTCCAGTCACATGGAGTATATAATATTATATATTTATATTCACCTGTGAAAAGTTTAATTTCTTGTCAAAAACTTCAGATCATCCACTTGGCCTTTTTTTGCGAATTATTCTCTTTTTATCTTGACTGCAAACCAGTTGCACACAGCTCCTCCAAAACTTGGTTAGCACAGACTGTCTGAGAGTAGAATGATAATGATCCGCAGTTGAATGCACAAGGTAAGTAGAGTACGAGGAGCCATAATAACTCACCCTTACTGAATATACATGTCCAGACCATTTTTCATGGAGGGTGGAATTTTGGTCCACTGGACCATTATTATGTCACAAGCCCTATAATTTAATATTGATACTGCAGAGCCTGCTAAGGCCACCACATATACTACATCAGAGTGTAAAATTATATAACAGTAACAACACTAATAAAAATCTATGTTGTCAACAGTATTTATAATATCCATAATGGTGGATAGCTAAGAGTGTCCGGCTGTTCAAGGATGGTATGGAACAAAGATCATTCATTCATCAGCTCGCCATACAACAGTTCCTTCTCCCAAATGGATACATAACACACTCACCCACCTCCTCCATCACTGCATCAATTACTCCTTCCACACCTTTCCCCAACAGCAATGCAACCTTTCCATCTTTGCCACTCTTCTATATTCATCCAGCCACTGTCCAATTCTGCACACTTCCTCCATCAATACCAACCAATCCTTCTTGAATTCCCGACACATCATCAAGAAATGTCTCCCTTCTCCATCATCACACATACCTCTCATCCCTAATTATTCTACATCTCTCTAATAACCCAGCTGACACAGTCCTCAGTCTAAATTGTAACCTCACGCCTTCCTGACCATCCATGAAACTCGCATACCACACATCATCAAGAAATGTCGAACATCTTCCCCTGCTCCACCATCACACACATATCTCATTCCTATTTATTCCACATCTCTCTAACAACCCAGCTGACAAAGTCCTCAGTCTAAATTGCAACCTCACACCTTCCTGACAATGCATGGAACTCACATACCTCTCCACCCCTGCACCATTCTTTGCCAATTTCTACTTCAGCATACTCTTGATATTTACATTAACAATACTACAAATGTTTACTAATCTATACCCCCTATTATGCTCACTATCCCAGTTATATATTCTCAAAATTGTTATAAAATATTGTAACATTAAAGATGTTTCCACATGGTCATGAAGACAATGTTCTTGCTGGCTAGTTGTTAAGAGTGAGAAAACTCTAAGCCAGATGAAGAAGGCTGCAGATGAAGAATCACCTTGTAATGAGTCATAATTATGTCAAGTTGATCTATGATAAGACTACATATCGCATCATTAGTTTATAATATATCCAACTACTCGCAATAATTATATGAAAAAATACCAAAGTTATGTTCAAAATTGGTTCCAATTATGCTGGCATTATGCCTGTCTGTTGGGGATCCCCAACCCATGGAGAACCCCAGACCACAACAGACTAACTGAACCATTTCCTAATTAGGGCATAACCTAGTAGCATGAGAAGTAACCACTAGAATGTATAATTAGCTAGATCACGTGAACTGTACATATATCATATATTACCAAATAAGGTCCTGGCTGGGACTCAGGTGGTAGCCTATTTAAGGGAGTTGCCAGTTGGTATATTTATATACCAAATTGGGTCAATTTGGTATATTTCAGAAGGGCTTGGTATATATTTTTGGGGCTTGGTATATTTTAGGCATTTGGTATATATTTGGTATTTTTCAACTTGCCTCACAAGCATACCTATAATTCTCGCTCTGCGAGACCCTTTACCTCATGAGGTGAAGTCGAAGTGTCTGGCACTCGAGACAACTTCAAGCAGAACAGTGAATCTAACTTTGTGGTTCCCTAAGAAGAAACCATGAGCTCCAAATCCAAGTGGAAAACCTACTACGAAGGTTCAAGAAAGTACCTGACTGTTTGGGAAAGGGACTTTCCTTGGGTGTCCAAAGCTTCAGATGGCTCTGACAATGCATACTGCAAGATGTGTCACAAACTTGTCAGTCCAAGGAAAGCAGCTCTTGCCCAACATGCAGCCACCCAGGAGCACAGGAACCGAGTTCAGGCAGCTGGATCAACCTCAAAAATGGCATTATATACATCAAAGGCAACTAAGGCCTCTACAGATCTGAAGCGGATTGAATTGGAACTTGCAGCTGCAGTTTGTTGTCATTGTTCCATTAACATTATTGACCATCTCAGTGAATTGATCAAGAAAAATGCCAAAGGAAATGTCATGGAAAATATTAAGCTTCATCGGACCAAATGTTCAAAGCTAATCTTAAATGTGATAGCACCTGCCCTCAAAGAGCGCTTGATACAGGACGTGCAAGGCAAGAACTTTTCTGTCTTAATAGATGAAGCAACCGACATTTCAATTGCTAAAAACATGTGCATTTGCATCAGGTACTTTTCTAGCACAACTGAAGAGATAGAAACGGCCTTTGTGGGCCTGATTTCAGTTGTCGAGGCCACTGGAGAAGTCTTGTTTCAGGCACTAAAAAACTGTCTGACAGGGATTGGATTATCTCTGACAAAGTGCATTGGCTTTGGAAGTGATGGAGCAGCCAATATGATTGGGGGGAAAAACTCTGTCTGGTCAAGAATCCATGCAGAGTCGCCACACTGTGTTCAATTCCGATGCATATGTCATTCACTGGCCTTATGTGTCCAGAAGAGTTTCGAGAAGTTGCCATCTCATCTTGGCTATCTCCTGGCAGAAATACCAACCTGGTTTTCTAAGAGCACCTTACGCCGCGAAGAGTACAAGAGACTCTTCCAAGAACTGAACAGTCAGGATGAGCAAAGGCGTCAAACTGGGTTACCCTTTCAAAGGATGTCAGCCACCCGATGGTTGGTGAGAGGTAGAGTGCTTGCTAACATTCTTGCTAACTGGGAAGAGTTGAAGGTTTACTTCTTGAGTGCATCACAGTCAGGAACACAAGAAGTCAGATACAAAGGAAGGCAGATCTTGGACATGTTGCGAGATGATGTCAACTTTCTCTTCTTCGTATTCTTGGTGCCAGTGGTGCAGGAGTTTGAGAAAGTCAATGCTTTATTTCAGTCAACTAATGCAGATCCCGAGAAGATGGTTAAGGAACTTGACTTGCACCATCGGTCACTGAAGAAGAGACTTTACGACATTCGTGGAAATGAGTTGGCTCTATCCTTGGTGGATTTTGGAGCATCCTTGCACAGTGAATTGCTACGCTGTGTGAGAGAAAATAAAGAGAGACAAGACTTTGAAGTTGCAGTGTCAAATATGAAGCTACGATGTCAAGATTTCCTCAAGGATTTGCTAACTCAGCTTGAACAAAGGCTTCCAGCAAGCACTGCCATTTTCCGAGGACTCAGTTATTTGTCTCCCAGTGTAGTTCTCTCACAAACAGCAAGGATTCCATTGTCTCAACTTCCGCTTCAACATTTGCTGACAGCAAATGTCAACCAAATTGAATCTCAATATCGAAAAGTAGTTTTGCAGATATGGAGAGAAGAACCAGTCTTTGAAGGAACATTGCCAACTGATAGTGTCAAATTTTGGGCTGGAATTCTGAGGTACAAAAATGGTCTTGATGAATATGCTTACAAGGAACTTGCGATGTATGCTTTGACTTGCCTATGCTCCCCTGTTAGCAATGCTATTGTTGAAAGAATGTTTTCTCATGTAACTTGCATCAAGACCAAGTACAGAAACAAGCTAAGTTTAAAAATGTTGGATGCTCTGATTCGGATTCGTACACACCTAATCATGCATAAAATGTGCTGCAAAGACTTTGTTGTTACTGAGAATATGTTGCAGAAGTTTAACACTGCAGAGATGTACTGTGACAGCAATGACCAAGCTGATGACCTCCCGTTTGAAGATTTTGAATAAGTGAGAGACAATTATTCACATAACTCCCATCACATTCACACATACATGTAGCCACCAAGTTAATGCATTGCTTATGTTGCTTCTGCATGAGGTAAGAAAGTTCATCTTGATCGATAAATGTGAATTGGTATATATTTGGTATATACATGGGGCAAAATTGGTATATTTCTCCTGCGTTTGGTACAATTTTTTAGGCAGTTTGGTATATAGTGCCAACAGAAACCTGGCAACACTGGGAGCCACCCTAGAGGCCCAGACAGAACCAACTGAGTTGTATTCTGAATTAAGCATCTTCTATGATCTTTTCCTCTACCTCATCCATTCATCCCGCAACTTCCCCAAATCCCTAACACTGGTGGCAGCTACCAGAGACGACTCCACTCCACTCCACTCCACTCCACTCCAAATACCCTACCCAGAAGACTTCTGCCTCTATTGATACGGCTGGTTCTCAAGTTCCATCTATACTTAAACTTTTGCTGTTTGTGTCCAACCTACCCTCCTAGAATTTTGGAACCATGTCTACCAGGAACAAGTCAAAAGCTTTCAACAAAGACAGTACCCGTGATCTCCCTCTCACTTCATTTGATGCTGAATCCGGCCGCTCTAGGTCCACAGAAGCAGAGCCATCGGAGGAGGAGCCCTCTGCATCTTCCACAGCTACTCTGCAGGAAAACGGCTCAGCAGACATGATCAAAATGATGAACATGTTCATGACGATGCAACAGTCTGACAGAGAGGAGAGACGACTGGCAGCAGAAGAAACCCGCCAGTATGAAGAGAAATGTGAGGAAGCCCGCCAACTCGAGTGTGAGGAGGCGGAGAGAAGGCGAATAGCAGAGGAAGTTCGTAGAAAAGAAGACCGAACAGCTGAAAAAGAGATGGAGCAGCACCGTCGACGAGCCGATGAAGAACGCTGGCTAATACTCTTAACGGCCAACCAAGAAGCTACGGCCACGGCCAAAGCTGATGCAGAATGTCGCAGACTCCAGGATGAGGACACTCGAGCCAAACAGATGGAAGAACTCTGCTTCGAGCAAATAGCCGACAGGCAGGAGGAGGCCAGACGTGCTGTTGAAAGAGGGAAAAAAAGAGCAGCCCGAGATGCACCCAGACTGACTCCCATCACCGATGTTGGCAACATGGAAATGTTTCTGAACAATTTCCAGAGCCATATGACTCTATATGAAGTTTCACCTGAATACTGGACAGCCAACCTCATCCCCCTGCTGGACCCAGTATCCCAGAAATACCAAGAGCAGATGCCTGACGATGAAAAGACGACATTCCAGGCTGTCAAGGCGGCACTGATCTCCCTGCATGGTATCACGCCAAACCATTACAGGCTCAAAATTAGAGATCTGGCTCAGCTGCCCTCCGAACCCTATCAACAATACGGCCTGCGAGTGCTTGCCCTAGTGACGCTCTGGGCCAAGGAGACATCATCCAAAGCAGATTTGATCGATCTTGTGAGCATGGATAAGATGCTATCCACCCTCTCTGAGCCCAAGGTCGAGTCCTGGGTCAGGGCTCAGAATCCATCGGGCCAGGCCTTCCTTCCATAGAGGTACTGGACTGTCCGACCGCAACAAGCCTCGCCCTCAGGGTAAAGTACCCAAGTCGGACCCGTCCAAACTAGACTCTACCAGTGTCGAAGTCAAGGCCCCTCTCCTCCCAAACTTCGACCTAGTGAAGGGCCCACATTGCTACCACTGTCATGAGTATGGTCATGTGGCAGCCAAGTGTCCCAACAAAACTTGTCTGGTAAGCATGGTAAATCATAAGTTACCTTTTGTCACCATTCCAGGTACAATCAACGGGAAAGAGGGCCGCCACCTCCTAGTAGATACAGCTTGTGACCTCTCACAAGTGCATCCCAGATGTTTGGCAAGAAACTATTGCCGTGAAGGACAAGTGATCATCACGGGACACAATGGCACCTCCTCCAAACATCCAACCACCATGGTCCGCCTCAGTGTGAGAGGAAAAACCATACTGCTAAGGATGGCAGTGAATTCTACACTACAATTTGATGGTCTCCTGGGAACAGATTTCCCGGAATTATTCTCTCTTCTTCCCCACTCAGGACCCAGTGGCTCAGACAAGTCCATCCCCTCCCGACCAGTCTGGAAATGCAGATGACATGTGAATTATTTAGAGAACATATCCTCCTCCACTGACTCTGAGAAGTCCAGTTTTGTCCCCACACACAGAGCCAGACCACAGACCAAGACACAGGTGCAGTCATCTACTCCACCATCCTCTTCAGATGAAGAACTGACCCAGAACACTGGGTCTAAAGAGGAGGATCATATACCCAACCTATCCCTGACTTGCCTAACTTTGCAGACAATTTTTTTGGCAGGTTCTTGTCGAATACCGGCCGTCCCGTCACCAGAAGAGGCTTGACCGACATAGGTACGCAGTGTACGTGGACAACCATCACTCCTAGATGGTGGACCTGACCAGCTCAAGGAATTCCAGTCCACTGACCATCACTAAACATCATGTTCAAGAAGTGCAATGACAGGATTGCCCCTTTTTTCCTCCGAGATGGTATCATGTTCCGCAGCTGGATCCCACCTCACCAGAAAGAGCCAATTGACCAGGTCATCCTGCCACAGAGCTACAAAGAGTCTGTACTCAGAACGGCCCACATGACACCATGGGCGGGCCACTTCGGTCGCAGAGGATGACTGGCAGAATCATTCACCGCTTTTTCTGGCCTGGAGTAAGACAGGCCATCGCAGACCTCTGCAGATGCTGCCAGACATGCCAACGCACAGCCAAGGGAACTACCAGGAAAGTTCCTCTGGTGCTACTACCAGTTATTTCAACACCATTTACCCGCATTGCCATGGATATGGTGGGACCACTGCCTGTGACCGAGGAGGGTCACAGGTATATCCTGACCATCGTGGACTATGGCTCCAGATACACAGATGCAATACCTCTCTGCACAACCACCAGTAAAGATGTAGCAGAGGCTCTGGTGGACTACTTCTCTAGAGTCGGACTGCCGAAAGAGATCCTAACGGACAGGGGGCAAACTTCTGTAGCCAACTGATGGACCACTTCTATGACCTCTTCAGCATACGCGCCATCAAGATGTCGGCCTATCATCCTGAGACAGACGGAATGGTGGAACGATATAACGCAATGCTCAAAAGTGGATTACGTAAGTATGTCACAAGATTTGGTGGGCAGTGGCACAAGTCACTGCCCTACTTATTGTTTGCTTTTCTAGAGACCCCACACAGCTCGACCGGATACAGTCCCTTTGAGCTGGTCTTTGGAAGAAACCCACGAGGACACCTAGACGTACTCAAGGAGGCATGGCAAGAACCCCATAGTTGCCCTGAAAGTGTCGTCTCGCACATGATGGCCACCTACGCTAGACTTGAGGCAGCCAGAGACATTGCCTCCATCACTGAACGTGACAACAAGCAACAAATGAAGTTGTGATATGACCAGAAGGCTCGGGAGAGGTCATTTGCGGTGGGAGATTTGGTCCTTGTGCTGTTGCCATCCTCCACCAACAAGCTATTGGCGAAATGGCAGGGACCATTCCCCATCACTGATATCCTCTCCCCAACCACCCACCATGTCAGGATGGCTGGCTCCAGGAAGCCTTCTCGCACGTACCATGTCAACATGCTCGCCAGGTGGGAGTCCCCTTCAGCGGTATGCCTGTACAGCTCTGTTGAGTCTCAAGTGCAGGACCACGAGGACATCTCTACCTGGTCTGACACACCTTCACCTGATCCACCCAGAATAAATCCAGAACTTCTCCCGACCCAGAGAGAGTACCTACTCCATCTCCTTGCTGCCCACGACAAGGTGTTTAGCGATCAGCCCGGACTCACAGAGCTCACCTCCATCTCCATTGATACAGGCGAGTCTGTACCCCTTAGCTCTCCCCCTTATCGCCTACCTCAGGCTCGGGTGCAGACCGTAAAGGATGAGATAGTATCTATGCTGAGGGCTGGCATTATTGAGGTAAGCAGGAGTCTATGGGCCTCACCAATAGTCCTCGTTACAAAAAAGGATGGGTCACTTAGGTTGTGTGTAGACTACCGCAAACTCAATGCGGTGACCCACCCCGACCCCTTTCCTATGCCGAGAGTAGAAGACCTCTTAGACGGTCCCTCAGGGGCCAGTTTTATCACAACCCTCGACTTGACGAAAGGATATTGGCAGGTGCCAGTGGCCGAGGGCTCATGGGAGAAGACTGTTTTCACAACGCCATTTGGAAAATATTAGTTCCCTGTGATGCCCTTTGGCCTCGTCGGAGCACCTGCTACCTTCCAACGCCTTATGAACTCTCTAGTGGGTGACCTGATGACCCACGTCACTGTCGACATGGACGACCTGGTTGTCTTCAGTACCACTTGGACAGATCACATGGTTCACATACATGAGACACTCTGCAGGCTGGAGGGAGGATTGACAGTAAAGATGAGCAAGTGCCAATTCAGCATGCACGAATGCCTCTACCTTGGCCACAGAGTGGGACATGGCCAGGTACACAGCCTGACTCTGCCAAGGTCCACTCCATCAAAAACTTCATTCATCCTCGGACAAAGAAAGACGTCCGGTCTTTTCTCGGGTTGGATAGGTATTACCGGAGATTTGTACCCCACTACGCCGACATTTCAGCCCAACTATCTGACCTCACATGTAAGGAACTCCCAAACAAGGTCAAGTGGACAAACGTCCATCAGTCAGCATTTGAGCAACTCAAGCAGTCACTCTCAACTGACCCTGTCCTGCAGGAACCCGACTACACTCAACCATTCATACTGCAGACAGATGCCTCTGACGTGGGCATCGCTGCTGTCCTCAGCCAACATTCAGACAAGAATGCCATCGCTTTCTATTCAAGGAAGCTTTGCAGCCATGAGAGAAATTATGTAGCTGTGGAACGTGAATGCCTGGCCATAGTCGATGGTGTCCGACACTTCGAAGTCTACCTCACAGGAGTCTCCTTCACAATAGTAACCGACCACAGTTGTTTACGCTACCTACATAATATGAAGGAAGTTGGTGGTCGACTGAGCAGGTGGTCCCTACGTCTTCAACCATTCTCCTACTCCATCATGTACCGTCCAGGAGCCGACAACGGCAATGCAGATGGTCTGTCTCGTCAAGCCTGGATCGCAGACGCACCAGATAACCTGCCCCCGGACTTGCTGCAGGAGGAGGAGGGGAGGAGTGTTGGGGATCCCCAACCCATGGAGAACCCCAGACCACAACAGACTAACTGAACCATTTCCTAATTAGGGCATAACCTAGTAGCATGAGAAGTAACCACTAGAATGTATAATTAGCTAGATCACGTGAACTGTACATGATTCATAATATTACCAAATATGGTCCTGGCTGGGACTCAGGTGGTAGCCTATTTAAGGGAGCCACCATAGAGGCCCAGACAGAAGCAGCTGAGTTGAACTCATCTTCTATGATCTTTTCCTCTACCTCATCCATTCTGCAACTTTCCGAAATCCCTAACACTGCCCCTCAGAACTCCCTATTATGCTCTATATTATGCTGGCATAGTCTACCTTAACATATTATAGCTTATATTTTACTACATATGTCACTTACCCGCATCATTAATATTCAATCAAGTGATGCAAAGTTAATTTTCAGTGACCGGTATGGTGGATGTCGATAACCATTAACCTCTACCCGATTATGAAAGCAAATAGTCTGCCAGACTTTAGTGTCCATTTGGAGTTGATAAAATAAAAAGGTGATCTTCAAGGATTAGCTAGGGTTTGACTTTTATAACCCATATTCCCTAACCGAAACATGCCACATATGGAGAAAAGATGACTGCTAACCATCTCTCTTCTATATCTCTCTATTGTTTAGCTGCAGTCAGTTATCTTTCCATCATATTATATAATTGTAATATAGATATAGTATGGGAGGCTTCACTGCACGGACAGAATGCCGAAAAACCTGAATTGAGTCTGGCTCGGGCACCACAGCTGGAGAGTTGACAGCTGGGCTTGAGAATGCATCAGAATCAGTTAATAGTGGTCGGTTACTCCTTTCGGGAAAGTTAATATAGACGGAGTGCGTTCCCTCTCTACAGATCAAGGAGCCAAGTCCCGAAGAGAAACGGTTGACTCTCGACCATCCATGTAACAGACATGGGCATAGGAGGGATTGGCTTCTTGAAGATCAACTTGGTCCTGTAATTTTTGTTGGCTCGAACAAATCGGCGGAGCAGTACTGGACCTGGAGACATCAGCCAAGATGGCATAGAAGTCCCATGCGATGATCGGCGTTGAAACCTAAAGAACCTCTCATGCGGTGTGGAATTCGTAGATGTAGTAAGGAGTGATGAAATAGAGTGGAGCGCAACAGGTAGTACTTGTTCCCATTGAGAGTCTGGCAGGTTCATTGGCTTCAATGCAAGACGAACAGCTTTCCAAACAATACCATTGTATCTCTCAACTTGACCGTTACCAATAGGATGGTAAGGTGTAGTCTTACTGGTAGCTATCCTCTGTTGTGTGAGATAGATCTTAACTTCCTGGGAGAGGAAAGACGCCCCAGGATCTGATTGGACATAACTGGGGAGGCCACAAAGTAAATACCTGGTTAAGGCATTTGATGACAGTTGAGGAGTTCGTATTTGGACAGGGAAAAACAAACGGAAAATGTGAGTACTCATCCACAACTGTGAGAATGTACGTATTCCGAGAAACGGAAGACAACGGCCCCTTACAGTCTATGCTGAGTCGCTCCATAGGCTGTGTGGCTTTGATTAGCGCTCCAGGAGTGGGGCGATAGAACTGGGGCTTCAACTCTGCACATACTCAGCATCCCGAACATATTCTCTTCACATCATCAGTTGAGTAGGGCAAGTTCTTGGAGCGTACAAAGTGTAGCATCTGAGTTACTCCTGGATGACACAAAGCCTTGTGGATATCATCCAGATCACACGACGGTATGGAAGATATAAAGGCCCGTGTAAATGAGTCAGGAGCCACATTGTCTCTGCCGGGTCGATACTTCACTGAGTAGGAGAAGGATGTCAATTCAAGTCTCCAGTCTTGAATTTTATTATTCTTGACCTTTGTACGTTTCCGGTTATCGAACATGAATGTCACTGAGCGTTGATCTGTCACAAGAGTAAATTGTCGGCCAGAAAGTAAGTGCTTCCACTTGCGCACTGCCTCAATGATCGCCATAGCCTCCTTCTCTATCGCTGGGTAATGTAGCTCACTGCTTTGGAGCGTTCTTGACATGAAAGCGACAGGCCGCCCCCCTTGATTCAACGCTGCAGAGATTGCAACCTCAGAGGCATCACACTCGACTATATACGAAAGGACAACTTTCATCAATGGAATGAAAAGTGGCTTTCTCAAGCTCCCTCTTTAGGAAGCCAAAGGCCGTCAATGCAGCTTCGTCCAGTGTAAAGGATGTAACACCAATCAGAGGTCGTACTTTGTCATAGAATTGTGGAATCCACTTAGCATAATAGGCAAACATACCTACAACTCTACGAAGGGACTGTCGATTTGTGGGGGGAGGAAACTCTTGAAGAGGTTGAAGCCTCTCTGGATCTGGTTTAATGGAGCCATTACCCACACAATACCCAAGAATATTTATGACTTTCACAGACTCCACTGTCTTGCTTAAATTGAGGGTCAGACATCTGTGGCGAACAGCGGCAAGAAATCTCTGAATGTTAGTGTCATGCTCCTCCTGATCCTTGCCAGCTACTGTGATGTTATCTAGATAGGGAAAGGTATCCCGGAACCCTTCTTGCTCGACCATAGTGTCCATACTCCGCTGAAAAACTGCAACACCATTAGTAACACCAAAGAAGTCAAATGTTGAAAACACCTTGTAGTGTTGGCAAGGTTATTGATCATGTCATCAATTCGGGGAAGAGGATATCCATCTAACTCTGTGAACAGATTCACAGTCTGAGAATAGTCAACACATAGTCGCTTCTTGTGTCGGAGCAAGGGGTCTTTGAAAACCACAACCCGTGCCCGCCATGGGGAGGTACTGGGCTCTATAATGTTCTCCTCTAAAAGTCGAGTAATCTCCTGGTGTATGAAAGCACGATCATCTTTGCCAAAACGTCTAGACCTGGTTGCCACTGGTTTACAACTGGGGAGGAGATTCGTAAACAGCGACCCACCCAGTAATGCTTCTGAAAGAGTACAAACTGACGTTACATCGGATACTACCAAATCAGATCTCTCACCTCCGAACTTGATACCGACACTGTGGTGTTTTTCCTGAAAGTCTTGTCCAAGAATTATATCACTACAAAGGTTTTTGAGGACACCAAGGTGAGTAGCTGTATAAACATCATTGTTGCAACTAAGGTCTGTAAAACAGTTACCCAGGACAGCAGCCTTGACTGTAGAGAGTACCATAGGAATGTCCTGGGATGAAGGATGGATACGGAGCTTTAGTTTCCTGGCAACTTGTGCATTTATGAAACTGTTCGTACTTCCAGAGTCGACTAAGGCTGAAAGATTGTGTCCGCATACAGAGACACTTATAGAGGCCCGGGAGAGACTCTCTGGACAGGCAGCGACAATTGAGCAGATAGCTGGTGAAGGCGTAGTAGCGGTAACCCTTTTGTTAGATTGTTGGATTCTCTTGGACCGGCAAACTCGGGCAAAATGTCCTTTAGTCCCACAGTTGAGGCACTGAGAGCCACCAATACTCCTGAAGAGGAGAAATCAGAGGTAACAAATCAAACAAAAACACAATGTAATGAATTAATAATACTTTTTACCATCCACAAGGTGGTGAAGCGGGCCGAGGTTCACCTGGAATTAGCCACAAAGGCAAGGAGCTATCTGAAGGACAAGTCCAGTTTGCCAAGGAAACCATTAAGATCACCTTCAATGATGGTGATTTGAGCCTACCCGCTCTCGGTGCCTGTCTCCCACCTGCATGCAAGGACATCACAGTTTTGATTTTGCCAAACAGGTTTGAGCATTAATCCTGCAAACCCCTGACATAACTATGCCTGTACATCAGGTACACTATCCTTCTGACCCGCCGCAGCCTGGACCGATGTATTTTTTTGACACAAAGGAAGTGTGGCATATTTGGGATTTGTTGCGAGGCAATACCACGACAGGTAGGCTCTATATAAGATTATTATACCTAAGTAGTAAAATTACCAATATCCACACAGGTCAACTACCTCATTGATGAAGGTCTGAGTATTGGCAAGGGTGCAAACTACGTCATCAGCCTCCTTCACCACTTCCTCAGCAACAACCACTTGGGTGAAACAATCATCAACCTGCATGCAGACAATTGTTCGGGCCAGAATAAAAATCGCTTCATGATGGAGTATTTAGCATGGCATATTCTCGCTGAACTCAAAGACAGGATTGAAATATCCTTCATAATGGTTGGGCATACAAAGTTCGCCCCCGACTGGTGTTTTGGCTTGTTAAAGCAGAAGTTCAGGAGGACAAAGGTGTGGTGTTTGGCCGACATAGCAAAATTAATAAATAGCTCTGCAGTTGTCAACTACGCTCAGTTAGTGGGGATGGAGGACGGGAGTATACTAGTTCAACAGTATAACTGGTCAGAACACTTTAGTCAATACTTCAAGAGAAATGCTTTCCAGGGAATCAAAGCATTTCACAATCTACTATTCATCTCACACACACCTGGTCAAAGACAGGACAGACAGCAAAGAAAGAAACCTATCTCTTCTTATCGATAAACACCAGAATTGGAAGCCAACACCAAGTGAACTACCCCCCCCCCCCCCCCCCCCCCCCCCCCATAATTCAACCTGAAGGACTTATCTCAAAGAGGAAGCAGTATATTTATGAAAGAATTTTTTCCACCTAACTGTCAGGACATTGTTTGTCCTGATCCTTCAACATCGTACCTCTCACCAGCTCTCCAACAACCAGCTACCTTCCATCACCTAAAAGAAGATGTTGAACACAAACAATCATATTATTTTAGCCTAGTTACGGCAATATATTATCAAATATTTAACTACTGGCAATACCTTATGACAAAAATGTAGCTAACAGGTCTATCTAGCAGTTAGCTATAAGCAAAAGAGGTGAACTGACTTGATTCCCAACTTGTTTTAAGAATAAAATTAAATTGAAGTTCATCACTATTGCGGTGCTATATTTGACCACTATATGACCACCAAACATAGCTAATCTGCTAACTACATCCTTTTTCAACTCTTAAACTAACCATACTTACTACTCACCTCTTCTTGAACTGACGTGTCCCAGAATTGCCTCAAGTGCTACATTCTGTACAGACCTCATGGGATAATGGCCTGAGCCCTGCACCACTGATAGAAGGCTTTTCCTTACGCTGCTAAGAACTCTTTGGAAAATAGGATAAGCTGACATAGCTCATGTACCAAATCCAAGGCGTCCCATATACACACACACTTTTTAGCTGTATCTTGAAGACAATAGATTAAGACACGTACCGGAATAAACACTTCTTCTACAGCCTGTATTTGCTTAGCTACCCTATCAATCATCCCATCATTTTGGCAGCCCCATATGCCTGACCACTGCACTGTGAGATAGAGGTAAGCTACAGCAGATAAGAACAACACTGGTTAAAGTGGCATCAGGCACATGTACTAGACTTCTACTCTTTATTTATTATTTACCCAGTGAATTGATGATGAAAGCTGTTCTTGGTTGGCATATCAGTCGCTTCATCGGCCAATACTGAAAACCATGTCGAGGCATAACTTTTATCCTGCATTTCTCTCTAAACAGCACTGCCTGATAGGGCAATAAGTTCATTCATTATTTACGGCAACAAGTAGTCTGGGTTTTTGAAAGGCAAGGATTGTATCACTTCAAGTAATAGTTGGTTCAAGTTTCCATCATTCTTCTTGTGCTCTCTTATACCTGTACCTTGCCAAAATAAATATTTAAGGCTGGATTCTTGTCTGGTAAGCTTTTACTTCGGCAGCTGCTGCACTCAACCGCTCTTGAATGATGGGAACACTGACGCTACTAAGCTTTAGCTTGCATTCCTTATGAATTTCAGATGTTTGATGGACTTGAAAGCGTTGTTGCTTCCTTCCAATTCTCAAAACCTTCTACGAAAAACAAAGTCTTTGTATTATCAGTCGCTGTCAAAAAAACACCTTGGCATTTAAACAGTGATAACAAAAGACTTTCTTACATGTTGTACAGAAAGAAATTCTTTGTATAGTTCATATCCATCACTAAAAAAAACAGTACAGTTCCCATTTATAGTTTACCCCCCCCCCCCCATGCTTCCTATGCCTTCAGATTTCTAGGTCTCTGTGGATCTGGACACGGAAGAGTACAATTTTGGCAATTGCAGTTGGTGGCAACCACATAAGCTATATAGGAGGATGGACATTCAGCTAGAATGCCTTTTATCTTAAGAGGTTGAAGAAAGTTCACTTGCAGTAGTGAATCTCTTATGGTGTGCTAACTCAGGGTTCCCATCGTTGCGATGCGGCTGGTAATTGTCCCTTTGGTGGTAGGTAAGGATCGTACACATAACCGTGGCGACTGGTAAAGGGTCACCTGAACGATTATGTCTATGGCTGTCGGTAGAGACGTGAAAGCGTACCTTAACAAGCAGAAGTTGGAGTCACCCACTCCAGAAATAGCCCAGCATTGGGCCACTTTAGAACAACTCTATACTAGGCGGTAAGAGCAAGCTTGCTATGTTGTTATTTGACCATTGAATTCCCCCACCCCTCCACCCCAGCTTATGGCATCAATTGACTGGATTTCTGAGAGATTTCGTGTCGAACGAGCTGTTTCAGCAAGATGGTTTGCTTCAGGTATAACGAATTATTCTAATTAGTGCACATCAATGCATATAGTAATGTTCAAAATGGTCTTGCACCCTTTTGCTGGAGAATTAAGCTGATTGAGGTTAACAAAATATGAACACGCATTTGTGTAATGTCTACATGTCAAAATTCTCACTAATGAACTAGAGTAGAACAATTTTTATTCAACTTGAAATAGTTGCATATATAGCCACACTGAGCATCTTGCTTTGTAAGAACTTTAGTGTGTTAAGTAATAAGGATGTAGATAATTGGTAAAGGGATTGTGTATATGTGGAACTGAGTGTTCTTCGTATTAGTTTTCCTGCATTCGTTGCAAGGGAAGAGTTTCGAAGAAGGTATTCACTGTGATAATCGTATTCACGTGGTTGAGAAGCACACAAAAACACTAAGATTCAACTGGTAAAAGGTTGTCAAAAGATATGTGACATGCATGCTTGAGTTGGTTTTAGCTTGTAAATGTTGGCTTGTCAGTGATATTATGTGTTTCCAGATGCTGTAAGAACTGGTTGTTAACTAGGATAGCATTAGTTAACAAGAAAAGGGGCACTTGACTGGAAGCGTAGCAACAATGCCCATGTGCAGATTTAGTCGGTTTTTATAGGTAAGAATGGCCCAGCCGGCTGGTCAGAAGGGATGGCGAATGGTTGAACTGTCACCGACCAGAGCCTGGAGAGTGCCAGTCATGGACAATTGCCAGAAATGGAACAAAGACGTATACCATGATTAGTGTTTAATAAGTGAAGGCTAGAACCAACAGTAAAGTAGGTACAATGACCTTGGAAATCGACTTAAATTTATTCACTCAACATTTCGGATAGATGCTCTAGCTTTCATCAGAAGAACAGTAGCTTGGCAAGCAATGCCCATGCACAGACATGGGTAGGGATCGTCCTGCATATTTTTGAGCTGGTTGATGAGGATTAAAGCATGTAGCTGAAACATTGAACTCGTGAGTACGTTTAAGTTGATTACCAAAGGAGTCATTGTGTCCGTACTTTTGTCACCTGAGAGTTCGTGAAGTAGGTGCTTAACAAAAAGTAGGTGCCTAATGTAGACAATGGCATAACAGTCGGGTTTAAAAAACAGTTGGGTTTAAAAAGAATTTTTTTAATACTTGTTATGCTCCTTGTTTGACGTTGCTTGATGGATGTTTTTAAGGGTGTGGCTTGTGTTTTCCATTTCCTGCAAGGGATGGCTAGGGCTAGGGCTGATTTCAGTGTCGGTGTGTGTTGGATTGCATCTGTCCTTTGAGCTGTAGGGACTATTCCATTGGGGGGGGGGGGGTTTGCCATTTTAACGGTGCAGGTTATCCCATGCTTGAGAGGTATGCAGTTATTCCTTCTTTGAAGGTGTTTTGGTTAGTTCATTGTTTCAAAGGGTATGGTTCAGATGATGACAAGAATTTTCATGCTATATATATATATATATGAATCCCCTCCCCTCTTTTGTTTGTGATTTATCCATGTATGTATATTTAAATTTTTCTTCTTCAGCTTTACCAAAATTGCATTGCGGAGTTTGAAATGAAGTAAGTTGACAAAAAAAATGCAGTGGTTCCTATAGAGAACCCTTTTAACACAATTGTACACCATTTTTTTAACGCGGGCGTTCTCAGGCCCACTTCAATTTAGATTGTAAATGGGGTTATCTAACTGGGTTTTTGATCGGGATTATGGTGTTAACATGTAACCGGGTAAGCTAAGTGCCACTCTCTGTTAAAGGCCTCGGGAAAGCACGCTTTAGTTGCTCAACTGGTATTAGGCTAGTACAACGACTTCCAAAGCAGGCAGAATATGCAGCAAAACAATCTTCAGAGTGCAGAGTTTGGGGACCATAAAAGGTTCCCTTTCATGGGGGCGGGATGGGGGGCAATGTGTGCGGGGTAAAGTCAGGTTACTGGTGTGTGTGTTGTGTGTACGTTTCTTCAGCTCTTTACGGAACTATTTCTAGTTAATGAAATGATATATTGTGCAGGCAACAAATAGCCGTTGGAACATGTACCTTGAAGTGATACCTCTGAATTAATAATCTTGGACATGAGTGAATCCCTGATGGTAGCCTTTGCAGATTTAACTTTTGGACTGAGAGTTCGTTGGGAGATTATCAGGAATTACGCTGGGAAAATTAATAGGCCCAAAATAGGTTGTACATCAGCTTACACTAGCTTCCTACTTTAAATCTTAAAGTGGAGTTTAGTGCTTACAACTTTCTGTTATGCCAAGTGCAACTACGGAAACTGTAATGCTACTGTATTAGTGTAGCAAGTGATCAAGGCTTCAAGAATCATGGTGGAAAAATAAGACTTCTTTTTGTGGACATTGTTCGATGTAGACCTTTCAGAATCAATGATGATTGACTTGTGTTTGTCAGTTAATTAATTGAGCATCTCTGAAAAATATTATGAAAGATAGGAGAGTAGAAAATGGTAGAAATTCGAGCATATTCCACCAAGGCCTATTTGGTCGTGCGCAGTGTGCACTCGACCAACTCAGTTGAGGGTACATTGTGAAATTCACACCAGTCCTTGTTAGGCATCACTGGCCTCTACCCTCTTACATGTTGTTCACACCAGAAGGCATCACTGGCCTTCACCCTCACCACCAGTCCTTGCAAGACATCACTGGCCTCCACCCTCACCACCAGTACAAGGCATCACTGGCCTCCACCCTCACCACCAGTCCTTGCAAGGCATCACTGGCCTCCACCCTCACCACCAGTCCTTGCAAGGCATCACTGGCCTCCACCCTCACTACCAGTCCTTGCAAGGCATCACTGGCCTCCACCCTCACCACCAGTCCTTGCAAGGCATCACTGGCCTCCACCCTCACCACCAGTACAAGGCATCACTGGCCTCCACCCTCACCACCAGTCCTTGCAAGGCATCACTGGCCTCCACCCTCACCACCAGTCCTTGCAAGGCATCACTGGCCTCCACCCTCACTACCAGTCCTTGCAAGGCATCACTGGCCTCCACCCTCACCACCAGTCCTTGCAAGGCATCACTAGCCTCCACCCTCACCACCAGTCCTTGCAAGGCATCACTGGCCTCCACCCTCACCACCAGTCCTTGCAAGGCATCACTGGCCTCCACCCTCACCACCAGTCTCCTTGCAAGGCATCACTGACCTCCACCCTCACCACCAGTACAAGGCATCACTGGCCTCCACCCTCACCACCAGTCCTTGCAAGGCATCACTGGCCTCCACCCTCACCACCAGTCCTTGCAAGGCATCACTGGCCTCAACCCTCACCACCAGTACAAGCAAGGCATCACTGGCCTCCACCCTCACCACCAGTCCTTACAAGGCATCACTGGCCTCCACCCTCACCACCAGTCCTTACAAGGCATCACTGGCCTCCACCCTCACCACCAGTCCTTGCAAGGCATCACTGGCCTCCACCCTCACCACCAGTCCTTGCAAGGCATCACTGGCCTACACCCTCACCACCAGTCCTTGCAAGGCATCACTGGCCTCCTCCCTCACCACCAGTCCTTGCAAGGCATCACTGGCCTCCACCCTCACCACCAGTCCTTGCAAGGCATCACTGGCCTCCACCCTCACCACAAGTCCTTGCAAGGCATCACTGACCTCCACCCTCACCACCAGTCCTTGCAAGGCATCACTGGCCTCCACCCTCACCACCAGTCCTTGCAAGGCATCACTGGCCTCCACCCTCACCACCAGTCCTTGCAAGGCATCACTGGCCTCCACCCTCACCACTTGTCCTTGCAAGGCATCATTGGCCTCCACCCTCACCACCAGTCCTTGCAAGGCATCAACTGGCCTCCACCCTCACCACCAGTCCTTGCAAGGCATCAACTGGCCTCCACCCTCACCACCAGTCCTTGCAAGGAATCATTGGCCTCCACCCTCACCACCAATCCTTGCAAGGCATCACTGGCCTCCACCCTCACCACCAGTCCTTGCAAGGCATCACTGGCCTCCACCCTCACCACCAGTCCTTGCAAGGCATCACTGGCCTCCACCCTCACCACCAGTACAAGGCATCACTGGCCTCCACCCTCACCACCAGTCCTTGCAAAGGCATCACTGGCCTCCACCCTCACCACCAGTCCTTGCAAGGATCACTGGCCTCCACCCTCACCACCAGTCCTTGCAAGGCATCACTGGCCTCCACCCTCACCACCAGTCCTTGCAAGGCATCACTGGCCTCCACCCTCACCACCAGTCCTTGCAAGGCATCACTGGCATCCACCCACCAGTCCTTGCAAGGCATCACTGGCATCCACCCACCAGTCCTTGCAAGGCATCACTGGCCTCCACCCTCACCACCAGTACAAGGCATCACTGGCCTCCACCCTCACCACCAGTCCTTGCAAGGCATCACTGGCCTCCACCCTCACCACCAGTACAAGGCATCACTGTCCTCCACCCTCACCACCAGTCCTTGGAAGGCATCACTGGCCTCCACCCTCACCACCAGTCCTTACAAGGCATCACTGGCCTCCACCCTCACCACCAGTCCTTGCAAGGCATCACTGGCCTCCACCCTCACCACCAGTACAAGGCATCACTGTCCTCCACCCTCACCACCAGTCCTTGCAAGGCATCACTGGCCTCCACCCTCACCACCAGTCCTTGCAAGGCATCACTGGCCTCCACCCTCACCACCAGTCCTTGCAAGGCATCACTGGCCTCCACCCTCACCACCAGTCCTTGCAAGGCATCACTGGCCTCCACCCTCACCACCAGTCCTTGCAAGGCATCACTGGCCTCCACCCTCACCACCAGTACAAGGCATCACTGGCCTCCATCCTCACCACCAGTCCTTGCAAGGCATCACTGGCCTCCACCCTCACCACCAGTACAAGGCATCACTGGCCTCCACCCTCACCACCACTCCTTGCAAGGCATCATTGGCCTCCACCCTCACCACCAGTCCTTACAAGGCATCACTGGCCTCCACCCTCACCACAAGTCCTTGCAAGGCATCACTGGTCTCCACCTTCTCTTGCACTCTCCAATCACGAGTCTTTCGCATAAAAACTGGTCCTTTAGCCGGCACTTTTGGCATCAGTCAGCAAGAAAATGGTCACTTAATGCTAACCAGCTGCTTAGCAACCAATGCCCATGCACTGATGCAATCAGATTTGATTGCCATGTGTGTGTGTGTCTAACGGGCTGGCTAGAAGGGACTGCAGATGGTGAGCTCGAGCATACCCAGGAGGGTGTGGCACGTGGATGTCTGGGTCCCGTCTCCGAACTTGTCTAGTTGCTAGCAGTGGAAGAAACATGGACTTGCCAACAGGAGGAGGGAGATGTTGCAGGACCGGACACTTATTAACAAGTAGAGATTAGAGCCAACACTGGTGATGTATTTCTTTGACAGACAAACAAAAATGGAGGTGCTTAACTGACTGCCTGCCATAATTGTGGCGCAAACTTGAACATCCTTCACAAAATATTTTGAACCACCTGCATTAAACTTGGGATTTGTATATCCTCCACCACTCTTGAGAAAAGAGGCGCTCCTGGATGCATTACTTGTTAAACATAGCACGACAAAGCGATCATAGCGGTTAACTCAATGGAGCCAGCGTGCTTCGAATCATTGAGCAGGTAGTAACAGACATCCCCCCAAAACCTTGAAATATTTTTATTATTTTTAGTAAAGTATTTTTGTCTGGTTATCTAGTATACTCTAGTATACTCATAAGGAAGCTGATGGTCGTGTCCAACAACATCCTTGTTTGCCATTTTATATGCTGCCATTTTGCAGCCTGTTCTTCTTGAGATTAGGTGGCTGATGTATTATATGCTGTCATCTTGCAGCCTGTTCTTCCTGAGATTAGGGGGCTGATGTATTATATGCTGCCATCTTGCAGCCTGTTCTTCCTGAGATTAGGTGGCTGATGAATTATGTGCTGCCATCTTGCAGCCTGTTCTTCCTGCGATTAGATGGCTGATGTATTATATGCTGCCATCTTGCAGCCTGTTCTTCCTGCGATTAGATGGCTGATGTATTATACATATATGCCATCTTGCAGCCTGTTCTTCCTGAGATTAGATGGCTGATGTATTATATGCTGCCATCTTGCAGCCTGTTCTTCCTGAGATTAGATGGCTGATGTATTATACATATATGCCATCTTGCAGCCTGTTCTTTCTGAGATTAGATGGCTAATGTATTATATGCTGCCATCTTGCAGCCTGTTCTTCCTGAGATTAGGTGGCTGATGTATTATATGCTGCCATCTTGCAGCCTGTTCTTCCTGAGATTAGGCAGCTGATGTATTATATGCTGCCATCTTGCAGCCTGTTCTTCCTGAGATTAGGTGGCTGATGTATTATATGCTGCCATGCCATCTTGCAGCCTGTTCTTCCTGAGATTAGGTGGCAGATGTTTTTGCACTGTCAATCACCAGAATGACTTGTTATTCAGTGTCATTATATGTCTGTGACACAAAATACGTATTTTACTCTTTTTGGTTTGTTGTTGTTGTTGTTGTGCGTAGGTTGAACCCTCTGTCTCTGGTGGAGATCGTGCTCGTCATAACAACCCAGATTTCAGGTAAGTCTATTATACTTTTAAGATGAATTTCAAAAAAAATATTCTAGTATGCCCAAAACCTGGCAGCTAAGAGGCTGCCGATGAGAGTTTGGTAGGGGGGGGGGGTTGCCATCAAGTGGGTGAACCCTTAAGGAATAGTTTTTCCACGATAATCCTGAACTTTGATATTTGAAACACTTCTTCGCATGTTGTAAAATTGTAATTCACACTTTGCCAGTAATTTTAATTTCGCATAAAAAAATTTTTTTTTTATAAAAAAAAAACAGAAAAAAATTCAACTGCTACAACTGACAACTTTTCTCCATGATCTGCTTTACACTTGGAGGTGGTTTCTGGATTTTACTCTGGTTGCCAGTCAACGTGCAGATATATAGATATATATTGTGTACCGTTGACCAGATTTATGTTGTTGTTGTTGTTGTTTTGTTGTTGTTGTAGAACCTACACAAGCTATTTCCTTTTTGGAAGGTATTCATGAAAAGGTACGTGTGTGGATTGGCTTCTTTGGGGGAATGGGGTTGGGGGGTTAACATTTGTTTTACCTTCCCCCCTCTTGGATTGCTTCCCCTTAGAAGGAAATGACATTAGTGCCTGAGTAATATATTTTTGCTCATCTGCCCCCTCGTCTATAATTTCACAAATAAGTCACAAATAAGTGCCAAGTAATATATTTTTGTACATCTGCCCACTCGTCTATAATTTCACAAATAAGTCACAAATAAGTGCCAAGTAATATATTTTTGCACATCTGCCCACTCGTCTATAATTTCACAAATAAGTGCCGAGTAATATATTTTTGCACATGTGCCCCCTCGTCTATAATTTCACAAATAAGTGCCGAGTAATATATTTTTGCACATCTGCCCCCTCGTCTATAATTTCACAAACCCTGATTTTCCTTCTCCTTGCATATAATGTTGAAAGATCTGATGATAGCGAGTCTTTGTCACATCATCTGGACCAGCAGACTTGTTGTTGCAGTATACTGTATGGTTATTATTATCATCATCATCATCACATCATCATCATCATCATCATCATCATCATCATCATCATCATCATCATCATCATCATCATCATCATCATCATCACATCATCATCATCATCATCATCATCATCATCATCATCATCATCATCAATCATCTCATCATCATCATCATCATCATCATTATGTAATGAAGTAGTAGTATTATTATTAATATTATTAGTATTTATTACTATTATAATTACTAATACTACTACTACTACTACAACAACTACTACTATTATTTATCCTCCTCCCTCCCAGGTCAAGAATGACTTGCAGGCTAAAATCCTATGCAAGACAGCAGTTGGCCGGGTCAAGCTCAACTGTGGAATGATGGAGGATGTTCGAGTGAGTCCCTACTATTGCATGTTGCGCAGTGACGGACACGTTGCACCTCTTCCGTAAACAGGAGAAGGGTGTGATTTTGTTGTGATTCAATTAGTGCAACATGTGAAACATTTGTTGCTGTTGTTGTTGTTGTTACTAATGTAGTTGCTGCTGGAGGAGACCAGGGAAGTGTTGGATAGTCTTGATGGGGTGACATCTGTCCACGCACCATTTTACGAACTGAGTAGTTTGTTTCATCAGGTGCATTTTATCTTCTCTCAAGTAAATGTTGTCCAGTTGTAGTTTTCTGTGGTTGTTGTCATTTTGTTGTTGGTTGGTGAATAACGTTGGTGCTTGTACTGTGGACCCTCCCATAACCCTGCCCTCACTTATCAAGCCCACCAGCACATGGTGTGTGCGTTGTATGTGCTAAGTACCTGACCTTAGCAACCAGCTAATTACATATCATTAGCACTAAAACAATTGCTGCTACCTAACCTTTCTCCAGTAACCATCTTCCACTTTAGCTGTTGTTAAGATATTTGAACCTGCTAAGTATGGTCTAATCCCTCACTCATTAAACTCACATCTTGACCACAGTCATCTACTTCACATATCCAGAGATTTCACTCATCAAAACAGGGTTGAGTCCCATAGGTTTGGGTGTACTGTATTATTATTAATATTATTTACTCTGTTGTCAATTTTCTCTTTGTATGATGACATTCTCTGGCCTTAGATCAAGGCCGACCATGCTGCCTATTATCGCGATGCTCTGCGGTTCCTCGGATGCATAGACATCAGCGACATCCCATGTAAGCAAGCGACCAATCAATACGGATGGGAACTTCTTCACCACAAATAATATTACAACAACTTTCTCAATAATCAATGTAAATTATCTTCTCGATGTTTCGGCTAGACGCTCTAGCCTTCATCAGGAATAATGGAGGCTAGACCCTCTAGCCTTCATCAGGAATAATGAGAAAGTTGTTACAATCTACTGGGAGGTCGTTGGAAGGAATGATATGAACAGAGGCTGACTCAGTTATGTGTTGTCTTTGATCTGCCGTTGTCTTTTGAGTATTATCTGTAATACTTCAACGTTTTGAAGGCTAGAGTTGAACTTGGACAGACTTTAGCATCTATAGGGGTTAAGGTTTACCATGGCAGACTTTGTTGCAGGGGTTAAGGTTTACCATGGGAGACTTTGTTGCAGGGGTTAAGGTTTACCATGGGAGACTTTAATGTTGTAGGGGTTAAGGTTTATCTTGGCAGACTTTGTTGTAGGGGTTAAAGTTTACCTTGGCAGACTTTAGTGTTGGAGGGGTTAAGGTTTGCCAAGGCAGACTTTAATGTTTATTTGACAAGACTTTTGAAGAGGCTATGTATGGGTTAAAGATTAACTTTGAGCCCTTAATGTGTATTGCAACCTAATGAATCTATTCTTCTCCTAAACTTGCAGTGGGTGAGCAGGTGGATCGAGCATTTAGTCTCTCCCTGGCAGCTTTACTGGGAGAGAATGTATACAACTTTGGTGAGCTGGTAAGTCTCAACTGAATGAAGTTTGAGAGAGAAAGAGAGAGAGAGAGAGAATTCCCTTCAGCTGTGCAAACATGGTGGATGAGTAAGGTTTGGCCAAATGCTACTTACATACTCAGGGATTGTCCAAGGGGGGCAAATGGAATCTTGATTCTAAGGGGATGGCATGGTGTGGGCATATGTACAGTAGTACAATTTCCAAGGGGGGGTGCTTCTAAGCTTCAACCCCTGATACTCGTACATTACCATGGTGCCATGTAAAAATGCAGTATATATCCATCCTTATCCTTGCCTGATGATAGTTTTGCGAGCCTACCAGATATCCTCTAGTGACTGGACTGTGCCTTCCAGCACTGGCACCATGAACATCTTGGACGTCATTCCTGAGATATTGTTCATTTTTAGAAAGTATTGTAGTCATGGGCACGGTGTTTTGTGTGTTCACTCTTGGTGGTGGTGCTCCTTGCAGCTTGCTCATCCAGTGCTGGACAGTTTGAGGGAGACGGAAAAGAAATGGCTAGTGGATGTTCTATACTCCTTCAATGCAGGTACAAACAAACCTGAATATTGTCTTGTGCGGGAAATTACAGTCGGACATCAGTTTACGAACATTTCATGTATTTGTCCGAACAAAGAACAATTTGCTATGTCAAAATGTCCGAGCATCACTAATGAACGCTCGAGAATACGTGCATGCGCACAACTGTAAACGTATGGAAGCATCAGATGCCCCAACCTCTGACACAGACAGTGATGAGGAGGGGGAGGAGGAGGAAGAGGTTACTTGATGACTGGGATGACTGGGTACAGGAGGACTGACTGCATCTCGTACTTGCATTGTTCAGTATAGAGTTCTATTGTGTTTGCACTCCTTACTTGAAGTTGTGGCAGATCAAAGTCTGAGATTGATAGTACTCGGACAAATTGTCCAAACAGACTTTGGTTGTAATTTCCCCCGCACTATGTCTATGTTTGTTATGTAGTGCCTCTTGTGCTAGTGTTGTTGTTGCTAGTGTTGTTGTTGTTGTTGTTGCTAGTGTTGTTGTTGTTGTTGTTGCTAGTGTTGTTGTTGTGCTAGTGTTGTTGTTGATAGTGTTTTTTTGTTTTTGTTTTGTTGTTGTTGTTGCTAGTGTTGTTATTGTTGTGCTAGTGTTGTTGTTGTTGTTGTGCTAGTGTTGTTGTTGTTGTGCTAGTGTTGTTGCTAGTGTTGTTGTGCTAGTGTTGTTGCTAGTGTTGTTGTGCTAGTATTGTTGTTGTTTCCCCCCTATTAGGTAAACAAAACATGTGCCTGAATAATCATCTACATGATTAGATTTCATACAGGCTGTAGAGATCTCCCCCTCCCCCCCCCCCCTCCCTCCCTTCTCTCAAGCAGTGCCAAGGTGCACCCAGCATATGCACATTAGTTTGCTCAACACATCAAGTGGCTTTAAGGAGATAGAAAGTGTTATTTGAGCTGGGCAACTTTCTCAATGCAAGATGAAAGACTGAGCCCAATGAGGAGTGCTGTACCATAAAGCAGACTATTTTCAAGGGAATAGGGACTTCATAGTTGCAGTTTCCACGGTTAGAATCCAATCCATGATTAGCTAGGACCTAGAGCAGACATGGGTGTGGCTCCCACTATGACCTGGAGCAGACATGGGTGTGGCTCCCACTAGGACCTAGAGCAGCCATGGATGTGGCTCCCACTAGGACCTAGAGCAGACATGGATGTGGCTCCCACTAGGACCTAGAGCAGACATGGATGTGGCTCCCACTAGGACCTAGAGCAGCCATGGATGTGGCTCCCACTATGACCTAGAGCAGACATGGATGTGGCTCCCACTATGACCTAGAGCAGACATGGGTGTGGCTCCCACTATGACCTAGAGCAGCCATGGATGTGGCTCGCTACACCATCCACAAATATTTCTTCTCGTGACTGCTGCTGTTAGTCAACATCTACGGATATTTAGACCCTCAAAAGAAATTTCTTCCCTCGAGATGTCTAGGTCCACTGCAGACAGTCTGCAGAGGAGGAGGGAGGCAGTGGCTAGGGACACTCGGCTCTGCGATGGTGTTCAGTGTCTACCTCTGATGCTGAACGTTACTCTGCCATACTAATTCTGCAGCAGGAGGATAATCATGGCCAGGCTGCAGCAGGTAGATAACCCTGACAGCTCTAGAGTGAGCCAGGCTGCAGCAGGTAGATAACCCTGACCGCTCTAGAGTGAGCCAGGCTGCGGCAGGTAGATAACCCTGACAGCTCTAGAGTGAGCCAGGCTGCAGCAGGAGGATAACCCTGACAGCTCTAGAGTGAGCCAGGCTGCGGCAGGTTGATAACCCTGACAGCTCTAGAGTGAGCCAGGCTGCAGCAGGTAGATAACCCTGACAGCTCTAGAGTGAGCCAGGCTGCAGCAGGTAGTTAACCCTGACTGCTCTAGAGTGAGCTAGGCTGCAGCAGGTAGATAACCCTGACAGCTCTAGAGTGAAACAGCAACGTGGACCAACGATGTACGAAGTATTAAACAAACTTCCCTAATCAACATTGCAATCTTCCAGCCTATGGTGGCACACACACCCTGCTCTGCTTGTTGGAGGTTGATGCCAGGAGGTAGTTTGGGCCCTTCAATATGTTATTCTTTCTTTTATTAAACTAATCCATGTTTAAAAAAAATTAAATAAATAAAGCATATTTGTTCTTGTTAATAACAACAACAAAATAATGATTGTTGTTCTTGCTGCTGCCATTGTTGCGCTGCTGCCATTGTTGCTTTTATTATTCTTATTATTCTTATTACTATTGCTATTATTATTTGGGGGGAGGGGGGGGGGGGGCATGGGGGAATCCCCTATAAAAGCCTGATCGTGTCTTATGGTTCCCTACAACATGGCAAAGACTCGAGCAATAGCAGGGAGTGCGTGTGCTGGGGTTCGTGTTTTTCTTTCCTTTCCCCCCTCTTTTTCCCCTCCCCCCTCCCCCCTCCCCCCCCCCCCCCCCCCCATCTCAACAAGAGTCCAGTGTGTATCAAAATGAGAACATCAGAAGTAGAAGTCCATCCACACACAGACTACAATGGCTGTGCTTCTTCTTCATGTTACTTCTTGCTTGATCTCACATAGGTGACATAGCAAGATTTGAGCGCCTCAGGCCGTACTGGGAGGAGCAAGTAAGTTTTTTTTGTTGTATATATCCATTGCAAGTGAAGGGGGGGGGGGGGAGAGTTGGTCACTAGCATGTCAGAAAATATTTAATAGCAGCCAGACCACAGCTCATTTCTCACACATGCATGTATTATACTTGCCCAGAGCTATTTTTCACACATGCATGTACGTATTATACTTTCCCAGAGCTATTTCTCACATGCATGTATTATACTTGCCCAGAGCTATCTCATACATGCATGTATTATGCCTGTCCAGAGCTATTTTTAATATAAATTGCAATCTGTGATGCACGTGGATGCTCTGTAGCTATAAAGTCAGGACACACCCCTTTTTATATATTTCCGATTAATTTAAACAATGATCGATTTCAAATGGTAAAGGGTCACCTAACTGGCTGGCACAGCCTTGTTTCCTTTCTTTTTTGTTGACTCCATCCAATAATAGTTGTTTGTTTCTAATTAATTCAAGGGGGGACTAAACAAACAAATAAAACAACTTGTGGTTACAACTTTGGAGCTCCATAGATTCTACACACTTCACTTTATGAACTTGATATATAGCTCAAAAGGTAGCCCTCTCTGTGTGCTCTCTTTTGATATTAAAAACTGTTGCATGGGTACATGCCAAAATTACTTGCAGCTAAAGTGGGGTACCTCAAAATCTTGAAGGCCTCAATAGAGGCTCTGATTGAAGGTGCCATACAGTTGATATTGGTATCTGTGGCTAGAGGAAGCTCTGCTCTACAGGATGAGTGCCTGAACTTACAGCAAGTGTGGCTCCTGATAGGGAAGTGCCAGGCAGTTGATATTGGTATCTGTGGCTAGAGGAAGCTCTGCTCTACAGGATGAGTGCCAGCAAGTGTAGCTCCTGATAGGGAAGTGCCAGACAGTTGATATTGGTATCTGTGGCTAGAGGAAGCTCTGCTTTACAGGATGAGTGCCTGAACTTGCAGCAAGTGTGGCTCCTGATAGGGAAGTGCCAGGCAGTTGATATTGGTATCTGTGGCTAGAGGAAGCTCTGCTCTACTGGATGAACTTTGCCATTAGGTGGTATAACGTGAGTAAGTGGTCAAGAGAGGGCACTGAAAACTTTTGGCATAAAAAATTAAAAAATCTTCCTCTTTGAGATACCCCATTTTAGCTGCAAGTAACTTTGGCATGGTTATACCTATCAGGGGTGACCCACAAATTTTGAGTGGTCCGGCCATTGTCGTAATGACCTATATACATCTACGGTTGAAATATCAGTGCTCAGATAATATGTTGCTGTAGTAATGGGTTGTCTCAACCAAAGGGGGACAAAACCATGAAGTAGTAGTAAGTGTTTAAAAACTTGTGGTTACCACTTTATAGCTCCATAGATTCTGCAAGCTTTACGGTATGACTTGATATAGCTTAAAAGATAGGTCTCACTGTGTGCTCTCTTTGGATACTAAAACATTTTTCATACGTATAACTATAGCCAAGTTACTGGAGCTAAAGTGGGGGTACCTCAAAACCTGAGTGCCTGGTTTAGGAACATATTTTTCTCCAGATTGCCAAGTGCTAGAAACTGAAATTAGCGCCAGTGGCTAGAGGAAGACCGACTCTATACAACGACTTGTTTCATTAGGCGCTAAAACTTAAGTACGTGGTCAAGCACCCAGTTGGAAAATGAATTTTACTGCTATCAGTTTCTTAGAACTCAATTAAAGCATACCAATGTGACACATGGTGACTGCCACTTGAATAGCACTTAATTCTATTAAAGTAATGTGATGTAATGCGATGCAGCACATTTTCATGTTCACAATACCACTGAAGTGATGTGTCACCTGCATGCATCACGTCGCTGTGTGACCGTCATATTGTGATCCAGACTTTGAAAGGGAGTGCTGGACCCGGCTGACTAGGTGTAGCAAGGCTGGTGAGGGGTTTGGGTAGGGAGGGGAGGTAGACTACTTGTGGTATGTAGGTCAGTGGGGACTGCTGGGCCATGCTGGGCCAGCTTCAGAACAGAGTGATAGGCTTGCAGTAGTGTCAGTAGTGGAGACTTCTGGGCCATGCTGAGCCAGCTTCAGAACAGAGTGATAAGCTTGCAGTAGTGTCAGTAGTGGAGACTTCTGGGCCATGCTGGGCCAGCTTCAGAACAGAGTGGTAGGCTTGCAGTAGTGTCAGTAGTGGAGACTTCTGGGCCATGCTGGGCCAGCTTCGGAACAGAGTGATAGGCTTGCAGTAGTGTCAGTAGAGACTTCTGGGCCATGCTGGGCCAGCGTTCTGATAGGCTTGCAGTAGTATCAGTAGTGGAGACTTCTGGGCCATGCTGGGCCAGCTTCAGAACAGAGTGATAGGCTTGCAGTAGTGTCAGTAGTGGAGACTTCTGGGCCATGCTGGGCCAGCGTTCTGATAGGCTTGCAGTAGTATCAGTAGTGGAGACTTCTGGGCCATGCTGGGCCAGCTTCAGAACAGAGTGATAGGCTTGCAGTAGTGTCAGTAGTGGAGACTTCTGGGCCATGCTGGGCCAGCTCCAGAACAGAGTGATAGGCTTGCAGTAGTGGAGACTTCTGGGCCATGCTGGGCCAGCTTCAGAACAGAGTGATAGGCTTGCACTAGTGTCAGTAGTGGAGACTTCTGGGCCATGCTGGGCCAGCTTCAAAACAGAGTGATAGGCTTGTAGTAGTGTCAGTAGTGGAGACTTCTGGGCCATACTGGGCCGGCTTCAGAACAGAGTGATAGGCTTGCAGTAGTGTCAGTAGTGGAGACTTCTGGGCCACAATGGGCCAGCTTCAGAACAGAGTGATAGGCTTGCAGTAGTATCAGTGGCGACTTCTGGGCCATGCTGGGCCAGCTTCAGAACAGAGTGATAGGCTTGCAGTAGTATCAGTGGCGACTTCTGGGCCATGCTGGGCCAGCTTCAGAACAGAGTGATAGGCTTGCAGTAGTGTCAGTAGTGGAGACTTCTGGGCCATACTAGGCCAGCTTCAGAACAGAGTGATAGGCTTGCAGTAGTGTCAGTAGTGGAGACTTCTGGGCCACACTGGGCCAGCTTCAGAACAGAGTGATAGGCTTGCAGTAGTGTCAGTGGAGACTTCTGGGCCATGCTGGGCCAGCTTCAGAACAGAGTGATAGGCTTGCAGTAGTGTCAGTAGTGGAGACTTCTGGGCCATGCTGGGCCAGCTTCAGAACAGAGTGATAGGCTTGCAGTAGTGTCAGTAGTGGAGACTTCTGGGCCATGCTGGGCCAACTTCAGAACAGAGTGATAGGCTTGCAGTAGTGTCAGTAGTGAGACTTCTGGGCCATGCTGAGCCAGCTTCAGAACAGAGTGATAGGCTCAGATAATGCATCCAGACTTGAAAACGGCTTGCAAGTACATGTATATATATGATATGTCAGCAACTGTTGCTTTCTTGAGCAGCCTCACCAGTACATCAGCTTTGCTTGCTCTGTCATTCCCCACCAGCACATCAGCTTTGTTGGCTCTGTCATTCCTCACCAGCACATCAGCTTTGTTGGCTCTGTCATTCCCCACCAGTACATCAGCTTTGTTGGCTCTATCATTCCCCACCAGTACATCTCTTTGTTGGCTCTGCCATTCCCCACCAGCTTTGTTGGCTCTGTCATTCCCCACCAGCTTTGTTGGCTCTGTCATTCCCCACCAGTACATCAGCTTTGTTGGCTCTGTCATTCCCCACCAGCACATCAGCTTTGTTGGCTCTGACATTCCCCACCAGCACATCTCTTTGTTGGCTCTGTCATTCCTCACCAGTACATCAGCTTTGTTGGCTCTGTCATTCCCCACCAGCACATCAGCTTTGTTGGCTCTGTCATTCCTCACCAGCACATCAGCTTTGTTGGCTCTGTCATTCCCCACCAGCACATCAGCTTTGTTGGCTCTGACATTCCCCACCAGCACATCTCTTTGTTGGCTCTGACATTCCTCACCAGTAGATCAGCTTTGTTGGCTCTGTCATTCCTCACCAGTACATCAGCTTTGTTGGCTCTGTCATTCCCCACCAGCACATCAGCTTTGTTGGCTCTGCCATTCCCCACCAGCACATCAGCTTTGTTGGCTCTGTCATTCCTCACCAGTACATCAGCTTTGTTGGCTCTGTCATTCCTCACCAGTACATCAGCTTTGCTGGCTCTGTCATTCCTCACCAGTACATCAGCTTTGCTGGCTCTGTCATTCCTCACCAGTACATATCTTTGTTGGCTCTGTCATTCCCCACCAGCACATCAGCTTTGTTGGCTCTTGCTGGCTCTGTCATTCCTCACCAGTACATATCTTTGTTGGCTCTGTCATTCCCCACCAGCACATCAGCTTTGTTGGCTCTGACATTCCCCACCAGCACATCTCTTTGTTGGCTCTGACATTCCTCACCAGTAGATCAGCTTTGTTGGCTCTGTCATTCCTCACCAGTACATCAGCTTTGTTGGCTCTGTCATTCCCCACCAGCACATCAGCTTTGTTGGCTCTGCCATTCCCCACCAGCACATCAGCTTTGTTGGCTCTGTCATTCCCCACCAGTACATCAGCTTTGTTGGCTCTGTCATTCCTCACCAGTACATCAGCTTTGCTGGCTCTGTCATTCCTCACCAGTACATCAGCTTTGCTGGCTCTGTCATTCCTCACCAGTACATATCTTTGTTGGCTCTGTCATTCCCCACCAGCACATCAGCTTTGCTGGCTCTGTCATTCCCCACCAGTACATCAGCTCTGTCATTCCTCACCAGTACATCAGCTTTGTTGGCTCTGTCATGCCCCACCAGTACATCAGCTTTGTTGGCTCTGTCATTCCTCACCAGCACATCAGCTTTGTTGGCTCTATCATTCCCCACCAGTACATCAGCTTTGTTGGCTCTGTCATTCCTCACCAGTACATCAGCTTTGTTGGCTCTATCATTCCTCACCAACACATCTCTTTGTTGGCTCTGTCATTCCTCACCAGCACATCAGCTTTGTTGGCTCTATCATTCCTCACCAGTACATCAGCTTTGTTGGCTCTATCATTCCTCACCAGCGCATCAGCTTTGTTGGCTCTGTCATTCCTCACCAGTACATCAGCTTTGTTGGCTCTATCATTCCTCACCAGTACATCAGCTTTGTTGGCTCTGTCATTCCCCACCAGTACATCAGCTTTGCTGGCTCTGTCATTCCCCACCAGTACATCAGCTTTGTTGGCTCTGTCATTCCTCACCAGTACATCAGCTTTGTTGGCTCTGTCATTCCTCACCAGTACATCAGCTTTGTTTGCTCTGTCATTCCCCACCAGTACATCAGCTTTGTTGGCTCTGTCATTCCTCACCAGTACATCAGCTTTGTTGGCTCTGTCATTCCTCACCAGTACATCAGCTTTGTTGGCTCTGTCATTCCTCACCAGTACATCAGCTTTGTTGGCTCTATCATTCCTCACCAGCGCATCAGCTTTGTTGGCTCTGTCATTCCTCACCAGTACAGTACATCAGCTTTGTTGGCTCTATCATTCCTCACCAGTACATCAGCTTTGTTGGCTCTATCATTCCTCACCAGTACATCAGCTTTGTTGGCTCTGTCATTCCCCACCAGTACATCAGCTTTGCTGGCTCTGTCATTCCCCACCAGTACATCAGCTTTGTTGGCTCTGTCATTCCTCACCAGTACATCAGCTTTGTTGGCTCTGTCATTCCTCACCAGTACATCAGCTTTGTTTGCTCTGTCATTCCCCACCAGTACATCAGCTTTGTTGGCTCTGTCATTCCTCACCAGCGCATCAGCTTTGTTGGCTCTGTCATTCCTCACCAGTACAGTACATCAGCTTTGTTGGCTCTATCATTCCTCACCAGTACATCAGCTTTGTTGGCTCTATCATTCCTCACCAGTACATCAGCTTTGTTGGCTCTGTCATTCCCCACCAGTACATCAGCTTTGCTGGCTCTGTCATTCCCCACCAGTACATCAGCTTTGTTGGCTCTTTCATTCCTCACCAGTACATCAGCTTTGTTGGCTCTGTCATTCCTCACCAGTACATCAGCTTTGTTGGCTCTGTCATTCCTCACCAGTACATCAGCTTTGTTGGCTCTATCATTCCCCACCAGTACATCAGCTTTGTTGGCTCTGTCATTCCTCACCAGTACATCAGCTTTGTTGGCTCTGTCATTCCTCACCAGTACATCAGCTTTGTTGGCTCTGTCATTCCTCACCAGTACATCTCTTTGTTGGCTCTGTCATTCCTCACCAGTACATCAGCTTTGTTGGCTCTGTCATTCCTCACCAGTACATCAGCTTTGCTGGCTCTGTCATTCCTCACCAGTACATCAGCTTTGCTGGCTCTGTCATTCCTCACCAGTACATATCTTTGTTGGCTCTGTCATTCCCCACCAGCACATCAGCTTTGCTGGCTCTGTCATTCCCCACCAGTACATCAGCTCTGTCATTCCCCACCAGTACATCAGCTTTGTTGGCTCTGTCATGCCCCACCAGTACATCAGCTTTGTTGGCTCTGTCATTCCTCACCAGTACATCAGCTTTGTTGGCTCTGTCATGCCCCACCAGTACATCAGCTTTGTTGGCTCTGTCATTCCTCACCAGTACATCAGCTTTGTTGGCTCTATCATTCCTCACCAACACATCTCTTTGTTGGCTCTGTCGTTCCTCACCAGCACATCAGCTTTGTTGGCTCTATCATTCCTCACCAGTACATCAGCTTTGTTGGCTCTATCATTCCTCACCAGCGCATCAGCTTTGTTGGCTCTGTCATTCCTCACCAGTACATCAGCTTTGTTGGCTCTATCATTCCTCACCAGTACATCAGCTTTGTTGGCTCTGTCATTCCCCACCAGTACATCAGCTTTGCTGGCTCTGTCATTCCCCACCAGTACATCAGCTTTGTTGGCTCTGTCATTCCTCACCAGTACATCAGCTTTGTTGGCTCTGTCATTCCTCACCAGTACATCAGCTTTGTTTGCTCTGTCATTCCCCACCAGTACATCAGCTTTGTTGGCTCTGTCATTCCTCACCAGTACATCAGCTTTGTTGGCTCTGTCATTCCTCACCAGTACATCAGCTTTGTTGGCTCTGTCATTCCTCACCAGTACATCAGCTTTGTTGGCTCTATCATTCCTCACCAGCGCATCAGCTTTGTTGGCTCTGTCATTCCTCACCAGTACATCAGCTTTGTTGGCTCTATCATTCCTCACCAGCACATCAGCTTTGTTGGCTCTATCATTCCTCACCAGTACATCAGCTTTGTTGGCTCTGTCATTCCCCCACCAGTACATCAGCTTTGCTGGCTCTGTCATTCCCCACCAGTACATCAGCTTTGTTGGCTCTGTCATTCCTCACCAGTACATCAGCTTTGTTGGCTCTGTCATTCCTCACCAGTACATCAGCTTTGTTTGCTCTGTCATTCCCCACCAGTACATCAGCTTTGTTGGCTCTGTCATTCCTCACCAGTACATCAGCTTTGTTGGCTCTGTCATTCCCCACCAGTACATCAGCTTTGTTGGCTCTGTCATTCCCCACCAGTACATCAGCTTTGCTGGCTCTGTCATTCCCCACCAGTACATCAGCTTTGTTGGCTCTGTCATTCCTCACCAGTACATCAGCTTTGTTGGCTCTGTCATTCCTCACCAGTACATCAGCTTTGTTTGCTCTGTCATTCCCCACCAGTACATCAGCTTTGTTGGCTCTGTCATTCCTCACCAGTACATCAGCTTTGTTGGCTCTGTCATTCCTCACCAGTACATCAACTTTGTTGGCTCTATCATTCCCCACCAGTACATCAGCTTTGTTGGCTCTGTCATTCCTCACCAGTACATCAGCTTTGTTGGCTCTGTCATTCCTCACCAGTACATCAGCTTTGTTGGCTCTGTCATTCCTCACCAGTACATCTCTTTGTTGGCTCTGTCATTCCTCACCAGTACATCAGCTTTGTTGGCTCTGTCATTCCCCACCAGTACATCAGCTTTGTTGGCTCTGTCATTCCTCACCAGTACATCTCTTTGTTGGCTCTGTCATTCCTCACCAGTACATCAGCTTTGTTGGCTCTGTCATTCCCCACCAGTACATCAGCTTTGCTTGCTCTGTCATTCCCCACCAGCACATAGCTTTGCTTGCTCTGTCATTCCCCACCAGCACATCTCTTTGTAGCCTTTTCCTCTCCCTAGGGCGACCCATAACGAGGTAAAAGTGTGAAGGTAAATATAAACAACAACAGCTAGCGGCCAAAACAAGCCAAGCTCAGTATTTTGAACTGTCAAGTAACAAGTAACTGGACATATAAGACATAGAAGATCTATAACACCTCTATGACCAAACTTATTCTCAAAAGCAACGATTGTGGCCAGCAAGAGTGGATGCTCAAGCCAAAGGAACGCCTCCTCACGCACCTACTGTACCTCGCAATAACCCCCCCCCCCCACCTAGCACAGAGAATGTCAAACACACACGTTACTGTGGTGGCTAATGACCTCGGCCTACGCTAACAAATCCAACTTGCTGACTGGTTTACAAATGTTTCAACACCTGAGGGCATAATGCAGGAGGGAAATAATCTGACGACGTTCAATTAATATATTATTTATTTATTTTTGTGTGAATTATGTCCTAGAATTATGTCCTAGAGTAGGCCATGTTCTCCCCCCCCCCCCCCACCCCCATGTCCTAGAGTAGGCCATGTTCTCCTCCCCCCCCCCCCCGTTGCCTGGCCAACAAGTTGCTCTATATTGTACAATCTTCCCACCAACACTACAACTTGTTTGCTGTACAGTTTGTTACTGCCATCCCATTTTCCTTTGTTTGTAGCCCGATCTGAGTTCTTGCCAGGAGAAACTGATGAAGAAGATTCACATTTTAGCATTAATGGAGGTACGTGTGTCGCCTGTAACTGCCACCCTCCATAATTCCACACCCTTAAATATAACGAGCACTAGGTTAAGGTTCCATCTCAAACACAAGAGCTTGTGCACGCGATCGTTTATTAGATCAATAGCGTGCGCACGATTTAATGGGATTATGGGTCATGTCATTGTTCTATAAATACACACACATAATTATGCATGAACATACCAGATTATGAATCATGCCTTGTTTTATAAATACACACATATATACATGTATGCATGAACATACCAGATTATGAGTCATGTTGTTGTTCTATAAATACACACATACATATGCATGAACATACCAGATTAAGAGTCATGTCATTGTTCTATAAATACACACACACATGCATGAACATACTAGATTAAGAATCGTGTCATTGTTCTATAAATACACACACACACATGCATGAACATACCGGATTATGAGTCGTGTCATTGTTCTATAAATACACACACACATATGCATGAACATACCGGATTATGAGTCGGGTCATTGTTCTATAAATACACACACACATATGCATGAACATACCGGATTATGAGTCGTGTTATTGTTCTATAAATACACACACACATGCATGAACATACCGGATTATGAGTCATGTCATTGTTCTATAAATACACACTCATATGCATGAACATACCGTATTTCCTCGAATGGTTACTACAGATACAAAAAACAACACTTCAGATGTCCAAACAGAGTGAATGCTGAATGTGGGTGTACACAACTGGAAGGCATGTGCTGCACGTTTAGCTGGACGTCGTGCACCGGAGCACCTCCTCCTCCCAGTCACTGTTTATGGCTCGCTTGTGCCAAGTAAATGCATGCACAGTATTGATTGCAAGGGGTGAGACTGCGACTAGGGCCTGAGCAAAGTTTATAACAAGTTATAGACAAAAAGTTTGCTGGTCCCATCTGCTAGTGGTTTGTTTGGTTTCTCTCTCTCTTTTCCTCCATCATCGTCGATGTCAGAGATCGGGTCGCTAGGGTTACTAGCTTGGAGGTAAGCCGTGTACTTTCTGGTTCTGTTCCGGCTGCCACTTCACCCAGCTTTAGGCAGCGATTGTTGCCAACTGTCGCCACTGAGGTCCTATAGAACTTGAATGATCTCGCCAGCTCGACTATCTATGCATGCGTGAAGCGAGCGCCTGTGCAAACACGATTCATAAAGGAACGAGCATTATTTGGACGTGAATGTTAATGAAGAGTGGAAACCGTTTGAAGAAATACAGCATGTGTGTTGAGTATAGATAGAGGATGGTTTTAGTGAGTGATAGTGTAACTGTACATACAGTGCATGTGTGTTGAGTATAGACAGAGGATGGTTTTAGTGAGTGATAGTGTTACTGTACGTACAGTGCAAGTATAGACAGAGGATAGTTTTAGTGAGTGATCTTGATACTGTACATACAGTGCATGTGTGTTGAGGGGATTGTTTTAGTGAGTGATAGTGTTACTGTACATACAGTGCGTGTGTGTTGAGGATAGATAGAGGATGGTTTTAGTGAGTGATAGTGTTACTGTACATACAGTGCATGTGTGTTGAGGATAGATAGAGGATGGTTTTAGTGAGTGATAGTGTTACTGTACATACAGTGCATGTGTGTTGAGGATAGATAGAGGATGGTTTTAGTGAGTGATAGTGATACTGTACATACAGTGCATGTGTGTTGAGTATAGATAGAGGATGGTTTTAGTGAGTGATAGTGTTACTGTACATACAGTGCATGTGTGTTGAGGATAGATAGAGGATGGTTTTAGTGAGTGATAGTGTTACTGTACATACAGTGCATGTGTGTTGAGGATAGATAGAGGATGGTTTTAGTGAGTGATAGTGCTACTGTACATACAGTGCATGTGTGTTGAGTATAGATAGAGGATGGTTTTAGTGAGTGATAGTGTTACTGTACATACAGTGCATGTGTGTTGAGTATAGATAGAGGATGGTTTTAGTGAGTGATAGTGTTACTGTACATACAGTGCATGTGTGTTGAGGATAGATAGAGGATGGTTTTAGTGAGTGATAGTGTTACTGTACATACAGTGCGTGTGTGTTGAGGATAGATAGAGGATGGTTTTAGTGAGTGATAGTGCTACTGTACATACAGTGCATGTGTGTTGAGGATAGATAGAGGATGGTTTTAGTGAGTGATAGTGCTACTGTACATACAGTGTGTGTGTGTTGGTTGCTGAGGATCAACAAGAAACTCGTCCAATGTTCCCTGTGTAGCAAGATTTTCTAGACATGCCACAACAAAACGTGTAGTGTGCTGATTGAATGTTGTGAGATATTCCGATGTGTGCTCTCATCTCGGCTAGCCTATGAGCCAGGAGGGAATAGATGAGGTGTACACAAGACCTCCATGAAATTTACATTCCAGACGAGTGCATGGAACACCTGAACACAATGGCTGCATGAATCCTGCTTACATTTGTTCTGGGCTAATATCCAGCCACCGTTTTGCCAAGTTTCTCTTGTACGTAATCTACAGTTGGTGTTCAAGAGACAAGCCCATGATCGGACGATCACGTTTGCTACTGTGAGTGAGGTCACTCACACCCCTCTGGATCAGGTGGGCCGCATTATTCCTTGCTACTGTAATAAGCACACTTTTGTCATTCATGTTATCTCGACACTCTAAATGTTATGACCATGAATCTGGATTTCTTCCTCGTTGATAAACTTCGTGGTCGTACCAATCCATGAAGCTGACTAAAAAAACAGGGCGTTAATTCAAATATGGAACTGGTGAGGTGATATCATTAGCACCTGATTGCGCGTGTACACACGGGGCGATGCAGAGAAGAGAGCAAGCTTTAAAGAAGAAGTGCTGAAGTTATGTCTCTCCCAAGTTCAGAGAAGTGAGCACAGCCACGACACTTCCCTCAGTATAATGATACCCCCTTCCCCCCCCCCCCCCTCTCCCCTCGCTTTTTTTCATTTTTTCAAAGCTACTATGTAATGATCTCGTAGATTAGCAGGCTTGCTTTCTCAGCCCAGCGATTCCCTAACTGCTGCTCCCTGTATAGCTCTATCTATAGAACATGAGCTTATGGCCTATCCCATCTCATTCGTAGCCTTTTTGGCCGGCTTCTCTTTAGAAGTCCATCGCTCGCTGTCAGTCAGTCAGTCACATCAGTAATAAATATTAAAATAAAAGATTTGTAGACTTCGTGTTCTATGAATGTATAAATGACATGACATATTTCGGATTATTTTAAACACGAAGTATTCCAGATTTAATGGGGCGAGTAAACCTCGGTGTATGTAGCATGAACCATTGTGCATGCAGTTTCTCCTTTAAATACATCAATAAAAGATTGTGTGATGACTCCAGTTCAGGAGGTGTTGGAAATAAATCATCTGAGAGCACTTTGCGGGCAGCATATCTCTTGTCACTGGCCAAAGTTTTCTTTATAATTTTTTTAAAAAATGGGAAAAAAAGAATTATCAGCCTTGCAGGAAAGAAATTGCAGAAATAGAGTCCTGCTCCTCACGTGCTTGTCTGCTTCGATTGCAACTCGAGCACTTCATCAAGAGTTGAATGCCATACGTGTCCAGCACTGCCACAACCTTTTCAAGACATCCCGGGATCTCGGGGATGCTTGGGGGTTATCGCGGGATAGTCCCCAGTACTCCGGGACAAAAGTATGTTCTGGGATCCATGCTGTATAATCGGTCGCCCGCACTGAAGCGACTTACCTGCTTCTTGGTTGCAGAAAAGAGGTGCGGGTAAAGGGTAAAGCTTCTCATCGATGGTGTACAACCAAAATCAAATGGCCTCAGAATTGATGCTGAAGAATGAGTGACACACACTCAGTACAGTATGTGGAGTTCTTGCTCGTGGTAAATTGTTACCTGGTCCTTGGAGGAGGCTGTGGCTGACCCCACATACAAGTCCTTGGAGGAGGCTATGGCTGACCCCACATACAAGTCCTTGAAGGAGGTAGTGGCTGACCCCACATACAAGTCTTGAAGGAGGTAGTGGCTGACCCCACATACAAGTCCTTGAAGGAGGTAGTGGCTGACCCCACATACAAGTCCTTGAAGGAGGTAGTGGCTGACCCCACATACAAGTCCTTGAAGGAGGTAGTGGTTGACCCCACATACAAGTCCTTGAAGGAGGCAGTGGCTGACCCCACATACAAGTCCTTGAAGGAGGCAGTGGCTGACTCCACATACAAGTCCTTGAAGGAGGCAGTGGCTGACCCCACATACAAGTCCTTGAAGGCAGTGTCTGACCCCACATACAAGTCCTTGAAGGAGGCAGTGGCTGACCCCACATACAAGTCCTTGAAGGAGGTAGTGGCTGACCCCACATACAAGTCCTTGAAGGAGGTAGTGGTTGACCCCACATACAAGTCCTTGAAGGAGGTAGTGGCTGACCCCACATACAAGTCCTTGAAGGAGGTAGTGGCTGACCCCACATACAAGTCCTTGAAGGAGGTAGTGGCTGACCCCACATACAAGTCCTTGAAGGAGGTAGTGGCTGACCCCACATACAAGTCCTTGAAGGAGGCAGTGGCTGACCCCACATACAAGTCCTTGAAGGAGGTAGTGGCTGACCCCACATACAAGTCCTTGAAGGAGGTAGTGGTTGACCCCACATACAAGTCCTTGAAGGAGGTAGTGGCTGACCCCACATACAAGTCCTTGAAGGAGGTAGTGGCTGACCCCACATACAAGTCCTTGAAGGAGGTAGTGGTTGACCCCACATACAAGTCCTTGAAGGAGGCAGTGGCTGACCCCACATACAAGTCCTTGAAGGAGGCAGTGGCTGACTCCACATACAAGTCCTTGAAGGAGGTAGTGGCTGACCCCACATACAAGTCCTTGAAGGAGGTAGTGGCTGACCCCACATACAAGTCCTTGAAGGAGGCAGTGGCTGACCCCACATACAAGTCCTTGAAGGAGGTAGTGTCTGACCCCACATACAAGTCCTTGAAGGAGGTAGTGGTTGACCCCACATACAAATCCTTGGAGGAGGCTGTAGCTGACCCCACATGCAAGTCCTTGGAGGAGGCTGTAGCTGACCCCACTTACAAGTCCTTGAGGGTTTTTCCCTCCAAGTGTTTAAAAGCCATGGAGACCCTGAGGCTCAACTATTTTTATTCAAAACAAACAAACAAAAACAATTTGAAACAGGAACAATTATGAAACATGAAACAGGAACAATGAAACAGGAACAATTAAAAAAAATTTTTTTTAATATATAATAATAAAATTAATAAAGAGAAGCTAGGTTACTGCATGTGGACCACAACCAGTTAGTAGACCCTTTACCATTTAAAATCATCCACACCAATATTGTCATACACCTGGTGGCCTGCATGGGTGGTCTTGTTTCCTTTCTTGCCAATCCATTGTATGAAGCATTTTTGTTCTTGTTATAATTATTACTTTTGGACTGGACCTGCACTGCTGGTTGTTAAGCAGGCTGCTCATAGCATTAGCCAGCAAGAAAATGGGAGAAACAGCTGCTTATCGAGCAATGCCCATAGGCAGACATAACCGATATAAGTAGCAGATCGCTGAGATGAACTAGCTAGAAGAGCTGGCGAGCAGTTGAAGCACTGCAGAGCAGAGCCTGGCAACTACCATATATGGGCATCTCATCGAGAAGTTTGTCTAGCCGTCGAGCAGCGAAAGAAACATGGACTTGTGAGCAGGAGGAGATATACATGTAGTCACAATTAACGCTTAATGACTAGGGACTACAAGCAACGGTAAAGTACGTGCTCTGAAGATCTCTCTTTCAATCATATTTTTGTTTTCGTTGCCAGCGTCTCTACCGAATGTTTTGGGTCTTCATCAGGCGAGTTAAAGAGTAATGTACGCAATGCAATGCATCCATACTTGCTGGCAACGTGTTGTCACATGAAATGCATGTGACTCATGATTAGGCTGAATGCTAGAATGCTATAGCGTATAAGCACAGTAAGATATCTGGTAGGTAGTGATGGGCATGGTTTCACTGCATAGTGTTGATAGCCGCGACCCACAACAGTCGGGAAGCTGTTTGAAAGAGACATCTATAGAACATTCAGTAGGTGCTTAACCGCTTCACCGTCATAAGCGCATAGAAGCGCGAGATTGAGTGACCGTCGCGTTAATAATTATTAAAAAATCAACTGTTGAGTCTACATATTCAAAACTTACCGTAAATGTGCACGATGGACTGTTCTATTCCACCAAAAAATTTAAGTACCGTAGCACGTAGGTAACTATGACATCAAACAATTTTGAATTCAAGAAAAATAATGGCTGAAAGATTTGATCGTGCTCGCGTGTTAGAGCTCTTGTTTGATGGCGGTTTCGACCTCTTTGACTATGATAGAGATGAAGATGATGAAGGTCAAGTGTCTTCCTTCCTTAGTGATGAGGTATTAGACCCTAAGGAGTTGGCAGCTTTTTGTCCAGAGCTTTAACTTCAACTTCTCAGGATGTTGGCCAAACACTTCAAGTGCCAGTGCTTCTGATGGAGCTTTTATGACTCCTGATGAAGAGTATGAGTTGCTTGGTATGTATGAGTAGATATCTATACAATGGAATATAATATTTGAGCTATCAAACAGTGAGACACAATAAGCCAGAAATATATATCACTAGGTTATAAAGTTCCTAGTTATAAAGTTCACTAGGTTATAAAGTCAAAATAATAATCTTTTATATAGGTTGAGCCACTGATCTTGAATCTTGAATCTGCTGAACCTCTGAGTGATCCTGCAAACTCTCCTCCGAGTGGTCCTGCAAACTCGCCCCCAAGTGCTCCTACAATCTCTCCTACCATCTTCTCCTTCATTTGATGTAGTTCCATCTTCTGTCAGAAGTATCACTGTTACCTTCTGATCGCTGAGACAGGGGGCGTGTTGGATGCCGAGGCCGAGGAAAAGGCCAAGGAAGAGGAAAAAGCCAAGGAAGAGGCCAAGGAAGAGGAAAAGGCCAAGGAAGAGGAAAAAGCCAAGGAAGAGGAAAAGGCCAAGGAAGAGGAAAAGGCCAAGGAAGAGGAAAAAGCCAAGGAAGAGGAAAAAGCCAAGGAAGAGGAAAAGGCCAAGGAAGAGGAAAAGGCCAAGGAAGAAGTCGAGGCCAGAGGTAAGAGGCACGAGACCTTTTGTCACTGCTCTCTTTGTGGTGTTAGCCTTTGTGCTGTGCGTGGAAGGACATGCTTCAGGGAATTCCACACACTCTCTGACTACTCGCACTAGCTTCCTTTTCTCTTCGAGATTTTCTTTGTATTGCTTTTGTAGTAGTATGTACATGTGTTATGCATGTACATGTATACTTCTTTTCTTTATCATTTATGCATGCAGACATGTGTAGTACACGTATGTTTTCTTGATGAGTCTTTGCTTTATTGTGCCTTTCTGCAACATCTTTGAAATTTTCAACTTTCAATACAACCAGACCTTCCTCGTGGTGCTTGACAACAGTCAATACTCATATAGACTGACAAACATGGCTATATCCCGCAAAATTAAAAAAATTAGGGCATTCAATATTCATAAATTATGCCAAAAAATGTACATTTTCAGATTATATGCTGTTTGTAGTTCGATAAGCGATCATATTTTAGTATTTGATCTGAAAAACCATAAAATATACTTGTAATAGTCGATAGTATTCTAATCAAAAAATGGTTTGTGGTTTGGTTGCTAGGCAACATATTTATCACCAAGTTGATCAGTAACTCTTTGTCAATCATGTGATATGCGGTTGCCAGGGATTTTTCTGAACCAATGATCAGATACAAAAATTAAAGTAAAAATAGGTCAAAATCTCAAAATGAAGTCAACGGTGAAAGGGTTAACAAAGAGTAGGTGCTTATACAGATATATACTTAACAACCAGCTTTTAGGGTATGTAGCTGCTAGCTCCAGTGTATTGTGTGTGTGATGCTGTGCATGTGTGTGTGTGATGCTGTGTGTGTGTGTGTGATGCCGGGTGTGATGCTGTGCATGTGGGCGTGTGATGCTGGGTGTGTGTGATGCTGTGCATTATGTGTGTGATGCTATGCATTATGTGTGTGATGCTGTGCATGTGGGTGTGTGATGCTGGGTGTATGTGTGTGATGTGCGGTATTTTTTTTCTGTGGTGCAATTAGGTGGAGCAGTTAACAATGAAGGCACTGTCAACTGGACTTGTCAAAGGTTAGTTCATTGAATGTTCGTTTCGAGGAACACACCTGCATCCCAGACCTTCCATATATGCACAGCTACGGTGGGGCTAATACTATAGTGCTTGGGAGGTTGGGATCATTATTGCTAATTCAGACTTCTTGCCTGAACCTTGGCTATATTCATTAGTGTCATATTTTGTGGTTGCGTGTTGCATAAAAGTTCCTTTTCCTTAAATATTCACTTCCTGCCACTCATACGTGGTTGTTGGCCCGGACACCATGTGGCATCACAGTTGGAACAACTGGGACAGCATTGTTGGCTAGTGGGGCGAGCTCTCCTTTGGGGATTGGATGTGAATAATCGTATTGGTATGCATGGCTAAATCTGAGATGTGTATGTGTCTATATACGGGCATGCATTCCCATCAAATATATGAATGCTTTAAACAAGACCGGCATTTCGTAAATGAGAAAATACATGTAGTCTCCTCAACGAACTCTCAGTTGACATGTGTGGATATAATGATTTCCTCGGTAACCAGTAAATATATGGAGAAAGTTATTGTACACTCTCAAAGAACTCTCAGTTGACATCAACTTGAAATTGTACTCTCTCGACGTTTCGACTCAAATCAAAAGCTGTAAATTGGTTTGTAGCTTGTCAAAGCTAACAGCTGTGATATGAGTGAAACCACATTGCAATAACTAAAGTGGTTGTTGAATGGCAACATGATTATGGCTAATAATTGTGATTTTTAGCGTTTTGATTTTTATAAATGAGTAGTGGGGGTCTGCCAAGAGGAGGAGGGTCCTGCCTTGGATGTTTCTGCATGCATCTTCTGACAAAACATGATATTTTATATATCATTGGAAAGCACATAGAACAAGCAACAATTTGAGCATAACATTATCTACACAAACCAATTATAAAAAAAGTTATGGGCAGTCAGAGTCAACAGATGTTTTTTTACCCGTTTGTGGTAAACTACCCCCGTTAATAATCCTACTGACTACTAGGAAAGCAAACTTTTCCCTAGAGGCTCAAGGAGATAGAGTTATTGATGTTATGTTTTGTGTATGAGCCATTAGTAAGTGGGTCTGAAACTGAATATGAGAATGAAGACTGGCTCCGTAACTTGATGTTATTTTATACCCTTGAGCATCTTCTTGAGTTCATGCTTCAAGTTTCTTTCTGTGAGTCAAGTGCTGCTCTCCTTGGAACTTCTCCCCCACAGCACTTTTGTTTCAACATTTACTTTCTGCTCACAGTCTCTTTTTCATCGTTGTAGAGGCGGTGTCCGCTAGACTCCCTCTTCTCTGCCTCGTTGAGTAAGCCAGTCTTTTTTTCAACCATGCACACACTCTATGCTGATCTGAGTGCGATCTCATTGATTTCTAAGCAATCTTTTCAATGCATGCAAAATGCTGTAGCATTTCACGCAACGAGGATTCGTTAGATAAATTAAGATATGAATAATTCATTCAAGTTGTGGGTTTCCTGTACTCCATGTGCTCCAAGTTGAACCTTAACCCTAGAGCCTTAATTGAACCTTGAGCATGAAGCAGTTGCCGAGATGTCGAGAAAGGACCATTTGGGTGTGGCTAAGGGCAATGCCGCTCCAGGTGGCAACTCAGCACACAAAAAACACCCTCCCAACCAGGAAAAGGGAGTACTACTGCAGAGGAAAGAAGTGAAATTGTGAGCAACAAGATGGAGACTGTTATCAAGATGGAGACTTATCAAGATGGAGATTTATCAAGATGAAGACTGCTGTCATCAAGAGGGAGACTTATCAAGATGGAGACTGTTATCAAGATGGAGACTTATCAAGATGGAGACTTATCAAGATGGAGACTGTTATTGAGATGGAGACTGTTATCAAGATGGAGACTTATCAAGATGGAGATTTATCAAGATGGAGACTGCTGTCATCAAGAGGGAGACTTATCAAGATGGAGACTGTTATCAAGATGGAGACTTATCAAGATGGAGACTTATCAAGATGGAGACTGTTATGAAGATGGAGACTGTTATCAAGATGGAGACTGGACTTGGCAAGTGAGTCTAGTCAACATGTTTATTGATGACGAGTGATGGGGTGGATGTGCTTGGTGGCAGTCCACTGGTGAAGATGCTGGTCTTCGTGAACATCTCAAGTTCCTGCCAACTACTGCCTCCAGGTGCATATCCACAGTTCCTTTCCATATCTTTTCTTAGAAAATTTGGACACACTGGGGCAGCAAGTGAGAGGCTATTGCATGGCAGCTGTGGCTAGGCTCTCGAATGTGACCCTCCCCCCCACACCCACACCAAACCACAGAGCCAACAATACGGGTATAGTTGCCAGCTTTTGAATTGTGGCAGCCTTTCTCTTCAACACAAATTGGCAATCGAAGGAGTGTTATCCACATAGGCAACTGCTAACCTGGTCTAGATGGAGGGGGCTGAAGGCAACTGCTAACCTTGTCTAGATAGAGGGGGCTGAAGGCAACTGCTAACCTGGTCTAGATGGAGGGGGCTGAAGGCAACTGCTAACCTGGTCTAGATGGAGGGGGCTGAAGGCAACTGCTGACCTGGTCTAGATGGAGGTGGATGAAGGCAACTACTAACCTGGTCTAGATGGAGGGGGCTGAAGGCAACTTCTAACCTGGTCTAGATGGAGGGGGGTGAAGGCAACTGCTAACCTGGTCTAGATGGAGGGGGATGAAGGCAACTGCTAACCTGGTCTAGATGGAGGGGGCTGAAGGCAACTACTAACCTGGTCTAGATGGAGGGGGCTGAAGGCAACTTCTAACCTGGTCTAGATGGAGGGGGATGAAGGCAACTACTAACCTGGTCTAGATGGAGGGGGCTGAAGGCAACTACTAACCTGGTCTAGATGGAGGGGGCTGAACTAACCTGGTCTAGATGGAGGTGGCTGAAGGCAACTACTAACCTGGTCTAGATGGAGGTGGCTGAAGGCAACTGCTAACCTGGTCTAGATGGAGGGGGCTGAAGGCAACTGCTAACCTGGTCTAGATGGAGGTGGCTGAAGGCTACTACTAACCTGGTCTAGATGGAGGTGGCTGAAGGCAACTGCTAACCTGGTCTAGATGGAGGGGGCTGAAGGCAACTGCTAACCTGGTCTAGATGGAGGTGGGCTGAAGACAACTGCTAACCTGGTCTAGATGGAGGGGGCTGAAGGCAACTGCTAACCTGGTCTAGATGGAGGGGGCTGAAGGCAACTGCTAACCTGGTCTAGATGGAGGGGGCTGAAGGCAACTGCTAACCTGGTCTAGATGGAGGGGGTTGAAGGCAACTGCTAACCTGGTCTAGATGGAGGGGGTTGAAGGCAACTACTAACCTGGTCTAGATGGAGGGGGCTGAAGGCAGCTGCTAACCTGGTCTAGATGGAGGGGGCTGAAGGCAACTGCTAACCTGGTCTAGATGGAGGGGGCTGAAGGCAACTGCTAACCTGGTCTAGATGGAGGGGGCTGAAGGCAACTGCTAACCTGGTCTAGATGGAGGGGGCTGAAGGCAACTGCTAACCTGGTCTAGATGGAGGGGGCTGAAGGCAACTGCTAACCTGGTCTAGATGGAGGTGGCTGAAGGCAACTACTAACCTGGTCTAGATGGAGGGGGATGGAGGCAACTGCTGACCTGGTCTAGATGGAGGGGGCTGAAGGCAACTGCTAACCTGGTCTAGATGGAGGTGGCTGAAGGCAACTGCTAACCTGGTCTAGATGGAGGGAGCTGAAGGCAACTGCTAACCTGGTCTAGATGGAGGGGGCTGAAGACAACTGCTAACCTGGTCTAGATGGAGGGGGCTGAAGCTAACCTGGTCTAGATGGAGGGGGCTGAAGGCAACTGCTAACCTGGTCTAGATGGAGGGGGCTGAAGGCAACTGCTAACCTGGTCTAGATGGAGGGGGTTGAAGGCAACTACTAACCTGGTCCAGATGGAGGGGGCTGAAGGCAACTGCTAACCTGGTCTAGATGGAGGGGGCTGAAGGCAACTGCTAACCTGGTCTAGATGGAGGGGGCTGAAGGCAACTGCTAACCTGGTCTAGATGGAGGGGGTGAAGGCAACTGCTAACCTGGTCTAGATGGAGGGGGGTGAAGGCAACTGCTAACCTGGTCTAGATGGAGGTGGCTGAAGGCAACTGCTAACCTGGTCTAGATGGAGGGGGCTGAAGGCAACTGCTAACCTGGTCTAGATGGAGGGGGCTGAAGACAACTGCTAACCTGGTCTAGATGGAGGGGGCTGAAGGCAACTACTAACCTGGTCTAGATGGAGGGAGCTGAAGGCAACTGCTAACCTGGTCTAGATGGAGGGGGCTGAAGGCAACTGCTAACCTGGTCTAGATGGAGGGGGCTGAAGACAACTGCTAACCTGGTCTAGATGGAGGGGGCTGAAGGCAACTGCTAACCTGGTCTAGATGGAGGGGGTTGAAGGCAACTGCTAACCTGGTCTAGATGGAGGGGGCTGAAGGCAACTACTAACCTGGTCTAGATGGAGGGGGCTGAAGGCAACTGCTAACCTGGTCTAGATGGAGGGGGGTGAAGGCAACTACTAACCTGGTCTAGATGGAGGGGGCTGAAGGCAACTGCTAACCTGGTCTAGATGGAGGGGGTTGAAGGCAACTGCTAACCTGGTCTAGATGGAGGGGGCTGAAGGCAACTGCTAACCTGGTCTAGATGGAGGGGGCTGAAGACAACTGCTAACTTGGTCTAGATGGAGGGGGCTGCAGGCAACTGCTAACCTGGTCTAGATGGAGGGGGCTGAAGGCAACTGCTAACCTGGTCTAGATGGAGGGGGGTGAAGGCAACTACTAACCTGGTCTAGATGGAGGGGGATGAAGGCAACTGCTAACCTGGTCTAGATGGAGGGGGGTGAAGGCAACTACTAACCTGGTCTAGATGGAGGGGGCTGAAGGCAACTGCTAACCTGGTCTAGATGGAGGGGGCTGAAGGCAACTACTAACCTGGTCTAGATGGAGGTGGCTGAAGGCAACTGCTAACCTGGTCTAGATGGAGGGGGCTGAAGCTAACCTGGTCTAGATGGAGGGGGCTGAAGGCAACTGCTGACCTGGTCTAGATGGAGGGGGTTGAAGGCAACTGCTAACCTGGTCTAGATGGAGGGGGATGAAGGCAACTGCTAACCTGGTCTAGATGGAGGGGGCTGAAGGCAACTACTAACCTGGTCTAGATGGAGGGGGCTGAAGGCAACTGCTAACCTGGTCTAGATGGAGGGGGTTGAAGGCAACTTCTAACCTGGTCTAGATGGAGGGGGCTGAAGCTAACCTGGTCTAGATGGAGGGGGCTGAAGGCAACTGCTGACCTGGTCTAGATGGAGGGGGCTGAAGGCAACTGCTAACCTGGTCTAGATGGAGGTGGCTGAAGGCAACTGCTAACCTGGTCTAGATGGAGGGGGCTGAAGGCAACTGCTAACCTGGTCTAGATGGAGGTGGCTGAAGACAACTGCTAACCTGGTCTAGATGGAGGGGGTTGAAGGCAACTGCTAACCTGGTCTAGATGGAGGGTGCTGAAGGCAACTGCTAACCTGGTCTAGATGGAGGAGGGCTGAAGGCAACTACTAACCTGGTCTAGATGGAGGGGGTTGAAGGCAACTACTAACCTGGTCTAGATGGAGGGGGCTGAAGGCAACTGCTAACCTGGTCTAGATGGAGGGGGCTGAAGGCAACTGCTAACCTGGTCTAGATGGAGGGGGCTGAAGGCAACTACTAACCTGGTCTAGATGGAGGGGGCTGAAGGCAACTGCTAACCTGGTCTAGATGGAGGGGGGTGAAGGCAACTACTAACCTGGTCTAGATGGAGGGAGCTGAAGGCAACTACTAACCTGGTCTAGATGGAGGGGGCTGAAGGCAACTGCTAACCTGGTCTAGATGGAGGGGGCTGAAGGCAACTACTAACCTGGTCTAGATGGAGGGGGCTGCAGGCAACTGCTAACCTGGTCTAGATGGAGGGGGCTGAAGGCAACTGCTAACCTGGTCTAGATGGAGGGGGCTGAAGGCCACTGCTAACCTGGTCTAGATGGAGGGGGCTGAAGGCAACTACTAACCTGGTCTGGTCTAGATGGAGGGGGTTGAAGGCAACTGCTAACCTGGTCTAGATGGAGGGGGCTGAAGGCAACTGCTAACCTGGTCTAGATGGAGGTGGCTGAAGGCAACTGCTAACCTGGTCTAGATGGAGGTGGCTGAAGGCAACTGCTAACCTGGTCTAGATGGAGGTGGCTGAAGACAACTGCTAACCTGGTCTAGATGGAGGGGGCTGAAGGCAACTGCTAACCTGGTCTAGATGGAGGTGGCTGAAGGCAACTGCTAACCTGGTCTAGATGGAGGTGGCTGAAGGCAACTGCTAACCTGGTCTAGATGGAGGGGGCTGAAGGCAACTGCTAACCTGGTCTAGATGGAGGGGGCTGAAGGCAACTGCTAACCTGGTCTAGATGGAGGGGGCTGAAGGCAACTGCTAACCTGGTCTAGATGGAGGGGGCTGATGGCAACTACTAACCTGGTCTAGATGGAGGGGGCTGAAGGCAACTGCTAACCTGGTCTAGATGGAGGGGGCTGAAGGCAACTACTAACCTGGTCTAGATGGAGGGGGCTGAAGGCAACTGCTAACCTGGTCTAGATGGAGGTGGCTGAAGGCAACTCCTAACCTGGTCTAGATGGAGGGGGCTGAAGGCAACTGCTAACCTGGTCTAGATGGAGGGGGCTGAAGACAACTGCTAACCTGGTCTAGATGGAGGGGGCTGAAGGCAACTGCTAACCTGGTCTAGATGGAGGGGCCTGAAGGCAACTACTAACCTGGTCTAGATGGAGGGGGCTGAAGGCAACTACTAACCTGGTCTAGATGGAGGGGGCTGAAGACAGCTGCTAACCTGGTCTAGATGGAGGGGGCTGAAGGCAACTGCTAACCTGGTCTAGATGGAGGGGGCTGAAGGCAACTGCTAACCTGGTCTAGATGGAGGGGGCTGAAGGCAACTGCTAACCTGGTCTAGATGGAGGTGGCTGAAGGCAACTACTAACCTGGTCTAGATGGAGGGTGCTGAAGGCAACTGCTAACCTGGTCTAGATGGAGGGGGCTGAAGGCAACTACTAACCTGGTCTAGATGGAGGTGGCTGAAGGCAACTGCTAACCTGGTCTAGATGGAGGTGGCTGAAGGCAACTGCTAACCTGGTCTAGATGGAGGGGGCTGAAGGCAACTGCTAACCTGGTCTAGATGGAGGGGGCTGAAGGCAACTGCTAACCTGGTCTAGATGGAGGGGGCTGAAGACAACTGCTAACCTGGTCTAGATGGAGGGGGCTGAAGGCAACTGCTAACCTGGTCTAGATGGAGGGGGCTGAAGGCAACTACTAACCTGGTCTAGATGGAGGGGGCTGAAGGCAACTGCTAACCTGGTCTAGATGGAGGGGGCTGAAGGCAGCTGCTAACCTGGTCTAGATGGAGGGGGCTGAAGGCAACTGCTAACCTGGTCTAGATGGAGGGGGCTGAAGGCAACTTCTAACCTGGTCTAGATGGAGGGGGCTGAAGGCAACTACTAACCTGGTCTAGATGGAGGGGGCTGAAGGCAACTGCTAACCTGGTCTAGATGGAGGGAGCTGAAGGCAACTGCTAACCTGGTCTAGATGGAGGGGGCTGAAGGCAACTGCTAACCTGGTCTAGATGAAGGGGGCTGAAGGCAACTACTAACCTGGTCTAGATGGAGGGGGCTGAAGGCAACTGCTAACCTGGTCTAGATGGAGGGGGCTGAAGGCAACTGCTAACCTGGTCTAGATGGAGGGGGTGAAGGCAACTGCTAACCTGGTCTAGATGGAGGGGGCTGAAGGCAACTGCTAACCTGGTCTAGATGGAGGGGGCTGAAGCTAACCTGGTCTAGATGGAGGGGGCTGAAGCTAACCTGGTCTAGATGGAGGGGGCTGAAGGCAACTGCTAACCTGGTCTAGATGGAGGGGGCTGAAGCTAACCTGGTCTAGATGGAGGGGGCTGAAGGCAACTACTAACCTGGTCTAGATGGAGGGGGCTGAAGGCAACTGCTAACCTGGTCTAGATGGAGGGGGCTGAAGGCAACTGCTAACCTGGTCTAGATGGAGGGGGCTGAAGGCAACTGCTAACCTGGTCTAGATGGAGGGGGCTGAAGGCAACTGCTAACCTGGTCTAGATGGAGGGGGCTGAAGGCAACTACTAACCTGGTCTAGATGGAGGGGGCTGAAGGCAACTACTAACCTGGTCTAGATGGAGGGGGCTGAAGGCAACTACTAACCTGGTCTAGATGGAGGGGGCTGAAGGCAACTACTAACCTGGTCTAGATGGAGGGGGCTGAAGGCAACTGCTAACCTGGTCTAGATGGAGGGGGCTGAAGGCAACTACTAACCTGGTCTAGATGGAGGGGGCTGAAGGCAACTGCTAACCTGGTCTAGATGGAGGGGGCTGAAGGCAACTGCTAACCTGGTCTAGATGGAGGGGGATGAAGGCAACTACTAACCTGGTCTAGATGGAGAGGGCTGAAGGCAACTGCTAACCTGGTCTAGATGGAGGGGGCTGAAGGCAACTGCTAACCTGGTCTAGATGGAGGGGGCTGAAGGCAACTACTAACCTGGTCTAGATGGAGGGAGCTGAAGGCAACTGCTAACCTGGTCTAGATGGAGGGGGCTGAAGGCAACTGCTAACCTGGTCTAGATGGAGGTGGCTGAAGGCAACTGCTAACCTGGTCTAGATGGAGGGGGCTGAAGGCAACTGCTAACCTGGTCTAGATGGAGGGGGCTGAAGGCAACTCCTAACCTGGTCTAGATGGAGGGAGCTGAAGGCAACTGCTAACCTGGTCTAGATGGAGGGGGCTGAAGGCAACTGCTAACCTGGTCTAGATGGAGGGGGCTGAAGGCAACTACTAACCTGGTCTAGATGGAGGGGGCTGAAGGCAACTGCTAACCTGGTCTAGATGGAGGGGGCTGAAGGCAACTGCTAACCTGGTCTAGATGGAGGGGGCTGAAGGCAACTGCTAACCTGGTCTAGATGGAGGTGGCTGAAGGCAACTGCTAACCTGGTCTAGATGGAGGGGGCTGAAGGCAACTGCTAACCTGGTCTAGATGGAGGGGGCTGAAGGCAACTGCTAACCTGGTCTAGATGGAGGGGGCTGAAGGCAACTGCTAACCTGGTCTAGATGGAGGGGGCTGAAGGCAACTACTAACCTGGTCTAGATGGAGGGGGCTGAAGCTAACCTGGTCTAGATGGAGGGGGCTGAAGGCAACTGCTAACCTGGTCTAGATGGAGGTGGCTGAAGGCAACTGCTAACCTGGTCTAGATGGAGGGGGCTGAAGCTAACCTGGTCTAGATGGAGGGGGCTGAAGGCAACTACTAACCTGGTCTAGATGGAGGGGGCTGAAGGCAACTGCTAACCTGGTCTAGATGGAGGGGGCTGAAGGCAACTACTAACCTGGTCTAGATGGAGGTGGCTGAAGGCAACTGCTAACCTGGTCTAGATGGAGGGGGCTGAAGACAGCTGCTAACCTGGTCTAGATGGAGGGGGCTGAAGGAAACTGCTAACCTGGTCTAGATGGAGGGGGCTGAAGACAGCTGCTAACCTGGTCTAGATGGAGGGGGCTGAAGGCAACTGCTAACCTGGTCTAGATGGAGGGGGATGAAGGCAACTACTAACCTGGTCTAGATGGAGGGGGCTGAAGGCAACTGCTAACCTGGTCTAGATGGAGGGGGCTGAAGGCAACTACTAACCTGGTCTAGATGGAGGGGGCTGAAGGCAACTACTAACCTGGTCTAGATGGAGGGGGATGAAGGCAACTGCTAACCTGGTCTAGATGGAGGGGGCTGAAGGCAACTGCTAACCTGGTCTAGATGGAGGGGGCTGAAGGCAACTGCTAACCTGGTCTAGATGGAGGGGGCTGAAGGCAACTGCTAACCTGGTCTAGATGGAGGGGGTTGAAGGCAACTCCTAACCTGGTCTAGATGGAGGGGGTTGAAGGCAACTACTAACCTGGTCTAGATGGAGGGGGCTGAAGGCAACTGCTAACCTGGTCTAGATGGAGGGGGCTGAAGGCAACTTCTAACCTGGTCTAGATGGAGGGGGCTGAAGGCAACTACTAACCTGGTCTAGATGGAGGGGGCTGAAGGCAACTGCTAACCTGGTCTAGATGGAGGGGGCTGAAGGCAACTGCTAACCTGGTCTAGATGGAGGGGGCTGAAGGCAACTGCTAACCTGGTCTAGATGGAGGGGGCTGAAGGCAACTGCTAACCTGGTCTAGATGGAGGGGGCTGAAGGCAACTGCTAACCTGGTCTAGATGGAGGGGGCTGAAGGCAACTACTAACCTGGTCTAGATGGAGGGGGCTGAAGGCAACTGCTAACCTGGTCTAGATGGAGGGGGCTGAAGGCAACTGCTAACCTGGTCTAGGTTGCCCCCTCTATCAGAGTATCCATGGATTTTCCCCATGCCCCCTCTATCAGAGTATCCATGGATTTACCCCATGCCCCCTCTATCAGAGTATCCATGTGTTTTCCCTATGCCCCCTCTACCAGAATATCTTTACTAAAACATCATTTCCAACATACAGCAAGGGGCATTAACTTAATGAAGTGGTTTCGTAGATGCAGGTGCTGTTAGAAGTGCAATGAACTGGAGTTTGCTAACAGAATTAGCTCCCTTATGGTGAGCAAACAAAGTTGAAGCAAAGAATCCTTCCATGCAAAACTTGTCCTTTCTCGAGCAGTTTAAAGACGGCAAGCGCACTAAGCAGGTTTCACAAGCATAAGCTCTTCCAGAAGCAGCAGCGATGGTTCCAAGGAGACAACCCAATACAGCAGTCGTTATCACAGTGCCATTTTTAATGGCCTGTTTCCCCTTCCCCTCGTATTGAAAGTCCCATGTACTTTATTACACCTTGCCCCCTTTTTCATCCCCTCTGATTTTTCTGGCCTCCATGAGGAACAATCTCTATGTAGTGAGCCTAAGCTCTTGTGTTGCTGTTAATGTACTTTGTATTACTTGTTAAAGGCACTATTGATCAAGTTACCAGGGAGATCACTCTGCCGTGGGTCCAGCCTCGTGTCTTGGATTTGACACAGGTTAGTGTTACACTGAGTAAATATCATGGTACATCTAGGGAATGAGGGGAGAGAGTGTTAGTGTTATACTGAGTAATATTTAGGAATGTAACAGGTGGAGTATACCCCAGATCATTGTTTGCCTGTGATGGGAGAACAGAAGGAACATTATTTACTTGCAGTGAGAGAGAAGGGAATTACTTACTTGCAATGAGAGAGGAGAAGGGACATTACTTACTTGCAGTGAGAGAGGAGAACGGACATTACTTACTTGCAATGAGAGAGGAGAAGGGACATTACTTACTTGCTATGAGAGAGGAGAAGGGACATTACTTACATACTTGCACTGAGAGAGGAGAAGGGACATTACTTACTTGCAATGAGAGAGGAGAAGGGACATTACTTACTTGCTATGAGAGAGGAGAAGGGACATTACTTACTTGCAACGAGAGAGGAGAAGGGACATTACTTACTTGCTATGAGAGAGGAGAAGGGACATTACTTACTTGCAACGAGAGAGGAGAAGGGACATTACTTACTTGCTATGAGAGAGGAGAAGGGACATTACTTACTTGCAGTGAGAGAGGAGAAGGGACATTACTTACTTGCAATGGGAGAAGGGAATTGTCTACTTCTTGTTATTGGGTATGTCGGAAAATGTTTTTGCAACATCACAAACCATGGAGGTGTTACCTGCACTACTAGAAGACTGGGAAGGGACTAGAAATCCCCTGCAAATAAGCAGCAAGGAGGTCGTCGGGATATTAGGAACAACTGTAGACAATTGATGGGTGTGCTTAGTAAAATCCTTGCGCGAATGTTTTGTTTCCATATGCTGCCTGTGGGTGGTGCAGCTAGTAGTCATGTGTAATTGGTACTTATTTCAATAACATCGATATCAGAGCGAGGTACTAGAAGGATGCCTAACAAAGACCGTTTGTAATGACAACGAAATGGGCGCTTAACTTTGAGTGTGCTCAACAACTTTATGTGTGCTAAACATCGAGAGGCTTAACAACCAGAGCTGACGGTAGCATGGCATGCATGGTTCATGTGGTTCTGCTTGCTGAGTGATTCAACATGCTCCAGCAAGAGGCTAATTACATACCAGTTACCAGATGTCAAGTTTGGTTCTATGTTTGGCCCAACTTGTGCCTAATCGTGATTGCCTTTCTCAATATTCATGAAGCATTGGCCGCTGAAGAGTGGCATTGCTTGTAGCTGTCAGGCTCCTCTAGGTTGTGTTTTCATCTTGTGAGTCATCTCACCTATGGTTAGCTATCTAGCATAGCAGTGGATAACATGGTCTACATGGGCACAGTCTCCAACAGCAACAAGATATGGCACGTGCTGATATCTGTGTAGTGGACAACATGGTGCACATGGGCACAGTCTCCAATAGCAACAAGATATGGCATGTGCTGATATGGGTAGTGAGTGGACAACATGGTGCACATGGGCACAGTCTCCAATAGCAACAAGACATGGCATGTGCTGATGTGTGTAGTGAGTGGACAACATGGTCTACATGGGTGCAGTCTCCAATAGCAACAAGACATGGCATGTGTTGATATGGGTAGTGGACAACAACAGTAAACAATTAGGACGAGTGTTTAAAAGCCCTGGAGAACCAGAAGCCCAGAGTTGGGCTTGGTAGAAGTCCGACTTTGAGGAGTGCTCAACTGCAGAAACAATAAAAACAAAAAGAGGTCAACAAACAGCATAAAACGACCAAAATGCTTTTAAAAAATTAAAAAATTAAGTGGATTAGATTTTAAGCTGGTCAAAAAAGAAAGGAAATAAAACTGTCTCTGTGTAGACCACACCCAGGTAGACCACACCCAGGTAGGTGTCCCCATATTATTTAGAACCATATACAGCACAGATCGAGTGTTACTTCTTGTGGTGATGGCCGCACCTATGTGGTGGTTGTTGAGTAACAAAGTTTGACCTAGTTATCTTTATCCCTAATCTTATATTGAGCCTAATATGAGGTACAATGTAAAGGTTGCTTTAAAAAATATATATATACAGAAATAATTTTCATTACAATAAGCTGAAGTTCTTGTATAATATAATAATTTAAACTTTTTTAATAAATTAACAAAAAAAACAAAAACAAAAAACACACGATATCAGCAAATAAAATTCATCTGCAACACTTCTTTCTCAAGGGGAAGGGATTCAGAATCATTTATCGGTGGGCATACAGTGTTTCACACAGAGCAGCCATGGATGGATAGCCTCACCCTGAACCAAGACTGGGGGCAGTGCAAGCTCTCCATTCTCTTGCAGCAACATATTAGGGGACTCAGATCCTGGGACCTCCAGTGACAAACTCATTCCCGAGACTCCACTTAACTATCTGGGAGTGGGCATTGTGGTCAAGTCAGTAGTGATCGAGGAAAGCTCAAAAGTACAGTAGGCATTCGAATTATCCAGAGATAGCGAGTTTAATCTGTTGAGCATAATAATAGACAATAATAATAATAAGAAGAAGAAGAATAAATGTACTAATGTTAATAATAATATTAATAATAATAACAACAATAAATAAAAAATAATAGAAGTAATAACAACAATAATAATATCTACTACTACTACTACTATTAATAACTATCTTCTAATAGCAAACTTTCCTTCTGGTTGCTATGATAAGCTAAGAGCAGCTAAGAAGGTGGTCCTGGATTTTGCTGATAAGATGTGTGGCGCCTGATATCAGGCACTGCCACAGCAAACGCCTAGTGCCAGGGAGTAGTATGAGTGGCTCTCCTGCACTGTGTAGATCCACTAAAGGGAGTAGTATGTGTGGCCCCTGCACTGTGTAGATCCACTAAAGGGAGTAGTATGTGTGGCTATCCTGCACTGTGTAGATCCACTAAAGGGAGTAGTATGTGCGGCTATCCCTGCACTGTGTAGATCCACTAAAGGGAGTAGTATGTGTGGCCCCTGCACTGTGTAGATCCACTAAAGGGAGTAGTATGTGTGGCTATCCCTGCACTGTGTAGATCCACTAAAGGGAGTAGTATGTGCGGCTATCCTGCACTGTGTACATGTAGATCCACTAAAGGGAGTAGTATGTGTGGCCCCTGCACTGTGTAGATCCACTAAAGGGAGTAGTATGTGTGGCTGTCCTGCACTGTGTAGATCCACTAAAGGGAGTAGTATGTGTGGCTGGCCTGCACTGTGTAGATCCACTAAAGGGAGTAGTATGTGTGGCCCCTGCACTGTGTAGATCCACTAAAGGGAGTAGTATGTGCGGCTGTCCTGCACTGTGTAGATCCACTAAAGGGAGTAGTATGTGTGGCCCCTGCACTGTGTAGATCCACTAAAGGGAGTAGTATGTGCGGCTGTCCTGCACTGTGTAGATCCACTAAAGGGAGTAGTATGTGTGGCCCCTGCACTGTGTAGATCCACTAAAGGGAGTAGTATGTGTGGCTATCCTGCACTGTGTAGATCCACTAAAGGGAGTAGTATGTGTGGCTATCCCTGCACTGTGTAGATCTACTAAAGGGAGTAGTATGTGTGGCCCCTGCACTGTGTAGATCCACTAAAGGGAGTAGTATGTGTGGCTGTCCTGCACTGTGTAGATCCACTAAAGGGAGTAGTATGTGTGGCCCCTGCACTGTGTAGATCCACTAAAGGGAGTAGTATGTGTGGCCCCTGCACTGTGTAGATCCACTAAAGGGAGTAGTATGTGTGGCTATCCCTGCACTGTGTAGATCCACTAAAGGGAGTAGTATGTGTGGCTATCCTGCACTGTGTAGATCCACTCAAGGGAGTAGTATGTGTGGCCCCTGCACTGTGTAGATCCACTAAAGGGAGTAGTATGTGTGGTTGTCCTGCACTGTGTAGATCCACTAAAGGGAGTAGTATGTGTGGCCCCTGCACTGTGTAGATCCACTAAAGGGAGTAGTATGTGTGGCCCCTGCACTGTGTAGATCCACTAAAGGGAGTAGCATGTGTGGCTATCCTGCACTGTGCAGATCCACTAAAGGGAGTAGTACAGTAGGCGCCATAAAAAACTTGGCGTTGCGTTTAAACCCAACGTACGTGCAACACATGACCGTTGGCCAAAGAAACGTTAACAAAACGTACAGTACAGAGCGTTTGGACGCTTGCTGCGTTGAACGCTCGCTGCGTTTAAACGCTCGCTGCGTTTTATGCAAACACACCGAGAAGCGCGTGCATTGACTACCACGTGAACTGAAGAAAAAAAGCGGGGCAAGCTAGAACTAGTTACTTGTTCTTTAGAGATCGTCCGCTGGAGTATTTGTCCGTCATAAATTATTATTTCAGTACGAGTTTAAGGCTTTAAGAGTCTATAAGCAAGTAAGTTTCCTCCTCTTACTGTTATACTTGCTATAATATAACGTTGATGTAACTGGAATCCGCTTGATCCATACAAGCTGTTGAGCCAGTACTTGAGTTTCAGTTTTAGTTGTTTTTTGGTAGCTAGAACAAATGGAATGGATGGTACTTCTCTAGCTATTGTTGTACTAATGAAGCTACATATTGTCATCAAGAATTGATTCATGTTGTGTTATTGGTTTGTTTTAGCCCGTGGAGTTGGACTCTTGTCTCTGTCCCACAAGGCAAAGCTCTGGGGCACCTTGCTGGAGGATGCCTGCACAGAGTGAAGGTAGGGACTTACACATCCCAGAATATGTCTGGAGGCAATTCAACTGGCATCAAACCGGATGGGACTACAAACCAAGAAATGATTTACTGTTCATGTGATATATATTTGTGTTTGTTCACAAGTCTTTAATAGACTGGGTTATTTTTGTAGACTTCTGTAACTTCTCTTCTGTAAACAAACATTATGTAAATAAAAAATGTATATATTTTTTAATTTAGAACTCCCTACAACTCCCATTTCTATAATTTGTATATAGAATTTGCTAACATTAAAATGCAATGACAAAAAAAACACAGGATATTGTTCTTTTCAGGTTGACCAATCTTCTTATGATGAGCTTCAGTGGGTTTCAAACTGGGACTGCATTCGTCTGTCCACCTTCTCAAACCCTTGATACCCATAAATTGTCTTGCCTAAATGATGCAATTATAATTTTATTCACATCAAGGCAACAAATCATCAAGGCAACATATCTGTAAAATAATGTTTATTTCAGTGCAAGGGGAATGGCAATAACAGCCACTACACCAACAGGGTGTGCATTCAAGCTTCAGCATAAACTACAAACAAAAGCTAGATCCCACCCATAGCAAGCATGTAGGAGCCCCATGGAGCTTTAAGCCAGTCTCCTTATCAGCTAAATTAAGTCAGCATACAGCCTTAAGAATCCCAAGCAAACAAGACTAACACGAACCTATCCGAGTGAGGCTCTACACGAAGAATGGTCATTGGGTAGCCATTGTTCTTGAGGTGCTCGTGCAGCTGGAAGGCAGTCATTAATTCGCATCTTCTGTTCCACTACACCTCTCAGATGGCTGCCGTTATCTTTGTAGGTCTCCCGCTATCAAACCGCCAGACTAAGTCCTGACACAGTCGGTGCCTTCAATCTGTTTCTTGTTACACCATTCGCTAAAAATCACGATGAGACTGCCACATGCAACTCCACTCCCTACGATCTATTCCGGCTAAAAAACAATAAACGTTCCGCGCGTCTAAACGGTCGTGCGTTTAAAATGTTTAGCGTCTGAACGTTTCGTGCGTTCCTTTTAACCGGTAGGAAATCGCATGCGTTTAGACGCTGAACCAACGCTCGGTTTTAACGCAACGCCAAGTTTTTTATGGCGCCTACTGTATGTGTGGCTCTCCCTGCTGTGTAGATCCACTAAAGGGAGTAGTATGTGTGGCTGTCCTGCACTGTGTAGATCCACTAAAGGGAGTAGTATGTGTGGCTATCCTGCACTGTGTAGATCCACTAAAGGGAGTAGTATGTGTGGCTGTCCTGCACTGTATAGATCCACTAAAGGGAGTAGTATGTGTGGCCCCTGCACTGTGTAGATCCACTAAAGGGAGTAGTATGTGTGGCTATCCTGCACTGTGTAGATCCACTAAAGGGAGTAGTATGTGTGGCTATCCTGCACTGTGTAGATCCACTAAAGGGAGTAGTATGTGTGGCTATCCTGCACTGTGTAGATCCACTAAAGGGAGTAGTATGTGTGGCTATCCCTGCACTGTGTAGATCCACTAAAGGGAGTAGTATGTGTGGCTATCCTGCACTGTGTAGATCCACTAAAGGGAGTAGTATGTGTGGCTATCCTGCACTGTGTAGATCCACTAAAGGGAGTAGTATGTGTGGCTATCCTGCACTGTGTAGATCCACTAAAGGGTTGTTGTGTTTTACTACCTATGTACATTCACTTTGGCAATATTACGTCATAATTTACCTCGAGAAATAAATATGTACTTCCTTCTATTCCTTTTGAAGCACTCTGTGCCCCTCCCCACCCCCAACCAAAACTCCTGTAAGGTGTGGGTGTTGGTGTGTTCCTCTCCATCAGAAGCTAGCGGTTGCATAAGCAGCATAATTGCCCAGATGGCAAGCCTCTTGTGAGAGGAGGAGGAAATGGGGGATGATCACAACTGTTGACTTGTGTTTCTTCGAGGCCTGTGCTCTGCTATTTCTTGAGGTTATTGTATTGTGCAAGCTAACACGGACACCGACTTATCAGAGAACCATTCTGAACCCATTACCTTGAAATCAAGGTGCTCCTGGATGGATCCAATTGCTCAGAGTTTGTTGTAGACTGTGTGAGACGTTATTCTTGGTTGCTTAATTCCTGTTGCCAAACTCAGTCTTATTCTAAGAAATTAAAAATTTCTAGTCAGTGACTTAATATGTGGTAAAATGAGTAGGCATTGGACTTCACAGATCTGTAAAATACATATACATGTATAACGATTTTCTGACCCAAAACATTGCCATTATGTATATTATTGCTATGGTGATCTACCATGTGTGTATTTGCTATCAAATGTTAATCAGGTTGTAGACCCTGTGTTTATTTTGTAGAGTTAGCTGAGCCTGGAACATTATTAACAAATAGTTATTGCTGGATTGTTTTTTTGTAAATATTTATGCATTTGTTGTGCTGTTGATGAGATGACTCGAATGTCAATAATAAAGCATAACTTTAGCAGAAGCAGTGAATAGCATGCACGCATTACATAATGCCTCAGATTACACACCTGACCCAACGTACTGGTCTTGAGATTGAGACTAGTTAACATAAGCACTATGAGAAGTTAGGCAAGCATGCTGACCCGTACATCCTGCGAGTTCTCCACTAACCTGACTTTCATACAACCTTCAAGTTGACTGTAGTGCTGCCAGTTTCACTCTCTTGCTATTGTGATATAGAGAAGTCTTGCAGTAAAGGTAGAAGTTGGTACAGGGTGTTCATTCTAAACTTACTCCATGTGCTATGCATTAGTTAATGATGAAGGTCGTCAGATAGTGTTTGAGGTAGTAGGACCAAGTCATTATCACAGCGCAATGCTAATCTTTGTAGAAGATTCTGAAGAGAAGGTCGTCTGGTGGTTACCTCATGCATAGCTAAACCATCCCAAGTCGAGGAAAGATTTAGTGTTGGCAAGAATGGCTTGGTAAGTAAAGGCTGGTTCACAAGATGTCGCGAGGCCATCGTATCGCCGCTTCAAGATGCTCACTAAACACACACAACGACTCGAGCTCAACAAGATGTAATAAATTCCTACCATTGACATGAGCTTTTTTTTAAACCCTGATATTCCAAACCAAGTGCACCATCAGCAATGGACAGTGAAAAAGACAGTCTCTACTCCAGTGACGAGGAGCTGGACCCACTCTGCTTTTAGCTATGAGGAGGAGCTGGACCCCTATGAGGAGGAGCTGGACCTGCTCTGCTTTTAGCTATGACAAGGAACTGGACCTGCTCTGATTTTAGCTATGACAAGGAGCTGCTTTTAGCTATGAGGAGGAGCTGGATCTGCTCGGCTTTTAGCTATGACAAGAAACTGGACCTGCTCTGCTTTTAGCTATCATATGAGGAGGAGCTGGACCTGCTCTGCTTTTAGCTATGACAAGAAACTGGACCTGCTGTTTTTAGCTATGATGAGGAGCTGGACCTGCTCTGCTTGAGGAGCTGGACCTGCTCTGCTTTTAGCTATGAGGAGGAGCTGGACCTGCTCTGCTTTTAGCTATGAGGAGGAGCTGGACCTGCTCTGCTTTTAGCTATGACAAGGATTTAGCTATGACAAGGAACTGGACCTGCTCTGCTTTTAGCTATGAGGAGGAGCTGGACCTGCTCTGCTTTTAGCTATGAGGAGGAGCTGGACCTGCTCTGCTTTTAGCTATGAGGAGGAGCTGGACCTGCTCTGCTTTTAGCTATGAGGAGGAGCTGGACCTGCTCTGCTTTTAGCTATGACGGGGAGCTGGACCTGCTCTGCTTTTAGCTATGACAAGGAACTGGACCTGCTCTGCTTTTAGCTATGAGGAGGAACTGGACCTGCTCTGCTTGAGGAGCTGGACCTGCTCTGCTTTTAGCTATGAGCAGGAGCTGGACCCGCTCTGCTTTTGCTATGAGGAGGAGCTGGACCCGCTCTGCTTTTAGCTATGAGGAGGAGCTGGACCTGCTCTGCTTTTAGCTATGACAAGGAACTGGACCTGCTCTGATTTTAGCTATGACAAGGAGCTGCTTTTAGCTATGAGGAGGAGCTGGATCTGCTCGGCTTTTAGCTATGACAAGAAACTGGACCTGCTCTGCTTTTAGCTATGAGGAGGAGCTGGACCTGCTCTGCTTTTAGCTATGACAAGAAACTGGACCTGCTCTGTTTTTAGCTATGATGAGGAGCTGGACCTGCTCTGCTTTTAGCTATGAGGAGGAGCTGGACCTGCTCTGCTTTTAGCTATGAGGAGGAGCTGGACCTGCTCTGCTTTTAGCTATGACAAGGATTTAGCTATGACAAGGAACTGGACCTGCTCTGCTTTTAGCTATGAGGAGGAGCTGGACCCGCTCTGCTTTTAGCTATGAGGAGGAGCTGGACCCGCTCTGCTTTTAGCTATGAGGAGGAGCTGGACCTGCTCTGCTTTTAGCTATGACAAGGAACTGGACCTGCTCTGATTTTAGCTATGACAAGGAGCTGCTTTTAGCTATGAGGAGGAGCTGGATCTGCTCGGCTTTTAGCTATGACAAGAAACTGGACCTGCTCTGCTTTTAGCTATCATATGAGGAGGAGCTGGACCTGCTCTGCTTTTAGCTATGACAAGAAACTGGACCTGCTCTGTTTTTAGCTATGATGAGGAGCTGGACCTGCTCTGCTTGAGGAGCTGGACCTGCTCTGCTTTTAGCTATGAGGAGGAGCTGGACCTGCTCTGCTTTTAGCTATGAGGAGGAGCTGGACCTGCTCTGCTTTTAGCTATGACAAGGATTTAGCTATGACAAGGAACTGGACCTGCTCTGCTTTTAGCTATGAGGAGGAGCTGGACCTGCTCTGCTTTTAGCTATGAGGAGGAGCTGGACCTGCTCTGCTTTTAGCTATGAGGAGGAGCTGGACCTGCTCTGCTTTTAGCTATGAGGAGGAGCTGGACCTGCTCTGCTTTTAGCTATGACGGGGAGCTGGACCTACTCTGCTTTTAGCTATGACAAGGAACTGGACCTGCTCTGCTTTTAGCTATGAGGAGGAACTGGACCTGCTCTGCTTGAGGAGCTGGACCTGCTCTGCTTTTAGCTATGAGCAGGAGCTGGACCCGCTCTGCTTTTAGCTATGAGGAGGAGCTGGACCCGCTCTGCTTTTAGCTATGAGGAGGAGCTGGACCTGCTCTGCTTTTAGCTATGACAAGGAACTGGACCTGCTCTGATTTTAGCTATGACAAGGAGCTGCTTTTAGCTATGAGGAGGAGCTGGATCTGCTCGGCTTTTAGCTATGACAAGAAACTGGACCTGCTCTGCTTTTAGCTATGAGGAGGAGCTGGACCTGCTCTGCTTTTAGCTATGACAAGAAACTGGACCTGCTCTGTTTTTAGCTATGATGAGGAGCTGGACCTGCTCTGCTTGAGGAGCTGGACCTGCTCTGCTTTTAGCTATGAGGAGGAGCTGGACCTGCTCTGCTTTTAGCTATGACAAGGATTTAGCTATGACAAGGAACTGGACCTGCTCTGCTTTTAGCTATGAGGAGGAGCTGGACCTGCTCTGCTTTTAGCTATGAGGAGGAGCTGGACATGCTCTGCTTTTAGCTATGAGGAGGAGCTGGACCTGCTCTGCTTTTAGCTATGAGGAGGAGCTGGACCTGCTCTGCTTTTAGCTATGACGGGGAGCTGGACCTGCTCTGCTTTTAGCTATGACAAGGAACTGGACCTGCTCTGCTTTTAGCTATGAGGAGGAACTGGACCTGCTCTGCTTTTAGCTATGAGGAGGAACTGGACCTGCTCTGCTTTTAGCTATGACAAGGAACTGGACCTGCTCTGCTTTTAGCTATGAGGAGGAGCTGGACCTACTCTTATGACAAGGAGCTGGACCTGCTCTGCTTTTAGCTATGAGGAGGAGCTGGACCTGCTCTGCTTTTAGCTATGACGGGGAGCTGGACCTGCTCTGCTTTTAGCTATGAGGAGGAACTGGACCTGCTCTGCTTGAGGAGCTGGACCCGCTCTGCTTTTGCTATGAGGAGGAGCTGGATCCGCTCTGCTTTTAGCTATGAGGAGGAGCTGGACCTGCTCTGCTTTTAGCTATGACAAGGAACTGGACCTGCTCTGATTTTAGCTATGACAAGGAGCTGCTTTTAGCTATGAGGAGGAGCTGGATCTGCTCGGCTTTTAGCTATGACAAGAAACTGGACCTGCTCTGCTTTTAGCTATGAGGAGGAGCTGGACCTGCTCTGCTTTTAGCTATGACAAGAAACTGGACCTGCTCTGTTTTTAGCTATGATGAGGAGCTGGACCTGCTCTGCTTTTAGCTATGAGGAGGAGCTGGACCTGCTCTGCTTTTAGCTATGAGGAGGAGCTGGACCTGCTCTGCTTTTAGCTATGACAAGGATTTAGCTATGACAAGGAACTGGACCTGCTCTGCTTTTAGCTATGAGGAGGAGCTGGACCCGCTCTGCTTTTAGCTATGAGGAGGAGCTGGACCCGCTCTGCTTTTAGCTATGAGGAGGAGCTGGACCTGCTCTGCTTTTAGCTATGACAAGGAACTGGACCTGCTCTGCTTTTAGCTATGACAAGAAACTGGACCTGCTCTGTTTTTAGCTATGATGAGGAGCTGGACCTGCTCTGCTTGAGGAGCTGGACCTGCTCTGCTTTTAGCTATGAGGAGGAGCTGGACCTGCTCTGCTTTTAGCTATGAGGAGGAGCTGGACCTGCTCTGCTTTTAGCTATGACAAGGATTTAGCTATGACAAGGAACTGGACCTGCTCTGCTTTTAGCTATGAGGAGGAGCTGGACCTGCTCTGCTTTTAGCTATGAGGAGGAGCTGGACCTGCTCTGCTTTTAGCTATGAGGAGGAGCTGGACCTGCTCTGCTTTTAGCTATGAGGAGGAGCTGGACCTGCTCTGCTTTTAGCTATGACGGGGAGCTGGACCTGCTCTGCTTTTAGCTATGACAAGGAACTGGACCTGCTCTGCTTTTAGCTATGAGGAGGAACTGGACCTGCTCTGCTTGAGGAGCTGGACCCGCTCTGCTTTTAGCTATGAGGAGGAGCTGGACCTGCTCTGCTTTTAGCTATGACAAGGATTTAGCTATGACAAGGAACTGGACCTGCTCTGCTTTTAGCTATGAGGAGGAGCTGGACCCGCTCTGCTTTTAGCTATGAGGAGGAGCTGGACCCGCTCTTCTTTTAGCTATGAGGAGGAGCTGGACCTGCTCTGCTTTTAGCTATGAGGAGGAGCTGGACCTGCTCTGCTTTTAGCTATGACGGGGAGCTGGACCTGCTCTGCTTTTAGCTATGACAAGGAACTGGACCTGCTCTGCTTTTAGCTATGAGGAGGAACTGGACCTGCTCTGCTTGAGGAGCTGGACCTGCTCTGCTTTTAGCTATGAGCAGGAGCTGGACCCGCTCTGCTTTTAGCTATGAGGAGGAGCTGGACCTGCTCTGCTTTTAGCTATGACAAGGAACTGGACCTGCTCTGATTTTAGCTATGACAAGGAGCTGCTTTTAGCTATGAGGAGGAGCTGGATCTGCTCGGCTTTTAGCTATGACAAGAAACTGGACCTGCTCTGCTTTTAGCTATGAGGAGGAGCTGGACCTGCTCTGCTTTTAGCTATGACAAGAAACTGGACCTGCTCTGTTTTTAGCTATGATGAGGAGCTGGACCTGCTCTGCTTGAGGAGCTGGACCTGCTCTGCTTTTAGCTATGAGGAGGAGCTGGACCTGCTCTGCTTTTAGCTATGACAAGGATTTAGCTATGACAAGGAACTGGACCTGCTCTGCTTTTAGCTATGAGGAGGAGCTGGACCTGCTCTGCTTTTAGCTATGAGGAGGAGCTGGACATGCTCTGCTTTTAGCTATGAGGAGGAGCTGGACCTGCTCTGCTTTTAGCTATGACAAGGAACTGGACCTGCTCTGATTTTAGCTATGACAAGGAGCTGCTTTTAGCTATGAGGAGGAGCTGGATCTGCTCGGCTTTTAGCTATGACAAGAAACTGGACCTGCTCTGCTTTTAGCTATGAGGAGGAGCTGGACCTGCTCTGCTTTTAGCTATGACAAGAAACTGGACCTGCTCTGTTTTTAGCTATGATGAGGAGCTGGACCTGCTCTGCTTTTAGCTATGAGGAGGAGCTGGACCTGCTCTGCTTTTAGCTATGAGGAGGAGCTGGACCTGCTCTGCTTTTAGCTATGACAAGGATTTAGCTATGACAAGGAACTGGACCTGCTCTGCTTTTAGCTATGAGGAGGAGCTGGACCCGCTCTGCTTTTAGCTATGAGGAGGAGCTGGACCCGCTCTGCTTTTAGCTATGAGGAGGAGCTGGACCTGCTCTGCTTTTAGCTATGACAAGGAACTGGACCTGCTCTGCTTTTAGCTATGACAAGAAACTGGACCTGCTCTGTTTTTAGCTATGATGAGGAGCTGGACCTGCTCTGCTTGAGGAGCTGGACCTGCTCTGCTTTTAGCTATGAGGAGGAGCTGGACCTGCTCTGCTTTTAGCTATGAGGAGGAGCTGGACCTGCTCTGCTTTTAGCTATGACAAGGATTTAGCTATGACAAGGAACTGGACCTGCTCTGCTTTTAGCTATGAGGAGGAGCTGGACCTGCTCTGCTTTTAGCTATGAGGAGGAGCTGGACCTGCTCTGCTTTTAGCTATGAGGAGGAGCTGGACCTGCTCTGCTTTTAGCTATGAGGAGGAGCTGGACCTGCTCTGCTTTTAGCTATGACGGGGAGCTGGACCTGCTCTGCTTTTAGCTATGACAAGGAACTGGACCTGCTCTGCTTTTAGCTATGAGGAGGAACTGGACCTGCTCTGCTTGAGGAGCTGGACCCGCTCTGCTTTTAGCTATGAGGAGGAGCTGGACCTGCTCTGCTTTTAGCTATGACAAGGATTTAGCTATGACAAGGAACTGGACCTGCTCTGCTTTTAGCTATGAGGAGGAGCTGGACCCGCTCTGCTTTTAGCTATGAGGAGGAGCTGGACCCGCTCTTCTTTTAGCTATGAGGAGGAGCTGGACCTGCTCTGCTTTTAGCTATGAGGAGGAGCTGGACCTGCTCTGCTTTTAGCTATGACGGGGAGCTGGACCTGCTCTGCTTTTAGCTATGACAAGGAACTGGACCTGCTCTGCTTTTAGCTATGAGGAGGAACTGGACCTGCTCTGCTTGAGGAGCTGGACCTGCTCTGCTTTTAGCTATGAGCAGGAGCTGGACCCGCTCTGCTTTTAGCTATGAGGAGGAGCTGGACCTGCTCTGCTTTTAGCTATGACAAGGAACTGGACCTGCTCTGATTTTAGCTATGACAAGGAGCTGCTTTTAGCTATGAGGAGGAGCTGGATCTGCTCGGCTTTTAGCTATGACAAGAAACTGGACCTGCTCTGCTTTTAGCTATGAGGAGGAGCTGGACCTGCTCTGCTTTTAGCTATGACAAGAAACTGGACCTGCTCTGTTTTTAGCTATGATGAGGAGCTGGACCTGCTCTGCTTGAGGAGCTGGACCTGCTCTGCTTTTAGCTATGAGGAGGAGCTGGACCTGCTCTGCTTTTAGCTATGACAAGGATTTAGCTATGACAAGGAACTGGACCTGCTCTGCTTTTAGCTATGAGGAGGAGCTGGACCTGCTCTGCTTTTAGCTATGAGGAGGAGCTGGACATGCTCTGCTTTTAGCTATGAGGAGGAGCTGGACCTGCTCTGCTTTTAGCTATGAGGAGGAGCTGGACCTGCTCTGCTTTTAGCTATGACGGGGAGCTGGACCTGCTCTGCTTTTAGCTATGACAAGGAACTGGACCTGCTCTGCTTTTAGCTATGAGGAGGAACTGGACCTGCTCTGCTTTTAGCTATGAGGAGGAACTGGACCTGCTCTGCTTTTAGCTATGACAAGGAACTGGACCTGCTCTGCTTTTAGCTATGAGGAGGAGCTGGACCTACTCTTATGACAAGGAGCTGGACCTGCTCTGCTTTTAGCTATGAGGAGGAGCTGGACCTGCTCTGCTTTTAGCTATGACGGGGAGCTGGACCTGCTCTGCTTTTAGCTATGAGGAGGAACTGGACCTGCTCTGCTTGAGGAGCTGGACCCGCTCTGCTTTTGCTATGAGGAGGAGCTGGACCCGCTCTGCTTTTAGCTATGAGGAGGAGCTGGACCTGCTCTGCTTTTAGCTATGACAAGGAACTGGACCTGCTCTGATTTTAGCTATGACAAGGAGCTGCTTTTAGCTATGAGGAGGAGCTGGATCTGCTCGGCTTTTAGCTATGACAAGAAACTGGACCTGCTCTGCTTTTAGCTATGAGGAGGAGCTGGACCTGCTCTGCTTTTAGCTATGACAAGAAACTGGACCTGCTCTGTTTTTAGCTATGATGAGGAGCTGGACCTGCTCTGCTTTTAGCTATGAGGAGGAGCTGGACCTGCTCTGCTTTTAGCTATGAGGAGGAGCTGGACCTGCTCTGCTTTTAGCTATGAGGAGGAGCTGGACCTGCTCTGCTTTTAGCTATGACAAGGATTTAGCTATGACAAGGAACTGGACCTGCTCTGCTTTTAGCTATGAGGAGGAGCTGGACCCGCTCTGCTTTTAGCTATGAGGAGGAGCTGGACCCGCTCTGCTTTTAGCTATGAGGAGGAGCTGGACCTGCTCTGCTTTTAGCTATGACAAGGAACTGGACCTGCTCTGCTTTTAGCTATGACAAGAAACTGGACCTGCTCTGTTTTTAGCTATGATGAGGAGCTGGACCTGCTCTGCTTGAGGAGCTGGACCTGCTCTGCTTTTAGCTATGAGGAGGAGCTGGACCTGCTCTGCTTTTAGCTATGAGGAGGAGCTGGACCTGCTCTGCTTTTAGCTATGACAAGGATTTAGCTATGACAAGGAACTGGACCTGCTCTGCTTTTAGCTATGAGGAGGAGCTGGACCTGCTCTGCTTTTAGCTATGAGGAGGAGCTGGACCTGCTCTGCTTTTAGCTATGAGGAGGAGCTGGACCTGCTCTGCTTTTAGCTATGACGGGGAGCTGGACCTGCTCTGCTTTTAGCTATGACAAGGAACTGGACCTGCTCTGCTTTTAGCTATGAGGAGGAACTGGACCTGCTCTGCTTGAGGAGCTGGACCCGCTCTGCTTTTAGCTATGAGGAGGAGCTGGACCTGCTCTGCTTTTAGCTATGACAAGGAACTGAACCTGCTCTGATTTAGCTATGACAAGGAGCTGCTTTTAGCTATGAGGAGGAGCTGGATCTGCTCGGCTTTTAGCTATGACAAGAAACTGGACCTGCTCTGCTTTTAGCTATGAGGAGGAGCTGGACCTGCTCTGCTTTTAGCTATGACAAGAAACTGGACCTGCTCTGTTTTTAGCTATGATGAGGAGCTGGACCTGCTCTGCTTGATGAGCTGGACCTGCTCTGCTTTTAGCTATGAGGAGGAGCTGGACCTGCTCTGCTTTTAGCTATGACAAGGATTTAGCTATGACAAGGAACTGGACCTGCTCTGCTTTTAGCTATGAGGAGGAGCTGGACCTGCTCTGCTTTTAGCTATGAGGAGGAGCTGGACCTGCTCTGCTTTTAGCTATGAGGAGGAGCTGGACCTGCTCTGCTTTTAGCTATGAGGAGGAGCTGGACCTGCTCTGCTTTTAGCTATGACGGGGAGCTGGACCTGCTCTGCTTTTAGCTATGACAAGGAACTGGACCTGCTCTGCTTTTAGCTATGAGGAGGAACTGGACCTGCTCTGCTTTTAGCTATGAGGAGGAACTGGACCTGCTCTGCTTTTAGCTATGACAAGGAACTGGACCTGCTCTGCTTTTAGCTATGAGGAGGAGCTGGACCTACTCTTATGACAAGGAGCTGGACCTGCTCTGTTTTTAGCTATGACAAGGAACTGGACCTGCTCTGCTTTTAGCTATGAGGAGGAGCTGGACCTGCTCTGCTTTTAGGAACTGGACCTGCTCTGCTTTTAGAAAGTAATTGGTATATGTCACAATTCTAGTGCGTACAGCAGAATATTGTGAACAGCCAGAGCAGGCGATTCCCAGCCTTGATATGCCAGTGGACTTGTTTAGCTATAGCTACTATGCATGATATAACCGACCGTGATCCTCACGATCCAGACTTTGAACTTAGACCAGAGGAGCTTCTATGGTTTGCCTGGATAGAGTCTGTGCTGGCATGCTTGGAGGCCTGGCTAGTGTTGAATGAACCACCACGACTATTATACACAGAAGTGAGTCACTGACTGCCATAGCACATGCATGGTATCACATTGTTACTGTGTAGTGCTAGTTCGTGTTCATTCTATTCCTTTCTGTGTGTTGTGTTTTGTCACTCTATCCTCTAGGTTGGAAAGACCCCAGCCATGGGAACAGCTGGCAATGATGACCTTATTAATAGGGACTAGTATTTCCCCCACAAATTATTTCCCCCACAAATTTTGCATTTTCCCCAAATAATAAAATGGCGGAAGCCGTCGGCGAGTGCACAAAAGCGTTTTCGAGAAGTAGTGCAGCTAAGTTCCTCCGATTTTAGCTACCCCATAATTTTTTATTTGAGCATCAACCTGAAAATCTGGTGGAGTAGAGGCTGACTAATCCCTTTCTTTGGCTATGGTGTCCTTGGTTAGCATTAATCTATTGCAGTTACTGTGGGGGGGGGGGGGATCTTACGAGAAAGAAGCCGAACACAACAAAAAAAGACGTGGACTCTCACACACTCGCACCATTTTTAAGGATGTAAATTAAAACCTGTTTTGTAGCTAAACTGAAAACCTTCTCCAAAAGATTAGTTTTCACAAATCAGGTTACATAATTATGTCCAGTGGTTGATCCTTCCATTAGGAATTAGCATGGAAATGAGATCATTTCCTGATACTGTGAATCTGTCAATGAACAATCACGATTGCTGTCATCAGTGAACTGGTGTTTCTGGAAGTCCTTGTGTGGAGGAGAGCCACACAGGCACTTGATAGTTACCTGGAATTACTCTGGAGACCTTTGCTCTCGGTAATGGTTGTTGGTGTTCGGATACAGTTATAGGAAGTGGTTAGAAAACCAGCCACTCTGTAGTCTGTCCCATGAATGCCATTAACCGATTAACTGCCACATTTTAAATAATGTTATTTTTTACTTGCATTTTCCCAGCAGACTGCTGTATTACAATAACCTTCTCAATAATCAACTTGAAATTGTATTCTGTCGACGTTCGACCAGATGCTCTAGCCTTCATCAGGAATTATAAAATAGTTTTAAAAAAACCATGCTTCCAGTTTGACGGGCTGAACAAGAAAAATGGAAGGGAAAAATCTTAATTGCTGTCATGAATGGTTTCTTCTAGGCCTTTATTGCTGTTTCTGGAAGCCCTTCTCCAGAGAAAAGCTTCATAGTGAACAACTTGGCTCATGAGAAAGGAGGAACTCCAAGAAGTAACATGTTGTATAAAGTGCAGTGTAGCTTCTGTTTGCTTATCTCAATGGATCTGATTCTTACATACCAAACCACAGCTTGTGATTGCATTCTAATGGTAAGTTTTAGAAGTTTGTGCTTGAAAAAAGCTTATACATGTAGCTATATATTAATATAATGATAAAACACAATAGAGTCGGTGGTCAATCAGTGGGGCTCAACATGTGCCCTCCTATTTCACTCGCTCAGCTTACTATATAGCTGTCATTACTTTGTGATTTACATGCTCTGTCTATGCATGCAGGTGGGAGGTCTTCAGTCTCGCATGGAAACATGGTGCAAGATCATCCAATCTACCATCCACCTGGTGAAGGACGAAGTCCCAGATGTGCTGGTGTCGTGACGTCATAGATAAAGCATTGTGTCTTGTTATTATGTGCTATTTAGGATCGTATTGTTGATTGTGCAGAGGCCGTCCCATGCATCTTCAAGTGCATGTGCTGTAGTTCTCAATACCTGTGTATGTATGTGACACATTTAGACGAACTGCATCATTGCAGGATCTATTTTAAATAAGGCTTGTTAATCAGCATCACTGGTGTGAATTATTGTGGTGGCTTTACCATGAAATAGCTCTTACATTTGCGGGTCGAAATCAAAAACAAGAGATGGCTTAACAAATCAAGGCAGAAAGCTGTACATTGTCTTCTAATAGAGAGCACCCCTCCAAATGTAACCACATATATAGCTCAGACGAATCTCGTACAAACCTCACCAGCTTTAATCGAGTGTCATATTTCTATGTACAAGGGGGAAAAACCAACTTACACCGTCTAATAGAGACCACTCCAGCCATAATTGGATTGTGTATTGATATTTTGATGGGGGGGGGGGGGGGGGATAAACTTGGAAGCTGTGCAGAAATAACCTGTTTGTGGTGATAGGTTTTGTAATTGACACTTCGGCTAATGTCACTCAATTATCAAAAATCAGCCATTTTTAAACCTGATACATGAAACAAGAGGAATGTGGGTTGCTCCTGCCTAGCAAATTGATGTGTGCCTTTGTTAACCAAATAGGAAGATGAGGTATGTGCAACATGAGCTTACACTAGTTTCCTATATAGCTGAACCAATATTTTTTAATAATAAGTGTGGATGTGGAAGAAGTGATTGCCACCCAGGATCAAACTGGTGGTCTAGAGTACCAAGCGAACGGTAGACAGACAAACCCACAGAATTTCAGAAATCTATTTCCTCCCCCTCTTCCCTATTTTTCCAGCATAATTCCTGATTTCAGAAGCACTTTCCCCCCCCCCCCCTAATATTATGGCAGCATAATCCACTACAGCCTAATGACCATCCATAACTTGACACTGATGACATGCTATCACTCCATGATACTTGTAGTCAACTTGAAGGCAGCTCACAACCAGTTGTAGTTGCATCATGTTGCTGCTTAGGGGTATGGTGAAGCACCGGTGTTTTGGGGAACTTGGAAGATCGGACTCGGGTACTGGATTTTCAGCAAAGAGTAAAGAAAAGCTACCTTGGTGATTATGATCCCAACATTTATGATTCCACCATTCCGGGCACTCGGCAATGCTTGAATTCCTGATATTGACCAATACTATGTAGCTATGTGATGGTCACCAACAATTGCGGTAGTTGATAATTAAAATATATTATATATATCCAATATACCTAGTTTATAGGGGTTCTCTCTTCTTTTTTTATTATTTATTTGGTGCCATTTCAAATACTTCTGTCTTCATTGGAGCAAATTTTAATCTTTATGGAGATGCTTCTATATAATATATACAGCTGAAAGTAATTGCTATATGCACATCATCAACAATATGGTGTGACCCCAACATTCTGTGGTGATGTTTTGGTAGTTGATATCTGTATTTTTTGTTAAATTGGAGAAATAGTCATCCTAACGGACTGACTAGTTTTTTTAATTTGAATTTATTTTTTATAATTGAAACATAATCATACTCTGCCAAGAGGCTAATACAAAGAGTAAAAATAAGTAAACAAATGCATGGAGGAATATGATTATAATTGAGTAGTTATATACAAGTTAAGAAGTTAAGTAATGATAAGGGATGTTGAATATAGCTAGTGCTTAAATTGTCCAAATGAATTAGTTTCTTTTATGTAATTCCAGAGCCTAGTTAGTATATAGGGGGAAATGAAAGGGAAGCGGATTGAGTTCTGTGGGATTAGCACTGAGGTTGAAGGATCGGAGGTTGTAGCAGGGAGTTGGTTAGCATGGTGGGAGGCTAGAAGGAAAATCTATGTTATTGTGAATAAGTTTGAAGAAAAAGATAAGTTCAGCATTACGGTGGTGAGAGGATAGAGATGGAAGATGAAGCTTAGTGAGAAGAGAAGTGTAGTCGAGGACCATAGCTTACTACATAATTTACAGGCAAAGTATTGTATTCTCTCAAGATGAGAAGAAGGATGGGATAATTGAGGGTCCCAGAGAAACGAACAGTACTCCAGATGGGGACAGATAGAGAAGTGTAGAGGTGAAGAAGGGTAGAAGTGTCTGAATAGCAGTGGAAATGATGGTAGAGAAGGCCAAATAATTTACGGGTCTTGGAAGAGATGTAAAAAATGTGTTTGTTCCAGGATAAGGAAAGAGGATTCCCAGGTACTTGAACTCATTCACTAACTGAATTGGAGAACCAGAGATACACAGAAGTGGCAGAGACTTAATAAGAAGAGATTATTTATAAGAAATAAGCATGTATTTTGACTTCATTAGATTGAGGGTGAGAGATTGGGAAGCAAGCCAGGCGGAGATACAGTTTAGGTCATTCCGAAAGAGAAAAATCAGAATGAGAAATGATGGGGCGAAAAAGAAGGATATCATCGGCGTAGAGAATAAGATGGACAAAGGCACGTCACACACTCCATTGATATAAATTATAAAGAGGAGAGGACCTATTATAGATCCCTGAGGGACACCAGAAGATATGGGGATAGGTGAGGAGGTGGTAGATGTGACGATCACTTGTTGCGAACGTACTGAAAAAAGTTTATGAGGGAAGTGCAGAAGGAAAGAAAATCAATTAACGGTTTGTGAGGAACAGAATTAAAAGCCTTTTAGAGATCTAGAAAACAAGTACCAACCAATTTATTAGTTTAAATTGGTTGGCCCTTCTCTTGGCTAAGAGAAGGGCTGAAGAAGTGGACCGATGGGGAAGAAAACCAAATTGAGAAAAAGAGATAATATTGTGTTCGATACAAAATTTGATGCTTTTCAAGCAGCTTGAACTATAGAGAGTAAGGAAATGGACCAGTAATTAAGAGGGATTGTCAAGACTAGATGAACATTTAGGGATGGGAACAAAGGAATTTTTCTAATCAACTGGAGGACGTTTTTGAGACGAGGATAAGTTAAAGATAATATGTAAGGGGAGCAACTATATAGGCATGTAGATTTAAGCATTCTAGAGGAGATCAAATTGGGGGCAGAGGGTGTGGAAGAAGGTAAACGAGAAATCAGGCCAATAACATCAGATTCGGTTCAGAGAGAGTGGAGACAGGATGGTTGGGAAGTCTGGAAGAAGAGGATGAGATACAATTGGAGGAGAGCATGAATAGAAGCATTCAGAGAAAGTATTTCAGCCTTATCACGGCTAGAGGAGAACGTGTTACCGTTGTATACAAGGGTAGGTACAGAAAATGGTCTTTTTCTTGTGGAACGAACAAAAGACCAAAACTTTTTGGAAGGAGAGGATGAGAGAGCCTGGAAGATGTGTTTATTTATTTTAATAGTAGATGAAATGATGTTTCTAAGCAAGCGATAAGCCAGATAAAGAGCAGGTGAATCTAGCATTTTTTTATTTGTTATCCAAGGGTGGCAAAAAGAAGGTGAGATAAATTTAGAGGGGACACAAGGTGATGACTTCTGAAAAATAGCTTTCCAGGAATCAAGGTCTGGGAGTTGATCCCAGGAGGAGGAAAGTAGATAGGCAGCTCTGTCAAAGTCAGCGAGATGATACAACCAGATATTACGCTTGGTACTGTTTCTAATAGGGAGGGGAGAAGGAATGGTGATTTCCTTTAGGATACTATTATGATCAGAAGAGGATACGGGTGGCCGAACCAAAGAAGAAGCTTGAACATGGGATGGAACAAAGACAAGGTCTATGATAGAGGATGAACCAGAATGAGAGGTGTGTGTGGGAGAGGACACGAGTTGCTTGAGAGAGAATAAATCAGAGAGTGCAGAAAGTTGAAGAGATAGAGGCAGGGATGAGCAGGACACATCAACATTGACGTTAAAGGCTCCAGTAAGGATCAAGCCAGAGAGCACATTGTGTGAAAGAGCACTTAGAGTGTCTGAAAGGAGGGATACATCATTTAAAGAAGAAGGAGGGCTATAAAAGGCTCCAAACATAAAAGTAAATTCCTGTACTTTAACTGAGAGAAGGAGTTCAAGGCTATTATGGAGGTTCAAAGGAACAGCATGTAAAGAAGAGTGTACATAAATAGCAACACCACCACCACAATGACGATTTCTATATATCTAGGCGATAAAGTTGAAAATTAGGTAAAGAAATCGTATTAAGAATATCTGGTGAGAGCCAAGACTCACACAAACAAGATCAGGAAGATAAGTATTACAGAGTAGAGACAGCTCATCTAATTTATATAAGAGACTGCAGGCATTGAAAGAAAACGTAGCTTAAGAGATTGGCTGGTGAAGCGAGAGATGGAATTAGATGGAAGACGAGAGGTTTTAAGAGAGAGATTTTGGACTTCAAAGTTAAGGTTTAGGTCCTTCGTGGTTTCTTTAGATGGAGTTGATAGCTGGGCAGGAGATGTGGTGAAAGAAGAGATAAAAGTAGACCCAGAAGAGAGAGGGCAGGATGAAGTTGTGGGGAGTGTTGCTGAGGGCTGATGGGAGGATGATTGGGGTAGAGGGGAAGAGAGAGGGAGGAGGTGTTTTGTGGTAGGCCTGGAGGCAAATGTTTTTGTTGGGGACAGCCATTGTTGATGCTAGGTGAGGGTGCCAATCTCTTATATGAGGGGGAAAACCTTGGGTAGATAAGGGATGAATGGAAGTAGGCAGCAGAGGAGGGTAGTGGAGAGTGGGATTGATCTCTTAGATGAGGGAAGAGCTCTTGAGGTGGAAAGGGGTAAATGGGAGGAGGTAGTAGAGGAGGTTTGTAAGGAGTACGACGAGCACTGTGAGCTACATAGGTTTGGAGGCTTTGTAGGAAGGCGAGATGATAAAGAATGAGTTATTGGAAGTGGAGCAGTCTTGAAGGAGTTAGACTGAGTGACAAGGGGTACTTCCACATGTAGGAAGAGGGAAACTGGAGAGGAAACCGGAGAAGCAGACAATTTTGGAGGATGCAACACTTACAGTTGAGGAAGTCGAGTTAGGAGAATGGGGGGGGAGGAGAATTGGGTGGATAATTAGAAGCTGGGATGGCTGATGAAAAGGAGGAAATTGACTCTTGCATGGTATTCAATTCAGCCTGAACAGTGGTGGGTGATGCATCCACTGAGGTGTTTTGGAGTGACTGACCTAAGAGCTTGGAAGCTGTCTTCCAGCAGCCAAAATTGGGTGGCCAGAGTGAAAGAGAGAGAGACAGAATCCTTTATGCAGTGGGGGCACACAAATGGATAAGATTGTGCAAGTGAGATGGGAATACCAACACAGCTGCAGTGAGAACAACTGGAGCAGATTTCACATTGCATCATATCACTTTCACCAGAACTAACACTACACACACACTTGACAACATCAGCAGTACTAGGAACTGGATTAGTTTCCATGTCACCAGCAGACACAAGTGGCAGTAGACAGCCTACATTAGGTGAACTAGAAGAGGATAAACAGGAGAAACGGCGACAATGACAGGAGATACGACAACGAGCAAAACGTCCACGAATTAGAGAGAGAGAGACGGCTGACAAGAAACAAATACAAATTAGGTAATTCCAGAAGAAGAGGGAAAAAGGTCTGGCTCCAGGTAGAACGATCTAAGCTTCAAGAGAAGACAAAGAAGGAACAAGAGTAGATACAGAGAAGAGTAGTTTCTAGCAGTTACTGCCATGGTAAAGTGCCTAGCACAGCTGCAGTGTTGCCATGCATTAGAGAATCCATGAAGGAGAAAATGATGGGAAATATATAGGGAGAGAGGGGGGGAGGAGGAACTATATGTCTTTTTGCTTGAGTATATTTCTGTACCAAGTCTATGCATGTATATTTTTTTGTTTTAAATAATGTCGATAAATGAAGTATATTTTAAAAAAATCAAGGCCAATTTGCACTATGTCATGACATTTGAGATTATTTTGCAAGAGTTATTTTTCTCTTTGTGGGATACTCTTCAAAGTGCCTTTTACTCCTTGATCAATAAGGGTGTATAGTGTAGGTCTAGTAACATAGTGACAAATTTTAAATGCAAGATCATATGTGGGACTGGTCATGTTTTGGCTGCACCAACTTCCAGCAACTATGAAAACATTTTTAATGCCAAGTATATATGTACTACTGAGTATGCACTCCCTAGCTGTGTGAGGCCTCTCAGTAGCTGCCGGTATTTGTGCTTGCTCGTCCTCCACCATCTTTTCTATTCCCAACTGAGAAGGGGCTTTTTAGTCAATCCTGATTCAGGTAGTGGTAATCACTACACTATGTACCAAATGTAATGTCCATTGTTTTGGTAGCCTTTGTCTTGTTTTTGTAACAGGCTCACCCTTTAAGTCATAATAGCCACTTTGCATATTTCGAGTGAGCCACTGGTCCAATGTGATGAGAATATTTCAATAGGGTGTATCAGTTGACATCGAATTGACCTGTAGGTCATGCTGACAAGGGTGGCAAATGGGCATTAGCAATTTGCTATAACATTTTTGAATGGGAAGAGTTGTGTGAAGACCAGAGAAGATTGCAAGAATTTGCTTCTAAGATCTAGTAATTAGCTATAAACTTTACAACATTTTGAGTTGAAGTACAAAAATTAGAGTAGGCAACTGTTGAAGGACAAACACCAGCTTTAGTGAAATCGATGCTAAATGAAGGAATAAAATTGTCCTGAAAGATGCTGATCATGCTGGGCAAGGCTTTTATTAAACAATGAAGCTATAAATCAGTCCCTCCATTCAAATTCAAAGAACAGCGCTGGTGAGCAAGTTATGATAGAGCTGTCACAGAGAGAGTGGTTTTGGCTGCACATGGTCTGATATAATATGCATGAAATGTCAAACAATTTTCTAATGATGAAAAATCCAAACATTTATTGATAAAATCCAAACAGAAAATTTAATCCAAACGGTTTGGATAAAATCCAACACTATGGCAACACTGCATTGTGTTTTGTACTTGTATGATTTGGTTAAAAATGGGTGTGGTTTGGATTGATTTCAAGTTAACACAATTTGTTTGTAGTTTGCTCCTTGCCCCCCCCCCCCCTCCCGATGAAAGCTAGAGCATCTAGTCGAAATATCAGAGAGACTAAATTCCGTTTGTTGAGGGTAATTTAAATGCCAAGTTTTGCGTGATATATACTGGTAGCTCGCTACATATCCCTGTGGATACAAATCACACCCTGGTGCACATGTCCAGCACGTGAACTGGACAGATGTGGCAAAAAAATAAATAATAAAGGTGGCATTGATTTTGGGGAAAGATGTGGAGGGAGTAAGTGTGCAGTGATCGAGGAGGTGGGCGAGTGTGTTATGTATTCGGTAGGGAAGTGGTGACAGAGGAGAAAGGAACTGTTGTATGGTGAGCTGAGGAATAATCTTTGGTCCCCCCCTCCTTGAGCAGCGGGACGCTCGTAACTTAATACTGTGGATAATTTTATTAACTAAGTACTGTTGATTTTTTAATATAGATTGTTATTAGATTAGTTACTAAATAGTCCCACACTGTGCTGTAATAATATATGTGGTCTTAACAGGCTCAGCTATATCAAGATTAAATCATAATACACCAAAATAGACACACTTGATAAACTACAACAGAAGGATAATGGTGGTCGTTTTCAAGTTCAGGAGTGGCCACCCAGCAACCAGGTAAGTCCAGTCCACAATCTCAATTGAACCACTCACACTTTGATGCTAGGCTAATGTGCAATGCCTCCTTCACTAGCAGTTCCTTGTCTTCTGGCCTGGTCTAAGATGGTGGCTTCCTCCCACAAAATAAGGTGTCCATTGTCTCATTTATTGTCCTTGTGTAATTTTTTTTGCCACAATCATCCTGTTCACGTGCTGGACGCGTGTGCCAGGGTGTGGTTGGTATAACGAGTCTTAGCATCTTGTTATTCCTGATGAAGGTTAGAGCATCTACGTTGAGAGCAATCGATTATTGAAGACATTGTGGTAATTATTTTTCTTCCTCAGCAGCTATCCTTTACAAACCAAACTTTGTATGTATATAGTCCTGGGGGATATTCCACTTGTCAGTAGCATAGAGATCTCTCTTTTTTAAATTTTATTAGTACTTGTATATATAAGTTCCTGAACAATTATTACGCAACAAGAAGGAAGGAGAAAAAAAAAAATATATATATATAATCGGAAATGCATTTATGCCCCTTGCAATTGGGAAGTTGACAAAAAATTATATTATAAGTATATATATAGTCCATATAAATGAGAGAGACAGAGAAATACAGTCGGTTAAAACAATTGCTATAAATTTGGAATACTAAACAACTCGAACCATTCTACAAAGTTAGTGTCGCTGTTTAACTGAGTCATGAGCCTAGATAGCTCTATGGTGGTCATGCAGAGACAGTGATTGCCGAGAACATTGCTAGCGTCCCAGATGGAGAGCTGGAGGGCACGCTTCTTGAGGGAGAGAAGAGGCAAGGAATAACAGAACTGCAGGAAGGGGGAAACAAAAGGTCATGTGATGGCATTAAACAGCGAGGAAACATGTTGCATCTCATGAGTGCAAGATCAACGCACATGCAGACACATTAACTTCAATGTGCATATATACAAAGAATTATATATATATACTCGCAATAAACTCTCAGTTGGTATAATAACATTAAATCACCTTCTCAATAATCAACTTCAAATTGTATTCACTCTATTAACTGAATGCAATTTGAAGTTGATTATTGCGAAGGTGAGAAGGTGATTTTAATATATATCAGGGTTTCATTTAGAAAATTGTCCAAGGGGGGGGGGGGGGGGGCAACTGGAAGAATCTGAATATTAAGGGGCAACTGGAAGAATCTGGATATTAAGGGGAGGCATGATGGTTAAAGATGTGACAAAGTTTCTAATGAATTTTAATAATACAATTTCCAAGGGGGGGGGCAAAAAGGTTCCAAGGGGGCAGCCCCCCCCTAAATGAAACCCTGTTATATTAAACATGAAAAATGACTCTTAATAATCAATTTAATGCACTCACTCTTGTTTCAGATTATATGCTCTATTTAGCATTCATCAGGAATAAATGAACAATTATAGTGGATTGACTGAGCAAAAAGGAAGGCAGCGAGTATGCCCATGAAACAACATCATACCAATTGCTACATAGATTTATTTATAATTTTTAAAGCAGTACATTACTGGTGTATAATAATTATAATTAAATGGTAAAGGTCCATAAAGACTCACTGGTTGTGTTTCAATGGTACAATCCTGTTGGCTTTCTTTGTAATTATTAATTTTATAGTCTCCTTTAACATTGTGGCAGGGGAGAACTCCACAAACTGAACGGCAGAGAAGAACAAGGGCTCCAACATTACTCTGTCCTTGAAAGACTTCTATGTCCCAACCACTTCATACACCACACAAGTAGGTACGCAGCATTCCTTGTTGTTGAGGACTCGGTAAAAGTTGCACAAGAGAACCAAACAGCAGAGAAGAACAAGATTTTCAGTAAATCAACCGAGTGGTCGCTTGTTCTGATTATAATAGAGCATGTAGGCCAGCTAGATTGAGTTCATGACCACTGATGATCCTTACCGACAGCATTTTCTGCCCTAGAGAATTGTGGCTGGAAACTGTGGGGGTTTCAGTTCTGTACTAAATTATGTATGAATGGACCTATTGTACACAAGTGATGTGAAGGAAAGATTAGGTGTGGGATTGGCCGTTCAGCATTTGAAAAATTGGGTCAAACAGGAAGTATTAGCGCACACCCTGATAACAGGAAGTATTAGATAACAGGAAGTATTAGCACACTCCCTGATAACAGGAAGTATTAGCACACTCCCTGATAACAGGAAGTATTAGTGCACTCCCTGATAATTATATAAATTTTATTTAGTCAAAACATTGCATAAAGCCATTTACAGGCCTGCTACACTGGAACATGGTTTAAACCTTCATCTGAGTTAAGGGGGGGAAGAGGGCTGAAAACACATATTTTTTCAAATTTTTTTTTATGGGCCCAAAAGGGTTCATAATATGTCTGGAGTTTGAGTTTCAAGTTTCAGAGCAAGTGAATACTTGCATCAGAAGATATAGCCATTTTTATACAGTGCATTATTATTCCATTTCATTTCATTTCACTTCACATTGGAAGAGGTTCTCTCCCAGTCTTACCTGGCTACAATCGGGCGGGCGGCGATAATCGCCTACCCAAAATACAGTTTTTATATATCAAAATGTTGCCAATTTCATGGAGACCCTTACCAGTCGTTTGCGCAATGAATTGGCCAGGTGGGGGGGTAGTGCGCAACCGCTAAGATGAGCACGTTTTTTTAGGTCAAGGTTCACTTGAAACTTTTACACTGTTGAGTTATGGGGAAGAGAACAGAGAAGCATTTTAAACAGAAAGGCCAAGGATTCAAGAAGAGTGAAGACAAGAAGAAGAAAGCCCTACAGGCGGCTGTTGTTGAGCCTGTCACAGTAGCCGTGCAAGGCAAGTTTTAATGTTTATCTCCATACTAAAAAGTTACTAGCTGTTTCCTTTCCTTTGTTAGTGAGTCTCTTGGATCCTGTGGGTGGGGTAGCGCCTTCTGTGAACCTTCACTTACCTTGCAATCAATTGCAAATGTCTGAAGAGAGGCCAGTTCCATTGGTGACTATGACAAGTGACTATGACCAGGAAGAAGTTGGCTCTCATGGATAGTTCAGCTGCTTCTGTGGCTGTTGCTACTGGATCTACTGGCTTTACCTCTTTGGACTCGGGTGGTGTTGGAGAACTAGATAAGGGTAATCGTATAATAAATAAACTTAGATAAGCTTAGAGAGGTCATAGAAAGGTGTAATAAGTTGGTAACTGAGCTCCCTTGCAACTGAAGCCCGTAGGGCAGGCATGGTTTACTTTTTGTTCAAATTGTAGTAACACTCGAGACATCTCAAAACCTGTATCTGTAGAAGCATTCTTTGAACATCCAGTCAGTACTGGGTGCTCGCATTGCTGGAATTAGTCATTCTGGTCTGGAAGACATCACTGCAGTCATGGATATGTTGCCCCCTCTTAGTTCCACTTGTTTTTTTAAAATATACTAGGTCAATAGGGAGTGACGCAAATGCAGTAACAGAGTATTATGTTGGATGCCGCTCATAGGTTACATGATTTTTATAGGGTTAGGCATGAAGACATCATTGATGTTAGTATTACTGTTGACGGCACATGGCTTAGACAGGGCCACAAATCAAATTATGGCTTGGTTGTGGTGATGTCTTGGGACACTGGAGAGGTTTTAGATTATTATCTTATGTCTAATTTCAAGCTTGTGCGCGAAGACCTGAAGATGAAACAGAAGCAAGTTACACAGAATGGTTTGAGGGTCACAAGGTAAATTGTGAAGCCAATTTTGAAGGCTCTTCGGTTTCTATGGAAGTTGTAGGAACACAAAAACTTTTTTAGCGTTCAGTGGAGAGACTGAAGCTTAGGTACACACACATTAATTAGTGATGGGTATACAAATGCACATAAACGGGAGTGCAACAAGTGTCGGGCTTGCCATCGAGAGGCAGCAGAGTTTCAATGGAGGGCGGAGCATTGTATGGTCCTGGCAAGGGGGACCTGTAACATTTTTATTTTGTTTGTGTCTTGCTTTCTATTGTCAAACAGAGATTTCAAACAAAGATTACTGGAAGATACTTTTGTTTATGTGTATTTTTGTCAAGCTTAGAAATTACTGGAGGATGAATTTTGTTTGTGTTCTATTGTTTTTCAGGGATTACTGGAGGGTGTCGGAAGACATGTGTGGAGGGCGACGATGGATGGACCTGGGCATGGGAGCCCTGCAAATGATGACGTGTTTATGTTTGCTAATTCAATATTAGCAAAGCAACGTAACAAGTCTGATGCGTCTTTAATTTATGTGTATGTATATATATATAATTATTGTTGGTTTTGAAGTTGTAGTTAGGATGTAGGATACTGCTGTTGTTGAAAAAATAAAGGACTGTGAAAGTCAATTGGTTGCTTTCAACATTTTGTTTGTACACACACAATTCTAGTAATGAGGGGATGTATTCTAGTGAAGCAGGGGCAGCTGGGATGTGATTACAAACTGCTTGGACTTCAAGGCTCAATATCTCTGAAGTGATTTTTGAAAAACCGTTCAAATGATAACTTGAATATTTTTTATCCTTTTATTAAAAAAATTATTTCATTTGAAAGCAAATTTTATATTCTACAACTTGCGCGAGAGTTTTTGTTTGATAGGATTACTAAAAAATACCTATAGATGGAAATGTAACGTGATGTCATAAAGCTATGTTCAGAAAATGCAACAAAAAAACTTTTTTTCGAAATTTCAAGACGCGCAGTTTGTAGTGCTCATTATGATTGACTAATAGACCGAATAAGAGCCTCGCAAAGGTCGTTACTGCAACGTGGTTTACTTAACGGCTTACGGTCTGCACTGGAAGAGCCTATAATGAGCCAGGAAAAAATTATGGCGAAACTAAATGACAAAAGAGACTTACCATTAGAAAGCACAGACTGCAAGCTATAATTTGATATATAAATTGGGAAACTAGAGTGAATGCGAGCAAAGATATGGTACTTTATATGAGACTACGCGATACGCAGCCTTCTTTCCCCCTTAAGGCTAGGGCTAGCGCTTAATGCACATTCTCTACGTACTCTATTGAAACTTGAAAAATACGTAGGTGTAAAAAAAATCAAGTGACCTCTTTTTGACCTTGCCAATCGAAGAGTTTCCTGCTTGGCTCCACTCTTGACTAACTGCAAGATTGGTTACTTGTAAGATGCTATTTGATCACCATAAGCATCTCTACACTAAGAGAAAGCTGCACTCCACTCTCACCAGGCTTTCATCTCTACACCAAGGCAAAGCTGCACTCCACTCTCACCAGCACACTATAAGCTTTCATCTCTACACCAAGAGAAAGCTGCACTCCACTCTCACCAGCACACCATAAGCTTTCATCTCTACACTACTACACTCCACTCTCACCAGCACACTAGAAGCTTTCATCTCTACACCAAGGCAAAGCTGCACTCCACTCTCACCAGCACACCATAAGCTTTCATCTCTACACCAAGGCAAAGCTGCACTCCACTCTCACCAGCACACCATAAGCTTTCATCTCTACACCAAGAGAAAGCTGCACTTCACTCTCACCAGCACACCATAAGCTTTCATCTCTACACCAAGAGAAAGGTGCACTCCACTCTCACCAGCACACTATAAGCTTTCATCTCTACACCAAGAGAAAGCTGCACTCCACTCTCACCAGCACACCATAAGCTTTCATCTATACACCAAGGCAAAGCTACACTCCACTCTCACCAGCACACCATAAGCTTTCATCTCTACACCAAGAGAAAGCTGCACTCCACTCTCACCAGCACACCATAAGCTTTCATCTCTACACCAAGGCAAAGCTGCACTCCACTCTCACCAGCACACCATAAGCTTTCATCTCTACACTAAGAGAAAGCTGCACTCCACTCTCACCAGCACACCATAAGCTTTCATCTCTACACTAAGAGAAAGCTACACTCCACTCTCACCGGCACACCATAAGATTTCATCTCTACACTAAGAGACAGCTGCACTCCACTCTCACCAGCACACCATAAGCTTTCATCTCTACACCAAGGCAAAGCTGCCACTCCACTCTCACCAGCACACCATAAGCTTTCATCTCTACACCAAGAGAAAGCTGCACTTCACTCTCACCAGCACACCATAAGCTTTCATCTCTACACCAAGAGAAAGGTGCACTCCACTCTCACCAGCACACTATAAGCTTTCATCTCTACACCAAGAGAAAGCTGCACTCCACTCTCACCAGCACACCATAAGCTTTCATCTCTACACCAAGGCAAAGCTACACTCCACTCTCACCAGCACACCATAAGCTTTCATCTCTACACCAAGGCAAAGCTGCACTCCACTCTCACCAGCACACCATAAGCTTTCATCTCTACACTAAGAGAAAGCTGCACTCCACTCTCACCAGCACACCATAAGCTTTCATCTCTACACTAAGAGAAAGCTACACTCCACTCTCACCGGCACACCATAAGATTTCATCTCTACACTAAGAGACAGCTGCACTCCACTCTCACCAGCACACCATAAGCTTTCATCTCTACACCAAGGCAAAGCTGCACTCCACTCTCACCAGCACACCATAAGCTTTCATCTCTACACTAAGAGAAAGCTACACTCCACTCTCACCGGCACACCATAAGATTTCATCTCTACACTAAGAAAGCTGCACTCCACTCTCACCAGTACACCATAAGCTTTCATCTCTACACCAAGGCAAAGCTACACTCCACTCTCACTAGCATGCTCTGTGTTGGCCAGCAGTAGCCAGCAACAAACTTTGCTGGTATACTAATTGGGTGCAGATATTGTGGTCATTACAGTATGAATCTCATTACAGTACTTGCAAGAGTTGGAAGACTTTTAACACTAGATAACTACAATAAATATGATTACATACTTTAATACAAATTGCACGGAATTATTTTTTGTTTAATTGCGATGTTCTTAACGACCATCAGCTATTGCAAATCTCACAGTTTCATTGTAGGTGGGGTTGAGTGTCTTCCTAGTGATCTTCGTCTTCTGTTTTGTAGATTTGTTAGCATCTGGCAGCAGGTAGAGCTTCACATAGGGATCCGCAGAGTCATAGCCTTCACGAGGGACCTGCAGTAGTCATGTAATCAAAATAGAGTTTTGTGATGAACAACTGCATGGGAACAGTGTACAATGGAACAGTGAAGGGCAGAACCTTTTAGCAAGTCCTGCACTACACACCAGACAACTATAAGATGGAGGGCAGAGGCTTTTAGCAAGTTCTGCACTGGACAACTATAAGATGGAGGGCAAAGGCTTTTAGCAAGTTCTGCACTGCACACCAGACAACTATAAGATGGAGGGCAGAGGCTTTTAGCAAGTCCTGCACTACATACCAGACAACTATAAGATGGAGGGCAGAGGCTTTTAGCAAGTCCTGCACTACATACCAGACAACTATAAGATGGAGGGCAGAGGCTTTTAGCAAGTCCTGCACTACACACCAGACAACTATAAGATGGAGGGCAGAGGCTTTTAGCAAGTCCTGCACTGGACAACTATAAGATGGAGGGCAGAGGCTTTTAGCAAGTCCTGCACTACACACCAGACAACTATAAGATGGAGGGCAGAAGCTTTTAGCAAGTCCTGCACTACACACCAGACAACTATAAGATGGAGGGCAGAGGCTTTTAGCAAGTCCTGAGAAAGAGTAAAAGTGTGTGCTGTTGAAACTGAGGAGGGCTAAGTCTATTAAAAACCTTACCCCCTCAGGTGTGCCTGCGTACATCACACTGAGCAATAAACTTTGGCCTCCATAGCTATACGACTTTGCTTGACACCCAATGTGCCGAGTGTGTGTACTCACCAAAACCCACGTGGAATTAGGTATGAGAGCTAAATGGGTAGATTGGGGAGTGTGTGATGGTTTCTCTGATAGTGTATTATATATATATATATATATATATATATATTGTGCGTGGCTGTATTTAGGGGGGGGGGCATTACTGATCCTTGCCCCCCCCTTGAGATATTGGGATATTGTATTATTGTATAGTGTTGTAAAATAATTGCCCCCTCCCCCGCCGCATTTACAAAATGCTACTTTCCCCCCTTCAACTCAATCCTAAATGCAGCCATGTTGTGGACCATATTTGCTCGAAGGGTGTCACCCTCCGATAGATATATTTTGTGCGTCCCCAGCTCATGTTTGATCATGCATGCACCGGTAGCAGAGGCAGTCAGTGAATCACGCAAGGTCCATGGATCTCAGTGGAGACAGATAGCAGTGAAGACAGTAGTGATATTCACAGTCTGTAGCTGATTTACGCGGAAGGTGAAGCAGCACTAGAAAGTGCACGGCTTACACCCATACGTACATGCAGTTGGACAGTTCCAGCGACCCTTTCTCTGACCTCGATGAAGACAACAAGGAAGAAGAATGGGAAAGCAACAAACTGCATCAGATGAGCACCAGCAAACTTCATTTATGATTTTGTAGAGCCCTGCACTTCTTACAATCTTTCTTGTGCAGGCAATTGTTGGGACAGGAGCTAGCCATATAAAGAGTGACCGGGAGGACGAGGAAGCGCTGGCACGCGGCAGCCAGGTTAAATGTGCAAGCACATGCCCAGTCCTGGCCGGCCAGCAACGATCGAGATCAACAGCCATGTTACCTTCATTTTGCATTCACTTCATTCGTTTTAACCATAACCATGGCAACCCCCTGAGGAAATAATTTATGGTGTGTTTTGTTTTAATTTTTAAGGATCTTTCCTTTTCCATGGAGACTTACCAAGCCCTTGACATGTCTGACCATGACAGAGAGGACCTCCTGCTTGCTGTTGTATAACATCTCCAACTTCACCTCGCCGGAGCTGTAGTCACAATCCTCCACCTCATCTGGGGAAGGGGGAGGGGGAGAAAATCATCGTGAATTCTTCATAGCCATAAGTTGCTGGATGACTACCTTGGCTTGGAACTATTTGCAATACAATGTTTGAAATCCACTCTAACTATTCACTGTAGAATAGAGAGAGTGGACTGGTGCAGAGATAGGAACACTGGGAAGTATCTACCATATAGCCAGCTTGTTCAATATTCACTGTAGAATAAGCAGTCGGTACAGAGATAGGGACACTGGAAAGTATCTACCATATAGCCAGCTTGTTCAATATTCACTGTAGAATAAGCAGCCAGTACAGAGATAGGGACACTTGGAAGTATCTACCATATAACCAGCTTGTTCAATATTCACTGTAGAATAGAGAGAGTGGACTGGTGCAGAGATAGGGACACTTGGAAGTATCTACCATATAGCCAGCTTGTTCAATATTCACTGTAGAATAAGCAGTCGGTACAGAGATAGGGACACCTTGGAAGTATCTACCATATAGCCAGCTTGTTCAATATTCACTGTAGAATAGAGAGAGTGGACTGGTGCAGAGATAGGGGCACTTGGAAGTATCTATCATATAGCCAGCTTGTTCAATATTCACTGTAGAATAAGCAGTCGGTACAGAGATAGGGACACTTGGAAGTATCTACCATATAGCCAGCTTGTTCAATATTCACTGTAGAATAAGCAGCCAGTATAGAGATAGGTACACTTGGAAGTATCTACCATATAGCCAGCTTGTTCATAGAATAGAGAGAGTGGACTGGTGCAGAGATAGGGACACTTGGAAGTATCTACCATATAGCTAGCTTGTTCAATATTCACTGTAGAATAGAGATAGTGGACTGGTGCAGAGATAGGGACACTTGGAAGTATCTACCATATAGCCAGCTTGTTCAATATTCACTGTAGAATAAGCAGCCAGTACAGAGATAGGGACACTTGGAAGTATCTACCATATAGCTAGCTCGTTCAATATTCACTGTAGAATAAGCAGTCGGTACAGAGATAGGGACACTTGGAAGGATCTACCATATATATAGACAGCTCGTTCAATATTCATAACAGCGCAAAACAGCTACATGCCGACGTCCCAACATCAGATTTTTTTGTTTGAAATAGAAAATACAATTTTCCATTCATGAAAACGAAATTTGTTTATTTAACCTTTTGTATTTAACCTTTTGTCTTGTTTAACAACAACAATAGTTAACAACAACAATAGTAACAACAATAGTAATAATAATAATAATAATAATAATAATAATAATAATAATAATAATAATAATAATAATAATAATAATAATAATAATAATAATAATAATAATAATAATAGTACTAGTAATAGTAATAGTAATAATAATAACAATAATAATAATAATAATAAAAACTAAAAATCATTGTTATGCTGGGAATGAAAAATGTTTCACTATATGAATATATATGTACATATACTTTTGTACACATTAATTTTCCCCATAAGGTATGACACAATGCACAATGAAATACAATGCACAATGAAATATATACCCCTCACAAATAATAAAGATGGCAAATATAACTCTGTAACTAAGATGAGGCCCATCCTCTAAATAAAACCTTCAGCAGGATTTATAATAATAATAAATAAATAAATAAATAATAATACCCCTGCACATCATTGCATATCAAAACATTATTTCAGTGATAGTTGATGCCCTTTTGAGTGGCAACACACCAGAAAGCCACCGAAACAGTCTATTTAGAGGCTTTAAAATCACCTTCTCAATAATCAACTTCAAATTTTATTCACTCTACGTTTCAACTAGATGCTCTAGCCTTCATCAGGATTTGTTGAATTTCTACACAGGTGGGTGGGCATTCAGATGTAACTAGTATTTACCCCAGCATGCCTCACTACCACTCTACTGCACCATGGGAACAACTCAAGTCTGTACACCTCAGCACTGAGTGGCTAGAGCCCACACACCTTCTCTGAGCTTGGCCAAGTCTTGCTCGTCGCGTATGAGACACTGCAGGAACGTGTAGATGATGTCCGACTCCGAGATATGTGTTGGCATGGACAGCAATGAGGCTAAGTACATATTCAACTCGACCATTCTGTGCTCCGAAGTCTGGAGGGGGAGGAAAAAAAAAGAAGAAGGAAAAAAAAAAATAATAATCACGCTAAAAAATGAGTTTCGGAAATTGGCTGAGGAATGGTGCATGGCACAGAAACACACATCAGGGGCCTCAGCGGCTGTTCTCACTTGCTTAGTGTGTGACTTTCCAGGAATGAGTATCTTTCTAGGGAGCTGTGGCAGAGCTGAGTCTGGGAAGCACTGCAGCAGCTTGTTCTGCAGCTCGTCAAATTCCCGATAACGGCGGAAAATCTTCTCCTTCTCTGGTGATGCTCGTTTTACTTCAATCTGATACACCTAGAGACATACACACAGAGATCACTTGGTCAAAATGTCCACTACCTAATAGATGGTTCATACAATCACTTCCACAATATGTACGTAAACAGAGTAGACCATATTTCGCCAAAGAAAAAACGCTCCCTGAATTAATAAATATCCCTCAAGACTATCGTCAATACGAGCCTCCGTGTATTCCTAACCACACCTTCAAGGAATTGGAACTGGCTTGCCTTTGACAACCATGAATGCATTCACAGAGAGGCTAAGATGAACGGCGGAGAGAGTGAACAGCAAGGAAGACAAGATATTTAATACAGCCTTCAAACTTGAAAGAGTGGATGAGTGGGAAGAGATGGAAAGTTTCACCGCCTCAGATGCCATGGAGAAGCTGCTTCAGTCGTTCCAGCAATCCAGAAGCTACTTGCCAACTGTTGGGTGGAGGGTCACTTCGATAACGTAGATCCACTTGCCTCCATGCAATGAACACGAGGTTGAATGGAACGAATAGTATCAGCTACTGCAAGACATCGTGAGGCTTCAACAAACAGCATCTCATATATACCAGCGCAAACGGTAGGCTTTGTGAGCACAATAGCTTAGTGCATAGAACAACAACAACAACAACAACAACAATAACAACGTGCATTTCACACATCTAACTTGGCTCGCGCTCATTAGAAAGCTCCTTTGCATAGCAGCCACTCCTCAAGTAGCAAATAGAACAGGGAACATGTTACGTAGTTCTCAATGAACTCTCAGTTGACATAATAACATGACAATGAAGGCTAGAGCATTGAAATGTCGAGAGAATACAATTTCAAGTTGATTATTGAGAACATGTTTAGTTATCTGGTGAAGTACTAAAACTAAAACCAGTGTATATCAGTTAACCTTTCCATGGCTGCAAGTGTCATATGGAGTATGTTAACCCTTTCATGGCTGCAAGCATTATATGGAGTATATTAACTCTTTCTCATGGCCGCAAGCGTCATATGGAGTATGTTAACCCTTTCATGGCCGTCAGCTTCATACAATGTCCATGCACTTCGAAAATTCATCGATCGTTGAGTTTTATTAACGAACTATGCATTTTTAATTAAGTGGAGCTAAATGATCCCTCTAGACATGTTAAATGGGTTGGACTCTGGTAACTAAGGAAACTCTTGACAGACTGTTCACTCCCAGGTGATCCATTCGCGATGTCCGTCGGACTAAGTTTGGACAAAGTTCTTTTGCGAGTGTCGGACAACGATTTTGGCCCATCTGTGGCGGGAGAAACAAGAAATGAGGAAGGGGAACGCATCTCTTCATAAATGAAATGCACTGTCGACCCGAACAAGTCCTGTCAATGGGAAGAGTTGTAGCGCCAGATCTACGTACACCTTTTAGCAAAGAAGCATTGCTGTTCTCTCTGATTTCAGGAATGGTGGGCGAGGAAGACACCAGTGAGGAAGCTAGGCTTGTACACCAGTGGCTGCTAGAAGGCTGGTGCTTATTAATCCACGCCCACCTAACAACCACTGATTATAACGTGTGATACCAGACCGCCGCTCTAAATTGAAGGCAACATTCTCGGAAAAGCTGAGCTTATTGCGACACAACGATGTCTCTGGCCGGATGTCTTCATGGACACAGCGTCTACAAATGCTAACCTTATGGAACACGAGTTAGACAGCTACTGCATTGCCTCTAACCATCGTAGCAGATGTTCATTCGTCTTCAGTGTGATACGCACGTGGCGTGTAAATAACAGTTCAAAGTTCATGCATGTTCATGCCAAGTCTCTAAACAAAGGCAAACCTCGCCAGGTAAACTTATAGCGCTAAGAAAGCCAGGCAGGCGCTTAACAGAGCCAGGGGCTTAAACTAAACATTAGCCCCAGTATGTAGGCTTTCAAATATAATCACAACAAAAATACTCATACCCTCAACCACACCAACCACACCAACAAGTAGCTATCAAACTAACATAGTAAGTCTCTGGGTAGAACCATTTGTGGTAAGTGGTGATGATGGCAGACTCTATCCCACCGCTGGTGGCAATGCTGTAAGTCTGTGGGCAGAAGGACAGCAAAGAAGAAGCGTTGGTTGAGCTGGAAAACTTGAACTGAGCCAAGTTGTGTATGAAAAAGTTCAGTGTGGTGGCCATCGATCCCAAGCTGTCCTCAATATACCTACAGAGGCAACACAAGATATGCTCATTAAAAATTATTCGCTTTATTTGCCTTTTTTCCTTTCCTTGCTGTTAAAAAAATTTCCTCGTTTTTAGTGGAATGCATGACATTTAATAATACTTCACCATGAAATCATCTTCACAACAATATTATATATTATATATTTATATATATATATATGTGTTTGTTTTTTTACTACCAAGAGCTTCACAAATTATGATCGTGGTCTTCTGTCTCATTTTGTCTCTCTTTATCACTTTGCTAGTGCTAAGCCTAGCTGTGGACTTCCTGACCCCAGCGGTTTGTCAACTGATATATCTCCTGTGGCTATTGCTTCAGCAATACCCAGAGATGGAAAGAGAGAGAGTGATCGAGTCCAGAAGGTGAGGTCCATGTAAGGTGGTTCATTATCACTGTGTAACTGTCACTTTCATTGTTGGACCTCACTAGCACACACCAACTCCTCCCCAACCAGCTGCCACAGTCTCTTTTCACACAGCAAGGCTTGACACACACATCCCTAGCAACCTCTCACACAGTAAGGCTTGACACACTCATCCCTAGCAACCTCTCACACAGCAAGGCTTGACACACTCATCCCTAGCAACCTCTCACACAGCAAGGCTTGACACACTCATCCCTAGCAGCCTCTCACACAGCAAGGCTTGACACACTCATCCCTAGCAACCTCTCACACAGTAAGGCTTGACACACTCATCCCTAGCAACCTCTCACACAGCAAGGCTTGACACACACATCCCTAGCAACCTCTCATACAGCAAGGCTTGACACACTCATCCCTAGCAGCCTCTCACACAGCAAGGCTCGTCCCTAGCAACCTCTCACACAGTAAGGCTTGACACACTCATCCTAGCAACCTCTCACACAGCAAGGCTTGACACACTCGTCCCTAGCAACCTCTCACACAGCAAGGCTTGACACACTCGTCCCTAGCAACCTCTCCTCCAGCTGTGCTAGCAGTGTACAGCCTCTCACACAGCAAGGCACGGGGAAAAAATTGTGAAATATATTATGATTTTTTTATTATTGGTGGATGAAAAAAGGCCAATTTTGGGCATGACAATTTTGGGCATGACAGTGAGAAAATTGTACCTCAGAGTCAGACTAGGATTTCTGAAGATCAACCCGAGTTAACTTAACACATTCCCTCTCGCCCTCCCCCCCCTTCTCTTGCACATAATGTTATGGCATGTATATGCATGTATGTGACCAGATTCAGTTTAAATGCTGTTATCAAAAATGGGATTAAATATATATATATATTGGCACCTAGGATACCTACAGATCATGTCCTAAAGGTTTGGACCTGTTTGAGTGTGTTGCCTTTCAGCTAAGACATGCAACAGTTCCAATTGTTGGATTTCAAATGCATTGCTAGGGCAACAGGGGAGGTGGAGCCTTAAAGCTTGAGTACGTAACTGTTGGAGCCTCTCACCATGTCCAGGCCTTCACTACTAACTCTGCTTGAGTATGTGACTGTTGGAGCCTCTCACCATGTCCAGGCCTTCACTACTAACTTTGCTTGAGTATGTGACTGTTAGAGCCTCTCACCATGTCCAGGCCTTCACTACTAACTTTGCTTGAGTATGTGACTGTTGGAGCCTCTCACTATGTCCAGGCCTTCACTACTAACTTTGCTTGAGTATGTGACTGTTGGAGCCTCTCACCATGTCCAGGCCTTCACTACTAACTTTGCTCGAGTATGTGACTGTTGGAGCCTCTCAGGCCTTCACTACTAACTTTGCTTGAGTACGTGACTGTTGGAGCCTCTCACCATGTCCAGGCCTTCACTACTAACTTTGCTCGAGTATGTGACTGTTGGAGCCTCTCAGGCCTTCACTACTAACTTTGCTTGAGTACGTGACTGTTGGAGCATCTCACCATGTCCAGGCCTTCACTACTAACTTTGCTTGAGTGCATGACTGTTGGAGCCTCTCACCACTTCGAGGACTACTCCGGACCATCCATTGAGAGCACTAGCTATGTCTTCTACAGAAGTCATCTCTGTAAATCAAGGCTAACTTGAAAAGCAGAAGAAAGCAGAAGAAAGCATGGCAGCTTGAGAAAGTGTGCCTAATGTGTGCTGGAAGCCAGCAAAACAACGCTCCGTTCACAGAGTAGGTGTATTGACCTAGCTCACTGCAAAGGCTTATTTTGTCCTCTAGAACTAGTGCCTGGACTTAGCATTGCCACAGGTTTATATATGAAGGATAGTTTTAGATGTTACTGCAGTAAACCATATTTTACCAAAAAATAATAAACCTCTCTATACCTCTCTATATCTCATTAATTGTTCCATCACATTTAGACAGGTTTTCCCAAATAAGGTCACATATAAAACAAGGAAGTGAGTGCAAGGAGGCCTAGAAAAGTGAGTCCAAGGAGACCTAGAAAAGTGAGTCCAAGGAGACCTAGAAAAGTGAGTCAAGGAGACCTAGAAAAGTGAGTGTAAGGAGACCTAGAAAAGTGAGTCCAAGGAGACCTAGAAAAGTGAGTGCAAGGAGACCTAGAAAAGTGAGTGTAAGGAGACCTAGAAAAGTGAGTCCAAGGAGACCTAGAAAAGTGAGTCCAAGGAGACCTAGAAAAGTGAGTCAAGGAGACCTAGAAAAGTGAGTCAAGGAGACCTAGAAAAGTGAGTCCAAGGAGACCTAGAAAAGTGAGTGCAGGGAGTCCTAGAAAAGTGAGTGTAAGGAGACTTAGAAAAGTGAGTCCAAGAAGACCTAGAAAAGTGAGTCCAAGGAGACCTAGAAAAGTGAGTCCAAGGAGACCTAGAAAAGTGAGTCCAAGGAGACCTAGAAAAGTGGTCAAGGAGACCTAGAAAAGTGAGTGCAAGGAGACCTAGAAAAGTGAGTGTAAGGAGACTTAGAAAAGTGAGTCCAAGAAGACCTAGAAAAGTGAGTCCAAGGAGACCTAGAAAAGTGAGTCCAAGGAGACCTAGAAAAGTGAGTCCAAGGAGACCTAGAAAAGTGGTCAAGGAGACCTAGAAAAGTGAGTGCAAGGAGACCTAGAAAAGTGAGTGTAAGGAGACTTAGAAAAGTGAGTCCAAGAAGACCTAGAAAAGTGAGTCCAAGGAGACCTAGAAAAGTGAGTGCTGGGAGTCCTAGAAAAGTGAGTGTAAGGAGACTTAGAAAAGTGAGTCCAAGAAGACCTAGAAAAGTGAGTGTAAGGAGACTTAGAAAAGTGAGTCCAAGAAGACCTAGAAAAGTGAGTCCAAGAAGACCTAGAAAAGTGAGTCAAGGAGACCTAGAAAAGTGAGTCCAAGGAGACCCAGTCCAAGTAGACCTAGAAAAGTGAGTCCAAGGAGACCTAGAAAAGTGAGTCAAGGAGACCTAGAAAAGTGAGTCCAAGGAGACCCAGTCCAAGTAGACCTAGAAAAGTGAGTCCAAGGAGACCTAGAAAAGTGAGTCCAAGGAGACCTAGAAAAGTGAGTCAAGGAGACCTAGAAAAGTGAGTCAATTGGAGACCTAGAAAAGTGAGCCCAAGGAGACCTAGAAAAGTGAGTCAAGGAGACCTAGAAAAGTGAGTCAATTGGAGACCTAGAAAAGTGAGTCAAGGAGACCTAGAAAAGTGAGTCAAGGAGACCTAGAAAAGTGAGTCCTAGGCTACAAGTCTTGCCAAGGAGACTCTGACCTTTTCCCAGTAGAGTCATCCTCAGATCCTCAGTCAAATGCTGAGCATTCTGCTCAAGAAAGCTTCTGGTCATACGTGAGGTGCTAATATATTTTTGAAGGTGGAAAAAACCAACAACTGTAAACTGTCCATGTATTGGGAATGGATTCCATCCTTACTGCAGTGCATGGAGCCCATACTTGTGGGTAAATACAGTTTGACGGCAGCCATCCATCTTCTTTTTATCAGCAATGATGTGATCACTACCTACCCAATTGTTTCAAAACACAAGCACCATCTGGTGGGCATCTTTGGGCAGCGAGAGAGCTATGCATTGTAACTCCAAACCGCAAGGACAAATACTCATCGTCATCATAACTTAGAAGATGGTTCCCAAAGCAACGGGCTTGTCAACCAGTTTAGCAGCAACTTACATTGGCCAAATATGAGCATATGCATGTAGGTTCAGTAGGTTCATAGGAATCATGCCATATATCTGTCAGAAAAACAACACTTTTTACTATACCTGAAAACCCTTTACCTACTCCTTCATTTGAGTAGTAAGAAGTCTCCATGTGACATGAGCTAAGTATTGGGCAAACCAAATGCCATTTTAGTAGCTGCATAATTCCACTTCCTCCTCTGTGGTTATTATAATGCTGACATTATAATGCTGACTAAACAGAAAGTGTCCAAGTGTCCTGAGCTATGAATATCTTTGTGAGGTCGGTTCCATTCTCATTCCCTTGAAGTTCGATTCCATCTCATTCCCTTGAAGTGGCGCAACTTGGGAGTAGAGCCCGCTGCCGCTCAAGAGAGTTTCCTGGTTGCTAACATATTTTTGAGGTTGGAAAAAATTGTAACTGTCTCCATTTAAAGTGAATATAAGCAAATCATAAAATGGTTACACTTTGTAAAACTGTCAACTGTCTCTATTTAAAGTGAATATAAGCAAATCATAAAATTGTTACACTTTGTAAAACTGTCAACTGTCTCCATTTAAAGTGAATAAATCATAAAATTGTTACACTTTGTCTCTAAATCTAAAACTGTCAACTGTCAACCGTCTCTATTTAAAGTGAATATAAGCAAATCATAAAATTGTTATACTTTGTCTCTACCTCTTTGTCTCTATCTTCAACTGCTCACACTAAGAAAAGAACGTGGAGACTGAAAGACAATATAATAACATATTCCTCTCTTTCGCAAGGTCAAGCTAGCAGTCCATTGCAAGTAAAACACATTAAAAATCCTGGGATACCTTACCCATTTCGTGCCAAGCATGGCATTTGGAGCTATCAAATTTGATCATTAAAATTAATATGCATCAACTTGAGGCCAACTTTGTGTTGTGTGCGTGTGTGTGTGTGGGGGGGGGGGGGGGGGGGGGCTGAAAATTGGATATGTTCCAACTTTATTACAATCTTAGAAGCAAAAGAGAGTACACGTGTTCATATGTAATGTAAATAGAGGCTCTCCTTGCAGCTCTATAATGTGAGCACATATTATACGTAGGTCGATAGAAGCTCTCCTTGCAGCTCTATAATGAGATCACATACTGAATGTACATATATATAGAGGCTCTCCTTGCAGCTCTATAATGTGAGCACATATTATACGTAGGTAGATTAGAAGCTCTCCTTGCAGCTCTATAATGTGAGCACATATTATACGTAGGTAGATTAGAAGCTCTCCTTGCAGCTCTATAATGTGAGCACATATTATACGTAGGTAGATAGAAGCTCTCCTTGCAGCTCTATAATGAGATCACATACTGAATGTACATATATAGAGACTCTCCTTGCAGCTCTATAATGAGATCACATACTCTATGCACATATATAGAAGCTCTCCTTGCAGCTATATAATGAGATCACATACTCTATGCACATATATAGAAGCTCTCCTTGCAGCTATATAATGAGATCACATACTCTATGTACGTATATAGACTCTCTCCTTGCAGCTCTATAATGAGATCACATACTGAATGTACATATAGAGAGGCTCTCCTTGCAGCTCTATAATGAGATCACATACTCTATGCACATATATAGAAGCTCTCCTTGCAGCTCTATAATGAGATCACATACTCTATGCACATATATAGAAGCTCTCCTTGCAGCTCTATAATGAGATCACATACTGAATGTACATATATAGAGGCTCTCCTTGCAGCTCTATAATGAGATCACATACTGAATGTACATATATATAGAGGCTCTCTTTGCAGCTCTATAAAGTGGATAAGAAGTACCTAAAACATTATAGACAAGTCGACACACACCACAATACTTTTCCATTCCCCAAATAACTTCTGCTTAATCGCAAGGGGGAGTCCCATCGTATAGAGAGATGTTTTCCAGGGGTTAAATATTTGCATTGTGGTGACTATCAGAATACTTCACAGGGGAAATATTCGTAGATTGGAAGCCAATCAGGCCCTGCTACTCTTCAAATGCACCCATTATCATTAATATTTGCATATGGGATTCTAACTGTGAAAATCGCCAATATTAACCCTCTCTTCTGTACAATACGTCCCAGAAATGATCTATTAATGCTTACTTGGTGAAAGCGTAAGTTGCCTCGGGCTCTGACTTTCCCGGCAACAGAGCGTCTCGCACGTACTGCACATCCTCCAATGACGACACTTCAGGGAGTCCGCTAGACAGAATCTTTAAGCAAAGACAAGAAAAAAGTGGTACATGCACATATAGAGCCAAAGCCTACATACATGAAGTTGTAAGGGATCATGTCAATCACCACTCTACAGTAGTGCACTACATACAGTAGGAACACTCTACAGTAGTGCACTACATACAGTAGGAACACTCTACAGTACTAGTGCACTACATACAGTAGGAACACTCTACAGTACTAGTGCACTACATACAGTAGGAACACTCTACAGTAGTGCACTACATACAGTAGGAACACTCTACAGTAGTGCACTACATACAGTAGGAACACTCTACAGTACTAGTGCACTACATACAGTAGGAACACTCTACAGTAGTGCACTACATACAGTAGGAACACTCTACAGTACTAGTGCACTACATACAGTAGGAACACTCTACAGTACTAGTGCACTACATACAGTAGGAACACTCTACAGTGCTAGTGCACTACATACAGTAGGAACACTCTACAGTAGTGCACTACATACAGTAGGAACACTCTACAGTACTAGTGCACTACATACAGTAGGAACACTCTACAGTACTAGTGCACTACATACAGTAGGAACACTCTACAGTACTAGTGCACTACATACAGTAGGAACACTCTACAGTAGTGCACTACATACAGTAGGAACACTCTACAGTGCTAGTGCACTACATACAGTAGGAACACTCTACAGTACTAGTGCACTACATACAGTAGGAACACTCTACAGTACTAGTGCACTACATACAGTAGGAACACTCTACAGTGCTAGTGCACTACATACAGTAGGAACACTCTACAGTACTAGTGCACTACATACAGTAGGAACACTCTACAGTACTAGTGCACTACATACAGTAGGAACACTCTACAGTACTAGTGCACTACATACAGTAGGAACACTCTACAGTACTAGTGCACTACATACAGTAGGAACACTCTACAGTAGTGCACTACATACAGTAGGAACACTCTACAGTAGTGCACTACATACAGTAGGAACACTCTACAGTACTAGTGCACTACATACAGTAGGAACACTCTACAGTACTAGTGCACTACATACAGTAGGAACACTCTACAGTAGTGCACTACATACAGTAGGAACACTCTACAGTACTAGTGCACTACATACAGTAGGAACACTCTACAGTAGTGCACTACATACAGTAGGAACACTCTACAGTACTAGTGCACTACATACAGTAGGAACACTCTACAGTGCTAGTGCACTACATACAGTAGGAACACTCTACAGTAGTGCACTACATACAGTAGGAACACTCTACAGTGCTAGTGCACTACATACAGTAGGAACACTCTACAGTGCTAGTGCACTACATACAGTAGGAACACTCTACAGTACTAGTGCACTACATACAGTAGGAACACTCTACAGTGCTAGTGCACTACATACAGTAGGAACACTCTACAGTGCTAGTGCACTACATACAGTAGGAACACTCTACAGTAGTGCACTACATACAGTAGGAACACTCTACAGTGCTAGTGCACTACATACAGTAGGAACACTCTACAGTGCTAGTGCACTACATACAGTAGGAACACTCTACAGTGCTAGTGCACTACATACAGTAGGAACACTCTACAGTACTAGTGCACTACATACAGTAGGAACACTCTACAGTGCTAGTGCACTACATACAGTAGGAACACTCTACAGTACTAGTGCACTACATACAGTAGGAACACTCTACAGTGCTAGTGCACTACATACAGTAGGAACACTCTACAGTACTAGTGCACTACATACAGTAGGAACACTCTACAGTGCTAGTGCACTACATACAGTAGGAACACTCTACAGTACTAGTGCACTACATACAGTAGGAACACTCTACAGTGCTAGTGCACTACATACAGTAGGAACACTCTACAGTGCTAGTGCACTACATACAGTAGGAACACTCTACAGTAGTGCACTACATACAGTAGGAACACTCTACAGTGCTAGTGCACTACATACAGTAGGAACACTCTACAGTACTAGTGCACTACATACAGTAGGAACACTCTACAGTGCTAGTGCACTACATACAGTAGGAACACTCTACAGTGCTAGTGCACTACATACAGTAGGAACACTCTACAGTACTAGTGCACTACATACAGTAGGAACACTCTACAGTACTAGTGCACTACATACAGTAGGAACACTCTACAGTACTAGTGCACTACATACAGTAGGAACACTCTACAGTACTAGTGCACTACATACAGTAGGAACACTCTACAGTACTAGTGCACTACATACAGTAGGAACACTCTACAGTACTAGTGCACTACATACAGTAGGAACACTCTACAGTGCTAGTGCACTACATACAGTAGGAACACTCTACAGTACTAGTGCACTACATACAGTAGGAACACTCTACAGTAGTGCACTACATACAGTAGGAACACTCTACAGTGCTAGTGCACTACATACAGTAGGAACACTCTACAGTACTAGTGCACTACATACAGTAGGAACACTCTACAGTACTAGTGCACTACATACAGTAGGAACACTCTACAGTAGTGCACTACATACAGTAGGAACACTCTACAGTACTAGTGCACTACATACAGTAGGAACACTCTACAGTACTAGTGCACTACATACAGTAGGAACACTCTACAGTACTAGTGCACTACATACAGTAGGAACACTCTACAGTGCTAGTGCACTACATACAGTAGGAACACTCTACAGTACTAGTGCACTACATACAGTAGGAACACTCTACAGTGCTAGTGCACTACATACAGTAGGAACACTCTACAGTGCTAGTGCACTACATACAGTAGGAACACTCTACAGTGCTAGTGCACTACATACAGTAGGAACACTCTACAGTAGTGCACTACATACAGTAGGAACACTCTACAGTACTAGTGCACTACATACAGTAGGAACACTCTACAGTGCTAGTGCACTACATACAGTAAGAACACTCTACAGTGCTAGTGCACTACATACAGTAGGAACACTCTACAGTACTAGTGCACTACATACAGTAGGAACACTCTACAGTACTAGTGCACTACATACAGTAGGAACACTCTACAGTGCTAGTGCACTACATACAGTAGGAACACTCTACAGTACTAGTGCACTACATACAGTAGGAACACTCTACAGTGCTAGTGCACTACATACAGTAGGAACACTCTACAGTACTAGTGCACTACATACAGTAGGAACACTCTACAGTACTAGTGCACTACATACAGTAGGAACACTCTACAGTGCTAGTGCACTACATACAGTAGGAACACTCTACAGTACTAGTGCACTACATACAGTAGGAACACTCTACAGTACTAGTGCACTACATACAGTAGGAACACTCTACAGTGCTAGTGCACTACATACAGTAGGAACACTCTACAGTACTAGTACACTACATACAGTAGGAACACTCTACAGTACTAGTGCACTACATACAGTAGGAACACTCTACAGTGCTAGTGCACTACATACAGTAGGAACACTCTACAGTACTAGTGCACTACATACAGTAGGAACACTCTACAGTACTAGTGCACTACATACAGTAGGAACACTCTACAGTACTAGTGCACTACATACAGTAGGAACACTCTACAGTACTAGTGCACTACATACAGTAGGAACACTCTACAGTGCTAGTACACTACATACAGTAGGAACACTCTACAGTACTAGTGCACTACATACAGTAGGAACACTCTACAGTGCTAGTGCACTACATACAGTAGGAACACTCTACAGTACTAGTGCACTACATACAGTAGGAACACTCTACAGTGCTAGTGCACTACATACAGTAGGAACACTCTACAGTACTAGTGCACTACATACAGTAGGAACACTCTACAGTGCTAGTGCACTACATACAGTAGGAACACTCTACAGTACTAGTGCACTACATACAGTAGGAACACTCTACAGTGCTAGTACACTACATACAGTAGGAACACTCTACAGTACTAGTGCACTACATACAGTAGGAACACTCTACAGTGCTAGTGCACTACATACAGTAGGAACACTCTACAGTACTAGTACACTACATACAGTAGGAACACTCTACAGTGCTAGTGCACTACATACAGTAGGAACACTCTACAGTACTAGTGCACTACATACAGTAGGAACACTCTACAGTGCTAGTGCACTACATACAGTAGGAACACTCTACAGTACTAGTGCACTACATACAGTAGGAACACTCTACAGTGCTAGTGCACTACATACAGTAGGAACACTCTACAGTACTAGTGCACTACATACAGTAGGAACACTCTACAGTGCTAGTGCACTACATACAGTAGGAACACTCTACAGTACTAGTGCACTACATACAGTAGGAACACTCTACAGTAGTGCACTACATACAGTAGGAACACTCTACAGTACTAGTGCACTACATACAGTAGGAACACTCTACAGTGCTAGTGCACTACATACAGTAGGAACACTCTACAGTACTAGTGCACTACATACAGTAGGAACACTCTACAGTGCTAGTGCACTACATACAGTAGGAACACTCTACAGTGCTAGTGCACTACATACAGTAGGAACACTCTACAGTACTAGTGCACTACATACAGTAGGAACACTCTACAGTGCTAGTGCACTACATACAGTAGGAACACTCTACAGTGCTAGTACACTACATACAGTAGGAACACTCTACAGTACTAGTGCACTACATACAGTAGGAACACTCTACAGTACTAGTGCACTACATACAGTAGGAACACTCTACAGTACTAGTGCACTACATACAGTAGGAACACTCTACAGTGCTAGTGCACTACATACAGTAGGAACACTCTACAGTAGTGCACTACATACAGTAGGAACACTCTACAGTGCTAGTGCACTACATACAGTAGGAACACTCTACAGTACTAGTGCACTACATACAGTAGGAACACTCTACAGTGCTAGTGCACTACATACAGTAGGAACACTCTACAGTACTAGTGCACTACATACAGTAGGAACACTCTACAGTACTAGTGCACTACATACAGTAGGAACACTCTACAGTACTAGTGCACTACATACAGTAGGAACACTCTACAGTGCTAGTGCACTACATACAGTAGGAACACTCTACAGTACTAGTGCACTACATACAGTAGGAACACTCTACAGTGCTAGTGCACTACATACAGTAGGAACACTCTACAGTACTAGTGCACTACATACAGTAGGAACACTCTACAGTAGTGCACTACATACAGTAGGAACACTCTACAGTACTAGTGCACTACATACAGTAGGAACACTCTACAGTACTAGTGCACTACATACAGTAGGAACACTCTACAGTAGTGCACTACATACAGTAGGAACACTCTACAGTGCTAGTGCACTACATACAGTAGGAACACTCTACAGTGCTAGTGCACTACATACAGTAGGAACACTCTACAGTACTAGTGCACTACATACAGTAGGAACACTCTACAGTACTAGTGCACTACATACAGTAGGAACACTCTACAGTACTAGTGCACTACATACAGTAGGAACACTCTACAGTGCTAGTGCACTACATACAGTAGGAACACTCTACAGTACTAGTGCACTACATACAGTAGGAACACTCTACAGTAGTGCACTACATACAGTAGGAACACTCTACAGTACTAGTGCACTACATACAGTAGGAACACTCTACAGTAGTGCACTACATACAGTAGGAACACTCTACAGTGCTAGTGCACTACATACAGTAGGAACACTCTACAGTACTAGTGCACTACATACAGTAGGAACACTCTACAGTACTAGTGCACTACATACAGTAGGAACACTCTACAGTACTAGTGCACTACATACAGTAGGAACACTCTACAGTAGTGCACTACATACAGTAGGAACACTCTACAGTGCTAGTGCACTACATACAGTAGGAACACTCTACAGTACTAGTGCACTACATACAGTAGGAACACTCTACAGTACTAGTGCACTACATACAGTAGGAACACTCTACAGTACTAGTGCACTACATACAGTAGGAACACTCTACAGTGCTAGTGCACTACATACAGTAGGAACACTCTACAGTACTAGTGCACTACATACAGTAGGAACACTCTACAGTAGTGCACTACATACAGTAGGAACACTCTACAGTGCTAGTGCACTACATACAGTAGGAACACTCTACAGTACTAGTGCACTACATACAGTAGGAACACTCTACAGTACTAGTGCACTACATACAGTAGGAACACTCTACAGTACTAGTGCACTACATACAGTAGGAACACTCTACAGTACTAGTGCACTACATACAGTAGGAACACTCTACAGTAGTGCACTACATACAGTAGGAACACTCTACAGTACTAGTGCACTACATACAGTAGGAACACTCTACAGTGCTAGTGCACTACATACAGTAGGAACACTCTACAGTGCTAGTGCACTACATACAGTAGGAACACTCTACAGTACTAGTGCACTACATACAGTAGGAACACTCTACAGTACTAGTGCACTACATACAGTAGGAACACTCTACAGTACTAGTGCACTACATACAGTAGGAACACTCTACAGTGCTAGTGCACTACATACAGTAGGAACACTCTACAGTACTAGTGCACTACATACAGTAGGAACACTCTACAGTGCTAGTGCACTACATACAGTAGGAACACTCTACAGTACTAGTGCACTACATACAGTAGGAACACTCTACAGTACTAGTGCACTACATACAGTAGGAACACTCTACAGTACTAGTGCACTACATACAGTAGGAACACTCTACAGTGCTAGTGCACTACATACAGTAGGAACACTCTACAGTACTAGTGCACTACATACAGTAGGAACACTCTACAGTACTAGTGCACTACATACAGTAGGAACACTCTACAGTGCTAGTGCACTACATACAGTAGGAACACTCTACAGTGCTAGTGCACTACATACAGTAGGAACACTCTACAGTACTAGTGCACTACATACAGTAGGAACACTCTACAGTACTAGTGCACTACATACAGTAGGAACACTCTACAGTACTAGTGCACTACATACAGTAGGAACACTCTACAGTACTAGTGCACTACATACAGTAGGAACACTCTACAGTACTAGTGCACTACATACAGTAGGAACACTCTACAGTGCTAGTGCACTACATACAGTAGGAACACTCTACAGTACTAGTGCACTACATACAGTAGGAACACTCTACAGTGCTAGTGCACTACATACAGTAGGAACACTCTACAGTGCTAGTGCACTACATACAGTAGGAACACTCTACAGTAGTGCACTACATACAGTAGGAACACTCTACAGTGCTAGTGCACTACATACAGTAGGAACACTCTACAGTGCTAGTGCACTACATACAGTAGGAACACTCTACAGTACTAGTGCACTACATACAGTAGGAACACTCTACAGTACTAGTGCACTACATACAGTAGGAACACTCTACAGTACTAGTGCACTACATACAGTAGGAACACTCTACAGTACTAGTGCACTACATACAGTAGGAACACTCTACAGTACTAGTGCACTACATACAGTAGGAACACTCTACAGTGCTAGTGCACTACATACAGTAGGAACACTCTACAGTGCTAGTGCACTACATACAGTAGGAACACTCTACAGTACTAGTGCACTACATACAGTAGGAACACTCTACAGTACTAGTGCACTACATACAGTAGGAACACTCTACAGTAGTGCACTACATACAGTAGGAACACTCTACAGTACTAGTGCACTACATACAGTAGGAACACTCTACAGTACTAGTGCACTACATACAGTAGGAACACTCTACAGTGCTAGTGCACTACATACAGTAGGAACACTCTACAGTACTAGTGCACTACATACAGTAGGAACACTCTACAGTGCTAGTGCACTACATACAGTAGGAACACTCTACAGTGCTAGTGCACTACATACAGTAGGAACACTCTACAGTACTAGTGCACTACATACAGTAGGAACACTCTACAGTACTAGTGCACTACATACAGTAGGAACACTCTACAGTACTAGTGCACTACATACAGTAGGAACACTCTACAGTGCTAGTGCACTACATACAGTAGGAACACTCTACAGTACTAGTGCACTACATACAGTAGGAACACTCTACAGTGCTAGTGCACTACATACAGTAGGAACACTCTACAGTGCTAGTGCACTACATACAGTAGGAACACTCTACAGTGCTAGTGCACTACATACAGTAGGAACACTCTACAGTAGTGCACTACATACAGTAGGAACACTCTACAGTGCTAGTGCACTACATACAGTAGGAACACTCTACAGTGCTAGTGCACTACATACAGTAGGAACACTCTACAGTACTAGTGCACTACATACAGTAGGAACACTCTACAGTACTAGTGCACTACATACAGTAGGAACACTCTACAGTACTAGTGCACTACATACAGTAGGAACACTCTACAGTACTAGTGCACTACATACAGTAGGAACACTCTACAGTACTAGTGCACTACATACAGTAGGAACACTCTACAGTACTAGTGCACTACATACAGTAGGAACACTCTACAGTACTAGTGCACTACATACAGTAGGAACACTCTACAGTGCTAGTGCACTACATACAGTAGGAACACTCTACAGTACTAGTGCACTACATACAGTAGGAACACTCTACAGTGCTAGTGCACTACATACAGTAGGAACACTCTACAGTACTAGTGCACTACATACAGTAGGAACACTCTACAGTACTAGTGCACTACATACAGTAGGAACACTCTACAGTACTAGTGCACTACATACAGTAGGAACACTCTACAGTAGTGCACTACATACAGTAGGAACACTCTACAGTGCTAGTGCACTACATACAGTAGGAACACTCTACAGTACTAGTGCACTACATACAGTAGGAACACTCTACAGTACTAGTGCACTACATACAGTAGGAACACTCTACAGTACTAGTGCACTACATACAGTAGGAACACTCTACAGTACTAGTGCACTACATACAGTAGGAACACTCTACAGTACTAGTGCACTACATACAGTAGGAACACTCTACAGTGCTAGTGCACTACATACAGTAGGAACACTCTACAGTGCTAGTGCACTACATACAGTAGGAACACTCTACAGTACTAGTGCACTACATACAGTAGGAATACTCTACAGTACTAGTGCACTACATACAGTAGGAACACTCTACAGTACTAGTGCACTACATACAGTAGGAACACTCTACAGTGCTAGTGCACTACATACAGTAGGAACACTCTACAGTACTAGTGCACTACATACAGTAGGAACACTCTACAGTACTAGTGCACTACATACAGTAGGAACACTCTACAGTACTAGTGCACTACATACAGTAGGAACACTCTACAGTAGTGCACTACATACAGTAGGAACACTCTACAGTGCTAGTGCACTACATACAGTAGGAACCACCACACACACACACACCACTCACCACACACAATGTGAGGGAGGGAAGGGGAGGAGGGAAAAGAAAGAAAAAGAGGGAAAATCCCCAAGCTCCAAGCTTTGCTCGGGCTCGTTTCACTTCCCCTTCAAGCATGTCAAAAAGCTATTTCTCTATAGCAAATCGTGGTTTATTTGGCCCCTATGCTGATTGGGGTTAAATATATATGCATATTTCTTTTTAAATAATGCACCAAAAGCTTCAGAAAGGTTAATGGAGGTGTTCTGAGTTGGGCACACACACACACATGCACACACACACACAAATCTGAGGCATTTTCCCAATTTTTCTCCTCTTACATCGGAGATACTCAGTTATAGGGGTTAAGGTGGCCATTTTGGTTTCCATGGAGGAAATTGCCCCCAAACACCAAGAATAGATGCAATGGCTTTCTTGATAACCAATGGGCGAGTCTTAGCATCTCATATTATTCCTGACGAAGGCTAGAGCGCTGAAACATCAAGTGAGTAAAATCAAAGTTGATTGGGAACGTCGTTGCACCTACTGCACGTGCCAACTAAGAGAGATCACTGAGAGAACACCAGAAGAGCTTAATTAAAAGTGTGCTGCTTCTAGTGGTCAAAATGCTTTTCTAAGGTTTTCGTCCAATTTCCCCTTCAAACGGTCATCGTTTGTGGCCCATTCTAAAGCCTCCTTGGAGAAATATAAGCTCCTTTGTGCTGGGCCAGCACCCACAAGCCATTCTGTTGATCACTAGGATAGTACCGTATATGAAACAAACTGAAGTAACTGGAACCAGACCTCCCTAATAACCACCTGCCCTTGCCATCTTTGATGTGTTCAAGTCTGCAAAGTGAGTTATGTTGCTTTCACTGCTACCCTCTATAAATGTTTGTTTGGTTTTGCGCCACAGAAATACCAACAACAACAACAACAACAACAACGACAACAAAAATTTGCTTTGTGACTCACCAGTGAGAGGAGGCTGACAAAGAGAGTAGTGTGCTTCCTCAGCTCATTATAGGCGTTGCAGCAGAGATCACAAAACTGCTGGAACTTTGCAGTGGGTTTATCTCCGTCGTTGATCACGTAGGCCATGTCCCGAGTCAGTACAAAAGGAGCTCTATCCCTGTCGGGGAGTTTAAGAAAACAACATCCATATTTATTTAGTTATGTGAAAGTTCGAACCGAGAGAAAAGCAAACAAGAAATGAGAGTAATAAAACATTCATCGCAATTGTGGTCATCAATGTTGTAATATGGATCCTAACGTCTAGGAATAGCATGTTAGTCAATAGAATCTTCATCTCCTTTAGATGCACTTGTCTTCAAGGCATCCATCAGCTACCTCACTCTCTACTGTCACAATCTGTAGTGCATCCTCTCATACAAGTCGTACACTTTTCAATGAAGCACTGAGAAATATTTGGAACTCCATTAAATTGATTTTCAACCGGGCGCTTGACCATGTAATCAAGTTTTAGCGCCTAATGAAACCACTCGTTGTATAGAGTAGGGCTTTCTCTAGCCACTGGTGCTAATTTCAGCTCTCTAGCACTTGACAATCTGGAGTTAGACTTGGCACTGGGTTTTAAGGTACCCCCACTTTAGCTCCAGGTCTATATATATAGCTACACCTATGAAAAATGTTTTTGTATCAAAAGAGAGCACACAGAGAGACCTATCTTTTGAGCTATATCAAGTCCAATGAAGTTTGCAGAATCTATGGAGCTATAAAGTGGTAACCACAAGTTTTTAACGCCTACCAGTTCATGCTATTGTCCTCCCATTTAGAGCACTTAACTGCTGCTGCTGTTGTTGTACAAGAGTAAGTAACCAGAAAACATCCGACCATCACTGCAAGCAAGTATGCCAATAAACTGACTATCACTGCAAGCAAGTATGCCAATAAACGACTATCACTGCAAGCAAGTATGCTAATAAACGACTATCACTGCAAGCAAGTATGCTAATAAATGACTATCACTGCAAGCAAGTATGCCAATAAACTGACTATCACTGCAAGCAAGTATGCCAATAAACTGACTATCACTGCAAGCAAGTATGCTAATAAACTGACTATCACTGCAAGCAAGTATGTCAATAAACGACTATCACTGCAAGCAAGTATGCTAATAAATGACTATCACTGCAAGCAAGTATGCCAATAAACTGACTATCACTGCAAGCAAGTATGCCAATAAACTGACTATCACTGCAAGCAAGTATGCTAATAAACGACTATCACTGCAAGCAAGTATGCTAATAAACTGACTATCACTGCAAGTATGCTAATAAATGACTATCACTGCAAGCAAGTATGCTAATAAACTGACTATCACTGCAAGCAACTATGCCAATAAACTGACTATCACTGCAAGCAAGTATGCCAATAAACTGACTATCACTGCAAGCAAGTATGCTAATAAACTGACTATCACTGCAAGCAAGTATGCCAATAAACTGACTATCACTGCAAGCAAGTATGCCAATAAACTGACTATCACTGCAAGCAACTATGCCAATAAACTGACTATCACTGCAAGCAAGTATGCCAATAAACGACTATCACTGCAAGCAAGTATGCTAATAAATGACTATCACTGCAAGAAAGTATGCTAATAAATGACTATCACTGAAGAAAGTATGTGTTAATAAACTGACTATCACTGCAAGAAAGTATGCTAATAAACGACTATCACTGCAAGAAAGTAAGCTAATAAACTGACTATCACTGCAAGCAAGTATGCTAATAAACTGACTATCACTGCAAGAAAGTATGCTAATAAATGACTATCACTGCAAGAAAGTATGCTAATAAACGACTATCACTGAAGAAAGTATGCTAATAAACTGACTATCACTGCAAGCAAGTATGCCAATACACTGACTATCACTGCAAGCAAGTATGCTAATAAACTGACTATCACTGCAAGCAAGTATGCTAATAAACTGACAATCACTGCAAGCAAGTATGCCAATAAACTGACTATCACTGCAAGCAAGTATGTTAATAAACTGACTATCACTGCAAGAAAGTATGCTAATAAACGACTATCACTGAAGAAAGTATGCTAATAAATGACTATCACTGCAAGAAAGTATGCTAATAAACGACTATCACTGAAGAAAGTATGCTAATAAACTGACTATCACTGCAAGCAAGTATGCTAATAAACTGACTATCACTGCAAGCAAGTATGCTAATAAACTGACTATCACTGCAAGCAAGTATGCCAATAAACTGACTATCACTGCAAGCAAGTATGCCAATAAACTGACTATCACTGCAAGCAAGTATGCTAATAAACTGACTATCACTGCAAGCAAGTATGCTAATAAACTGACTATCACTGCAAGCAAGTACGCTAATAAACTGACTATCACTGCAAGCAAGTATGCCAATAAACTGACTATCACTGCAAGCAAGTATGCTAATAAACTGACTATCACTGCAAGCAAGTATGCTAATAAACTGACTATCACTGCAAGCAAGTATGCCAATAAACTGACTATCACTGCAAGCAAGTATGCTAATAAACTGACTATCACTGCAAGCAACTATGTTAATAAACTGACTATCACTGCAAGCAAGTATGCCAATAAACTGACTATCACTGCAAGCAAGTATGCTAATAAACTGACTATCACTGCAAGCAAGTATGCCAATAAACTGACTATCACTGCAAGTATGCTAATAAACTGACTATCACTGCAAGCAAGTATGCCAATAAACAACTATCACTGCAAGCAAGTATGCTAATAAACTGACTATCACTGCAAGCAAGTATGCTAATAAACTGACTATCACTGCAAGCAAGTATGGTAATAAACTGACTATCACTGCAAGCAAGTATGCTAATAAACTGACTATCACTGCAAGCAAGTATGCTAATAAACTGACTATCACTGCAAGCAAGTATGCCAATAAACTGACTATCACTGCAAGTATGCTAATAAACTGACTATCACTGCAAGCAAGTATGCCAATAAACAACTATCACTGCAAGCAAGTATGCTAATAAACTGACTATCACTGCAAGCAAGTATGCTAATAAACTGACTATCACTGCAAGCAAGTATGTTAATAAACTGACTATCACTGCAAGCAAGTACTTATGCTAATAAAAAACAACCTCTCCTGTGTACTGAGACCACCTCAGAGGGCAGCTACATAAGCAATAGCCGAACTTGCCTTCTAATGTTGCCAAGCATCTGAGCATTTCCTAAGATCTTTCCGAAGTCAATGTGGAACATGTGCCCGGATTTCTTGACCATGATGTTGTCATTGTGTCTGTCACAGATGCCCAGCACGTACGTTGCCACGCAGTAGCCAGCACATGACAGAGTGAAGTTCTTCACAGCCTGAGAGAGAGGGAGAGAGAGTGGGGAGAGGGGGAAAGAGAGAGGGAGAGAGGGGAGAGAGTGAGAGAGGGGGAGAGAGAGGAAGGGGGGGAGGGGGGGGGGAGAAGAGAGGGAGAGAAGGGACAGTAGAGAGAGATGGTGAGAGATAAGGAGGGAGGGTGAGAGAGAGATAGTGAGAGAGACAGAGGGGGAGAGAGAGACAGTGAGAGAGAGGGAGGGGGAGGGAGAGGACATTGGTAAGCAGATTGAACTTTATCAAAGCTGTCAATGTAAAACACTACACTATGTTAAGCTGCTGTTGTGACAGTGTGTTGTGCAGGGATGGTCTATCTGACCTGTCTGTAGGCCGACTCCGTGGGGTTGTGTCTCTGCAGCCACTCGCTGAGAGGCTTGTCTTTGAAGGATCCCGTCACTCCGTGTTCCATCTGGATGGTCCGCAGAGTGGCAGCCTCTTGCACCAACTCCAGCATGCCTGCACACAGAGAGAGATGCTGGCGATGACAGTCGCCACTGCTTGCCACACTCACCTTCCTCCTTGGCTGTGGCAACACACTGGTAGGTGATCATCTTCAGGTCCAGTCCGGCTCTCAACCAGATCTTCTCCATCAGTCGAATCATCTGAAGGATCAGTATGTCCTGACGAAGGTCATCTCCCACCTTCCAACAACAACAACAACATTGAGTGTGGGTTCCGAAAGTACTCTTCTACACTTCACTTAAAATGTAATGAAAATAATAATAAATATAATAATGCTGATGATGTTAATAATAACAACAATAATAATAATAATAATAATAGTAATAGTAATAATAGTAATAGTAGTAATAGTAGTAGTAGTAGTAGTAATAATAGTAGTAGTAGTAGTAGTAGTAGTAGTAATAATAATAATAATAATAATAATAATAATAATAATATTAATAATATAATAATAATAGTATTAATAATAATAATAATAATAATAATAATATTGCTAGGCACTCCAGCACATGCTGCAGAGTCAGCCACTCCAGCACATGCTGCAGAGTTAGCCACTCCAGCACATGCTGCAGAGTTAGCCACTCCAGCACATGCTGCAGAGTTAGCCACTCCAGCACATGCTGCAGAGTTAGTCACTCCAGCACATGCTGCAGAGTTAGCCACTCCAGCTCATGCTGCAGTTAGCCACTCCAGCACATGCTGCAGAGTTAGCCACTCCAGCTCATGCTGCAGTTAGCCACTCCAGCTCATGCTGCAGAGTTAGTCACTCCAGCACATGCTGCAGAGTTAGTCACTCCAGCACATGCTGCAGAGTTAGTCACTCCAGCACATGCTGTAGAGTTATTGCTTGCACTTGTAAGGCAATGAAGAATTCTTCACCTATTGGAATGCTTCGAACCTTAGCATTTGTCTCTCAAGGAGTGATTATTAAAAAGAAACGGTTGAGAACACGAATGAAATATGGTGTCACATGACCTAATCACATGACCTAATCACATGCTGTCACATGATCATACTCTAGTCATGTGCATTACCTTGAAGATGATGTTGATGTTGTCCCCAAAAGGGTCAGCGTTTGTAAAGGAGAGCTTTAGTGGGACAGTGTTGGAGTTGAAGAAGGAGCAAGACTGGAAAGAGAAATAAGACAAGAAATAATTACAGTGGAATATCTGCATGTATGAGAGGAATCAAGACCAAGGTACCACAGAGGCCAGAAAATTTTACATTGAGGGTGAAGGATAAAGAGGTGGAAAGACGTAGGGGGGATAAAAATAGGGGAAAAGGGAGGGGGAGGGGGTAGAGGAAAGAGAGACAAGGGGGGAAATGGGAAAGGGGGTTGGGGGAAAAGGACGGAGGAAGGAGGAAGGATGTGAGGGCAAACTAGAGCAAGCTTCTAACAGAGCTGAGAGACAGTGTGTGAGGTTTCTTTAGCTACAAAACAGAACGTGAAAATAAAAAGAACAGCCAAGAGATAGGAATGGGAACAAAAACAGCCAATGGGAGATGACCGTGCTACTATTTGTTAGTGCCAACCTCAGTATCAATGATCTTTACTAGGAGAGCTGGGTATGACCGTGCTACTATTTGTCAGTGCCAACCTCAGTATCAATGCTCTTTACTAGGAGAGCTGGGTATGACCGTGCTACTATTTGTCAGTGCCAACCTCAGTATCAATGCTCTTTACTAGGTATGACCGTGCTACTATTTGTTAGTGCCAACCTCAATATCAATTAGGAGAGCTGGGTATGACCGTGCTACTATTTGTCAGTGCCAACCTCAGTATCAATGCTCTTTACTAGGAGAGCTGGGTATGACTGTGCTACTATTTGTCAGTGCCAACCTCAATATCAATGCTCTTTACTAGGAGGGCTGGGTATGACCGTGCTACTATTTGTTAGTGCCAACCTCAATATCAATGCTCTTTACTAGGAGGGCTGGGTATGACCGTGCTACTATTTGTTAGTGCCAACCTCAATATCAATGCTCTTTACTAGGAGGGCTGGGTATGACCGTGCTACTATTTGTCAGTGCTCTTTACTAGGAGGGCTGGGTATGACCGTGCTACTATTTGTTAGTGCCCCCGTGCTACTATTAGTGCCAACCTCAATATCAATGCTCTTTACTAGGAGGGCTGGGTATGACCGTGCCACTATTTGTTAGTGCCCCCCGTGCTACTATTTGTTAGTGCCAACCTCAATATCAATGCTCTTTACTAGGAGGGCTGGGTATGACCGTGCTACTATTTGTTAGTGCCAACCTCAATATCAATGCTCTTTACTAGGAGGGCTGGGTATGACCGTGCTACTATTTGTTAGTGCCCCCGTGCTACTATTAGTGCCAACCTCAATATCAATGCTCTTTACTAGGAGGGCTGGGTATGACCGTGCCACTATTTGTTAGTGCCCCCGTGCTACTATTTGTTAGTGCCAACCTCAATATCAATGCTCTTTACTAGGAGGGCGGGGTTTAGCGGAAGGCGAAACTTGCCAAGGAACTTGTTGGCCACTCCCTGCAGCTCCTTGACAAGAGTGGTCTGTCTGTGTGAATCACGTGTGTTCTTCACTGCCATGGCAACCGAACGTAGCTGCTCCACTAGTTCAACCTATATATATATATGCATGCATACATTACAACATCCAATATTATCAATGAAAGTCGAATTGTTTTTAAATATATATTTTTTATATCGGCAGGCAAGAAAACAAGTTGCAACAGCATCACCAATGTCTGCATTCCTTGCATTCTTTGTGTTATTCCACATAGCTGGAACGTTAATGGAGATTAAACTTTGGCATACTGGAGGTCAAAGCCCAGAACAACCCTATAAGATGACCACAGTACAAGTAGTTCACACCCACTTTCCCAGCGACAAATCTTATTTTGCTCAAGCATAAAGTCGAGAACAGCTCTGGTATCCATGAAAACAGAACGAAAAATAAATGGCTGACGATCGTAACTATGGCCATGACGATCGGTCCCTTGCTGCCCTTTACTTTACTGCTGTTTCTGGAATCCCCTCTGTAGAGGAGAGCTGCATGGGCACCCATTGCATAACTGGAATTGCCTGAACAGCTTCACTCTCGACAAAATAGGCACTCCTGGATGGATTTCTTAGGCGTACATGCTGGGTGATTTTTTGGTAGACATGCTAGGTGTATTTGCATTCGAATGATGCGACGAGGTTGAAATGTTTACCCCCCACCCAAAAGTTACACCTATAAATATCAATTAAAGTCGGTGACCAATCAGATCAATTCCAATTGGCATGAGATATTATCCCTGGCACATGGGTGTCTTGTGGCTCCGTGGTAAGCCTGGTCTCCATGGCTCTGCAGCAACGTCAAGACATCGAGAGATGTTTAAAATGAACGAATAAATAAACAAGTAAGTAAATATAAAAAATATTAAAAAATTAAAAAAAATTAAATTAAAAATTAAAAAAAATAAAAAAATTAAAAAATAATAATAAATAATAAATAAATAAATGAATGATCAAATAAACGGATGAAATAAACGGATGAAACAATAAATGAATATATAAATTAAAAAATTAAAAACAACAAACCAATAAAACATACAAAAACAAAGAAATTTAATTTGAACGCACCGTCCCCTGGATGACACTGGCTAGGCTGTAGAGGGATCTACGGCATGTATAATACACCCAATGGTCCTGGGCTGTAGTGCGAGGCAAGTGTGGTGACCCCCGCATGGAGATATGTACATCTATATGCATACTTAGAGACAGACACCAATAATGCTAATTCAAACTCAATAATATATACGTTAAGATCTGAGAAATGAGGTCGACTGAACTCAAAACTAATCATATCCTTTCAAGTCATCCATTAAAATATCACCACCAGTGCCAAGCCTCTGCCCCCCCCCCCCCCCCCCCCCCAGGCTTACGTATATTTTATTCGGAACGGATTTAAGAGCTGATTCAAGTTCCACTCTGCGTGTAAACTTGTGTTCTCTGACCTGGTACCAATAACTCAAATTTGATAATTCTGTACGACAGATATCCTCTTCTCAGACCTTAACCACATGCTGACCCAAATAAAGCAACAAGACGGAGATATTTTAACCTGGTTACTGAACTCTTGCTGCTGACATTCCCCACACAGATGCTTGAGCGCCTGTAGGATGGGCTCGTAGCGACCCCTGAACCTGATGTTCGTGGCTAACGCCAAACGAAGGTGCCAGAACAGACTGTGAGCGATCCGGCGCGACTGAATGGAGCGTTGCAATAGAAATTCAACCATCGGCGACGACAGGTAGCAGTCATACTTGACTGACTGGAAAATAAAAACAACAACAACAACAACAAATAGGCTTCAAAAATAATTGAAAGATAAGCATACGATGTCTGCTGAGAGTATTCGTTGAACAATATGTAAGTGCTTGCGTCTCTTCCTTCCCCCTCCACCCAAAATATTTGTTTGCTTCCATCTCTCTTCATTCCATATCACATCATCAGCCTCAAGGATAACCACCTACTTGTACAAAGAAACCTTGTCTGACATCACCAAAACAAAAATAGCCGCTCGCATGACAACAAAAATAACCACACACATGTATGACAACAACCACACACACGACAACAACCACACACATGACAACAACCACACACATGACAACAACCACACACATGACAACAACCACACACATGACAACAACCACACACATGACAACAACCACACAAGACAACAACCACACACATGACAACAACCACACACATGACAACAACCACACACAAGACACAACCACACACAAGACAACCACACACATGACAACACAAGACAACTACACACATGACAACAAAAGTAACCACACACATGACAACAACTACACACATGACAACAAATAAAACAAACAAAACACAAACACAACAAAAACTAACCACAAAAATAACAATAAACAACAACACACTTCCAGGGACTACATTATATTTACCAGAACTAGTTGTGGCAGGAAGTCACAGATGTCATCATTGCTGAGAACGGACAGCCACTCCACTGCCTTCTTCCTCACCACCATGTCAGCAAACCTACAGAGGATTCAGCTCTTGATACAATCTCATGTACCCAGCCTAATCCTAGATAGAGGGACTCAGAGGGGTGGATGCCTGTTACATGTACCCAGCCTAATCCTAGATAGAGGGGCTCAGAGGGGTGGATGCCTGCTACATGTACCCAGCCTAATCCTAGATAGAGGGGCTCAGAGGGGTGGATGCCTGCTACATGTACCCAGCCTAATCCTAGATAGAGGGACTCAGAGGGGTGGATGCCTGCTACATCTACCCAGCCTAATCCTAGATAGAGGGGCTCAGAGGGTATGCCTGCTACATGTCCAGCCTAATCCTAGATAGAGGGGCTCAGAGGGGTGGGTGCTTGCTACATGTACCCAGCCTAATCCTAGATAGAGGGGCTCAGAGGGGATGCCTGCTACATGTACCCAGCCTAATCCTAGATAGAGGGACTCAGAGGGGTGGATGCCTGCTACATGTACCCAGCCTAATCCTAGATAGAGGGGCTCAGAGGGGTGGATGCCTGCTACATGTACCCAGCCTAATCCTAGATAGAGGGGCTCAGAGGGTATGCCTGCTACATGTACCCAGCCTAATCCTAGATAGAGGGACTCAGAGGGTTGGATGCATGCTACATGTCCAGCCTAATCCTAGATAAAGGGACTCAGAGGGGTGGATGCCTGCTACATGTACCCAGCCTAATCCTAGATAGAGGGATTCAGAGGGGTGGGTGCCTGCTACATGTACCCAGCCTAATCCTAGATAGAGGGACTCAGAGGGGTGGGTGCTTGCCCTGCCTAATCCTAGATAGAGGGGCTCAGAGGGGTGGATGCTTGCTACATGTACCCAGCCTAATCCTAGATAGAGGGATTCAGAGGGGTGGATGCCTGCTACATGTACCCAGCCTAATCCTAGATAGAGGGGCTCAGAGGGGTGGGTGCCTGCTACATGTACCCAGCCTAATCCTAGATAGAGGGACTCAGAGGGGTGCCTGCTACATGTCCAGCCTAATCCTAGATAGAGGGGCTCAGAGGGGTGGATGCCTGCTACATGTACCCAGCCTAATCCTAGATAGAGGGGCTCAGAGGGGTGGATGCCTGCTACATGTACCAAGCCTAATCCTAGATAGAGGGACTCAGAGGGTTGGATGCATGCTACATGTCCAGCCTAATCCTAGATAAAGGGACTCAGAGGGGTGGGTGCTTGCCCTGCCTAATCCTAGATAGAGGGGCTCAGAGGGGTGGATGCTTGCTACATGTACCCAGCCTAATCCTAGATAGAGGGATTCAGAGGGGTGGATGCCTGCTACATGTACCCAGCCTAATCCTAGATAGAGGGACTTAGAGGGTTGGATGCCTGCTACATGTACCCAGCCTAATCCTAGATAGAGGGGGTGGATACCTGCTACATGTACCCAGCCTAATCCTAGATAGAGGGGCTCAGAGGGGTGCTTGCTACATGTACCCAGCCTAATCCTAGATAGAGGGACTCAGAGGGTTGCCTGCTACATGTCCAGCCTAATCCTAGATAGAGGGACTCAGAGGGTTGGATGCCTGCTACATGTACCCAGCCTAATCCTAGATAAAGGGACTCAGAGGGGTGGATGCCTGCTACATGTACCCAGCCTAATCCTAGATAGAGGGACTCAGAGGGGTGGGTGCTTGCCCTGCCTAATCCTAGATAGAGGGGCTCAGAGGGGTGGATGCTTGCTACATGTACCCAGCCTAATCCTAGATAGAGGGATTCAGAGGGGTGGATGCCTGCTACATGTACCCAGCCTAATCCTAGATAGAGGGATTCAGAGGGGTGGATGCTTGCTACATGTACCCAGCCTAATCCTAGATAGAGGGACTCAGAGGGGTGGATGCCTGCTACATGTACCCAGCCTAATCCCAGATAGAGGGATTCAGAGGGGTGGGTGCTTGCTACATGTGCCCAGCCTAATCCTAGATAGAAGGACTCATATAAAAGCAGTAATCAGTAGAACTGCACTCATAGAAGCTACACTTGGCATGCAAGCAGTGCCTATCACTGGACACGGTGAGTCACAACTCTGCCGTGCTCTTACAGGGGGTCGAGTAGATCCAGTCCATTCACAGGGTCAGTGAACTTCCACAGGTTGACAATCTTCTGCACGTCTGCCTTGTCTACGTCACTGTGCTTAGCAGATAGTAGCACCACGGGTAAGCCGCGAGAATAGGACCCGAGCAGAGACACACACGCTAGCCTGTTGACCCAGACCAGCTTCTGGTCCGATGTCGTCATGCTGGAAGAAGAGATATAAATAACTATGATGCAATCATTACGTAGTTATAGAGTAGGGAAAAAGTTTTTTTCATTTTATTAAAAAAACAACAAATATTACTTATTGGGTAACTCATGAAATAAGAATGACCACGGAGGCCACACACAATTAACCAACTATAGTCCTACCATTTTACATTAATAATCAAGTCCACCAAATATAACACAGATCTGGTACTAAACTGGGTTTGTAGTCCTACCTGTGCTGTCATGCTAGTTGGTGTGTAGTCCTACCTGTACTGCCATGCTAGTTGGTGTGTAGTCCTACCTGCACTTCCAGGCAGCCATGTTAGTTGGTGTGTAGTCCTACCTGTACTGCCATGTTAGTTGGTGTGGAGTCCTACCTGTACTGCCATGCTAGTTGGTGTGTAGTCCTACCTGTACTGCCATGCTAGTTGGTGTGTATCTCACTGTCATGCTAGTTGGTGTGTAGTCCTACCTGTACTGCCATGCTAGTTGGTGTGTAGTCCTACCTGTACTGCCAAGCTAGTTGGTGTGTAGTCCTACCTGTACTGCCATGCTAGTTGGTGTGTAGTCCTACCTGTACTGCCATGCTAGTTAGTGTGTAGTCCTACCTGTACTGCCATGCTAGTTGGTGTGTAGTCCTACCTGTACTGCCATGCCAGTTGGTGTGTAGTCCTACCTGTACTGTCATGCTAGTTGGTGTGTAGTCCTACCTGTACTGCCATGCTAGTTGGTGTGTAGTCCTACCTGTACTGTCATGCTAGTTGGTGTGTAGTCCTACCTGTACTGCCATGCTAGTTGGTGTGTAGTCCTACCTGTACTGCCATGCTAGTTGGTGTGTAGTCCTACCTGTACTGCCATGCTAGTTGGTGTGTAGTCCTACCTGTACTGCCATGCTAGTTGGTGTGTAGTCCTACCTGTACTGTCATGCTAGTTGGTGTGTAGTCCTACCTGTACTGCCATGCTAGTTGGTGTGTATCTCACTGTCATGCTAGTTGGTGTGTAGTCCTACCTGTACTGCCATGTTAGTTGGTGTGGAGTCCTACACCTGTACTGCCATGCTAGTTGGTGTGTATCTCACTGCCATGCTAGTTGGTGTGTAGTCCTACCTGTACTGCCATGCTAGTTGGTGTGTAGTCCTACCTGTACTTTGGTGTGTAGTCCTACCTGTACTGCCATGCTAGTTGGTGTGTAGTCCTACCTGTACTGCCATGCTAGTTGGTGTGTAGTCCTACCTGTACTGCCATGCTAGTTGGTGTGTAGTCCTACCTGTACTGCCATGCTAGTTGGTGTGTAGTCCTACCTGTACTGCCATGCTAGTTGGTGTGTAGTCCTACCTGTACTGCCATGCTAGTTGGTGTGTAATACTGCAGTTTCTCCTCCAATTTCTAAGCAATGCCTTCAGCTTCTCAAATTTGCAAACAATAGCTTCGGCTCCTTCTAAATAATGCCTGCAGTTACTCTTTCATACTGTCTGCAGCTTCTCCTTGAATTCTAAATAATGACTCCTATTCCCTTCAATTTCTAAATAATGCCTGAAATTTCTAAATAATGCCTGCAATTTCTGAATAATGGCAGCAGTTTTACCCGAAGTCGGGAAAAGAATAAAAGTTCGAGACCTATCTCCCTGCTAATATAGTGCTATCACACACTACATTGGAGGTATGCTACAGTAGCTACGTAGAAAGCTTAACCACATGAAAAACTGCAGTCCACTCTTTAAAACAGATTTCCTTCATGAGAGACTGACTGACTTATGAAATGATTAACCCTGAAGCCTACACATACAAGTCCTATACAGTAATTACTACAGGACTGAGGGGATCATTAACCCATGCAAGTACTATAGTAATACATACTTACTTGTAGAACCTGTCCTTCTGAGCTAGTGAGGTCAGGGTCCTTGAAACATTCGGAGGCGGGCCAGGTAATTTTGTCTTGGATTGGGACCTGTTTAATAATGAATGCACAACCATTAGTTCAACAGAGTGCAAGGGGTTATCATCATAACTATTATTCATTAAAAATAATCACATTGCAGTTGTCGGGCAGCTGTAGTATACATCCTCTCCACGGTCTTCCAGTTCTACCTAATAATATAATAATAATAATAAATATAATAATATAACAACAATAAAGAATACATAATATAATAATTAATAAAATAATAATATAATAATATGATGATAATAACAACAACAACAACAACAATAATAAATAAATGTATAATAATAATACAATATAATAAAGACGATGACGATGATGATGATAATAATAATAATATAATAATAATAATAATAGTAATAGTAATGATATAATAACTAATAATAATACAATAGTAGCAGTAGCAGCAGCACTACTAGTAGTAGTGTTAGTAGTAGTAGTAGTAGTAGTAGTATGTAGTGTTAGTAGTAGTAGTAGTAGTAGTAGTAGTATATAGTAAAATGGTTTGACAATATATATAGGCCACAAACAGTGCTCAACGCGACACTTTTGGAATTGGCTGGTCCTAGTAGTTCCATGTGTAAGCAATCATCATAAACACAATCAAACTCTAGTAGGGCCAGCCAATTCCAAAATTGTAATACTAATTTTGATATAAGTTCCCACATGTTGGTGGATTGACTACTTGAATTTGAACTTCTCTCCAAAAGAAGCTTTGCACTTCACTTGCGATGCTTCACTTCACACTTCATCAGACAACTGACCTCACTTGTGATGTTGAGGTCAGTGACCTTTCAGACACCTGAGAATAGCTGGCAAAAACTCTCCGACATCTGCAACGCTGTTTTCGGGTCACATGTCCGAAAGGTCATTGACTTTGAAATATCAAAGTGAGATCAAATTGTCTGAAGAAACATGAGGAGTCCATGGAGTGAAATATCACTAGCGAAGTGGAAGAAACTTCCGTGTTGGAAAAGAGTCCAAAATTCAAATTATATAAACACTTTAAATCAGCTAATAATGGGTTGTTTAGCTTAGGTTTCAGCCATTATCTTTGTCCTTCTTCAAGGTGACAGTAAACGACAAATGACAACACGAACTTAAGGGTTCAAAAATGGATCTCATAACATGCTTCAAAAAGAAACTCATCTGCGTGTCATCCAAGATTTACCCAATTATCGCTGTGTAGAGGCACTGCACCGTAAATACCTCAACAGACAAGAGACAGGCACTGCTTCCCGTGGGTCCATGAGAGCCAATACCAAGAAGCTCCAGCCACATCACCCCTATTGAAGTGCTCTGGGTTGCCTAGCACATGTTGAAACCCACCCAACACTATCTGTCTGGTCTGACGCTGAGTTTCCACACTGCAGCAGTCAGATATGTCATGGATCATGATCATCTCATGTGACTTTGTGTTAGCCGGTGTATTTGAGCCCCTCACCTCAAGTGATTATCAGCTTGAAGAAGGCCAAACCAGGTTAGCCAAAACATGAGTTAAAAAATTGTCAAAGAATCAAAGAAAAACAAAACAAAAAAGATTCAGTGCTACACTTAGTAACATGAACTAGAATAAGCATTGTTAATATACTCTGTTTGATAAGCAGTGTTTACTAGGCTCAGTTGGATAAACAGTGTTTATCAATTTCTTTCCTTCAGTTTAATACGCCAAGTGCTTCCATCTTTAACCCGTCTTCTTTTGTTTCCATGGAAACAGATGGCATCACAGAAAATAGACTCTAATGGGATTGGAACCCATTTTTTTTCCCCCAGAAAAAAATCCTGAGAAGGAGAACAAGGAGAATGTCATGGCTGCACAAGAAACGCACAAGAAACGCAATCTTGCCCATGGCCTCACTTTGCACACGTGAGTAGCATCCATTTCATATTTCCTTGATCAAGTGCTGGTAGAGAGCCGGAGCCTGTCAGGGAGCCATACCCACCAGTTGAAGATGCTACATGTGACGGATATTGCAATGGAGAGATACTGGGCACTGCTTAGAACAGTCATTCAGCTCTGAATATCATCATACCTTATAATTATACACACGAGCATCGTTTGTGCGGTGATAATATCATTGAAACTGGGTTGGTTCCAAAATGATATTCAGTAGAACTAGGAACTGAAAAATTAAATGGAAAATTATTGTGTACACTTAAGGGGGGGAGGGAGGGGTTTTCTAGGTCAAAGTTCAGTTTTTTTTAAATGATCGAAGTTAGAACTTCAAACGGTTTCTTTTTGCACATCATTTGGTGGATTTCTACTGTTCATTTTGAAAACCTTGTAGCTACATCAAGTTACACAAAAAGCTTCAGTTGTTCGTCTCAAGTTTGGGTTGAGTTACAATGAATAGGATCAGGTGATCTCAAACACCTGAGGCCACTGATTTTGAGTGCATGTAACCTTGGTTTGGTTATATCCACACCAGCAATTTTAGTGCCAAAAAAGGAGAGTCCCGGAGCCATTTTTATATATTAAAACCTTAATTTAAAAGCTACGGAGCTCTAAAATAGAGACACACTGTCTACTTCCAACTTGAGATACTTTGCCCTAGCCCTAGCCCTTTGATATAACTCCGTTGAATGCCAACTTTATTTATGGTTTATTGTAATGATTTATTTTTAGTTCTAACTTTTGTTTTCAAGACTAAACTTCTCAAACTCTATTAGGGCTGCATTTAGGATCGAGTTGAAGGGGATTAGACCCCCCCCCCCCCAAATGCAGCCCTGCTATACATCATTAGAGTGGAAATACAATAAGCTGCAGTTTGGTACAAGAATCGACTCCGTTGAAGTAAGCACTCAAAAGCTACGCACTATATGTCTACAACAAAATTTTCAGCAAGGAAATCATCCAGGAGAGCTTCCTTGCTCAAGAGTGAAGGCATTCAGAGTGACTCCTGGTGAGCACAGGTGTTTGTGCTACTTTCCACCGAATAAGAACTTCCAGAAACAGTTTACAAAGGCCGTGAAGCGACCATTCACGAAGGCAATTGCGACCGTCAGCTATTTAGAAATTTTGCCCCCTCTCCCCGCCCAACTGGAAGTAAACTTTTATGCCCATTTTAAATATTGGGCATGTGCATGCCAGGAATGGGCACGGAGTTCAAAATCTTGGATGTTACATAATTTCCCCCCTGACAATGTCGAGTTTATGTCATATGGCATTACATAAGTTAAAATTGTGAGCATGGTGAGCATGGCTTGCTCCATAAGCTACACGCAGTTACCTGCAGTAACATGCTCCGCTTGTTGTGCATGTTGTGATAGGGAGAATCCAGAGGAGCCGTGTCCTCTCCCAACCACATGGCGAGCACATGAGCACCACTCAACAGGCACCTTGTACGAGGAGAATAAACACCATAGCGACAGCAACAATGCATAGCAACAATGCATAGTAACAGCAACAATGCATAGTAACAACAGCAATGCATAGTAACAATAGTAATGCATAGTAACAGCAACAATGCATAGCAACAACAGCAATGCATAGCAACAATGCATAGTAACAACAGCAATGCATAGTAACAATAGTAATGCATAGTAACAGCAACAATGCATAGTAACAACAGCAATGCATAGCAACAATGCATAGTAACAACAGCAATGCATAGCAACAATGCATAGTAACAACAGCAATGCATAGCAACAATGCATAGTAACAGCAACAATGCATAGTAACAACAGCAATGCATAGCAACAATGCATAGTAACAGCAACAATGCATATAACAGCAACAATGCATAGTAACAGCAACAATGCATAGTAACAGCAACAATGCATAGCAACAGTAATGCATAGTAACAGCAACAATGCATAGTAACAACAGCAATGCATAGCAACAATGCATAGTAACAACAGCAATGCATAGCAACAATGCATAGTAACAACAGCAATGCATAGCAACAATGCATAGTAACAGCAACAATGCATAGTAACAACAGCAATGCATAGCAACAATGCATAGTAACAGCAACAATGCATATAACAGCAACAATGCATAGTAACAGCAACAATGCATAGTAACAGCAACAATGCATAGCAACAGTAATGCATAGTAACAGCAACAATGCATAGTAACAACAGCAATGCATAGTAACAACAGCAATGCATAGCAACAATGCATAGCAACAGCAACAATGCATATAACAGCAACAATGCATAGTAACAGCAACAATGCATAGTAACAGCAACAATGCATAGCAACAGCAACAATGCATATAACAGCAACAATGCATAGTAACAGCAACAATGCATAGTAACAGCAACAATGCATAGCAACAGCAACAATGCATAGTAACAACAGCAATGCATAGTAACAATAGTAATGCATAGTAACAGCAACAATGCATAGCAACAACAACAATGCATAGCAACAATGCATAGTAACAACAGTAATGCATAGTAACAACAACAATGCATAGCAACAATGCATAGTAACAACAGTAATGCATAGTAACAGCAACAATGCATAGCAACAATGCATAGTAACAACAGTAATGCATAGTAACAGCAACAATGCATAGCAACAATGCATAGTAACAACAGCAATGCATAGTAACAACAGTAATGCATAGTAACAGCAAAAATGCATAGCAACAATGCATAGTAACAGCAACAATGCATAGCAACAATGCATAGCAACAATGCATAGCAACAACAACAATGCATAGCAACAATGCATAGTAACAACAGTAATGCATAGTAACAACAACAATGCATAGCAACAATGCATAGTAACAACAGTAATGCATAGTAACAGCAACAATGCATAGCAACAATGCATAGTAACAACAGTAATGCATAGTAACAGCAACAATGCATAGCAACAATGCATAGTAACAACAGCAATGCATAGTAACAACAGTAATGCATAGTAACAGCAAAAATGCATAGCAACAATGCATAGTAACAGCAACAATGCATAGCAACAATGCATAGCAACAATGCATAGTAACAGCAACAATGCATAGCAACAATGCATAGCAACAATGCATAGTAACAGCAACAATGCATAGCAACAATGCATAGCAACAATGCATAGCAACAGTAATGCATAGCAACAACAGGGAAGGGAAATCCATGGCTCGTGTGGTAGTGAATGGAAGTAAACTATCTCATATACTGTTTGGCTTACCTATACATTTGCGGATTCTATTTTAACCCCATAAAGGGATAAACCACAACTTAGGCATTGTTTCACATGCACGAGGACACACACACACACACACAAAGGAATTATAAAAAAATTAATAAAAACCTTTGTGGGTAAACAATTTTTTTTTTATACCTGCACATGCCCAGTAGATTGCTCTATCATTTAAAAATACTTAGAAAACTCACTTCTGGTTTGACAGCTGAGCAAGGAGGGGGAAAAGGAAAAAGTCTGACAGTCACAACTGCCACTATTGGCCATTTTAGCTTGACCGATTCTTGTTCACTGAATCTACCTTAGGCAGAGATGAGTGCACCTAGGCTTCTAAATATGCCCACTTGTTCATTCATAGTTACTCGCAGCTACAATACAGGGAGGGAGGGAGGGGGGAGGGGCTGTAAACATCGCCATAGTGCTCTGGAGTGAGCTTGAAGAAGACGAAGAAAAAAAGATTTTAGAAGAGGAAAAAATCCCAATGTTAGACCAGTTCCTCCACACTGTTTCAAATGTTGAAAGGGAAGGGGACCAGAGAGTTGTTCACGTTTTGTTTTGAGCTGTCCTCACAGTTGCCCTCACTGCAACTAGAGTTGCCCTCACTGCAACTAGAGTTGCTCTCACTGCAACTAGAGTTGCCCTCACTGCAACTAGAGTTGCCCTCACTGCAACTAGAGTTGTCTTCACTGCAACTAGAGTTGCTCTCACTGCAACTACTCACTGCAACTAGAGTTTCCCTCACTGCAACTAGAGTTGCTCTCACTTCAACTAGAGTTGCCCTCACTGCAACTAGAGTTGCCCTCACTGCAACTAGAGTAGCCCTCACTGCAACTAGAGTTGCTCTCACTTCAACTAGAGTTGCCCTCACTGCAACTAGAGTAGCCCTCACTGCAACTAGAGTTGCCCTCACTGCAACTAGAGTTGCTCTCACTTCAACTAGAGTTGCTCTCACTGCAACTAGAGTAGCCCTCACTGCAACTAGAGTTGCCCTCACTGCAACTAGAGTTGCCCTCACTGCAACTAGAGTTACCCTCACTGCAACTAGAGTTGCCCTCACTGCAACTAGAGTTGCTCTCACTGCAACTAGAGTTGCCCTCACTGCAACTAGAGTTACCCTCACTGCAACTAGAGTTGCCCTCACTGCAACTAGAGTTGTCCTCACTGCAACTAGAGTTGCTTTCACTGCAACTAGAGTTGCCCTCACTGCAACTAGAGTTGCCCTCACTGCAACTAGAGTTGCCCTCACTGCAACTAGAGTTACCCTCACTGCAACTAGAGTTGCCCTCACTGCAACTAGAGTTGCCCTCACTGCAACTAGAGTTGCCCTCACTGCAACTAGAGTTACCCTCACTGCAACTAGAGTTGCCTTCACTGCAACTAGAGTTGCCCTCACTGCAACTAGAGTTGCTCTCACTGCAACTAGAGTTACCCTCACTGCAACTAGAGTTGCCCTCACTGCAACTAGAGTTGCCCTCACTGCAACTAGAGTTGCTCTCACTGCAACTAGAGTTGTCCTACTGGAACTAGAGTTGTCCTCACTGCAACTAGAGTTGCTGTCACTGCAACTAGAGTTGCCCTCACTGCAACTAGAGTTACCCTCACTGCAACTAGAGTTGCCTTCACTGCAACTAGAGTTGCCCTCACTGCAACTAGAGTTGCTCTCACTGCAACTAGAGTTGCTCTCACTGCAACTAGAGTTACCCTCACTGCAACTAGAGTTGCCCTCACTGCAACTAGAGTTGCCCTCACTGCAACTAGAGTTGCCCTCACTGCAACTAGAGTTGCTCTCACTGCAACTAGAGTTGTCCTACTGGAACTAGAGTTGCTCTCACTGCAACTAGAGTTGCCCTCACTGCAACTAGAGTTGCCCTCACTGCAACTAGAGTTACCCTCACTGCAACTAAAGTTGCCCTCACTGCAACTAGAGTTGCCCTCACTGCAACTAAAGTTACCCTCACTGCAACTAGAGTTGCCTTCACTGCAACTAGAGTTGTCCTCTTTGCAACTAGAGTTGTCTTCACTGCAACTAGAGCTGTCCTCACAGTTGCCCTCACTGCAACTAGAGTTGCCCTCACTGCAACTAGAGTTGCCCTCACTGCAACTAGAGTTGCCCTCACTGCAACTAGAGTTGCCCTCACTGCAACTAGAGTTGCCCTCACTGCAACTAGAGTTGCCCTCACTGCAACTAGAGTTGCCCTCACTGCAACTAGAGTTGTCTTCACTGCAACTAGAGTTACCCTCACTGCAACTAGAGTTGTCCTCACTGCAACTAGAGTTGCTCTCACTGCAACTAGAGTTGTCTTTAATGCAACTAGAGTTGTCCTCACTGCAACTAGAGTTGCCCTCACTGCAACTAGAGTTGCCCTCACTGCAACTAGAGTTGCCCTCACTGCAACTAAAGTTACCCTCACTGCAACTAGAGTTGCCCTCACTGCAACTAGAGTTGCCCTCACTGCAACTAGAGTTGCCCTCACTGCAACTAGAGTTGCCCTCACTGCAACTAGAGTTGCTCTCACTGCAACTAGAGTTGCCCTCACTGCAACTAGAGTTGCCCTCACTGCAACTAGAGTTGCTCTCACTGCAACTAGAGATGCCCTCACTGCAACTAGAGTCGCCCTCACTGCAACTAGAGTTGCCCTCACTGCAACTAGAGTTGCTCTCACTGCAACTAGAGTTGCCCTCACTGCAACTAGAGTTGCCCTCACTGCAACTAGAGTTGCCCTCACTGCAACTAGAGTTGCCCTCACCGCAACTAGAGTTGCCCTCACTGCAACTAGAGTTGCCCTCACTGCAACTAGAGTTGTCCTCACTGCAACTAGAGTTGCCCTCACTGCAACTAGTTGCCCTCACTGCAACTAGAGTTGTCCTCACTGCAACTAGAGTTGCCCTCACTGCAACTAGAGTTGCCCTCACTGCAACTAGAGTTGCCCTCACTGCAACTAGAGTTGCCCTCTTTACAACTAGAATCGCCTTCACTGCAACCGGAGTTGTCTTCACCGCAACTAGAGTTGCCCTCACTGCAACTAGAGTTGCTCTCACTGCAGCTAGAGTTATCCTCACTGCAACTAGAGTTGCTCTCACTGCAACTAGAGTTATCCTCACTGCAACTAGAGTTACCCTCACTGCAACTAGAGTTGTCTTCACTGCAACTAGAGTTGCCCTCACTGCAACTAGAGTTGTCCTCACTGCAACTAGAGTTGCCCTCACTGCAACTAGAGTTGCCCTCACTGCAACTAGAGTTGCTCTCACTTCAACTAGAGTTGCCCTCACTGCAACTAGAGTAGCCCTCACTGCAACTAGAGTTGCCCTCACTGCAACTAGAGTTGCCCTCACTGCAACTAGAGTTGCCCTCACTGCAACTAGAGTTGCTCTCACTGCAACTAGAGTTGCCCTCACTGCAACTAGAGTTGCCCTCACTGCAACTAGAGTTGCCCTCACTGCAACTAGAGTTGTCCTCACTGCAACTAGAGTTGCCCTCACTGCAACTAGAGTAGTCCTCACTGCAACTAGAGTTACCCTCAGTGCAACTAGAGTTGCCCTCACTGCAACTAGAGTTGCCCTCACTGCAACTAGAGTTGCCCTCACTGCAACTAGAGTTGCCCTCACTGCAACTAGAGTTGCCCTCACTGCAACTAGAGTTGCCTTCACTGCATCCCAAATAATTACCATGCTAAGATTGAGAGGAAAACAAGGCTGGAGGGGAGGGGCGAGGGAGGGAGGATTCTTATATTGCAGTAGCCAAGATGATGCCATTTCCCCCTATGATAATGGGGGTCACTTAGTGTAAACAGAGTTTGTATCATTGATGATATTTTACCCAACCTTATTCTTACCCCTTGCTGCTAAAGAGCCGCAGTATAGTCGAGGCTATTGGTGTGCGAGACCACTTGATGCTGGAGACAGGGAACTCGAGACCATGCAGTGTGAACATCACACGTGCCTCATGGTAGAGAGAGGAGAGAGAAATGGACATGTTTAGCCTGCAGGTATGAAATAATGCACATGCACAGTGTGTTAATGCTCTGAAGCAGCTAAATCAGGAATACTTCCTGTTTAGAATACTTCTTAATCCAAATAAGATTCTTTCATATTATTTGGCCACAAGTCAGAGTGCCATAATTTTCACAGAGTGCCATAACTATCACAGTATAACTATCACAGTTAGAGATCCATAACTATTACAGTTAGAGTGCCATAACTATCACAGTTAGAGATCCATAACTATCACACCTAGAGTGCCATAACTATCACAGTTAGAGATCCATAACTATCACAGTTAGAGATCCATAACTATCACAGTTAGAGATCCATAACTATTACAGTTAGAGTGCCATAACTATCACAGTTAAAGATCCATAACTATCACAGCTAGAGTGCCATAACTATCACAGTTAGACATCCATAACTATCACAGTTAGAGATCCATAACTATCACAGTTAGAGATCCATAACTATCACAGTTAGAGTGCCATAACTATCACAGTTAGAGTGCCATAACTATCACAGTTAGAGATCCATAACTATCACAGTTAGAGATCCATAACTATCACAGTTAGAGATCCATAACTATCACAGTTAGAGATCCATAACTACCACAGTTAGAGATCCATAACTATCACAGTTAGAGTGTCATAGTTAGAGTGCCATAACTATCACAGTCAGAGATCCATAACTATCACAGTTAGAGATCCATAACTATCACAGTTAGAGATCCATAACTATCACAGTTAGAGATCCATAACTATCACAGTTAGAGATCCATAACTATCACAGTTAGAGTGCCATAACTATCACAGTTAGAGATCCATAACTATCACAGTTAGAGATCCATAACTATCACAGTTAGAGTGCCATAACTATCACAGTTAGAGTGCCATAACTATCACAGTCAGAGATCCATAACTATCACAGTTAGAGTGCCATAACTATCACAGTTAGAGATCCATAACTATCACAGTTAGAGTGCCATAACTATCACAGTTAGATATCACAGTTAGAGATCCATAACTATAGTCAGAGATCCATAACTATCACAGTTACAGATCCATAACTATCAGTCAGAGATCCATAACTATCACAGTCAGAGATCCATAACTATCGATCCATAACTATCACAGTTAGAGATCCATAACTATCACAGTTAGAGATCCATAAATATCACAGTTAGAGATCTATAACTATCACAGTTAGAGATCCATAACTATCACAGTTAGTGCCATAACTACACAGTTTGAGTGCCATAACTATCACAGTTAGACATCCATAACTATCACAGTTAGAGTGCCATAACTATCACAGTCAGAGATCCATAACTATCACAGTTAGAGTGCCATAACTATCACAGTTAGATATCACAGTTAGAGATCCATAACTATCAGTCAGAGATCCATAACTATCACAGTTAGAGATCCATAACTATCAGTCAGAGATCCATAACTATCACAGTTAGAGTGCCATAACTATCACAATCAGAGATCCATAACTATCACAGTTAGAGATCCATAACTATCACAGTTAGAGATCCATAACTATCACAGTTAGAGATCCATAACTATCACAGTTAGAAATCTATACCTATCACAGTTAGAGATCCATAACTATCACAGTGCCATAACTATCACAGTCAGAGATCCATAACTATCACAGTTAGAGTGCCATAACTATCACAGTTAGAGATCTATACCTATCACAGTTAGAGATCCATAACTATCACAGTTAGTGCCATAACTATCACAGTTAGAGATCCATAACTATCACAGTTAGTGCCATAACTATCACAGTTAGAGTGCCATAACTATCACAGTCGGTTCATTCTCTGTGACTGATGGTTACAGATTTCCCAGCCTTGGGGGGTGAAAGCAAAATAAATCAGCAACATCCGAGAAAGCTATTCAAGTCCAGCCTGCACACTTGTTTCCAGCCTGTACACACACCTTACCATTTGTTTCCAGCCTGTACACTCCCCTTACCATTTGTTCCAGACAACAGTGTTGCCAAAGCTCCTGGCCAACTTGGCGTGAGGTGAGTATGACTTCTTGGACAGAGCCTTCCCCCCGTGGTAGACAGTGCACTCTATCTGCAACGTGTCGTACCTACATATGTGGAGACGTAGAGTGCATGTGATACCACACCGCTCTGCATCCGCTGTGATATATGCACACCACTCGCCACAGCGTTGGACATATAAGCATCGGAGTGTACATGGTAAAGTGTAGTTTTGTTAATAAACACTTAACACCTGAGCGGCACAATAGCCAAGTGCAGACCATTTCTGACACGCAAGCATCATCGGTGGTATGTACCGGGCTATGCAGCTAGAAAAGATGGAGAAAGGTTGAGAGTTTGCAGAGCGGAGTCTGGCGAGTGTCATGTATGGACATCGCGTCTACAGATTATCTGCTAGCCAGCAATGGTAAGGAAGACTGACTTTGGAGCAGGAGGAGACATGGCGTAGTTACAACCAGCGCTTAACAAATAGAGGCCAAAACAAACAGTACAGTAAGTGCTTAACAAAGAGTAGGTGCTTATGTAGGCACCAGCTTAATAATCATTTCACCACAAAAGCTAAATCCTTGCAAGTAAAATTCTGCAAACAACAAAACTCAACATGGTAAGGTGAATTACTCAATAAGCAGTGACTGTTTGTTAAGCACCATCTCGACTGTTAGCCGGTCATCGAAGCCTCGGTGGTGACGGTGTCTCTTCCTGCTTGAGAAGTGTTTCTTCCATTGCTGACAACTAACCCCCCCCCCCCCCCCACCAGGGGTCAGCTCCGCAACAGCTCGGTCATTCCCCTACATAGCCGTGTAGCAGCACATGTGTACAACACACTTTGAGACCCGATACCTATAAGGAATTGATTACGTCTGCACACATGGGCGTTGTTAGTTGCTCGACGTTAAGCGACCATTATCTTGTTGACTAATGCTACAGAACCTTGCCAATCAACCAGTAATGAAGTTTATGGACATAATGATACTGGGTGGCACAGAACCAAGCCCATGTAGTCATGGGCATGTTCGGTGTTTCTATTCATTCATGCGTAGGAGTTGCAGGACTGGTTGGGAGCATGGCAGCAGCTAAGCTCAACTGGGCATCTGAAAGCACATGTCCACCACACAAGAGAGAGAGCATGCACACCTGCTCGAGGTGACTTTTGCACTCAGAAGAATACTTGTTTTACATGTTTAGAGAAGCTATAGAAAGTTAATAGGAGTAGCAACATGTACATAACCCACTCATCGGTGAAGTGTGCATATATATATATATATATATACACAAAAAGATATTAATTTTAAAACATCATTAAAAATCGATCGTAGGGTTCCAAGATATCCTGTAGAGGTCTAAAAATGGCTAAATTCTTCTATTATGTGTCTACTGAATATGAACGTCATAGACATCTGGTAACTAGGGGCAAAATATTGAAAACTGCAGATCATTCGGAATTCCAGCAGCTGTTTCAAAGTGGTCAAGATATCCGGTCACTAACCTTGGAGGATGTGCTTTCTCAGGTTCTGGACGACGACTTGGGATTCTCTGAGCAGTGATGAAGAAGGTGGTGGCATCTCCTCTTACCTTGGCCACATCAGTGTTGACCCCGAAGCTCTACTATCAATGGTTGGAGTAGTTGCACTTAACTTACCTTCGAGCAAGCCTAGCAACTTTCACTCTTGCTGACAATTTGGATGGAGACAAGACTGTCAGTGATGAAGAAGCATTGTTACAGTGGGTTTAACTCTAGTTAGCTGTTCGTGGGGTTAGTCTGCGGAAAAAGTATTGTATAGTAGCTGAGCAATTCTTTTATCTTCATGTCTGATGCACAAAGCGAGGATTGGGCAGTTGTCATTGGTTCATAAGTTTCAGTGACACTTCCTCCAATTTCCAGTCCTCCTATTGCTGTGGCAAAAGGCTTCAGTGACACTCTTCCTCCCTCCTATTGCTGTGAGGTCCCAGCCTATCTAAGACACACTGGTTAGCTCGTCATTTTTACTGGCTACTCACTGAAACAAGAAGTAGCAAGTTTAAATAATGAGATTCATCTCATTGTGGTTTTGTTGTTTATTTCTATGGCAACAAACACTAGCCACAATATTCATCAATATGCTTGCTAAGGACTCTTTTTTGACAAGGTATGTAGCAAGGCATATTTTTTGCATACTTAGGTTGCATTTTATTTTTTTTGTGATGCAAATTACAGTCTCTGGGATTATCCAACCCTAACACTAGCCCTAGCATTATTCTTGCCCTAGCCCCAGCCTTATTTTTCCCCTAGCCCTAGCCCTATTCTTGCCCTAGCTTTATTCTACAGCCCTAGCCTTATTCTTGCCCTAGCATTAGCCTTATTCTACAGCCCTAGCCTTATTCTTGCCCTAGCCTTATTCTACAGCCCTAGCCTTATTCTTGCCCTAGATTTAGCCCTATTCTAGAGCCCTGAACATGTATATATATATATACAATTGAAGCCATAGCCAGCCAGTGACGAACAGAACATTGCAGCCGATGTCTAGACTCATTATTTCCCTATCCTACATACCCCTAGCCTGTATCCTCATTAACTCTCCCTATCCTAGCCCTAACCTTGCCAAGCCCTCGCCAGGCCCTAACTTAGCCCTTGGTAGACAAATCCTATTCTAGCTCTAGACAAGCCCTAAGCCCTAGCCAAGTCCTACCTAGACCTAGTCAAGCCCTAGCCAAGCCCTAACTTAGCCCTAGACAAGCCCTAACTTAGCCCTTCCTAGTCTAGTCCTAGACTTGCCCTGCCTAGCCCTGTGGTCAATAACTTCGAATTATGAACACCCATGGATGGATCTTGGGATTGTGTGCTCGACACAACCAGAGATAGTGTGGTTAACACACAACCAGAGATAGTGTGGTTAATACATACCAGAGATATTCTGTGGTTTACACAACCAGAGATATTGTGTGTTTAACACACAACCAGAGATAGTGTGGTTAATACATACCAGAGATATTGTGTGGTTAACACACAACCAGAGAAATTGTGTGGTTAACACACACCCAGAGATATTGTGTGTTCACACAACCAGAGATATTGTGTGGTTAACACACACCAGAGAAATTGTGTGGTTAACACACAACCAGAGAAATTGTGTGGTTAACGCACAACCAGAGAAATTGTGTGGTTAACACACAACCAGAGATATTGTGTGGTTAACAGTATCGGCACAACATGGTAGATAAGACACGAGAGTGTGCTATGTACCTCCACATGCATGTACGTACTTTTGAAGTTCGTCCAAGTAAGGTCTATGTAGAGCTGCAATTTTGATCTTGAGGAGGCGTTCAGGAGCTGAAGAAATGTTGGTCACAGCCCTGTGGGCGTGGTCCCACTTGGGGTTGTATCCTGGATGAAAGGAGCTGCAGTAGAGAGAGACGAGTTGGTGGACAGCTTTGTGTAGCACGTCCAGGCCTCTGATAACATCCTGAGGAGAGCAGAGGAACACATTGCCAATACAAAGTTACGACAATAATAGAGGACCTTGTCAGAAGGAGAAGAAGGGATGGTTGTGCAAGGTAAGTCCAGTATGGTGTGGATGGAGGGGGGGGAGGGAGAGGGGGAGGGGAGGGGAGTTCAGTGGTGCTATGGACAATCCATCGAGACATCATTTCAGTCAACTGAGTAAGTTTTATTTGTCTGCAACTATTTAATACACTTGATATCGATAGCTAAACTACAGCTAGCTGAGTATCACTGTAAACCTTTTTGTCTTTAAATAGGGTCAGGAAAGGCTTACCCTGCACAAGTGTGTGTTGTAGTGATCTATGGATGTTGCAGTTAGTCACTTAATCTGTCCTAGCCTTATTATTACTAGTCCTAGCCCTATTCTTTAACCTACTCCTAGCTCTATACTCTATAATCCTAGCCCTATACTCTAACCTAATCCTAGCCCTATACTCTAACCTAATCCTAGCCCTATACTCTAACTTAATCCTAGCCCTATACTCTAACCTAATCCTAGCCGTATACTCTAACCTAATCCTAGCCCTATACTCTAACCTAATCCTAGCCCTATACTCTAACCTAATCCTAGCCCTATACTCTAACCTAATCCTAGCCCTATACTCTAACCTAATCCTAGCCCTATACTCTAACTTAATCATAGCCCTATACTCTAACCTAATCCTAGCCGTATACTCTAACCTAATCCTAGCCCTATACTCTAACCTAATCCTAGCCCTATACTCTAACCTAATCCTAGCCCTATACTCTAACCTAATCCTAACCCTATACTCTAACCTAATCCTAGCCCTATACTCTAACCTAATCCTAGCCCTATACTCTAACCTAATCCTAGCCCTATACTCTAACCTAATCATAGCCCTATACTCTAACCTAATCATAGCCCTATACTCTAACCTAATCATAGCCCTATACTCTAACCTAATCCTATCCCTATATTCTAACCTAATCCTAGCCCTATACTCTAACCCAATCCTAGCCCTAACCTAATCCTAGCCCTATTCTCTAACCTAATCCTAGCCCTATACTCTAATAATCCTAGCCCTAGGCCTATACTTTAACCTAATCCTTGCCCTAGGCCTATACTCTAACCTAATCCTAGCCCTAGCCCTATACTCTAACCTAATCCTAGCCCTATTCTCTAACCTAATCCTAGCCCTATACTCTAACTTAATCTTAGCCCTAGGCCTATACTTTAACCTAATCCTAATCCTAGGCCTACAAGAACAGAGCCAAAGACTCCCTCCTCCCTCCCTCCCTCCCAGTAATATGTACAGTACATAGAGAAACACGCTGGCTCACACCTCAATGTCGTCCTCACTGATGCAGAATATTTTGTCTGGTACAGCCACCCAATTGTCACTGGCCGATGACGATGACAAACTACCACAATCCTACGCACAAAAAACAACAGTATGCACGGTTATTAGCATCCTGAAATACTCAGTATAGCCGAGAGCACACACTTCACCAACTTCAGTATCACATTTCAATCTAGCTGTACAAAGATTCGAAGTTCATTTGAGTCCCATCTTTCATGACATAGTGTTGGTGGCTTCTCTAGCTGCTCCCCACTATACAAGTAGCCAGGATTTCTCGGTAGACGTGGCTGCCCCGAAACATGCTTTGCCTCAACACTGAAACCAGTATCAAGCAGCAGCCACTATTGCAAGGCAGCCAACACTCCGTAATTATGTCACAACAACAACAGCAACAGCAGCAGCAGCAGCATCAACACCAACACCAACAACACCAACACCACCACCAACAACAACAACACCAACACCAACACCAACACCAACACCAACACCACCACCAACAACAACAACAATAGAAATAACAATAATAAATAATAATAAAATCCCCCCACCCCCTGGGAACACTACTACTGTCAAGCCATACGAGGAAAAAATAATACTAATACCAAACTAGCCATATATGAGTCACTCTTAACGAGCTACACAACTGCGAGTCACAGTCCAGTCTGGAAAGAGTCCAGTCACCTTCTACATGGCACACAAGATATCTTCATCTACTACACCACATTCCACCACCACTGTCTCTCATGGACAGCTTTGACTAGACTTACCTCTTCACCAAACAAGCAAGCTTGTATCTCTGGCTGAGTAGCCGCCTTGCAGGCCCTCCTGAGGTTGAATATGGCGTCGGTGATCTCCGGGGGCTCTATGAAGGACATGCGCTCGCACAGAAGCTTGACACAGCTCACCACAGATTGTACCATGGTGGGGATGCTGAGGGGAGAGTTCTGTGGACAGGGAGAGAGAGAGAGAGCTCAAGTGAGTTCAAGACACCAGATTAGTTGGTAAGGTGTGATCACACAGAGAAAAATGCTGCATGTGTATGAGTATTGACGAACACTTCAGTAGGGCAATTAAACTCAAGTGGTATTCCTGATGAAGGCTAGAGCATCTAGTCGAAACGTTGAGAGAATACAATTTCAAGTTGATTATTGTATATATATATAGTACACGGAGGAGAGGAGGAGGAGGGGGAAGGGGAGGGGAAGGGGAGGGGGAAGGAGAGGGGGGGAGGAGGAGTGAGAGTGGAGGGGGGAGGGGAGGGAGGAGGGGGATGTAAAAACAGGCATGTATATTAGATGCACTTGTCAAGAAAAAAAGAGCAAACGGGAATACAGCTGTGACCCTTTACCATTTAAAAAATCATGTTCACCAACATAAAGAAAAAATAATAAAAATTAGAATTTATACTGGCTAATAATAAATGGTAAAGGGTATGCTATTTCATCATGCATACTTACAGTATGTGCAGTCAAACTTCCCCCCCCCTTTTTCAGAACAAGCAGTATGAAACCAATGTAAAGGTTCTTTCGTCTGTGGTGAAAGCTGTACTCTATTGTGGGACACAGAATATTGCTTTGCAGGGCCATTGTGATAGATTAGAATTCCTTAGTCATTGTGGCAACTTTACTGCACTTGTTCAGCTTTTGGCAGACTATGATGATGATCTTCAGAATCATCTTCAGTGTGGGGAAAAGAATGCTATGTATTTGTCAACAAAATCAGGTCATTTCTATTATTGGTGATATTATCCGTGAAGATATCACATCTCTAATTAAAAAAAGGTACTTTCTTCTCAATTATTGGAGATGAAGTCACTGAGAGCCATTCCAATAATTGTCTCTTTGTTTATGTATTGTGTCTTGGGACGATAAAATACCAGAGCACAACCTTCAATACGAGAAGTGTTCTTTGATTTTTCATATCTTTTGAGAACAACAGGATTGGCTATTTCTGCTGCAATACAAGATAGTCTGAGCACTCACATATATATCAAAAGCCAGAGGTCAAGCTTATGATGGTGCTTCAGCAATGTCTTCAAATATTTCAGGTGTTCAAGCTCACATTCGTGAATCAGCACCATTAGCTGTTTACATGATTGACGTGATAAATTCTTGCTTTCTTTTTTTCATTAATTCACCTAAGAGGCAAAAATTCTTGGAACTAGTGTTAGAAGTTCAGTGTGCAAGTACAAAGAAGAAGAATTTAACTGGCTTGTGTAAAAACTCCGATGGGTGGAAAGACACACTTGCTTTGAAACATTTCTAGAGATCTACAAGTATCTCAATATTTGATTTCAGAGTATTTGTTCTCCTCATCTTTTTCCTGAATTAGCTTTTGTGACGCCCACAAGTGAAAAATGGAACTGGGATAAAGATACCAAAGTCAATGCTGAGGGCCTTTATTCAATGATAAGAAAATCACAATTCATTATGGCTTTTATAGTTGTGAAAAATTGCCTTCACCTTCTTATACGCATGACCGTTAAATTGCAGAAGAGAGACAGTGATGTTTTAGTAGCATACAACATGATAAAGGATACAAAGGAAGAAATGGAGTCTCTGAGAAGAAACATAGAGAAGGAGCAAAAAGAATGGTTTGAAGAAGCCAATAAAGTTTCAGAAATTATTGGTGAAGAAATGAGTATGCCCAGATTTGTAGGCAGACAAATATACAGAGCAGCTTCAACTGCTCTTGATTATTACAGGAGTAATTACACTGTGAAATTTGTTGATCACTTGCTAGTCGCCGATTTAGTGATGAAAATCAAGTTGGAATCAAACTTTTCAAGATTTTACCCGCACATATGCATTCTTGTCAACAGCAAGTTAACTTCAAAGAGATACTGAGTGACCTGCTCTTCTGGGAAAGTGATCTTTCCCATCCAGTTTCATTTAAAAATGAATTTAAAGATTGGTATCAAAGATGGTGTAATGTTCCAGTAGAAAACATCCCAACAAACCTTCTTGACACCCTGAAACTGAGTGATCCTGATGTTTACCCTAATATTCATCAGTTACTCATCATAGGATGTACACTTCCTATAACTAGCTGTGAAGCTGAATGTTCTTTTTCTTCTCTGCAATTAACTATGAATCATTTGCGTTCAACGATGGGAGAAGAAAGGCTTGCTGCATTGACTCTGATGAATCTACATCACAAGATTAAAATCTGCCCCAAACAAGTTGTCAGCAGGTTTATTTCACAACACTCACGTTTTCACAACACTCACGTTTACTTTTTTATTGATTTTGTGTGTATATTACAATGAGATAACTATACAAAACACACAAATCCACGAGTGCCAGCGCTAAATGGCACAATTCACATCTTGCAGGATCAATGTATTATATATCCTCGAATGGACTGCGTGCGGTCGATTCATTTCGAACACCTATATAGAACTTTTACGAAGTATACGAAGGCGTAAGCATATCAAAAGCACATCATATTTCACTTAGGACTTGCACAGTTTAGCCATTTGTCCTACTGGGGCAGGAGCCATGTAAAGGAGCATTTACTTTTGGTGCGCGAGCAGTTTGAGGGTGCAGGTAATTTCACCAAAGACTGGAGCTAGGGAGCAGTCTATTCAAGGGAGTGAAGCGTTTATGGAAATATGATACTTGGACCCCCCCCCCCTTTGAATTTGGCTGGATCAGCACCTGCTATACATACACTCACAACTCCCATGCATTATGTATGTACATATATGCATATACTCAAACTCCCATGCTTTATGTATGTACATATATACATACACTCAAACTCCCATGCATTATGTATGTACATATATACATACACTCAAACTCCCATGCATTATGTATGTACATATATACATACACTCAAACTCCCATGCATTATGTATGTACATATATGCATACACTTCAAACTCCCATGCATTATGTATGTACATATATACATACACTCAAACTCCCATGCATTATGTAGGTACATATATGCATACACTCAAACTCCCATGCATTATGTATGTACATATATACATACACTCAAACTCCCATGCATTATGTATGTACATATATGCATACACTCAAACTCCCATGCATTATGTATGTACATATATACATACACTCAAACTCCCATGCATTATGTATGTACATATATACATACACTCAAACTCCCATGCATTATGTATGCACATATATACATACACTCAAACTCCCATGCATTATGTATGTACATATATACATACACTCAAACTCCCATGCATTATGTATGTACATATATATGTACATACACTCAAACTCCCATGCATTATGTATGTACATATATACATACACTCAAACTCCCATGCATTATGTATGTACATATATACATACACTCAAACTCCCATGCATTATGTATGTACATATATGCATATACTCAAACTCCCATGCATTATGTATGTACATATATACATACACTCAAACTCCCATGCATTATGTATGTACATATATGCATACACTTCAAACTCCCATGCATTATGTATGTACATATATACATACACTCAAACTCCCATGCATTATGTAGGTACATATATGCATACACTCAAACTCCCATGCATTATGTATGTACATATATACATACACTCAAACTCCCATGCATTATGTATGTACATATATGCATACACTCAAACTCCCATGCATTATGTATGTACATATATACATACACTCAAACTCCCATGCATTATGTATGTACATATATACATACACTCAAACTCCCATGCATTATGTATGTACATATATACATACACTCAAACTCCCATGCATTATGTATGTACATATATACATACACTCAAACTCCCATGCATTATGTATGTACATATATATGTACATACACTCAAACTCCCATGCATTATGTATGTACATATATACATACACTCAAACTCCCATGCATTATGTATGTACATATATACATACACTCAAACTCCCATGCATTATGTATGTACATATATACATACACTCAAACTCCCATGCATTATGTATGTACATATATACATACACTCAAACTCCCATGCATTATGTATGTACATATATACATACGCTCAAACTCCCATGCATTATGTATGTACATATATACATACACTCAAACTCCCATGCATTATGTATGTACATATATGCATACACTCAAACTCCCATGCATTATGTATGTACATATATGCATACACTCAAACTCCCATGCATTATGTATGTACATATATACATACACTCAAACTCCCATGCATTATGTAAGTACATATACATACACTGAAACTCCCATGCATTATGTATGTACATATATACATACACTCAAACACCCATGCATTATGTATGTACATATATACATACACTCAAACTCCCATGCATTATGTATGTACATATATACATACACTCACCCATGCATTATGTATGTACATATATACATACACTCAAACACCCATGCATTATGTATGTACATATATACATACACTCAAACTCCCATGCATTATGTATGTACATATATACATACACTCAAACTCCCATGCTTTATGATGTACATATATACATACACTCAAACTCCCATGCATTATGTATGTACATATATACATACACTCAAACTCCCATGCATTATGTATGTACATATATACATACACTCAAACTCCCATGCATTATGTATGTACATATATACATACACTCACCCATGCATTATGTATGTACATATATACATACACTCAAACTCCCATGCATTATGTATGTACATATATACATACACTCAAACTCCCATGCATTATGTATGTACATATATACATACACTCAAACTCCCATGCATTATGTATGTACATATATACATACACTCAAACTCCCATGCATTATGTATGTACATATATACATACACTCAAACTCCCATGCATTATGTATGTACATATATACATACACTCAAACTCCAATGCATTATGTATGTATATATACATACACTCAAACTCCAATGCATTATGTATGTATATATACATACACCCAAACTCCCATGCATTATGTATGTACATATATACATACACTCAAACTCCCATGCATTAAGTATGTACATATATACATACACTCAAACTCCCATGCATTATGTATGTATATATACATACACCCAAACTCCCATGCATTATGTATGTACATATATACATACACTCAAACTCCCATGCATTATGTATGTACATATATACATACACTCAAACTCCCATGCATTATGTATGTACATATATACATACACTCAAACTCCCATGCATTATGTATGTACATATATACATACACTCAAACTCCCATGCATTATGTATGTACATATATACATACACTCAAACTCCCATGCATTATGTATGTACATATATACATACACTCAAACTCCCATGCATTATGTATGTACATATATACATACACTCAAACTCCCATGCATTATGTATGTACATATATACATACACTCAAACTCCCATGCATTATGTATGTACATATATACATACACTCAAACTCCCATGCATTATGTATGTACATATATACATACACTCAAACTCCCATGCATTATGTATGTACATATATACATACACTCAAACTCCCATGCATTATGTATGTACATATATACATACACTCAAACTCCCATGCATTATGTATGTACATATATACATACACTCAAACTCCCATGCATTATGTATGTATATATACATACACCCAAACTCCCATGCATTATGTATGTATATATACATACACTCAAACTCCCATGCATTATGTATGTATATATACATACACTCAAACTCCCATGCATTATGTATGTACATATATACATACACTCAAACTCCCATGCATTATGTATGTATATATACATACACTCAAACTCCCATGCATTATGTATGTATATATACATACACTCAAACTCCCATGCATTATGTATGTACATATATACATACACTCAAACTCCCATGCATTATGTATGTACATATATACATACACTCAAACTCCCATGCATTATGTATGTACATATATACATACACTCAAACTCCCATGCATTATGTATGTACATATATACATACTCAAAACTCCCATGCATTATGTATGTACATATATACATACACTCAAACTCCCATGCATTATGTATGTACATATATGCATACACTCAAACTCCCATGCATTATGTATGTACATATATACATACACTCAAACTCCCATGCATTATGTATGCACATATACATACACTGAAACTCCCATGCATTATGTATGTACATACATGCATACACTCAAACTCCCATGCATAATGTACATACATAATATACATACACTCAAACTCCCATGCATTATGTATGTATATATACATACACTCAAACTCCACTCATCAGGACAACCCATACATAGGGGGTATGCATGGCTACCGGGCACCCTCGCTTTGCACAATCGTGTCACGTGTATCGCGCATCGTCCTTGAGCTCACAAGCACGACTGGTTTTGACATTAGTACAGTTCAGTTTCTTGTCGACAGAGAGCGATTCTCGCTAAAAAGAGTTGCTTTGTTGATAGCTTGTGCCTGAAGATGTCCGAGTCTAGAACAACGAGGAAGACTGCCCGCAACAGGATGATGAGAGCAAAGGGGAGGAGGCCATGGAAGACCAACGTTCAGTCACACCCCCACACCCCGGTGAACCTCTCAATGCTCTAGAGATCTCGCTGTTGTTGGTTGAAATCTTCTTCTTGTGAAAAAAAAAGATAATAAAATATGTTGCAACACATCAGCTCAGAGGAGACCGGAATCACTAGAGGTGAGCCATTGCTTTTTTTATTTATTAAATGAGCATATACATGTACATGTGAGTATGTACATGTACACTACATACATGTATGCATGTGCTTAATACATGTAGGGGTGCAAAATTCAAGGCAGATTATCAAATATTGGGGAAAATGTGAGGGTGTTCCCAGATATGGCTGTTCCTGAGTCATGGACAGTGTCCGGTCTGAAGCTGCCCATATAAGGTGAGTGTGAGAGTACATACATGCACTTGCTATATACATAATATATATATTTTATATACATATATATATATATATATATAATAATTATATACATATATATAATATATATATATATACAATATATACATACATATATACATATATATACATATATATAATATATACAATATATACATATATATACATATATATATATATACATATATATATATACAATATAATATATACATATATATACATATTATACATATATATACATATATATATATATATATATATATATATATACATATATATATATACACAATATAATATATACATATATATACACATATATATAATATAATATATACATATATATATATATATACATATATATACATATTAATATACATAATAATATATACATATATATACATATTATACATATATATATATATACCGATACATCTATATATGTATATATATATTAAAAAAATACTAGTACATTCATATTCAGGAGCACGCGTACAACACCTCACTTACTGGTCCTTGTTTGGACACCAAAAACGTCCGGAACTTGGCATCTTTGGCGTGGTACCCGTCCAGCAAATAGTTCGACTCCTTCATCGTAAGGCACTTGGAGACGTGGGGGGAGTAAATGTTTGTCGAAGTCAGAGAGGAACGACACGAAGAAGACAAGGTGGAAGAATCCTTTCCCGGGAACGAGTGCTTCATCAAGTGGATGTGCTTAAGACTCTTCTTCTCGACGACAACGAGTTCCACGGGGACGGAGAACTTGCGACACTGGTGGATGTATTCATAGTCACGCAAGAGGCGCTTGCTGCATACAACGATATGTATCTTGACATAACAAATATCAAATATCCCATAAATAAAGCCTGGTTCGAAGTGCAATTCCCGGCGGTTCACAATAGATAACGATGTGGAAGCAACTTCGATTTGAACTTCAAACTCAGACTCCACCTCCAATGGACAGCAGTGACTACAGACCCAGCTGGAGTCCACATTATGTGGTTGTGGATGTGAAGTCATTGCTATATGTATGTTGGCAACATCACTAACATACGAAACACCAGCTTCTTAGTAACTACTAAACAAGTTAAACCACTAATTAACAAGTTCTGTAGCTAGTTGCATGCATTACAAGCTAGTGACATAACTATATCTACTACTAGCCACCAAGTGCTCTAGTCAGATCTGGTTGCAAGACTAGCAAGGCCACTAGCTGGCTAGAAAACTACTAGCCACCAAGTGCTCTAGTCAGATCTGGTTGCAAGACCACTAGCTGGCTAGAAAACTACTAGCCACCAAGTGCTCTAGTCAGATCTGGTTGTAAGGCCACTAGCTGGCTAGAAAACTACTAGTCACCAAGTGCTCTAGTCAGATCTGGTTGCAAGGCCACTAGCTGGCTAGAAAACTACTAGTCACCAAGTGCTCTAGTCAGATCTGGTTGCAAGGCCACTAGCTGGCTAGAAAACTACTAGCCACCAAGTGCTCTAGTCAGATCTGGTTGCAAGGCCACCAGCTGGCTAGCCACCAAGTGCTCTAGTCAGATCTGGTTGTTAGGCCACTAGCTGGCTAGAAAACTACTAGTCACCAAGTGCTCTAGTCAGATCTGGTTGCAAGGCCACTAGCTGGCTAGAAAACTACTAGTCACCAAGTGCTCTAGTCGGATCTGGTTGCAAGGCCACTAGCTGGCTAGAAAACTACTAGTCATCAAGTGCTCTAGTCAGATCTGGTTGCAAGGCCACTAGTTGGCTAGAAAACTACTAGTCATCAAGTGCTCTAGTCAGATCTGGTTGCAAGGCCACTAGCTGGCTAGAAAACTACTAGTCACCAAGTGCTCTAGTCAGATCTGGTTGCAAGGCCACTAGCTGGCTAGAAAACTACTAGTCACCAAGTGCTCTAGTCAGATCTGGTTGTAAGGCCACTAGCTGGCTAGAAAACTACTAGTCACCAAGTGCTCTAGTCAGATCTGGTTGCAAGGCCACTAGCTGGCTAGAAAACTACTAGTCACCAAGTGCTCTAGTCAGATCTGGTTGGAAGGCCACTAGCTGGCTAGAAAACTACTAGTCACCAAGTGCTCTAGTCAGATCTGGTTGTAAGGCCACTAGCTGGCTAGAAAACTACTAGTCATCAAGTGCTCTAGTCAGATCTGGTTGCAAGGCCACTAGCTGGCTAGAAAACTACTAGCCACCAAGTGCTCTAGTCGGTTCTGGTTGTAAGGCCACTAGCTGGCTAGAAAACTACTAGCCACCAAGTGCTCTAGTCAGATCTGGTTGCAAGACCACTAGCTGGCTAGAAAACTACTAGCCACCAAGTCCTCTAGTCAGATCTGGTTGCAAGGCCACTAGCTGGCTAGAAAACTACTAGCCACCAAGTGCTCTAGTCGGATCTGGTTGTAAGGCCACTAGCTGGCTAGAAAACTACTAGCCACCAAGTGCTCTAGTCAGATCTGGTTGCAAGACCACTAGCTGGCTAGAAAACTACTAGTCACCAAGTGCTCTAGTCAGATCTGGTTGTAAGGCCACCAGCTGGCTAGAAAACTACTAGCCACCAAGTGCTCTAGTCAGATCTGGTTGCAAGGCCACCAGCTGGCTAGAAAACTACTAGTCACCAAGTGCTCTAGTCAGATCTGGTTGCAAGGCCACTAGCTGGCTAGAAAACTACTAGTCACCAAGTGCTCTAGTCAGATCTGGTTGCAAGGCCACTAGCTGGCTAGAAAACTACTAGCCACCAAGTGCTCTAGTCAGATCTGGTTGTAAGGCCACTAGCTGGCTAGAAAACTACTAGTCACCAAGTGCTCTAGTCAGATCTGGTTGCAAGGCCACTAGCTGGCTAGAAAACTACTAGCCACCAAGTGCTCTAGTCAGATCTGGTTGCAAGGCCACTAGCTGGCTAGAAAACAACTAGCCACCAAGTGCTCTAGTCAGATCTGGTTGCAAGGCCACTAGCTGGCTAGAAAACTACTAGTCACCAAGTGCTCTAGTCAGATCTGGTTGCAAGGCCACTAGCTGGCTAGAAAACTACTAGCCACCAAGTGCTCTAGTCAGATCTGGTTGCAAGGCCACTAGCTGGCTAGAAAACTACTAGCCACCAAGTGCTCTAGTCAGATCTGGTTGCAAGGCCACTAGCTGGCTAGAAAACTACTAGCCACCAACAAGGCCACCAGCTGGCTAGCCACCAAGTGCTCTAGTCAGATCTGGTTGTTAGGCCACTAGCTGGCTAGAAAACTACTAGTCACCAAGTGCTCTAGTCAGATCTGGTTGCAAGGCCACTAGCTGGCTAGAAAACTACTAGTCACCAAGTGCTCTAGTCAGATCTGGTTGCAAGGCCACTAGCTGGCTAGAAAACTACTAGTCACCAAGTGCTCTAGTCAGATCTGGTTGCAAGGCCACTAGCTGGCTAGAAAACTACTAGTCATCAAGTGCTCTAGTCAGATCTGGTTGCAAGGCCACTAGCTGGCTAGAAAACTACTAGTCACCAAGTGCTCTAGTCAGATCTGGTTGCAAGGCCACTAGCTGGCTAGAAAACTACTAGTCACCAAGTGCTCTAGTCAGATCTGGTTGTAAGGCCACTAGCTGGCTAGAAAACTACTAGTCACCAAGTGCTCTAGTCAGATCTGGTTGCAAGGCCACTAGCTGGCTAGAAAACTACTAGTCATCAAGTGCTCTAGTCAGATCTGGTTGCAAGGCCACTAGCTGGCTAGAAAACTACTAGCCACCAAGTGCTCTAGTCAGATCTGGTTGCAAGGCCACTAGCTGGCTAGAAAACTACTAGCCACCAAGTGGATCTGATTGCAAGGCCATTAGCTGGCTAGAAAACTACTAGTCACCAAGTGCTCTAGTCAGATCTGGTTGCAAGGCCACTAGCTGGCTAGAAAACTACTAGCCACCAAGTGCTCTAGTCGGATCTGGTTGTAAGGCCACTAGCTGGCTAGAAAACTACTAGCCACCAAGTGCTCTAGTCAGATCTGGTTGCAAGACCACTAGCTGGCTAGAAAACTACTAGCCACCAAGTCCTCTAGTCAGATCTGGTTGCAAGGCCACTAGCTGGCTAGAAAACTACTAGCCACCAAGTGCTCTAGTCGGATCTGGTTGTAAGGCCACTAGCTGGCTAGAAAACTACTAGCCACCAAGTGCTCTAGTCAGATCTGGTTGCAAGACCACTAGCTGGCTAGAAAACTACTAGTCACCAAGTGCTCTAGTCAGATCTGGTTGTAAGGCCACTAGCTGGCTAGAAAACTACTAGCCACCAAGTGCTCTAGTCAGATCTGGTTGTAAGGCCACTAGCTGGCTAGAAAACTACTAGTCACCAAGTGCTCTAGTCAGATCTGGTTGTAAGGCCACTAGCTGGCTAGAAAACTACTAGCCACCAAGTGCTCTAGTCAGATCTGGTTGCTAGGCCACCAGCTGGCTAGAAAACTACTAGCCACCAAGTGCTCTAGTCAGATCTGGTTGCAAGGCCACCAGCTGGCTAGAAAACTACTAGTCACCAAGTGCTCTAGTCAGATCTGGTTGCAAGGCCACTAGCTGGCTAGAAAACTACTAGCCACCAAGTGCTCTAGTCAGATCTGGTTGCAAGGCCACTAGCTGGCTAGAAAACTACTAGTCACCAAGTGCTCTAGTCAGATCTGGTTGCAAGGCCACTAGCTGGCTAGAAAACTACTAGCCACCAAGTGGATCTGATTGCAAGGCCATTAGCTGGCTAGAAAACTACTAGTCACCAAGTGCTCTAGTCAGATCTGGTTGCAAGGCCACTAGCTGGCTAGAAAACTACTAGCCACCAAGTGCTCCAGTCAGATCTGGTTGCAAGGCCACTAGCTGGCTAGAAAACTACTTGTACATGTACACTTTTAACAGGTAGCTGCCGCAAACAGGATGCCTCTAATTAACTAGTTCACATCCACAAATGCCATAATGTTTATCAGCCGATGCTGCAGATCCAGCACATGCTAAATTCTAAGGTCCTGATTCGTCTGACACTCCACGCTGGATTAGAACCAGGTCTTGTTCCATCATAATTATGGCAATCGTCATAGCATTGCTGATTCACAATTACGACGATGCAAATACGACGTAACCATACAATGGCCGAGCGTTGTACTGTGAACCAGGCTTAACACACCTCATAAAATTATAGGGGCAAATTAGCACAATCGTATAGTGGGTTGATGCACAGTCAACAAGTGGGTGTGGTCTCATCCTAAATGTGACCATATTAAACTTAGTTTCAGTTCCAATTCAAATTGGTAGGAACAAAAAAAACACACTTCATTAAGGCAGAGAGTATTCTAACAATATATTACACACACCGCATGAACATGAACACACATACAACAGGGAGAGTCTGCATGTGGGGAGGACTTGGCTATCTTTCCCTTTCTTATCAATGCCAACCTTGATACTGCCAACCTTGATTAATAAAAATCTCAGTAACTTCTTGACTTATAGTAGGCTATATAAAGTAATAGCTTATCAACTAAATGTGTAACTTCAGTTCATGTGCTAGAAGCCAAATGAAATGGGAGGAGTCACATTTTTGAATGGTGCTTGTTATTTAGAATTAATGGGAGGGGTTCAATTTTGAATGTTGCTTTGTTATTTAGAATTAGGAGAGGAAATAATTACTAACAGGTGTCAGGAGACTGTATAAAGAGGTTACTGTATATTTAAAAAGAAACCCTCACTAGGGACATCCAGGCTGTATAGTCAGTCACCCTCACTAGGGACATCCAGGCTGTATAATCAGCCACCCTCACTAGGGACATCCAGGCTGTATAGTCAGTCACCCTCACTAGGGACATCCAGGCTGTATAGTCAGTCACCCTCACTAGGGACATTCAGGCTGTATAGTCAGTCACCCTCACTAGGGACATCCAGGCTGTATAGTCAGTCACCCTCACTAGGAACATCCATGATGTATAGTCAGCCACCCTCACTAGGGAAATCCATGCTGTATAGTCAGTCACCTTCACTAGGGACATCCAGGCTGTATAGTCAGTCACCCTCACTAGGGACATCCATGCTGTATAGTCAGTCACCCTCACTAGGGACATCCAGGCTGTATAGTCAGCCACCCTCGCTAGGGACATCCATGCTGTATAATCAGTCACTCTCACTAGGGACATCCAGGCTGTATAGTCAGTCACCCTCACTAGGGACATCCAGGCAAGTCACCCTCACTAGGGACATCCAGGCTGTATAGTCAGTCACCCTCACTAGGGACATCCAGGCTGTATAGTCAGCCACCCTCACTAGGGACATCCATGCTGTATAGTCAGTCACCATCACTAGGGACATCCAGGCTATATAGTCAGTCACCCTCGCTAGGGACATTCAGGGATACTAGGAGGGTGTGGCAATAACATCTCTCCGATGTTCCAATGCACTTACTCTTCCAAGATCTCATCCCTTCCACGCACTTTGAAGCCACAGTTCTGGGCAGTGATCCCCTTGTTAAGCCCGCCTCTCCGGAGCAAGTCTATGGCCTTGGTGAGCACGGAATAGACAATGCTCTTCACTGCAGAGGGAGACAAGATTTTGGCGACCATTACATTCGGTCACTAAAGTTGTTCCGTAGGAATCACTTCCGTATAATAAGAAATGTTCGAGGCAATTAAATTTGGTGCATTGGAGGCCCAACCATACAAAATAACCGCACCCACCCCCCACAAGAAAAAAATCAAAAATTTATTTTTCAAAACAATAACCGCCCAATAGACTAGTGGATATGGCCACATCAGGTTTCAGACAGGGGTCAAAAGGTTCTTCCTATATAGCTGCACCCCCTTTCCACGCCCACCTTTACGTGGGACACAGGCTTAAATTAAGTTGACATCTCCACTTCTATAAGTTACAGTAAAGGTTTTAAAAATGCCTTTACCCAGCACCCTGCTGCCATGTTGCTACGGTGATATGGAACACCACAAAAGCATTTAGAAAATGCAAGGTAAAAAAATAAAAATGAAAACTTTGACCCCTAGTCATACTAGCAGTGCCAAGAGATTTCAAGTTGATCATAGAGAAGGTTATTGTAATGTTATTAACCGAGAGTTCATTGAGAGTTCATTTTAAGGAAATATACAAATATTAATAAAAATTTAAAAAAATAATTTAATGTCATCATCCCCCCCCCCCACACACACACACCCTGGGGAACATTGGTATGTAACCCGGCAACACGCTGTATATATATATATAATCAAACAGGATTTGAGTTGTCAAAACAAAAAAAAAGACACCGGACAACACCCATCTCCATCTATACCATAAGCACTCTTTATCATTTTAAAAGGAGGCCCAGAGCATATTTGTGGGTTAAATATTAAAATCCCAACTACTCTTGTCATGTGCTCTCCAATGATGGGCATAGTGGTGTAGCAATTAATTAATTACTGGCACTAACAATAAGTCTTTCAACCCTAACCACAAGTCATCAACACACTTACCATTTACACTATCAGAGTAACCACAGATACCATAAATTATCATTATTAAAAATTAAAAAAAACAATCTTTAAAAAAATAAAAATAAAAATCTCCCAATTCCCTCCCATCACTTATTTTCACATTGCCATTGCCAGGTGGAGGTAGGTGAGCACACATTACCTAATGAGGAAAGGAAGTCCCAAGAAAGAACCTTCAGATGTTATGTACAAAGGACAAAAGTTACAAATATTTATGTGTTGCGATACACTTTTATGGAGAACCATGTTTCCATGTTTTCTTGTCCGTATTTCCAATGCTGTCTCGAGACAGGTTTAGAGGAGTTCAATACTCACCCAACAACCTTGAGACAGGTTTAGAGGAGTTCAACACTCACCCAACAACCTTGAGACAGGTTTAGAGGAGTTCAACACTCAGCCAACCACCTTGAGACAGGTTTAGAGGAGTTCAACACTCACCCAACAACCTTGAGACAGGTTTAGAGGAGTTCAACACTCACCCAACAACCTTGAGACAGGTTTAGAGGAGTTCAACACTCACCCAACAACCTTGAGACAGGTTTAGAGGAGTTCAACACTCAGCCAACAACCTTGAGACATGTTTAGAGGAGTTCAACACTCACCCAACAACCTTGAGACATGTTTAGAGGAGTTCAATACTCACCCAACAACCTTGAGACAGGTTTAGAGGAGTTCAACACTCACCCAACAACCTTGAGACAGGTTTAGAGGAGTTCAACACTCACCCAACAACCTTGAGACAGGTTTAGAGGAGTTCAACACCCACCCAACAACCTTGAGACAGGTTTAGAGGAGTTCAACACTCACCCAACAACCTTGAGACAGGTTTAGAGGAGTTCAATACTCACCCAACAACCTTGAGACAGGTTTAGAGGAGTTCAACACCCACCCAACAACCTTGAGACAGGTTTAGAGGAGTTCAACACTCACCCAACAACCTTGAGACAGGTGTAGAGGAGTTCAACATTAACCCAACAACCTTGAGACAGGTTTAGAGGAGTTCAACACTCAGCCAACAACCTTGAGACATGTTTAGAGGAGTTCAACATTAACCCAACAACCTTGAGACAGGTTTAGAGGAGTTCAACACTCACCCAACAACCTTGAGACAGGTTTAGAGGAGTTCAACACTCACCCAACAACCTTGAGACATGTTTAGAGGAGTTCAATACTCACCCAACAACCTTGAGACAGGTTTAGAGGAGTTCAACACTCACCCAACAACCTTGAGACAGGTTTAGAGGAGTTCAACACTCACCCAACAACCTTGAGACAGGTTTAGAGGAGTTCAACACTCACCCAACAACCTTGAGACAGGTTTAGAGGAGTTCAACACTCACCCAACAACCTTGAGACAGGTTTAGAGGAGTTCAACACTCACCCAACAACCTTGAGACAGGTTTAGAGGAGTTCAACACTCAGCCAACAACCTTGAGACAGGTTTAGAGGAGTTCAACACTCACCCAACAACCTTGAGACAGGTTTAGAGGAGTTCAACACTCAGCCAACAACCTTGAGACAGGTTTAGAGGAGTTCAACACCCACCCAACAACCTTGAGACAGGTTTAGAGGAGTTCAACACTCACCCAACAACCTTGAGACAGGTTTAGAGGAGTTCAATACTCACCCAACAACCTTGAGACAGGTTTAGAGGAGTTCAACACTCACCTAGAGGAGTTCAACACTCACCCAACAACCTTGAGACAGGTTTAGAGGAGTTCAACACTCACCCAACAACCTTGAGACAGGTTTAGAGGAGTTCAACACTCACCCAACAACCTTGAGACAGGTTTAGAGGAGTTCAACACTCAGCCAACAACCTTGAGACAGGTTTAGAGGAGTTCAACACCCACCCAACAACCTTGAGACAGGTTTAGAGGAGTTCAACACTCACCCAACAACCTTGAGACAGGTTTAGAGGAGTTCAACACTAACCCAACAACCTTGAGACAGGTTTAGAGGAGTTCAACACTCACCCAACAACCTTGAGACAGGTTTAGAGGAGTTCAACACTCACCAAACAACCTTGAGACAGGTTTAGAGGAGTACAACACTCACCCAACAACCTTGAGACAGGTTTAGAGGAGTTCAACACTCACCCAACAACCTTGAGACAGGTTTAGAGGAGTTCAACACTCACCCAACAACCTTGAGACAGGTTTAGAGGAGTTCAACACTCGCCCAACAACCTTGAGACAGGTTTAGAGGAGTTCAACACTAACCCAACAACCTTGAGACAGGTTTAGAGGAGTTCAATACTCACCCAACAACCTTGAGACAGGTTTAGAGGAGTTCAACACTCACCCAACAACCTTGAGACAGGTTTAGAGGAGTACAACACTCACCCAACAACCTTGAGACAGGTTTAGAGGAGTTCAACACTCACCCAACAACCTTGAGACATGTTTAGAGGAGTTCAACACTCACCCAACAACCTTGAGACAGGTTTAGAGGAGTTCAACACTCACCCAACAACCTTGAGACAGGTTTAGAGGAGTTCAACACTAACCCAACAACCTTGAGACAGGTTTAGAGGAGTTCAACACTCACCCAACAACCTTGAGACAGGTTTAGAGGAGTTCAACACTCACCCAACAACCTTGAGACAGGTTTAGAGGAGTTCAACACTGACACAACAACCTTGAGACAGGTTTAGAGGAGTTCAACACTCACCCAACAACCTTGAGACAGGTTTAGAGGAGTTCAACACTCACCCAACAACCTTGAGACAGGTTTAGAGGAGTTCAACACTCACCCAACAACCTTGAGACAGGTTTAGAGGAGTTCAACACTCACCCAACAACCTTGAGACAGGTTTAGAGGAGTTCAACACTCACCCAACAACCTTGAGACAGGTTTAGAGGAGTTCAACACTCACCCAACAACCTTGAGACAGGTTTAGAGGAGTTCAACACTCACCCAACAACCTTGAGACAGGTTTAGAGGAGTTCAACACTCACCCAACAACCTTGAGACAGGTTTAGAGGAGTTCAATACTCACCCAACAACCTTGAGACAGGTTTAGAGGAGTTCAATACTCACCCAACAACCTTGAGACAGGTTTAGAGGAGTTCAATACTCACCCAACAACCTTGAGACAGGTTTAGAGGAGTTCAACACTCACCCAACAACCTTGAGACAGGTTTAGAGGAGTTCAACACCCACCCAACAACCTTGAGACAGGTTTAGAGGAGTTCAACACTCACCCAACAACCTTGAGACAGGTTTAGAGGAGTTCAACACTCACCCAACAACCTTGAGACAGGTTTAGAGGAGTTCAACACTCACCCAACAACCTTGAGACAGGTTTAGAGGAGTTCAACACTCACCCAACAACCTTGAGACAGGTTTAGAGGAGTTCAACACTCAGCCAACAACCTTGAGACAGGTTTAGAGGAGTTCAACACTCAGCCAACAACCTTGAGACAGGTTTAGAGGAGTTCAACACTCACCCAACAACCTTGAGACAGGTTTAGAGGAGTTCAAGACTCACCAACAACCTTGAGACAGTTTAGAGGAGTTCAAGACTCACCCAACAACCTTGAGACAGGTTTAGAGGAGTTCAACACTCACCCAACAACCTTGAGACAGGTTTAGAGGAGTTCAACACCCACCCAACAACCTTGAGACAGGTTTAGAGGAGTTCAACACTCACCCAACAACCTTGAGACAGGTTTAGAGGAGTTCAATACTCACCCAACAACCTTGAGACAGGTTTAGAGGAGTTCAACACTCACCCAACAACCTTGAGACAGGTTTAGAGGAGTTCAACACTCACCCAACAACCTTGAGACAGGTTTAGAGGAGTCAACACTCACCCAACAACCTTGAGACAGGTTTAGAGGAGTTCAACACTCACCCAACAACCTTGAGACAGGTTTAGAGGAGTTCAACACTCACCCAACAACCTTGAGACAGGTTTAGAGGAGTTCAACAGAGGAGTTCAACACTCACCCAACAACGTTTGGTGGATGAGTAAAAATGTAAGTTGAAGTGTACAATGCCTTTGTCTAACGTTCCAAGTCTCTGCTATGAATGGTTAGTGTCTTATGAGCGGTCCAACTTACCTTCTCTCCCAGTTTACTTCTTGTTTGTTTCTCGAGGGGTACAGAATAAAAGGGTACACAAAAAGATCATAACTCAAGAATGGCTGACAACAATGAGCTGAAACTTGAAACACTGTTAGCATATCAGTGTGTATGGAATGAGGAGGAAATTGGGGGGGGGAGGCAAAAATATGGTCTGGGCCTAAAAAAAGAAAGGAAAGAAGCCCCATGAGTAAGAAGCCCTTGTAACCTTCCACCTTAACAACAGAGAGAGCAAGCATGAAGGAGAGTGAAAGTCAAGCCTTCAACATAACAGTGACCACAAAACCAATGCACATGCAGCTCGTGTTTAGGGCAGGTCATTGGTATGCTCCTATCAGAACCCATGCTGTGATAATCAGGGTTCCATACACGAATTTTTGTTAGAGGGGGGGGGGGGGGAGGTTACAGTGTAGTGTGTATATCATGTAATATGTACTTGGTTGGTCTACCCATTTCTAAAGGCAAGAGATACTGCAAGAAAAAGTAGAAGAGCCAGAAATGAGCACTGTTCCTCTTTGGAGGTTTTCAAGGCATTTAATTAAATACAACTGCTAATAATGAATTACTTGGTCTGGTCTAAGGAGGGGGAGGAGGATTCCACACACACCACACAAACACACACCACACACACACTTTATGGTAATTTACCTACACAAGTGCAGGATGGCGTACAAACTGGGGCAGGAAAGGTGTAAGGTTTAAAAGGTCTGTCCAGAATCCTGGCTCCTCGCTGCTAGGTGGGAGTTTGTCACACAAACACAATCAACCACAAACCAAATGCCTTCTAGACCAAGAGTTGCTACTACTACTACTACTACTACTATTAATATTACTAGTATTACTACTACTGTTACTACTACTATTACTACTACTACTACTACTACTATTACTACATAACATGTTTCAAATATTGCAGTGGACCACACACAACACGCACGTGTCTATATGACAGACCAAAAAAGTTCATACAAGAATCTACCAATGTTGCCCTCCCCCCATTACTATAAGGCTCTAAATAGCTTATAAAAGTACACTGACAGAGTATAAGTTTAACACGGATTTAAAACGCAGAATAATGCTGGCACTCATTATCTATAAAAGGTAAAGGTTCCTGTCAATGTGGTCCACATTGGTTTGTGTCCTTCCTCTCTGGACAAGTCCAGCAAAACATCCACATCCTTGCCATGTTCTTATTGATTGTTCTTATTGTCGTGTTCTTATTGTCGTGTTCTTATTGTCGTGTTGTTATTGTCGTGTTGTTATTGTCGTGTTCTTATTGTCGTGTTCTTATTGTCGTGTTCTTATTGTCGTGTTCTTATTGTCGTGTTCTTATTGTCGTGTTGTTATTGTCGTGTTCTTATTGTCGTGTTCTTATTGTCGTGTTCTTATTGTCGTGTTCTTATTGTCGTCTTCCTATTGTCGTGTTCCTATTGTCGTGTTCCTATTGTCGTGTTCCTATTGTCGTGTTCCTATTGTCGTGTTCCTATTGTCGTGTTCCTATTGTCGTGTTCCTATTGTCGTGTTCCTATTGTCGTGTTCTTATTGTCGTGTTCTTATTGTCGTGTTGTTATTGTCGTGTTGTTATTGTCGTGTTGTTATTGTCGTGTTCTTATTGTCGTGTTCTTATTGTCGTGTTCTTATTGTCGTGTTCTTATTGTCGTGTTCTTATTGTCGTGTTCTTATTGTCGTGTTCTTATTGTCGTGTTCATATTGTCGTGTTCTTATTGTCGTGTTCTTATTGTCGTGTTCTTATTGTCGTGTTCCTATTGTCGTGTTCCTATTGTCGTGTTCCTATTGTCGTGTTCCTATTGTCGTGTTCTTATTGTCGTGTTCTTATTGTCATGTTCTTATTGTCGTGTTCTTATTGTGTCATGTTATTTCATTTTTTGGTCCTTTCTCTAGTCAAGCAACATCCTCTAAACCTGCTCACAATATCCGCGACAGTTCACGCCCATATTTTAGTGTTGGGGGGGGGGGGGGGTTGTGGCGACCATAACCTTGCCGCAGTTCACTCGGATTTTATTTCTTCAATGTCATTTGAGAGCACTTTTACTTCTCTTTGATACGAGCGGTTCAGATCATTTCTATAGTCCTGCAAGCATTGCCAAGTTATAGTGATCAGAAGAGGGTGGTCCTGAGTTTTAATCGCCGTCAACTGGTGACCGTAAACTGATTACAATTTCTTCGCCTCATATCACAACTAAGTGTTGGACAAACCACAGACCAAATCAGAACCCTTGTTTACATATCATCAGAGAGATGTTCCCGCAACAAACCAGTTTCAGAGTGACCTTGATGGTGTTGGATATATCTTCTAAGATAAAGTACCTCTAGAGACAGACATTCCACATATCATTTGAAAGCAACACAGAATAAGCTACAACTTCCTATCGACATTACTAGCACAGAGGAAAGAGGGCAAATGTTATCATGGCGATGGCATACAGCTCTTGTGGGGCTGTTTATTTGTTTTTGTTTTGACCTCTAACCCCCATCTCAAGATCTGTGATATTCTGAATAACAAGAAGTCTTCAGTTACTTTCAGTCGCCTGAACACTCTCCATCGCAACATGTTGTGATAATAGACTTCCTATTGTATTCCAACACTTAAGAAGAAAAAAATATTGAAGTGTTAATAAGTAATGGATACGTATTACGTAGTGCAGACGCACACAACTAGGGGACCAGCTGCATGTCTGCAGACACCAGGCAGAAAGAGCAAGTCTCTTGAGCTACACACTTCAAGAAGGAGCCATGTTGTTTTGCAAGTCAGATTAAGAAGGAGCTAGCGATAGCTTCTCGAGCGTTCATTGGGACTCTCCTTGTTTGCTACAAAATATTTCAACACCACCTGCGGTGGTTTCCCCCATGATGTAATTGCTTGGAGTTATTTTTGGAACTTCTCAGGCCTTGGAGGGGGGGTGTACCTTTGAGGGGGTAACAGCTGCTAAAGGACAGGAAGTGACCTGTAAATGAGCGGTAAGAAGCTCATCGGAATAACAAGGTCCATTGCAGCTAAAAATGGCCGTGGCCTGCTAGTAATTCCTGCCTCAATATTTTGTGAAATACATTACCTCGTCGTGAAGCTACGTACTACGCATGCGCTGAACCAATAACCTTTCTCAAGAACACCGAGACCAGCAGTTCACAGCGAAATAGAACAAGGACCCCCCTCAAAAAAGAAGACTTATAAACGGCAACGAGAGAGGCATTTGTCTATTTCCCTTCTGTTCAGCTTTTGGCTTTCTTGCCAAAATTGAACGATGAAGACCGAAGCGCTCAGTTGAAACGTCGGCAAGATAATCTACCAAATTTCCAGTGAAATCAGTTGAAACATTGGCAAGATAATCTACCAAATTTCCAGTGAAGTCAGTTGAACAATGAGGGCATAACCCCTTGTTGTGCATAACCATCGAAACACTGAACAACCAGAGTCCAGAGTTCACGATTCTAACTCCCTCATTCTGTTATATTTTCAATTTTCACCTCTGCAGTATCTTGAAACCAAAAGTTGTTATGGAATAAACCAACATCCAAAAATGGCACTGCACATCCCCAACAGGAAGTTAATCTCCCTGGTGACCTAATCCTCCTGGCACCACCCAAAGCTAACGCTTGCCATCGTCATCAACAGTGCCTTTTAATGCATGTCTGGTGTTAACCAAGGTTGATGCGATGGGGCACACCCAACAACCCTAGACACTACTAGTGCACACAGGCAGCTGCAAAGGTAAGTCTTATCTGAGATACAAGTTTAACCCGTACCTGTGGGTTTCCATTTATCATCGTGTCCCACGTGAACAAGGGCTGGGGTACAGTAACTGAGTTGCAGAATCATGAGATTTCTTCCAACCTCTATTAACTATCTCTTTCTCTATCTCTCTCTCTATATATACTTATAATTATTACATATATCACCCCAAAAGGCACCCGAGATGTCTTTACGGAACATACATGCAGCAGCTGGCACGTGCAGCCGGGAAGTCCTTTACCCGCTTTAATACACCAGTTTAGTCTATAAAAGGAGGTCGCTTTAATTATAGACAAACATAGCTCCACCTACTTCAGGTCTACGTAGTCATGGAGCCAGGGGGTACGAGTTTCAAGAACATGCTCTTACGTATGTCCACTTCTTTCCCGGTCTGGGCCGACCTAACATCTCTGGTATCCTGTTCAAGATCCCATGAGCAGTGCCAATGAGGAGTAGGCTCACCAAGCTGTAGGTGGTGGACGGCCAAACAAGTGTTGTAAAATACAGCTCACACGCTCCACCTCAACTCGGCACTGCCATCGGTGCGAGAGTGGGAACACGATTGGTTCATAAGGTTACAGATTTGCGGTAGGCGGACAAACTGGCTGGCCATTAAACGGCCCCCAAGAAGAATCAAGGCTCCTTGCGGTGGAAAAGTGGTGGGAAAAGGATTATTAAAAATTCCAGGAAGAAGACTGGCTCCATCATGGATCTCTAGGATATACTTTGGACTTTGGGTCACTAGCATACTATTGTGCTTGTGCTACCACAAATTATCCACTAGACTTGGAGACTCGGGGGTTTCAGGCGATCTCATAACCTCTAGTAGGCACATGTAGGAGGCGGATTTGAGAAAAATGAGAGAAAATATTGTTTTGAAGTGTGAATTCACACACTATACCTCTGGCCTCCAGTAACCACATAGCACCACACACATGCACACACACATACACACACCTGTGCACACACATGCACACATACACACAAGCACACGTGCGTGCGCACACAACACAACACACACATGCACACACATGCACACACACACCTGTGCACACACAACACGCATGCACACACACACACACACATGCACGCGCGCACACACAACACACACATGCGCATGCACACAACACACACACACACACACACACACAGAGGCCCTGTATGCACAAACCTGATGCACAAGTGGACAACGACACTAGGCACGCTATCCTCAGGCTACCAGCTCTCTACTAACAGAAGTCTGACCAGGACTTCACCTCTTGATTTCAGGCTAGACTTGATGGCTTGAAACACATCTTCTCCATCTGCAGCTACTGCTTCTCCGTCTCTAGAGTGTCTTCATTCCATGGGTAAGCGATGACGATCAAGGGGATACCCCTATTCTAAACCTGACATGCCCATGACCTTCTTCGTGAAAAGTTACCCCCAGAGAGTGATCCTCCACCAAGGCTCCCCTGGAATTCTATAGAGGCCAAACAATCAGTCACCACTCTTCTTTTATATCAGCACTGATTTCCTTTTTCTAGCCACTCCTCCAGATGTGTCTGATTTGCAAGTTGCTTCTATGAATGAAGCCAATGCTGTGAGACTGACTCTGCAGTTGACCTGGAGAACTGCGGCAGAGGCAGAGATACAAGGCAGAGAGTCTCCATAGTTATAAACATAAAAACCAACAAGACCAGCACCAAGAGCAAGAGTTCTAGCTGACGACATCTTCTAGACCTAGCGCTAACACAAGACTTTCTTTGTAGCCTGAAATTACTGCACAACACAGCTGAGGAATTCTGGCAAGTTCGTAGCTTCCTCCTTTCCTGAGTTTTGAACTATGAAAGTGCCATGCCCCCAGCAATTACTGCCACTGAGCATGCTCCTTGAAGCTGACCTCTTATATGTTCTTTGTCACATGTGCCTTCCTCTTGGGAAAAAAAGAAAAGGTTGGAATAATGCTTTGCAGTGGTAAGCATCCCATGGGTGTGTCTAGGTCAAAGTGCATGAGTAGGAGTAATCTTCTATTTCTGTTGTGGTAAGGCTTGCAGGAAGTGGTGGGGAAGGAGGATGGGAGAGGGGGAGGAGGGGGGAGGGGCAGAGGGGGAGGAGGGAAGGGAGAGGGCAGGGGGAGGAGGGGGAGGGGAGGAGTAGGAGAGGGAGGGGAGGAGGTAGGGGGAGGAGGGAGGAGAGGAGGGGAAGAGGAGGGGGAAGAGGAGGGGGAGGAGGGGGAGGAGGAGGGAGAGGAGGGGGAGGAGGGGGAGGAGGAGAGGGGAGGGGGGAGTGGGAGGTGGAGGAGGAGGGAGATAGGGAGGCAGATATATAATTATAGCAGAGATACTCGCAGTCTGCTGTGACACGCACACACACATATTATGGCTACTCAATGTTTTCTTGTTGAAGCTGTCAACGACGATGCTTCTCTCTGTAAGTGAACTCCAGCAACTGCAGTGCTTTTCTAATGGAGGGCAGACTAGAGGCAGCCTTTCTACACAACAAACTGCTTATGTTATATTGAGTTTCAACGTAGTAGTGCAGCTTGCAGTGTTGCTGCTACATGTAGCTCGAGATGCTGCTAACTTGCATGCTGTTGCTCCCTTGCGGTGCTACTGCTAGCTTGCGGTGCTACTGCTAGCTTGCGGTGCTACTGCTAGCTTGCGGTGCTACTGCTAGCTTGCGGTGCTGCTGCTAGCTTGCGGTGCTACTGCTAGCTTGCGGTGCTACTGCTAGCTTGCGGTGCTACTGCTAGCTTGCGGTGCTACTGCTAGCTTGCGGCGCTGCTGATAGGTCTGTACGTTATTCATGTGCAGTCATTAGGAATGCAAGGAACAACAAGCGCAAGTATATCCATAAACAGATGCCCGACAGTCGCAAGTGCTGTTGTTGTTATTGTTTTTGCGATGGTGGCTTCCAGTACCTTGTAGTCTAATGTGACCTAATGCAGCACAGCCCCTTACAATAGAAGTCCCCAATGTCAAGGAACTTGTCAGTATAAAAGGAACTTTTCAGTGTAAAAAGGCATTTCACTGTTTGAGGCCTCTACACAGCTCCAAAACAGTGGCCGTGCACAAAGGTCAAACACTCACAGGTTAAGGCAGGCAGACAGATATTTTTTCTAACCTGCACTTATAATCTGAACCTCATGGATCAGGCAGAGGAACAAGCCACTAAGTTATGGTAACCACAAACCCCCTCCCCCCTCCCATTCCTGACCTCTTCCCCCGACCCGTTCCCACCGCCTTCCCCTCCCCCATTTCCACCCCCCCCCCTCCTTCCCTCGTACCCTCCCAACTCATAAAAAAAAACACCTCTCTCTCTTTCTAACCATTGCAAATAAACTCCACGCCATCTCTTCCAGCACTCATCCCACTTTCCACCACCCTCACCATCACCACCTCCTTGGTCTCGCGGGCAGAGAAGCACATGGAGTCATGTCTGCTCTGGACCGCCGAGGGACCACTCGGATGTTGGATGGTATGAGACAGCACGGGCGAAGTAAGTGAAGATGACTCCACGGCACAATATTGAGTTTGTATTCTGGAAGGAAGGTGACAGGCATGGCATGTGGTAGAGGGTGTGGCACATGAGAAGGATGGGTGTGGCACGTGGAAAGGGGGGGCACATGGGAGGGGTGTGGCACATGAGAAGGACAGGTGTGGCATGTGGAAATGAGGGTGTGGCATGTGGGAGGGGTGAGGCACATGAGAAGGACGTAGCATGTGGAAAGGAGGGAGGTGTGACACATGAGGAGAGGTTTGGAACATGGCAGGCCGGGGGAAAGGGCAAAGACAGAGAAGGAGAGGAGGAAGGTGAGGAAAGGAGTTAACAGGGTGGAAGGAAGGAGGGAGGATTTAGAGAAGGGTATCTCAAGGGGGCATGGTTCTGGTGGTGAATGAATCACTTCACTTGGCCTTGATTGACTGCCACATGTGCCTCTAGGCACAGACTCACACATGTTCACAATTATATAACAGGCTGGGGTACACAGACATTTTTCCAAGGGGGGGGGGGGGAAGGGGGCGAACTTGGGGTATGGGAAAAAAGAGGGGAGGGGGGGGGGCTGACCCAGAATCACGTGATATTAAAATAGGGTGAGAACGACCCAGTGGGAGGGGGGGGGGGCTGACCCAGAATCACGTGATATTAAAATAGGGTGAGAACGACCCAGTGGGAGGGGGGGGGCTAATTTCCCCGCCCCCTTGATATAATATATTAAACCATACAGGATGACCACTGGACTTCTTGACTGCACATGTCCAGCACTGATGAATCATCAAAATACTGGACTTCGGTTTGAGAGGATATCTATCAAATTGTAAGAAAAGAAAATGCCGGATGGTCTTCCCTTCAGGCTTCTCCTACTATTTCTGGGAGCTCTTTCTGAAGAAGGCCCCACACACACCCTTGCTTGCCTCCACACACACCCTTGCTTGACTCCACACACACCCTTGCTTGCCTCCACACACACCCTTGCTTGACTCCACACACACCCTTGCTTGCCTCCACACACACCCTTGCTTGCGTCCACACACACCCTTGCTTGCCTCCACACACACCCTTGCTTGCCTCCACACACACCCTTGCTTGCCTCCACACACACCCTTGCTTGCCTCAACACACACCTTGCTTGCGTCCACACACACCCTTGCTTGCGTCCACACACACCCTTGCTTGCCTCCACACACACCCTTGCTTGCCAGGGAGAACATACTGAATCACTTTGCTCTTGAGAAAAGAGGTTTGCTCCTGGGGATGGATTTTTTTTGCCATAACTTTTGTTTTAGAAGCTTGACTTTTAGCGATCATAGTTTTTTGGGTTGTTCAATTTACCTCGATTCTTAAAACAAATATATTCTGATATGAACAGTTTGAAACGATTATCACTGGGGGAAACTAACACAAATGAAGGGCTAGGACTAGGGCTAGGGTGAGGGCTAGTGCTAGGGCAAGGGCTAGGGTGAAGGCTAGTGCTAGGGCAAGGGCTAGGGTGAGGGCTAGGGCTAGTGCTAGCTAGGGTGAGGGCTAGGGCTGGGGGTGAGGGCTAGGGCTAGTGCTAGGGCTAGGGCTATGGCTAGCTAGGGTGAGGGCTAGGGCTAAGGCTAGCTAGGGTGAGGGCTAGGGCTGGGGGTGAGGGCTAGTGCTAGGGCTGGGGCTAGGGCTGTGGTTAGGGCTAAGGCTAGGGCGAGGGCGAGGGCTAAGGCTAGGGCGAGGGCTAGGGCTGAGGCTAGGGTGAGGGCTAGGGCGAGGATTAATCAGCTAAGGAATGGCCTTCTGTGTGCACTGCTTACCTCTGGACCATCTCCCAGAAATCTGTAGTCTCCTGAGTGCTGCTGGAGCAGGGCTGCAGATGGTTCCCCTCACGAATATCTCTATCCTTGAGAAAGTTGGACATCTCGAGAAGCGGAGAGGGGGGAGGTGGAGGAGAGAGAGGAGGAGGAGGAGTCACAAACAACGGTACGTCCACAGGACCGTCGAGGTAGCTAATAAACCCGGAGCTTCTGATCTTGACCGAAGGGCTCGAGCGAACTTTGGTAGTAGTCTGCGAACGCAAGATCCTTGGTCTCACCTCGGGGAGGGATGCAGAGGACTCGAGGCTTAGCGTGGAGCTCCTGGAGAGTCCAGGAGGAGAAGAGGAAGGGGTAGCCTATGGCAACCATAATAAAATCAACAATTATGTAGTACATATGTACTTGGGAAGAAATTAGGTAACCCTATGATTACTCCAGCTTTTGTTTAAAAGCTGACAAACTATAGCTTTCCCATAGGAAAAAGCCAATACATCTATTACATTAGAGAGCCAGTCAGGGTTAATCCTCACTTTAACCCTCACTGTGCTACTTGTACATGCTACAAAGTCTTATGTCACTTCAAGATTACCAACAACTAGATAGCATGGCTATCTTCTACATTGCACGTGTCATTATTGATCACCACACACTGCACGTGCTACTATACGATGATCTTGATCACCACACACTGCACGTGCTATATAATGATCTTGATCACCACACACTGCACGTGCTATATAATGATCTTGATCACCACACACTGCACGTGCTATATAATGATCTTGATCACCACACACTGCACGTGCTATATAATGATCTTGATCACCACACACTACACATGTTATGATCTTGATCACCACACACTACACGTGTTACTATATGATGCCCTTGATCACCACACACTGCACATGCTACTATGCAATGCTCGACTAATGCTCTTAATCACAGACACTGCAAGTGCTAATGATGATCTTGATCACCACACACTGCACGTGCTAGTATATGATGATCTTGTTCAAACTGGTATACTTTAGGCATTCCCCGATGCCTCGAAATGTAGTCAACGACATTTATTGTTTAATTAAGCAGTGCAGACCCAGCCTAATGGGGCGGCTCCTTAACATCTCTCAACCACTTCTTGCATCATCTGAAGCCAAGCACATGCATAGTCTGTGAAGCCAAGCACATGCATAGTCTGTGAAGCCAAGCACATGCATAGTCTGTGAAGCCAAGCACATGCATAGTCCGGCTACTATTCGTAGTCAACAGCGGCAGCAAAACAACAACAATAAACACTGCAAATTATAATTTAGATGAAGCAGTTTGCAGACGGTCTGCTGGCAGAAGTGGGTGCAATTTATTTGCCAGAGCCAGAGGTTCATTGTAAATGCTGTTCACAAGTCCCAGATAATGGGTGGTCTAATATAAGGTACCATATCTTTGCACACATTCATGCTGGGGTCCTGATTCATATACCAAAATGTAGCCAGTGCAGATGCTTTCTGGTGGTAGCTTTTGTGTTGCCATACATGTTTATCTTTTGGAACTGCAGGTGGGAATGTGAAGTAAAATCACCCTCCAACTCATGCACTTTTTTTAAGTGGACTTGTATGTTCATGGGAAGAGACTTTGGAGCTCCACACACTTTACTGCACAAACTTAATATATAGCTCAAATGTCAGTGTGCTCTCTTAGATATAACTATGGTAAAGTTACATTCAGCCAAAGAGGGGGTACCTCAAAACCAGAGTGCCTGACCTGGTTGAGTTTGTGGTTCCTGATTGGAAGGTGCTAGCCAGTTATCTGTGCTAGAGGAAGTCCTACTCTACCAAACGAGCGTATTGGCGCTAAACCACGACTAATTAGGCAAGCGTGGGTGCTGGGGGGGGGGGGGGGGGGGAATCCTTCCTGCAGCCCACGCTTGCCTAATTCGTTACTTTTAGCGCCTCAATCAACACGTATTGTTGAACACTTCACAGTTCATACTGTGAAGTGTGCAGAATCTATGTCCAAAGTTGTAACCATAAGCACGTTTTCCAGACTTTACCGGCTTTGGTCCTCCCATGCAATAAAGTCTGGGCTAAAGTTTGGTTGTGAACTGACCACTACACTGCAAGTCCATTTCCGTGGTAATCTGACTGACACTTAGTTTTGTACACACAATTTTTTAACACCAAAGCACAACCCTCTGAAAACCTGAGCACAACCCTCTGAAAACCTGAGCACAAGCCTCTGAAAACCAGAACACAAGCCTCTGAAAACCTGAGCCCTAGCCTCTGAAAACTTGAGCACAAGCCACTAAAAACCTGAGCACAAGCCTCTAACACAAGCCTCTGAAAACCTGAGCCCTAGCCTCTGAAAACTTGAGCACAAGCCACTAAAAACCTGAGCACAAGCCTCTGAAAACCTGAGCACAAGCCTCTGAAAACTTGAGCACAAGCCACTAAAAACCTGAGCACAAGCCTCTGAAAACCTGAGCACAAGCCTCTGAAAACCTGAGCACTAGCCTCTGAAAACTTGAGCACAAGCCACTAAAAACCTGAGCACAAGCCTCTGAAAACCTGAGCACTAGCCTCTGAAAACCTGAGCACTAGCCTCTGAAAACCTGAGCACTAGCCTCTGAAAACCTGAGCACAAGCCTCTGAAACCTGAGCCTAGTCTCTGGCACTAGCCTCTGACAACCTGATCACTAGCACAAGCACAGATTATAAAATGTGTAACATCAAGCAGGAAGTCCTAGTGTATACAATGATGGCTCTGCAGATGGGAAGTTAGATCAATTGCGCTGGGTAAATCCCCAAGACTGCTTGTATACAGCACATGTGCTAATATTGCATTAAATTAACCATCATAGGAATGTTATTCAAATTGTGTATTAAAGCTGGGAAAAAATGAAGGCATTATCAGCAGTTGATATTAAATGCAGTGTTGTCTTGGTTGACTATATACATGTATATGAATATGCTCTCTCCTGATATCTTGCTTTGTCTCACTAGATATTTGCTGCTCAACTTTCCTGCACTTCACTGACATGGACTTCTTCTGTCCCTTCTTGTCTCAATGTTGTTGACACCGATTATCATCTATTACGGTCCGTTCGGTCTCGGCCTGTGCCGATGTTATTGTGTATTCAGAAAGTGCAAGGCAAACACCTACAAATGGATGACTGGCATCCGTCTACTTTTCACCTCCCCCCAGCAGGGTTACGGCACACAAAACCATACTTTTGCATACGTAGATATAAGAAAAACGCTCGCATCAACCTATCAAATATCCTCCTTGCCTCACCAAGCTCTCTTCCTTGCCTCCCCAAGCTCTCTTCCTTGCCTCACCAAGCTCTCTTCCTTGCCTCACTGGTCAAGCTCTCTTCCTTGCCTCACCAAGCTCTCTTCCTTGCCTCGCCAAGCTCTCTTCATGGCCTCACTAAGCTCTCTTCCTTGCCTCACCAAGCTCTCTTCCTTGCCTCACCAAGCTCTCTTCCTTGCCTCACCAAGCTCTCTTCCTTGCCTCACCAAGCTTTCTTCCTTTCCTCACCAAGCTCTCTTCCTTGCCTCACCAAGCTCTCTTCCTTGCCTCAACCAAGCTCTCTTCCTTGCCTCACCAAGCTCTCTTCCTTGCCTCACCAAGCTCTCTTCCTTGCCTCACCAAGCTCGCTTCCTTGCCTCACCAAGCTCTCTTCCTTGCCTCACCAAGCTCTCTTCCTTGCCTCACCAAGCTCTCTTCCTTGCCTCCCCAAGCTCTCTTCCTTGCCTCACCAAGCTCTCTTCCTTGCCTCACCAAGCTCTCTTCCTTGCCTCACCAAGCTCTCTTCCTTGCCTCACCAAGCTCTTTTCCTTGCCTCACTAAGCTCGCTTCCTTGCCTCAACAAGTCTCTTCCTTGCCTCACCCAAGCTCTCTTCCTTGCCTCACTAAGCTCACTTCCTTGCCTCAACAAGCTCTCTTCCTGCCTATTTCTGCATCTCCTTACATACTTTCCAGTTCATTTAACATTTGGAGAATCATCAGTATTCTTTCCTTTCTTGTCTCAGAAAACGGTCATTTTTCAACAGACTACTGCACCACTATATACATATATATACATACATATATATATATACATATATATATATATATATATATATATATTAAATACTCAGAAACTGTACTTCCTATTTGAGGGGTAAGTGATGGTTGGTGATGGCAACTGTTGGCATGGACTGGCTCTTCCAGGCCCTGACTACTGCTCCTGGCAACTCTCCTGCAGAGGAAGGCTGCATAGGCAGCTATTATGATTATCTGGACTCGATCCGAGTCCCTTCCCTCGTGGGAAAGGAAGTGCTCAGTGATTGATTTCTTTCTGTAAGTTTCACTGTGGACATTAGCACGATGTAGCACTGTATAACTATTGCTTGCTTACTTCCATAGATACTACACTGTGCTATTGTTTTGTGTTGCAAATTTTGAAAAGAATATTTTTGAAAAGAATATTCTCCCCACCCCCACAAACAACAACAACAACAACAACAACAATACACATAATGGTTACATCAAAATATACAAAAATTATGTGAGAATTAAGTTTCAATACGGGTGCATGATTTTCGCACATGAGCTGTAACTAGAGGGGTAGGAATGATTTCATAACACCACTACAGAAAACTGCAGTGTAATCATGATGTCATGGGTTCCTGGTCACCTTAGTAATGTGCATACACTGCACTGGGGGGGGGGGGAGGGAGGAGGTTATCAATATTTTTTGTGGGCATGAAAATATCGTAGCTATTGCTTCTGAGATTCTCCCCGAGCCATCGCTGTCAGAGCTGCTCCCAAAGGCTCGCTACCACCATCCCTTCCCTCACATGCTATAACAGTAGCTAGTTGAGGAATAAAATAAAAGAAGCCGAGGAGGAGTGTTCACCACACAACAGATCGACTGCACTTCCTCTACAACAGCTCCTTCAAAACTCCTCCCACCTTCAGCCTAAACGGAACGGGGAGAATGCGGTATGAATTTTTTTCGGGGGTGAACATTGTCTAACTGAAACAACGAAATTCAGCGCAAATGTATTCCTCGGAATAGTTTTATAGTACCAGAGTAGCTTGAAACTATAGTGCCAGAATCAGCTCTCAGTTGACACACTCTAGCTGCAAGTAAAGAGAGCTCCCCGTAATACCTATATTAGGCTACTGCAATATAATTACTTGTTTCTCAGATGCGGCGGGTCGAAATTTTAGCAGACGGGGAAAGAAAGAAAAAATCACGTGATCCAAATCTGAAGCTGGTTAGAATCTGAAGCTGGTTAGAACGCATTGGCCTCTCCCTTCACTTTCGCTTGGCCGAGTACTGTAGTCAAGTTAGAGAGGCTCTTGCCTGCAAATCACCTGTTGAAATGCAGTATTACAAATCCACACTTGTGAGTTTCCCTGATGTCTGCTACTACTGTGGAATGGGGGCTGAAACACTAGTTGATGATGAAGAGGTCCGTGAACTTCGTGAATCATATGCAACAGTGTTGCCCATATGCTTCCTTTGCAAGAGTGAGGGGAAACATGCTTTCTGCAAACAACCTTCTTCCAGTTGTTGAGGCAAAAAAATAATAATGAGATGTATGAGATGTATATAATTTTGGTTTCATTTTTCAGCTTGGATCTATATAGTTTTTGAATATGTTGTTAATTGTATGTACCATGCAATACATGTAGCTACCATTTTTCTTGAAAGTTTTTTCCCCCTTTTTTCTTTCTTTCCCTGGTTGCCTGGTCTAAATTTGTGCCCAGGAATCTGAGAAACAAGTAATCAAATTGGTATGGCCTAATACAACATTTCGGCCAGGTACTCTGGGTACAAAACACTCTGCACCACTAATTATAGTTATATACCACGTGTGAGGGGATGTGATACTATGAAGGGCTTCTAATCGACATACTTGCACATGCACGACTATTGATATTGATTCAAGAGCCACATTTGCTGTGGCATGTAATATGACTCTCACTGGATCCAGGAAACTCACCCTTCAGGCCAACATGACTGAAGTCCAAACGCATCACTTTAGAAATTACACGAAGAGTTCACTTGAGAGTTCACTTGTAAAAAAATAATAAAAAAATAAAGAAAGCCATGATGGCCAAAGGTCTACGAGAACTTCATTCAAACCCCAGAGACGGCTGTGCACACCCAAAATCATATTGGCAAGTTTACAATAATACTAGTGTGTGCCAAGATTCTGTGTGAGCAGACTTCTCTCCTCTGACCAGATAGCTCTTGTCATAATGAAAAGGGGGGGAGGGGGGAGAAATGTAGGAATCACACAGTCTTTAGACAGCCAACAAAGTTTGGGGCGTATCTTTTGTTTGCCCGGAGAAGGACAATAGGCCAGCTGGACGAGAGGGCAGGAGGACAGCAGGTCACGTATATACTTCCTGCTTTGATTATTGGCAACAATGGAACACACATTGGCACCTGAAGCTCAAATGTGTGTATATACCAATTTTACAGGTGGTGAGGTCACACTGAAGAGAGAGAGAGACCTCATCTTGGTGACCAGATAAGATCAACAGTGTGTGTACCATGTGCTAATTGACGAGTCCATTCCAGTTTGGTTGTCATGCAACACCGACTTCTACAGCAACTACTGCTTGCCCTCAGCCTCACCGGACAGAAATCGAAGCATCAACACGTCGGAGACATTCTCCATCCGGTCTAGTCACAATTATTGTTTGAGTTTTGGCTTCCCAGTGCAGGGCGCTGATCGATCGAAGAATACCGAGTGTGTGCTCGGGTGTGTATTGAGCACACGTTAGACAAGAACTCCCCTCTGTGCAATCACCCTAAAAGGTCCGGATAACTCTGCAGAGAGTAGTCGAGGAGAGATGTGCTGAGTGTGGAAGGAAGAGTGAATACAGAAGCAGCACAGCTGGACAGGAAGACCCGTCATGAATAGAAAGAAGACCTGTCTGATTTCCTGCCGCTGTTTGGACAAGTGTGATCACGTTTTCCCTCGAATCTAAATTTAGCCATGTGTGCGATGATTTTGATAAGTGGTTCCTTTTGTGTTCCGCATTAGATATAAACTTAGTACCGCTTAGGATGACCAAATTAATGTCTCCTTGCACATCCATGACTTCATTTATGTCAGGTGTGCATGTTAGAAATGAATGGCCTTGCCAAAATTATTACTGCACTGTCAAAGATGTACCCTAAACTGATTATAAGAGAGAGGGATGTCTGCACAGTTAGTATGGGGAGAGGGAGACATGTATTGTCAGAGAACTGGCTGCATAATCAGTAGTCAGCAGAGGAGAGAGAACTGGCTGCATAATCAGAGTCAGCAGAGGAAACAAAACTGGCTGCATAGTCAGTTGAGGAGAGAGAACTGGCTGCATAATCAGTAAAGGAGAGAGAACTGGCTGCATAGTCAGTAAAAGAGAGAGAACTGGCTTAATAGTCAGTAGAGAAGAGAGAACTGGCTGCATAGTCAGTAGAGGAGAGAGAACTGGCTGCATAGTCAGTAGAGCAGAGAGAACTGGCTCAGAGTCAGTCGAGGAGAGAGAACTGGCTGCATAAGTTAGAAGAGAGAGATGCTAACTGAAACAGTCCACATTTACCAATTAATGCTGAACTTGTTCACATTTCAGGGAAGGAAGGTTGACCATACATACATAGTTACATACGCATACACACGATAGAAGTACGGGGGGCAGGTGTACATATATATACACATGATAGAAGTACAGGGGGCAGGTGTAGCATAGTCACATGAATCTTCATTAATTAAAGCATATCCACACCTTACGGTACTTCATTGTAATTAAAGGCTCATAAGGACAAAGCGAGAGTGCAATCTGTTCAGATATTGCCATACATGCCTAGTGTGTGAATCTGTCAAGATGAACCCCCAGAACTGAGTTATACAAAGCATGCGTAATTTTATTGGAGTCCACCTTTGCAGAGCTCACAGGAAGTAGAGATCAGTTCTGGAGAAACAACACCTGACAGCACTATAGCACTCTCTTCCAATCACTATGACCTAATTAAAGTTGGGGGGATCCCATTCTCTGCGGTAGATAAGTTTGTTTGTTTGTTTTGGAGGGGGGTTGAAAACTCTCGAGTAGAAAGGCTAGATTCCCAGCACAACTACTTGTGCAATACTAACACACATACATATCTCTTCTTACCGATCTAGTCATTCTATTGATATCCCCCGTACTTCCATGCATCTCTCTGGAGATTGAGGATTGCCGTGGGATCAGCAGCACAGAGCCCATCTGCTTGGCTAGATCCTGCACTTTCCCAGTTCTCTGGAGGTTGTAGAGCTCCATGTCGTCCATGCTAAGCCGATCACCGGTGCTGCCACGGATTGTACTGATCTTAGGAACAAATTTCTTGGTCCGAAGTTGGCTGCTTTCAAGGACACCTGCAAATTTGGATTCCTGTGACGGAATGGTCGTCCTGGTTTGTGGTGGTGGGTTCACTTGTTCTGGATTAGACAAAGCATTTCCGACTTTCCTTTTTGTGGATGACTTCCTCGAGCTAACAGAGCCAAACAAAGAATCCCCTAGTGGGGTGTAGCTACTAGCATCGCTCTTGGAACTGAATCTCTCTTTGCGATCTGACACCTCTCTTCTCTGAGGCTCAATGACCTCAAAGGATTTGGTAGGACACTCAGAGGAAGAGGAGTATGAGGAGGAGCACGGGGAGGAGGATCTGCTTCTTGCTGGTGAGCCAAGGTCATCCTTGTTGAGGATATCATGATGGGCTGCAATAGGTGCTGCTGGACGAGGAGAAGGGTGCCTTTTTGGGTCCGAGCTTGCATCTGCTGGCTGAAGCTTTAGCCTCCCTTCTTCTCCTTCTCGGAGGACCGTACTACTACGGGCTAACGAACTGCCACTGCCGAATGGAGAGCGAGAATTGAACGAGCGTTGAGGAGTACATTGCTGAATCTGTGGCTTCAAAGTAACAACCCATTTCTTGCCTGTCCCTACTACTTCGGTGCCGTTTTTCTTAGCAGTAGTAGTAGTAGTAGCTTCGCTGTCTTTCTCCTTCCAGAAGTTAAAAGGGTTCGAACAATCTTTGCTAGCATTGGATTTCATTATAAATCATGCTCACTGAAAGCGCTAAGAGCTCGTAACGAAGACACCGCGAACTTAGTCTGACCCTTTACCGAACCCTACAATCACCCCAAATTGAGTTGCGTCACACTCACGAAAGCTGGTGTGAGTAACGCAACTTAAAATAGCTAGAAAATGTTGGTAATGTAGTAATAACAGAGGGTCAGGGTAGATTTAGGTCAGGGATGTGCTGACCTAGTGTTGAGGTGTGTACGTAACATATAATGAGGTCACAGGGGCAACAGGCATTTCTGGATATGAGCAAGGCATATGATACTGTGTGGAGAGAAGAATTGTGAAGATGGTTCAGGAGTTCAGGAAGAATTTGTCAATGTGTGTAAATGTTTTGTAAAGGAATTCAGTCAAGTGTGTTGTTAAGTGGAGAGTGGTGGTTTGAAGTGGAGGCAGGACAGAGACAGGGCTGTCTTCTGTCACCAGTTCTCTTTAGTGTGTATATATGTGATGGGATTGTTGAAGGATTTGGACGGAAAAGGATTAGGGATTGAAGTGGAAGGAACATGGTGTGCTGGGTTGATGTATGCAGATGATATTGCACTATGGCGAGAGATCAGGTAGCTCTAGTTACAAGTGATGCTGGATGTGGCAGTGTGGCAGTGAAGTATGCGATGGATATAGAGATTTAGATTTAATAGTGAGAAGAGAAGTCGATGACAGTCGGTGGAAAGTGTAGTGGAGGAGAGTGGAGGATTAATAAGGAGAGAATGGAGAATGTGGAAGGCTTCAAATATCTTGAGTGTGGTTTGACAGGGATGAGAGGAAATGTTCATTCGGAGAAGATGAGGGAAAAGGCAGAGCAATAAAGGGCAAGAATAGTTTATATGGCCTGGGTGAATGGAGAGATGGAGATGGATGTGGGCAGGCCATGTCTGCAACACAGTCTACAAGAATTTGGAAAGAATTCAAGAGAACGTTGGGAGGAAACTGGCTGGAGGGAGTAATACAGTTGCAGGGGTGGCAGTAAGAGGGGACCTGGGCTAGGAGGAGAGAAGGGAAGAAAAGAAAGTTTATTTGGAAGGAGGTTGCATAGAATGAGAGATAGGTTAGTGAAAAAAGTTGTGGCACTGTAAGTGATTGTCCAGGTTGGTGGGGATTGTTTTGTGAGCTGAAAAGGAAGTTTGTGTTGAAGAAGAGTTGAAGATAGGAGGCTCAAGTGCAACATGGAGGAATTGTGTAAGGGATATTCACAAGGAAGAGTGGCGGGGAAAAGTGGGAGGGAAATCCAGTGTCAAGTGGTATAAGTTAGCTAAAGAAAAATTTGGACAAGAAAAGTATTTGAGAGGAGAAGTGAGGCCGAGATTTTGGTTAATGGATCAGCGAGACTTGTGTGACACGGAGAGGTGTGGTGTGTGTCAGGATGGTAGATGTGGGCTATGTAATGAAGGTGTTGTGGAAATTGTGCATTTCTTATTGTATTGTGGAGAGTTTGCTGGTGATCGAGGAAGAAGGATATGGTGGAGGGCATTTGAAGGATGGGTGGTAGAATGAAGAAATGAAGATGAAGGGAAGTAGGCCTAATGTTGGATAGTAGTAGCAGGGGTGAAGTAAGAGGTGTTGGGAAGGGTAAGACGGAATTGTTGTGAAAAGTGCTCAAGTGGTGGGAGAAGAGGAAATACTTAAATGTTTGGCTATAGGATCCCATGTCTTTGGCACCTCCCCCCATCACAATGCCCGTGTAATAATCATTAAAGTAGTTAATTCATGGTTTTTCTTCAGTAAGTCATTGTAGTAATGGCCTATCTTAAAGCTCAACAGAATAATTAAAATAATAACAACACAACAATAACAATTAATAATAATAATGATAATGATAATAATAATGATTATAATAATAATGATTATAATAATAATGATTATAATAATAATGATAATAATAATAATAATAATAATAATAATAATAATAATAATAATAATAATAATAATAATAATAATAATAATAATAATAATAATAATAATAATAATAATAATAATAATAATAATAATAATAATAATAATAATAATAATAATAATAATAATAATAATAATAATTATATACATATTATAATTATAATATGTATATAATAATAATAATAATAAAATATATAATTATAATAATAATAAATAAATAAATATTATTTTTATAAATAATAATCAAAATAATAATAATAATAATAATAATAATAATAATAATAATAATAATAATAATAATAATAATAATAATAATAATAATAATAATAATAATAATATCAATAATAATAACAATAACAATAATAATAATAAAAATGACAATAATAATAATATCAATAATAACAATAATAATAACAATAACAATAATAATGAATAATAATAATAATAATAGGATGCCATAGTATTAGAAGCAGAGATAGGAGATGTGAGTGGGCATGGGTTGAGTATCAGTATGTGTGTAAATTGGGAAGAAGTGGTAGAGGTAATGAAGTGTTGTAGAAGAGAGGAAAGGCACCAGGCCCAGATGGAATTTTGAATGAGATGCTGATGAATGGCAGGTGATGAATGTTGTGATGAGAAATGAGTGTTGCCCAGTGGACTAGAAGAGGAATTTGCTAGTACCTCACCACAAGGAGGGTGACGAGGACGAAGTAGGGAATTATAGGGTGATTGTATTAATTGTGGTGAAGGTGTTTGTTAGAGTGTTGGCAAGGAGGGAGGATTTGCTGAGGATAGGATTTTGACAGAAGTGTACGGATGGTTTAGGAGTCGGAGGATATGTTCAGACCAGAAGAAATGTTTGTGAAGCGAGGAAGAGGGAGAATAATAATTCAAATCTTGCCTTCCTGGACATAGGCAAGGTACATGACTGTGTATGTAGGGAGGGAAGTTGAGGCAGTATGGAGAAATTTGTGAGGATATGAGAAGGATTGTATAGTGAGGTGGAGATTAATGGTGGTGTTTTGAGCAGAGTCGAGGTAGTTCTCTGTGGAGAGTAGACTCGGGCAAGGATGCCCTTTGTCTCATTTCTTTTCGATATATATGTGATGGATTGGCAGAGGAGTTCGAGAGAGCTGAGCTAGGGGTTTATGTGGAAGGGTGGTGGTGTGGGGCACTTGTGTATCCAGATGATATTCTTTTGGCAGAGCTGCAAGCTATGTTGGATGTGGTATGGGCATATGTGTTAAGGTGGAAGATGAAGTTTAATGCTTCGAAGAGTAAGGTCGTGGTAGTAAGGAAGAGAGAAGCAGGAGTGAATTGGAGGATTACTGAGGAGATGGTGGAAGAGGTCGATGAGTCAAAGTACTTGGTAGTGGGGTTTGATAGGAAACTAAGGGGCAATGTTCAGTCAAAGAAGATGGCAAAGAAGGTAGAGGTTGAGAAGGTGGCATGGATGAGCCGAATGGGCAGGTGGAAGTAGACGGAGGAAGGATGGTTTGGGAGCTTCTAGTGAGACCTAGTATGGATTAGGAGGATGTAATGCTTGCAAGAAGTTGGAGTAGGCACAGATGAGAGTGGGTAGGAGATAGTTGGAGGAAAGTAATACAGTAGCAGGAGTGGTAATACAGGGAGATAGGATGGAGGAAGAGGGAAGGGAAGAGATGAAGGGTTTTTTAGTAAGTGATTGGAGAGGTTTTGGAAGAGAACAGATTGGTGAGAATAGTTGTAAATATACTAAGAGCGGATGGAGGAATTGGATGGTGGGAAGAGTATGAGATCTTTAGGAGGAAGTATGAGCTAGCCAATCAGTTCATAAGTGGATGGAAGTGAGAAGTGAGGTTTGGGAGGAGTCAACAGTAAGAGTACGCTGAAGTTATACAAATTAGCAAAGAATAGTTCTAGTTCAGGGTTGGAGAGGCATGTAAGACTAAGATCTATGAGAGTGAGGTTGCAAATTTTAGTGAGGATTGCAAGACAAATAAGGATCTGTGGGTAACACAGACAGACGTATCATCCTAAAGACAATTCAACAGACGAGTTATGTTCCTTGAACAGCTCTTAGCTGTTATTATTATTATTGCTAATTATTAAGTACTGAATTATTAAGTACCATAGTATTAATTTGGTGTCACACAGTGTTGTGTATGTGGGGGCCTTAACAGGCTCAACAATATCATAATGCCACTCCTTCACCCCGGTTGCCAAAGAAACCTTGGGGGCTTGGACATAATTCAACACTTTCATCAAATACCTTGGCCTCAGTATTCATCAGAGAAGCGGTGAATTGAAATCCCTCGCTTACCTTATGCAACAACTATCAGTGGCAGAGCAGAGAAAAAACTCAATTTCTGTTTAGGGGTCCATTGGTTACCTTGCTGTTTATTTTATATAATTTTTATTTATTATTATTATTATTATTATTATTATTATTATTATTATTATTATTATTATTATTATTATTATTATTATTATTATTATTATTATTATTATTATTATTATTATTATTATTATTATTATTACTTCTTTTTATGGTAGGGCGAAGGTCTGGGAGATGGATGCTTGGAGCATTTGATTCGTTGGCTCAAGGAACCAATTTCCAGTGTGTGATGATGTTAAATACATAAAAACGTTCAGTTAGCTACTGTCAAAAGTGCCCAGCTTTTTAACACTTTTGGGGGGGGGGGGGGGGTAAAGCAGTTAACTAACTTATTTGGAAACTAAAAGTTTAGCAAAGCCTATTTGGTGAGCTTTGTATGGGGTAAGGATGTGCCTGAAGCACCAGAGGATCCACCGGCTGCATTGCCCTTTTGTCTAGGGCGATTGCCAGGCCTGGAGAGGGAGGGAAAGAGAGAGTTAAAAAGCTGGGCACTTTTGACAGCAGACGGAGATTCTAAAACACCTGGCCTTCTTGTTGAAAAGAAACCTTATGGCTCGGACTGCCTGGTAGAGAAGAATGGTTACATGGAGCACATAAATAAACGTATGGGTACTGCTCTTCAAAATCTAAGGTTACATGTCGGGGTAAAAAGATTTTGGATGGCAAAACCATTGGCAGAGTGTGGGTGTTTGACGGATAAGAAAAAGTTGATTCATTGCAAAAAAAATCTGTGTCAAAGCAATCCTAAGTAACTTGAGAAATTTACCAGGCATGATGAAGGAGGTACAGGCTACTCTACTTCATTGCAATTCTAGTGATGAATGGCCACAGCATAACCTTGGCCTGGAGGGAAAAAATTCCTGGTGTGGGTGGCAAAAGGCTACGGTTAAAAAGATGAGTACAAAGACCCTATCCCTGAGGCTATCATTTCCCTCATAAAGACCATATATGCACTGCTTTAAAGTAGGTGCCTATTGGAGCAAGGCTATACACAACGCAAATGAGTTCCTGCACCATTTAATATGGCAGTTTTGCACTAAAGACTTAGGTCGAGTGTGCATAGATATTGCATGTGCTGCTTTGGCGGTGACGGTTTATCGATGGTGCATCAGCAATGGGCCTACCTGGAACACTCCAAATGATGCCCACTCAAATTGCATCCAGTACCTTAGAAGCAAAGAGAGACTGAGAGTAAAGAGAAGCCATCAAAACTCCATTAAGAGCAAAATTGTTGAGAAAGAAACAGAGAAAAATTAGAAAAGTCCGACAAGGCAAGTACACTGTGTGTCAACATTTGGTGTATGCACTCCTGGCGCTACTGCTAACTCTGCACTACTAACTTGTATTTTGTCTTGTGGCTACCAACTGGACCTTTGTTGTATTTTATCTTGTACTAATTGGTTGTTGTATTTAGTGTTTATGTCATGCATGATAATTGGTTACTTTTTACGGTTCAATTGAAGAATAGTCACCTGAGCATGGCCTGGGTGACTATTCTTCAGAAGATCCCAGCTTGGGCTAGGGCTGGGGCTGGGGCTACGGCTAGGGTTTTCTCTCAGAATGCATTCCAGAGCCTGTGTGATCATATTGCTCTCCAATTCCCAATGTAGATCTACGGCTCGGGTGACTATTCTTCAGAAGATCGGGTTTTCTTCATCCAGCGTGACTATTCTTCAGTCCCTTTTTACTTTGTGCCTCTTTTTCTCAGAAGTGTTCTTTTTGTCACAAGGACATTATTTTCTCCTCTATAGTTTTTGTAAAATATGTCATGTTTGGTATCATTGGCCTCCTTATAAAGAGACCGATGCAATGGCATTCTAAAACAGTTTCTTGAGTAAACATTGTGCTCAATATCATGGAGTTAATTTTAAAACCAATGATTACAGTTAACAGAAACATCTCAATTTCATTGCACCCTATATATATCCTATATATATATACAAGAACTCCTTTTTTTTACTATGCAAACTGTCAACGGCACATCATTATCACAACCACAGTTGTAGCTGTCCTAGAAGAGAAACTGTTAAATTGTTGCCACGCCCATTTTCTGTATTTGAGTGTAAAAGCCACACCCACATATGTAGGGACACAAACTTTAGACAACTTATATGAACCATGCAAAGTTTGAAGCTTAACGAAGGGAAGTTATAGTTACCCATAAACAAAGGATTTTGAAAGGTGGGAGAGTATATAGCAACCTGAAGGCAGAACAATTTAATGCAAATTCTTGCAATGTGAACAATAATTAACTTACTTGAGCGTTTGTAAAGTGAATGACGGAAGACAGAGTATGCCACAGATAATGATTACTGAGGATGGCACTGGAACACTTCCCTCTCAATAGAGATTGAAGCAGGAAATTTCCATGAAGTCCGTTTGTGACAACTCAATGGACAAACTTCCTACAAAACTATCAATGACATCTAGATTCTACAGCCTGAATTTGCTAATCATCAGATTGGTCTGTCTGAATTTGTTTTTTTGCCTTGTAGATATAAATGCCCAGGAGTGGGATTGGGGAAATTTCTTGCCACTGATCAAAGGCAATCTCATTGTCGGACCTCATACTAAGCCAGACACACCACAGGCACTACTCGTCTGGAACTAGAAAAGCAAATAAACACAAGAGTCGGCTGCCAAATCATCAGAGATTGAAGGGGAAAATTAAGATCCTTTGATGCAAAGTCTCAAAGGGCTATTGAAGTTTCTTCTGAGAATCAAGCTGTCTCTCCACCCTTCCAATTGCAGACATGGCTTCGCCCTCCATAGGGAGCATTCAGAGATTCCCATGGCTTGGCAACCATCGAACCTTAACATCACACTGCCTTTGGTGCAAGGCTGAAGATGCTTAGAGCTGCTCATTAGGGGGCTTCCCATCAATTCACCACAAGAGGTCAGTAACATCACTGCTGAAGGAGTAAAGGCCCGGAGGCCTGTTAGGCTATTAGCACATATTAAATAGCATTGCTGGAGACAGGATTTGATCCATAAAAGGACAAATCAATTTTGGCTGTTATTTATACCTACTCAAGATTACAGGTGTTTATTACTTGATCTCCGCCCCTCTCTCTCTTTCCATGGGTTACTTATAGCACAAACTTCCCCATAGTCTGTTGGAAACACAGCCCGGCAACTCAGCAGACAAGTCACCTCCATAAACATATCAATCGTATTCTTTAGTCATTCATAACCCAGCCATCTATGTCCACCACAAAGGAACTTGCCTTCTCATTACTTAACCGTTTTGACTAATTATATCTCCATTTTAGCTGCTTTCATGAGCCGAGTCCCAAGATTAGAATACACCTTATTCCCTGGCTGGTTGAAACGATCCTCAATGTAACAAACCATTAAGTGAAGAGCTTCATAATATATACACCTCTTTGACTGACTTCGAAAGTTAGATGCTTGCTCCTTCTTCATACCATCTAGGTCATTTTCTCTGACTGGAAAGCTTCATCTACTCTATCAATGGTTCCTTTCCAAAATCTCATCTGGACGCAATGATGCAAGGTAATGATCATTTCTTTCTGCTGCTAATATATAAGTTTAGAGGGTTTTGCTTAGATTGTGCTATGTTTGAGCAATAGTTCCTTCAGATGCTTCAAGAAAGACCCTATAATTGTGCTCCTCATCTCACCCTCGCTCACAAATTCTAATTAATTTACTTATAAATTGATTTACTTATAAAAACTATATTCTGTAAAGCATCAGCTCTTATGATGCATCTACTGGAGTACTTTCAGGCATCTTTTATTAATTTTCTTCAAGCGCCTGCTCTATGAGAAGGGGGGGGGGAGATTTCTTGATTAGTTCATCCATTGCATCTCTCATCATTTCATAGCCTCTTCATTTGCATCACTGTATGCTAAATTAAAAGAGTGACATAAAATACGTACACATAACTCTCGTCTAGTTTTCTACCTCGTGATTCAGTCATGGATGCACCATCAATACTGCCTCCCTGATCTTGTTAATGACAACCTCTGCATAACACGATGTATTATAGCTACTAGAACTGTAGCCTGTGCAGAGTCCACCTGGTAGAGATCAAATAAATGTTTCATGAATTTCAAGATCATCATCCACCCAACGAGAGCAGATTACCACCTGCTCCTGGTTTGAAACATCTGTTGAATTGTCAATCATGATCTTCAGAAACCGAGCTGAGTGAATGTTGTTTACAACCTGGTGAAGAACTTGTAGATCCATGGTCTTGAGTATTTCATTCTGCACAATCAGGAGGTGCGTACTTGTCAATTTGTCAATGATTCTGGCATCATCTTCATCCCTTTTTTGTTAGCCATAGAAAGTTTGAGCCACTCTCTTTTCCAACTTTCTTTTCAACAAACTGATTGGCATGGTTTTCCTCAGAGCTTCCCTAGATGGCCAGACTACATTACATCAGTTACATCTGACAGAACTCAAGAAACAGTTGATCCAGACACACTAAACAGATGGTCTAGAAAAGCATTTGGTCTCTACCTCATCAAGGTCAGTAGCATCATTTGAAAATGTTGAGGGACTTTTTCACAGGTAGGTGTGGGAAAAGGTGTATGTACATAGTGTGCTAAATTGGCCAACTTTGTGATTCTGATAAATAGACCCTTTCATTATTACCCACAAATTCTTTGTCAAATCCTGATTTTTACTCGTTTTTGCTCATTAATCAAGATTTCCGTGTCTGCAATTTATCTTCCATGAGGTCTGCAGTCATGTGTGCCTGCTGTAGGAATATACATAAGCCTCATATACACCAGAAATGTGCATCATTCATCTCAATGAGTCATAAGAAGAGATTCAGCAGCATCCTGGTCTGGTTAAGACTTTGGCACCATTCCAATTGAATAGAGACTAGTGCCATATTGACTAAAGCGATCATCTGCACCATTTAATGACAGAGCCTAATGATTGTCCCTCTGATAAAGGTCTTCTTTTTTTTACTATGTTATCTAGATTGGAAGCATATTTAAGCCTCCTAGTTCATCTTTTTCTTCAACAAACTACAGAGATGTGTGTCCCGTTTAGTGGACCCTTTCTTGGGTTGTCTTTATTGCATGAGAAAATTAAATAAAATCTTTAAAAAGTAATAAACTGAGTCTCTCCATAATTCATCATACTCTCTTGACACAAAATGCACTGAAAAGACTGACGTTATCTAGATTTGAAATTTTGTTCAGCTGAACAAGCCAGGGTTGTCTCTATCCTCATTCAATTTTAAAGTTTTTCTCTTCTTGATTTTGGACTATCATTGGCAACCAAAATGTTTCTGTCGATCCTGGCAATATGACAAGGCAACAATTCACCATATTTGGATTATACGAAAGGGAACCTGCAAATTTCCATCACTGAGGATAGTGTAGTGTAGAGTATGTAGTGTAAGAGAGTGCACAGCATTAGTGTAGGGTAATACATGATGGTTCATTGTTGGTGAAGGTAGGAAGCTCTCACTGAGTAGTTTGGTGGAAAAGTTTAACATTTACTTTGCACACATGGCGTATGTAAATATTGGTTTGACCCATAAAAATGGTGGACACAAATGGTGATTTTTTTAATGATGTTTGCTCCAGGGTTGCCTTTGCAAACATGTAATCTATCAGCCTCTATCAGCCCTAAGAATTGTTAAAAACTTGAAAATTCATCTTCAAGATCTTAAATCTATTGGGTGTACGGGTAATCCCTATTTTAAAATGGTGGACCAAAAAACCCAAGTTTATATTATTTAGGTTAAAACTTGCTTCTTGGTATTCTAAAGTGTGTTTGTGCCAATTCTAGTTTAAAAAAACTCTTCAAACATGCATTGAATCCTCCACAAGGTAGTAAACTGACAGGTGATGAATGTGGTGACGAGGATTGAGTGCTGCCAGTGGACTGGAAGAGGAGTTTGCTCTAATATAGATTGTTGTTAGTGTTAGTTACTGTTACATAGTGTCACACTATGCTGTAGTATGTGGTGGCCTTAAGGTGGCTCAGCAATATCAAGACTAGTATTAGCTTATGGCTATTTGTGCATCTTATTATTATATATTAATAAAAAAATAATTAAATCTAGAGTCGTTGCATGCAGTAGGGCTTCCCTTAGCCACAGGTACTAATTTCCGGTACTAATTTCAGCTCTCTAGCACTTGGCAATCTGGAAATATTTATGCAGAAAAATCAGGCACTGGGTTTTGAGGTACCCCCACTTTAGCTCAGTAAAGGAGACTCTTGTAACAAGATTGACAGTAGTGACAAAGGTATTGCAGTAAACTTGAGTACATACATGTAAACTTTTATGTGTTTGTTGTTGTTAATGTAGAAATGGTGCTAGCAACTAGCAAGAAGCATCTCAGTCAACGGCAGAAGGCAGATATTAACTATCGAAGAAATGCAGAAAAAATGATTGCAGCTTACAATTCCAGAAAACGACATATATCTGAGCCATTTGTTATTGGTGACAGAGTCAGTATTACAATACCAAGAGTTGATAGAGCATCCACTGACTTACGTAGGCTGCCTTGTATTGTAGTAGCAGTTAGTGGGTTCAAGCAGCGACTGTATTGTTTGCGATGTCCATTTTGTCCTGAAGAATTGTGTGTCAGAGTCTGAGTTGGAGAGCTATTGTGGTGAATTGGAACTAGAAGTGACTGGTTGGGAAAAAGAGCATCTACTATCCTTACGTGAAGCTACAATGAAATTTAATCCATTCTATGGCTCCTGTAACTGTAAAACAGGATGCAATAGCAAGCGGTGCTCCTGTAAAGCATCAAAGAAGATTTGCACCAAGCGATGCCATAATGCATTGCCTTGCTCCAATGGATGTAAGGATGAAGGGAGACATATTAAGAAGAAACCACTGGAAGTGATCGATATAGAGAGCTACCCTGTTATGCTAGCATCTACCACATCCACAATATGGTTGCCAGAACTAGCTCTTACTCAGTGGGGCTCAATTAAATTTGATGTGACAAGTTAACTAATAAATTTGAAATGACTGTTTAACTAAACAATTCAACTAAAATTGACATGACAAGTCAACTAAAATGAACCAATTTTGAATTAAATAAAGAGACCATAAGATTGGCTTTTTAGGCAATTCTGTTCATTCCATTTTCATGTTCGTTTTTCCCACCTCCTTGGAAGTGGGCTTTGAAAACTCTATTTGAGGGCTTTGAAAACTCTATTTGAGGACTTTTTCAGTTTCTCCGGACCTTATGTTTGGGTTTTGTGGCCACTGGTTTGACACACACTAACACACACCCACATTGGTACTGCTATTTACTTGTTAGCATTATTAATACTATTAAATTCCATGTCAAGAAGAATGCAAACAAAAGCTCTGGAAAGACGAAAGTATGGAGTCATGAAGAGTTACGAAGGATCTTCTGGGTTAGAATCGTGGGAGAAGAAGAGATATCTGGAAGCTGAAGACTCAAATGATGCTGGAAGTTTGGAACTATAGTATTAACGGCTTTACCGTTTATGCTCCACCCTTTACCTTCAGATGGCATCTGTAGCTGGTCCTTCCCTAGCACTGGCTATCGCAGGCCTGCCTGCTCCTGTGTCAACCCTGCTCAGTCACTGTGTTTCTGGTGAGTCTGTGTGTTGCTGATGAAAGCGTGCAAGAATGATAGTCATGATCAAGAGCCAAATGAAAGGTTTACAACCACCCTGGATCTACTCCTGCCTCCTGGAGTGTTGTATTTTGAACATTATTTTCTCATGATTCAAAGAAATGTGTATTCCCGACATTATTCACAGTTTTGCTCACTCAATTTTTGTCCATAGTATATATCATTTGAGTGCTCTCTCTTTGCGCTTCAAAATAAATGATCACTTTTTCAATCCAGCCAATTTTCCATGAGATACGGTTCATTCTGTGGGTCACTTTTCGAAAAAAGGGGGGGGGGGGGGGGGGGAGTTTTATTAGAAACTGACTGAAACTGACTCACAGCAACATAAATGGCAAGTCTTGATGAAGGCTGGAAATTTGTACAAAAAAACACACTTCTGTACTATTGCCAGTGTGTTAGGCTATCAGCCAGATGTTGATGGCAACACTACTTTGCCTATAGGCTATAAATATCATTGGAAAGCACAGAGAATGAGCTACCTTTTGAGATCAAAACCATTCAAAATGGATGAAGCATTAAATTGGTGACCACAAATATGGTCTATGCCCCCTTCTATGCCCCCTTAATTCAATTTTAATTCAACTTTGAATCAATGGACCTCAAAAACCAGTTTAAATAAATAAAATAACTATGACAAACTAACTAAACCAGTTGAATTAAATATACCCAAATGACAGTGTAACTAATTCAACTTTGAATTAATTGAACCCCACTGCTCTTACTGCAAGAGATAAGAAACTGATTGAGAACAAAGATTGGTTGAACCATGGCCATATGTATGCTGCTCAAAAACTTCTAAAAACTGAATTCCCTCATTTTGGTGGGTTACGAGCTACCGCAGGAGTAGCTAGTATGTCTGGAGGTCCTCTTTGTGGTGACTATGCAAACACAAACAAACAAGCATGACTGTGGTGTATTTGCTATAGCTTGTGCTGTGGCACTATGCCATCAAGATGATTCCTCCACTCTCACCTGGAATGTTTCACCACGTCTTCTTGATTGCTTGGAAATCAAGAAAATGACTCCCTTTCCTCTTAAAAAGAAGATAACAAAGCCTCTGAAAAGCATAAGATGCTTTCAAATAATTCGTGTTTATTGTGTTTGTTGAAAAATCTGGAATAAAATGGACAGAATGGTTCTGTGTGAAAAATGTGCAGAGTGGTACCATCAGGATTGTGTTGGGTAAACAAAGTTTTCCTGTCCAAAAAAGCAAGTGGATATGTTCCAAATGCCAAACTGATAATTAACAAACTAATTCTATGTATACTATGAATTTTATGTAATGAATGTTGTTAATGAATGTTGTTTCAGTTATTGGAACTAAAAAAACAACAACATTGAACAGTATAACTTGTACCTAGCCAAGTGTTCCATCCATTTGGGTTAAGTCAAGGTGAAACATTACACCATATTATATTTTAGGCTCTACCTAATATAACTTGTTTGTGGGTAAATAGCTTGACCCTCATCACCAGTATGATTAAACATATCTAGGTACATTATAACTCTGCAATCCCAGGATTGAGCAACTCTGCAAGTGCTGGGATAGAGAAACCCTGCAAATACTCAATCCCTGGATAGAGCAACTCTGCAAGTGCTCAATCCCTGACTCAGCAAGTGCTCTATCGAGCAACATTGCAGTGCTCGATCCCAGGATAGAGCAACTCTGCAAGTGCTCGATCCTGGGATAGAGCAACTTTGCATTGCTCGATCCTGGGATAGAGGGTTTGCGCCCGCTCAATTCTGGGAATGTGTGCGCAATCCCAGGAGATCGCGCAAGCAAACCTGTCAATCCTGGGATTGCGAGGTTTGCGCGTAACATATATAGCTAGACCTATCTTTTGAGCTACATGAAGTTTGCAGAATCTATGGAGCTATAAAATGGCAACCACAAGTTTTTTTTAGCACATCTGTCCCCTTGGATTCTTTAGCTATTAGTTTTTGTGCCAATGTTTCAACCTAGTCTTTATTATATAATCGGGTCTTCATCACGGAAAATCCTAGACCGGTAGACACCAAATCCTTCAATTTGATCGCCACGTAACATTCCAAGTAACATTCCAAGTCCATAAAGATAAGAGCGGTCACCTGCGCAGCTGGTCATGACGAGTACTACTATCTGAGGTAAAGGGTCGGCTAGCCAGATTTACCTACCCGCGGCTGGTCAACTATGAAAGTACGGCAAAAGCTACCTGTATCAGATCCATTCATTCCGGGGGGAACGAGCAACCAAGCAAAAGCTAGCTATGAAGAGAAGCAACAGCGAATCAAGGGGAGCAGAAGGGAGTTCCTTTCCTAAGAAAGCGAACGGAGGAGGAGCAAGTCATTGGAACATGAAGCTTGTAGATTCCATGAAAGATCCAGACCTGATTATCCATTCCGATGAACTGACAGTCACCATCAGGGATGCGTATCCTAAGGCAAAGTACCACTTTCTGGTTTTGTCCAAAGAAAATCTTCCAAACCTAAGATCCCTTAACAAATCACACGTGAGCCTCCTCCAAAGTATGCTTGCGAAGGGAAAAGTAGTGGTGGATGAGGTAAGAGCCAAAGCACCAGCTGCTGCAGCTCCTCTACTGACATTCAGGCACGGTTACCATGCTTCTCCAAGCATGACCAGGCTACACATGCACGTCATCAGCCAGGATTTCGACTCTCCTTTCCTCAAGCACAAGAAACACTGGAACTCATTTACTTCAGACTTTTTTTTAGATGCAGATAAAGTGATTGGTATTCTGCAAGATAAAGGAAAGGTGGACTTAGATGTGAAGGGACTCTATGAGCCCATGCTCAAGCTGCCCTTGAATTGTCACATTTGTCATGCTCAGCTCCAGAACATGCCAAAACTGAAAGACCACTTGAAAAAACATTAGCCCAAGGAACAGTTGAATAGTTGAATGAATGCACTCTGTTGGATGCCATTTCTTTTCTTGGTTTAATTTATGATTTCTAGTGTACACAAATCTAACGTAGTCACCCTTTACCTATTCGAAGTTAATATTAAAACGTGGATGCAAAATTAGCCGATGGTAAAGGGTCGTTTATATTGTAAGTGAAGCCGATAATGGCAGATGAAGGCCAAGTGACTGCAGAGAAGAGGTAACTAAATGCTAAACGATATCAAAACGTATTGGGCGATGACGGATACGTATAGAATTCTTTTTTGTAGACTATTCATGCTAGCAATTTCTTGAGGTAACAAAACTCCTGCATGCATGCAAGGAGGAATGTGTAACTAGCATCGTTTTTGTCTACTCTCTCTCGTGTATGCTCTCTCTCGTGTATGCATGCACGAAGTTTCATTTCTGACCGTCAGCACTATTTGTTGCACACAAACAGTTGAAATGCTGCACTTACACATGTTTTGCAGCACAAATCTTGGTAAGCTATTTTTCTCTTTCTAAATATGCACAATAGATGAAAGACCATGCCCACCATTGTTACACGGTTTAAAGTAATTCTTCCAAAGGACGAGGGGCTCTTGAATTATTTAGACTCTTCTTCATGTGCTTGAGCAAGATGCAGATGCTGACATCAGCATGTTCTGCCTTGTTATAATTCTAGTTGGAGCCCACAGTTATAATGTTCCATCCAAGCTGTTGTTAACTTAAAGTAATCGCCTTACACTATATTTGCACAAAGCCACACATATCATCATATTATTAGATGCTGTGAATAGGAGTGGTGCATGTGAGCATGGTGCGTGCTACTAACCCTGACTGTGTAAATCATTGTTACCTACATCTGGTTGACTGTCCTATTGAAGGTCCTATTGAAAGTTTGTTTTTTTTTGGGGGGGGGGGGGGGAGGTTATGTGATCATGCACAGTGATTTGGAGTGATGAATATGTCAATGCAGGTCTGAGCAGGATGTCTCTGGGTACAGGAGGAATGTCTGTGGCATGTTCAATTCTCTCGTGCAGGAACTTGATCGAGGCAAGTCCCAGGTGTATTAACATACTGTACAACAAAGCTGGGTAATTATTATTATTATTATTATTTATTATTATTATTATTATTATTATTATTATTATTATTATTATTATTATTATTATTATTATTATTATTATTATTATTATTATTATTATTAGTATTAGTATTAGTATTAGTATTAGTATTATTGGTAGTATTATTATTATTATTATTATTATTATTATTATTATTATTATTATTATTATTATTATTATTATTATTATTATTATTATTATTATTATTATTATTATTATTATTAGTATCAGTATTATTATTATTATTATTATTATTATTATTATTATTATTATTATTATTATTATTATTATTATTATTATTATTATTATTATTATTATTATTATTATTATTATTATTATTATTATTATTATTATTATAATGATGTTTTTTTGTGTTTTTTTTGTTGTTGTCATTGTTATCATCATTATTATTGTTGTTGTTGTTTATTTTTATTTTTTATTAATACATTAAGCAACCCCACCTAGCTAAAAAAGAAAGCATTGGTAGAATGCGTGCGTCCCTCCATGTGTGCCAGTCACTAGCACCTGTGTCATCCACTTGCCTGTGTGCAGTCACTAGCACCTGTGTCATCCATCCACTTGCCTGTGTGCCAGTCACTAACACCTGTGCCATTCACTTGCCTGTGTGCCAGTCACTAACACCTGTGCCATCCACTTGCCTGTGTGCCAGTCACTAGCACCTGTGCCATCCACTTGCCTGTGTGCCAGTCACTAACACCTGTGCCATCCACTTGCCTGTGTGCCAGTCACTAACACCTGTGCCATCCACTTGCCTGTGTGCCAGTCACTAACACCTGTGCCATCCACTTGCCTGTGTGCCAGTCACTACCACCTGTGCCTGTGTGCAGTCACTAACACCTGTGCCATCCACTTGCCTGTGTGCCAGTCACTAACACCTGTGCCATCCACTTGCCTGTGTGCCAGTCACTAACACCTGTGCCATCCACTTGCCTGTGTGCCAGTTACTAGCACCTGTGCCATCCACTTGCCTGTGTGCCAGTCACTAACACCTGTGCCATCCACTTGCCTGTGTGCCAGTCACTAACACCTGTGCCATCCACTTGCCTGTGTGCCAGTCACTAGCACCTGTGCCATCCACTTGCCTGTGTGCCAGTCACTAACACCTGTGCCATCCACTTGCCTGTGTGCCAGTCACTAACACCTGTGCCATCCACTTGCCTGTGTGCCAGTCACTAGCACCTGTGCCATCCACTTGCCTGTGTGCAGTCACTAACACCTGTGCCATCCACTTGCCTGTGTGCCAGTCACTAGCACCTGTGCCATCCACTTGCCTGTGTGCCAGTCACTAACACCTGTGCCATCCACTTGCCTGTGTGCCAGTCAGTAACACCTGTGCCATCCACTTGCCTGTGTGCCAGTCACTAACACCTGTGCCATCCACTTGCCTGTGTGCCAGTCACTACCACCTGTGCCTGTGTGCCAGTCACTAACACCTGTGCCATCCACTTGCCTGTGTGCCAGTCACTAACACCTGTGCCATCCACTTGCCTGTGTGCCAGTGCTAACACCTATGCCATCCACTTGCCTGTGTGCCAGTCACTAACACCTGTGCCATCCACTTACATGTGTGCCAGTCATTAACACCTGTGCCATCCACTTGCCCGTGTGCCGGTCACCAACACATGTGCCAGTCACCTTTGACCTTCTTGTGATGTAGAGATGTATTAATTAAGACTTGTACACTATCATGGTTTCTTTGGGGGGGGGGGGAATTCTCCACCCCCTGGTTAATATTAACCCCTCCCCCTTACTTAGATACATTTTTTTGACCAGGTGCAACCACAGCCGGCTATACCAGATTTAAATATTTCCTTCACCAATAATTATATTCTCATCAGAGGCCTAAAGTGAGAGACCTAACTCATCCTACTATGCATGCCTCACTATGGCTTAGATGAATATCTTCCCCTGTGTGTCTTTCCCAATGGCCTGTAGGTGCTACTAATTTGGTTTAGTCCTCGATTTCCTGGGAGGTGTGATTTTTGGCTAAGGACATTTAATTTGATCCACTATAAAACTAACTATTGTGATCTCGTAAAGAAGCTAAAATCTACTTCTGCTGCATAGGAAGGATCTGTGAGGGGCGTGTGTCACAGTGGACTGAGCCGAACCTCTTTCACATACAGTACATGTGTATGTGTATCTACTAACACCCCAAAATAATATTCACACAAATGACAAGTCAACAGGAACTGTCCCAAGACACACCCCACACTGTTGTTTATTGATGTTATATCATTGCTATGGCAACAGTACCCTCCCCCACCCCCCCCCCACCCCAAAGATGACATGGTTGCTCCTTGGTTTTTTCTTATTAAAATAAAATTACAAAATATCTTTGCGTTGTTATAGAAGTTATGAAATTTTGAAAAAAGACGATAAACTTCCACGAGTCTATGATTCCCTTCCCATGCATTCTCCTCATGCTGTATGTTCAAGTACATGTATTGTTGTATTGTAGGTGGAGATTGGGAGATGTTGCTGGATCTGATCCACCAAATGGTGAAGGTTTGCCCTCAAGTTATCCTCACCACAAGGTGCAGCCACACCCCTAGCGGACACATCCCAAAGACGCCGTCCAAAGAGCATGGTATGTTTGTTGTCGCATTCACTCTAATGGCCTCCACCTTCGAAGAGTCTTCCCTCCTGAAAACCTCAAATCA